>JASSKH010000009.1:15079703-15679703 GCA_031763025.1 Macrocystis pyrifera
ACATCGAACCCCTCGGCTCTCTGCCGCGAAACCTGCCAAGCTTGCTGTGGCCATTACCGAACCCAAAGTTTGCCCCACTGTTGACAGCGTAGCGAGCAATGCTGCGGCGGCAAGGCCGGTTTCCTCTCCCCCGGCCTGTGATGCGGTTTGTTCCACTCCCGGAGCCACTTCCCTTTCGCCGGCTGTGTTTAAGCATGCCACCAACGAAGCCACGCCTCGTAGCGACGAGCACCCAGCCAAGCATGCCACCAACGAATCCACGCCTCGTGGCGACGAGCACCCAGCCAAAGCCGGCGGTGGAACGGGCAAGGATATCGCCAAAGTCGATCGTGTAGCGGGTAGAGCTGTCCATGGGCAGGGTGGGGGAAGTGAGGGCCTTTACGGCGCCAGCGAATACTTGGCTCAGCAGCGGCGATGGTCAGCGCGAGAAAGAAAAGTCACGGGGACTCTCCATGTTCTTCCTCCTGGCGCTGAGGTATTGGAGGTGAGCTTCGGCTGGCCTCGTGATTGGTGATAGGCGTCTCTCCGATTTCATTGGTAATAATAGTTAACCCTAGTGCATAGGCGATACAAGTGATAGCCAATGTACCAACGTTCGATATGTTGCGAAACTGCACAGCCTGATATGCTACTAGACGATGCATCCCCATCAAATGCGCGAACACCTGGGTCAAATGCAGTATGTTAGACGACAAAACCCCCCTGCATCTTCCGCCTCGAGCGTGGTCACCTCTGTCTGAGTCGCTTCGTGTGCATCAGTAGGCGCCTGAGAACGCCAACACAGAAGGCTGTGTAGGCGCCACATGTTATTTCTGGTTTTTGTCGTTTGCACGTTTTCAACGAATGTTGACACTGATCCCGACTTCTTCACACGATGAGTATGCCGGGTACAAATATCTCGGTGTGCTTCGATGGACTATGTACTATTTATACGCGAGTGGGGCGATGTCTCTTGCGTTTTTGCAGGCCCTGGCCCGGCTTCGCATACCGTGTACTAAAACCAATAATTTCGATATTCACACTTCATAGCTCAAGTCATTAATGAATCGATTTCACCGAGTCCAAAAACACAGATACGCCTCTGTATACCCTGGTATACTGTGCGTATCTCCGTGTATCTCGGAAACAAGACGGAAAACCAGCTTGGCAGGGTGGGTTGTTTTCCAGTAGACTACTACATTTACTACGCACTTGATGATTGCCATACTTGAATAAGTTGAATTCTAGTTCGAGGTAAACAACGGAGAGATATACCAGGTACAAATTTTGAGCTACGTACAGAGGAAGCAAAAATGGCGGGGAAACTCTCCTTGGTACGATCGGTAGCATATGTGCCAGCAAAAACACGGCTCGATCTTCTGTGCGTTGGAAGATGCGGGTAAAAGTCACTCACCGGCCATTTTTATGGAAATTTTATTTATATCTTATTTATGTTGACGTTGTAGATTCTGTTGTCCAACCTCTATCGGATAAATTGACCGAGGACCTCGCCGATTGATGGTTATCGTTTTATTATATGCGTTAGACAAAGCAGGCTCAAATTCGCAGCTGTATGGGTATTAAACCAGAAACGATGCTGAGCACTCATTTCCTTGGATACATCAGAGCAAGCCTCCGGCAAAATCGATGCAGTCTGTAAGTACGTCTGGCTTGTCTGGTGTTTTTTCTGTGATGAATGCTCAGTGGTACTTTTACTGGGTTCATATTTGGTGCACTAGGTGGAGGACAGCGACGACGCTGATGAAGGTGGTGCCAGTCGGAACCCAGAGGTACTGACAGCGAGCGGTAGGGAGCCTGTCAGATCATCCGATGTGGAGGCGGCTACCCGGTACATCAACTCGATGGGGTCAGCCGGACGTTCGTGGGTTGCACGGCATCTACATCGGCAAGCAGCACCATCAGTAGGTGGGTCGTTGGGTTTCACATTTTTTACAGTATTTGTCAATGGAGGTCAAGTAAATACGAAGATACTTGGTCGATACGTTTCGTTTTCTTCAACCGGGGTGCTTTCTGGCGTGAGTTCCGCGACACGTAGGAACAATGCCATGTCCAGCGTTCGCCGATGTGGCCAAACGGAAACATGACACCAACTGTAATGCTCTGCAGAATAACACACTATTCTACCCTGACCAGAAAACATTCTAATTGTTTGCCTTACCGTCCCTGCCAGCACCGGAGGCTCGGCCGAGTGGAATGCTGCCGGTCGCTTCACGTTCTGTTTCCCGCGACATCGATAGAGAGGAAGGGCAGAGGGCAGGAGGCTCCGACGGCAGGGGCGATGGCTGCGGCAGTGAGACACCCAGTTTTCCGAGCGCGCGAAGAGAACCTAGGTGGGAGCAGCCGCCGCTGCCTCTTCCAATCTGGCATAAAGAACAGCTGGAGCGCCTGAACGATCGACCTAGCAATGCCCAAGTCGAGCGGGGCGACAATCCGAGCAACAGAGTTAGCGGTTCTGGCTACCACGACCGGAGAAACGTGGACGAGGGACCAAAGCCGTCATCAGTAGACGATACATTTGGGTCCATGGCCCCATGCTGGAGGCTTCTAGAGCGTGCCCAGGGTTACATGGAAAAGGTTCGGATTTTCTACTGTACGTTAACGGTATCTTACTGCCAAAGTATTGGTTCTTCCGTGTTGTCTGTAACCTTGTGGAACGCGCTTCAGACTTGTTTGTTGTGCTTGATTGTCGATACTGTCACTTTTTACATGTCCTAATGTGAAGGCATAGGCGAAATTAATTTCTCACCAGGTATGTGGATTTTATTCTCACTGACTCGTTCCTCGCCACACTCCCATGATGCTTTATCAGTGTCACTGTCTTTGCTAGATGGCTGATCGTCTCTTTCGCTTGTCGTTGCCTCCTCGTCGGTTTCGAACCACCTGCAAAAACTGCAGGACCAGCTCGTTTACATGAAAGGACTCATGCTTACGCACGCCAGGAAGCCCATGTCCAGAGATCAGGTGAATTTCCGATTGCTTCGACCCCTCTACCACATCAGTCCCCACATCTTATGCATGTGGATTTTTTACATGCTGTATTATTGAGGCGTTCTAGGATAGACGTTCACCCATATTTTTCTGAGGCTCCTCACTTAAGGAGCTCTATGCCTTGCACCTCACCCGAAAAACCGACTTCAACAAAACTCAACTTGCATCCCGATGAATAGTCCCGTGGCCCAAGTATACAAAAATGTCATATTTTGAAGCAAGATTTGGATTCCCGCTATTTCGGGTTAAGAACGCCCGTCATTCAGGTAAGATTTAGCGGAAATGTGCTACCTCTACCGTGGAACACGTCTATTGCCGTCATTCCCTTACTTTGGTTGGCTGTTTCGTGCCTTCGTTGTGTCTGAAAGTAGTATATACCGTGACCGCAAGGAAAAGTGCAACGAAATCTCCTTCTCCACATTCAAGTTGTATCCCGATCCGGACATAAGTGTCTTGCATAATTTTCAACGTTTCAAAAGATCATTAATGGTCTCACTCATGCCCCTCCCCCCGCTGATGCAACCGACACCAGCTGCTGGAGAGGGCCGAGAGCTGCCTCCAAGAACAAGACAGAATATATGCCGCCTTTGTGAAGTGAGCACCATTTTGATGCATACAGTGTCGCAAGCCCTTCGCCATGCTGAACTACTCGCCGTGGCTTCGAGAACTGCTAGAGAACGCGTGACGAGCGAGAGTTCCACCAACACTTTTACAGTAGTACGTCTATAGCTAATTGAGCGCATTTGGCACTACTGTGACAAGCCATACATGCATTCAAACACGCCCTTTTATCACAATTCACAATTTCGCTTATCGTTTCTGCTGGACGTCAGGATGTTCGACCACATCGACCAACCTCCTCAGGTGCCCCTCTACCCGACGAAGAGAGCGACCCACCTTCGGCCTCGTTGGACGCCGTACAGTGTGGGACGTTCGCCAGAGGCAGACCCCGTCCATGCCAGCCCACATGCATTGCCCGCACCCCAAATCCCACCTGGCACTTTTAATGTGCAACGAAACGGCTTCTATTCGCGTCCCATGAACAACGGCGGCGAGAGCAGCATTACCGTGAGCACCTCGTCTCCGCCGTACCCCCCCGTGGGTATATCGGTTAGTCGCCGCGGGGAGGCCAGACGATTCACCCATCCTTATGATGACAATGACGCTGGCAGATGGCGAGCCAGCGATGTTGGAGGTATTGGGAGGGATGATACCGTGGGTATCCGAGCTGGGCCATTGGCCCGTGGCCTCTCCCCTGGCCCGCAGCCTTCAGATGTTCGCCTACACCGGGCGGGGTATCCAGAGCGTCTGGCTGGCGCTGGTCACGCTAAGGGAAGAGGGGCATGGTCACAGCAGTCCGCAGGAGAGTGGGAATCTGAATCAGGCTCTTCGACAGCGAAAGCGGCTGCAATTGCAACTGAATCTCTTCGCGATATGACCAGGAGAGGCAGTAGAGGGCGGACATGGGGTGGTGGCGGGGGGGGTACGTGGAGTTAAGGTGTTGAGCAATCCATGGGTTCAAAACTCGGAGAGTGGTGCCGTTCGCCTGTTGGAGGTCGAAATCTAGGTCGGCCATACTTGCTTTTGTGTGAACTTGCACCAGTACCATCAGAAGATCGAAATCTCAACTCAGGTTACATCATATTTCAATCCGATATATATTGGTAGTGAAACGCATGTTGTTATGGTGTACCGTCGCTGTCACTGGGAATGTAAACGCGAAGATAAGGGCGCACCGTTTGTCTTGGTCATGGTAGATCACGTGAAAAGGCCCAGTCATGAATGGGGCATACGTGGAGGAATCGGCGAGACAACGAACTGTTAGCATCGTCATTTGAGGCCCAACCACGCCAGTAATTGTACTCAGTCAGGCTGTCTTGTTTTCGATGTCCTGCTACTGTGATAAATGGTGCCCCGCTGCTGTGTAAACTGTTTGTCGTTTGAATGGTGGTTGTAGAACTTAAAACATGTCCGCAAAGCAATTGGGAGCACACCAAAAAGAACACGGTGGTTTAGGAATTTTGTCGTCGAGATATTTTCACAAACACGCCGCTCGGCGTGCACACTGTCCCCGTTGTCGGGAAACCCAGCTTTGAAGTTTGTCCGAGGGGGTGTGTTACCCCACCGCTGTGTCGTATTGTGTGGTATCCTATTAAGGGGGTCCATAGTTAACAGGACCTATGGTGTACATAAAAACCCATATATTTGCCTATTTTTACTAGCAAAATTTGGTCCCGTTAACTATGGACCCCCGTAATAATAAGCGCCTGGAATGTTTGCCTTGCTCCCGAATGTGTGGAGGTAGGTGCACAGAAGGGTGATGTGTGCTCTAAAGGTAGGCACATATGGCATGGGACCGCGGTTGTACCGGCGCGGCGGACCACCCCTCAGCTATCTGCTTTATCATAATTATCCCGTGGCAAATGGCTTGCACGTTCAGTTATACTTGGTGTTATACGTGTGCCTTCGGCGATGACTGTCTTTGATGTCCTAGGGTTTGGCAGCATTACTTTGTCTCGCCATGTGTGACTTGATCAAGTCTGGCATGTGCGTTGGTTTCTGCTCATAGTTCCGCACGGTGGTAGTCTGTCGGGTGCTCGTATTCGGCGATTCGGCGTTCTGCGCTATCGTGCGTGCTGCCGTCGAGTGGCTTCGCTGTAGGTCAGGGTAATAAATGTTATCTCGGTGTCTGGTCGCGCTTGGATGTGGTGATAAGCTGCGCGATTGTGGGATACCTCACGTCGATGTTTCGTAGGATGATGTGTGTTTGTAGTCGTGGAAACATGCCCAAACGCCAGGCAAAGTGGGCAACAAACCGAAAACATGTACCAGGTACATTTGTGCCTGTATTTAAGCCCGGTACACAGTGGCGTGTCTTTTTTCTCTGTGTCTGCACACCGAGTGTATATGTCATTGGCTATGTCGAGCTGCTCCGAACCCTACTACCGTTCTGGTCGTGTAGAGTGGGTGCAAACAGCACTTTTGTACTCGAAGCCGTCGGTCTGTCAGAAGGCGGGTGCGACCTTCGCCCAGTACGTGCTTTGCTATCCGCCCGTCTCCACAATATCGTATTCTCCGGTATATCTTACATTTTAAGAGATTAGATAGCTATGCGAACCAATGCCTGTTCAGCGGGGGACAAGCGAAACGTTGTGGTAACTCCATTTTTCCATCAGTCTATGACTATACTTCAGTACCAGGTATGCATGTGAAGTACTGGTAACAGTCGTCGGTCAACTTGCAGGTCACATTTGAGCGCTGCAAATGACGCCAGCGACACGAGCTCGGTGGGTGCCAACGGCGGCGACGAGAGGGGTGGCCACCGACGTATTTCCAAACGCTTGGGGTGGCAGGGTTGGATCTTCTTCCCCTGCCCTCGTAGAGTCTCGGGCTTTGCCTAATGTGCTTGTGTGATGCGACGGTCCGACATTTGTCTGTACAACGTAACGGTTTTTCATCGTCCCAAACAAATATTCACATATACCTGGTGCGCATTATTTATATACCCACGTGTGTCACCCTGTAAGGTGTGACAATACTATCTTCA
This sequence comes from Macrocystis pyrifera, assembly GCA_031763025.1. Lineage (NCBI taxonomy): Eukaryota > Phaeophyceae > Laminariales > Laminariaceae > Macrocystis > Macrocystis pyrifera. The sequence goes on from JASSKH010000009.1 coordinate 15,086,239, forward strand.
GCCCCATGCCCCACCAAAATTACTGCACCCGTATCTGGATGTGTTTCACGAATGTCTTTCACCGCAGTAGGAGAAAGCATAATATTAACAGCACGACGGCCACCCGGAATTACCAGCACCCATGTGCTGATATCAGACAGTGAGCTCACAGCGAAAGAGTGATGTCAGTGCCAGACCACAGGACACCTCAAATGTAACGCATTGCCCCATAGGCCGGCTTGGCAACGTGAACAGCCTAGCGGCACCAAGGATAACACCGCACCGGTCTGTTCTCGGTACCGGTACCGCTTACGAGTTGATTTGCTCTTATCGTGTGGTTCCGCCAGAAATACAGAAAGAGTATAAACAAGACAGACCTAGACGGGATAAAATTGTATCGTGTCGTGTAAGTTTCAGACCGTACGCAGCCCCAACCATCATGAGTTGTCCCGTATCGGAGGTTAGCAACATTAGCCGCACAGCAACGTTCGACCGCATATATAGATGGAATTTTGACTGATGGATGGAAAATGTCTAATCGAGACGTCTCCACACCGTTGACGGGCCCAGAGACCACACGAATACACATCCAACCGTGTTCGATACGGACCTTCGTTCGTCCTAGTAAACGTGGGGATAGTCGACGTTGGCACAGTTAAGTATATGCTGTAGAACCTGTTGCTTGCGGTGAGCTACATCTCTCTCGCACGACATGTTCTATGCCACACTGCAGTGTACGTAAAATCCCTTGAATAATCGATGGACATTCTCGTTAAAATATATTGGTATGATGTAGGATTTCCCTCGCGTTTCTTCGTTCTGGTCATATTTGTAAGCGATCGGCGGTTAGGGTTAAGGTTCTACACTATTTGACCTTGTCGTGGGCATGCCGTGCCATCGCCATGGTACCGCCCACGGCATACCATGGCATCCCCACGGCATCCCATGGCGTGGCATAGGATTCCATGGTACACCGTGGGGGTTGCCATGACATGCCATGGGTAGTACCGTGGCAACCCCGCGGCTACCCCCAAGGCACTCCATGGAAATCCACGGCATGTCATGAAAACCCCCACGGCACCTCAATGTCCACGGCACCTAGGTTAGGGTTAGGGTCCCATGGTATGCCGTAGAGGTCCGTGGAAGGTTCCGTGGTATGCCGTGAAAGATGCCGTGGAAGGTTTTGCCGCAGGTGGTGCCACGGCATGCCACGGCGTGTCGCGAAGAAACACACTGGTGTGCCATGGGCGGTACCTTGGCAATGGCACGGCATGCCCACAACAACGTCAAATAGTGTAGAACCCTGGCCATATACTGCAGTTGGAGCATGGAGAGATGCTCTAATGCCTTCGTCGGAACACTCCGAAGTTCACGACGGGAGCCTGGAGACTGGAAAATATTGGGGCTATGACTCTACAATTGAACAGCCGGGTGGTATTCGAGGTCAAACGTTTTGGGGACAGCCCACAATGGCAATCCCTGTGCTAAACGGCAAAGATGACTTTGAAGTTCTTGTAAGCAGATAAAGGGTTTACACGAATCGAGACTGTCTTCGACAGTAGTGAGTTTCGGAAAAAAAACAAAAAACATTAAAAAAGCGCTCAGGGTAATTGTTGCTCACGGTTTGTCTAAGTCTCGCCGCATAAAAGACGTTGACGGCTATTTTTTTTCCCTGAGCGGATTCTTTTTTTCCAGGTGCTCAGGGTTACGGGCTGCAAAACAGGGTTTTACCCTGAGCAAAGAAGCTGCTCCGAGTAGTGTTCATGGCACAGAGCAAAGGTAGTAAACATACATGTACCGTCACGCAAGCAGCCCGGAACTGACACTGACTCGCCGCCATAGCTTAGGACGACAAGGCGCGCCATCTCCTCGAACCAGTCGTCGTTTGGGTCGTGATTCTTTGGCGCCGAGGAAGTACAGAATAGCTTCGGCAATCTCAGCTAGGCACGGAGGTGGAGCATGCATCATCTATCTTTAGAAAAATTGAAGACAAGCGACCTAGCAACCTCACGCCGCGTGACGGTGAGAAGGGCGGTGATGGCATAGAAGGTACGCCAGGCGGACGACCACTCGCCAAAGCGTTGGGGCAACCGGGCGCACCACCTCCTCCACCAGTAGGTGTTTCGTTGGGATGGGACTGCAAGTACTGCTGTATAGCAGCTGTACAGTAGGTGATCGCAGCAGGCGAGGCGAAGTGACAGGGGTCTACACTATTTGGCCTTGTCGTGGGCTTGCCGTGCCATTGCCATGGTACCACCCATGGCATACCATGGCATCACCACGGCATCCCATGGTGTGGCATATGATTCCATGGCACGCCGTGGGGGTTGCCATGACATGCCATGGGCGGTACCATGGCAACCCCCGCCGCTACCGCCACGGCACTCCATGGCAACCCCACGGCATGTCATGGCAACCCCCACGGCACCCCAATGTCCACGGCACCTAGGTTAGGGTTAGGGTTAGGGCTAGGGTTAGGGTTAGGGCCCCATAGTATGCCGTGGAGGTCCGTGGAAGGTTCCGTGGTATACCGTGGAAGATGTCGTGGAAGGTTTTACCGTAGGTGGTGCCACGGCATGTCGCGAAAAAAGGCAATAATGTACGACAATAAGTGCCTCATGGCCCAGGGAGTAACAGTCTCGGCCTACGAAACACATCTTGTGGCCTCGGGGTTTTTGTCGCAGGCTTTGGAATGAAGCACTGAGAGCAAGATTCCACCGGAGTACATCTCCGAGGAAATGCCTCGAGGAGACTACAGCAGTAGACTTGTACGTCACACAAATTAACGCCCGAAGGAGATCATGCATACGGGAGTTGTACAACGTCAAGACTAGGAAACAGGATTACCCCGTAGAAAAAGTTCTACGAGATCGAGGACCTTCGGCGAGCCAAACATTTCTCATTGCAGGAATGACGGTGGACGATGACGATCTCTACTCCTGTTTCGTCTCTGCGCTTCCCTCTGCCTAGTACGCACTCGAGATCCGCGACCTCAACTTGAAACAGGCCTACGATCGAAAAGAAATGCGAGGGATGTGCATTATTTTTCCTTTTTCGCGACATGCCGTGGCACCACCTGCAGCAAAACCTTCCACAGCATCTTCCACGGCATAATCCCGACCCTCACCTAGGTGCCGTGGACATTAGGGTGCCGTGGGGGTTGCCATGACACGGCGTGGAGTCGCCATGGAGTTCCGTGGCGGTAGCCACGGAGGTTGCCATGGTACTACCCATGGCATGCCGAGCACCCTCCACAGCGTGCCATGGAATTCTAGGCCATACCATGGGATGCCATGGGGATGTCATGGTATGCCATGGGTGGTACCATGGCAATGCCACGGCATGCCACGAAAAGTCAATAATGTAGAACCCTGAGAACTGTTCAACCCGGTACGGAACCAGTACGAAACGCTACTTCCAAGGTTTGGCAAGGGAAAGGGCAACAACCTTGCGCTCGTTAGCAAAAAGGAGAGCATGGACATGGTGGTCAAGGAGGACAGGGGGGTGGACGGGGAAAGGCAAGAAAGCAAAAAGAATATGATGAAGTGTTAGCGGTGCAGACCTATAGGCCACCACGGCGAAAACTGCACCACCAAACGTTGTGAAAGGTGCGGTGGAAGTGGGCACGACAGCAGCAAGGGTCTATCGCTGGCGGACATGGGGGACAGGTCGCAAGAGGGGGCGAACGCTGTGTTGGCACTGGTGGAGTTTGCCGGAGAAACGACGGCGTTTTAAAAGGGGAAGCAACGCCCTGCGGTGGGAGCAAAACCGTAGGCGCCCCGCCGGGAGCGGCAAGGGGGAAAACGAGTTATGCAAAATTTAACGTGCGCACCCCACCGCTGGAAGATTATGGTGGGGCTAGCAGCTGTGGGGATGAAGGATATACCTGCACATTTCCGCGAGAAGTCTCACGGTGTGCCAAACTGTGTGCACCCGGTCATGTGGTATGATCGGAAAAAGCCGCGTACGAGATGCGTGCACTCGACTACGCCGTGGTAGTGATCGAGGGAGCTAACGTTGGAGACTCGCGTGCTGCTGCAGCAGTACCAACCGACGGGGGGCACGTCTACATCGGCAACAAGTCGCGTGACACAGCAGTTGCGTGCACACGAAGTTAACAGCAGCAGCAGCAGCAGCAGCGGCGGCGGCGGCGGGAAATCGTGGATGGGGCAAACGTGGTCGGATCGTCCGCTAGACCCCTTTATGGGTCCTGCGACACGAGGGGCGAGGTTATAGCGCTTGCACTCTTATAATTACTGGTAGGCTTTCGATGACCATTATTTTAGTGTGAAGTTTGTTTCTTTTTACGACGAGAGTAAAAATATCGTGAATTGATTCGTAGGCTCGTACGAGTTTGAAATGTATTGTAAGGAGAATTCATACTGGATAATACGTACGTTATCATGGATACTATACATGCATACCCCCCTCCCCGTCCCCCTCGGATGCACATATAGCGAACGTAATAGGAACGGGTAATAAACCACACGTAGGCAGGATGGATGCGATCCTAACAGACTCGCACCGTGACATTAGGATAAAGATATGTATCCTGATGGATGTGGTGGCACCAAAGCTAGAATGGACAGGAGAAGCATGGGAAGGGGATGCGAAATTCGTCGTAAAACAGTTCAAAAAAGCACAGACGACAACAGCTAAACAAAACCTAAGATGTTCAAGTACGACTGATATTACAGTATTTCAAGCAGAACTGGGAATGTACCCACTCAAAAAAAACATAGACAAGAGAACGTTGAAAAGGTAATATATGTAAATAAAGGAGCATGCCAAAAAAGAGGTTGCCAACCATAGTTGAAAGAGGTGTATGGGAGAAAGTAAGAGGGCGAGCTGGGAAAAGGTGGGATAGCGTCGTTGAGAAGGTATGGAAGGACACAGGGAGAAACCAAAAATATGTGAAGATGTCCGCCGGGATGTTTCGGAGGTACAAGGTAGAAGTAGAAGAAAGGACATAAAGAAGGGAAAGGCTAGCGCTAAGAAACAAGGTGGAGTCGGAGAAACACCTAATAGAAATACACGGGGGATTGAGCGAAGGAGCAGGAATGAAAACGTATTTGCACGGCCCCATGGACTTCACGAAAACGCTGAAACTGCGATTTCGTGTAGGTGACCTGAATATATGTCAGAGAGAAGAAAAAGGTATACCAGTAGCCGGGAGGAGGAGGAAGTAGATGCACAGATGTGGATGGGTGGCAAAGCAATAGAGAGTAGAACTCACATAGTAGGATCATGTGAAATGTACAAGGAGGAACGGGATATGAGATGAGGGGGAAATAGACGAACATGACATGGAGGAATTTGATACACTAGATAACAGGGAGAAAACGATCGCTATCCTAGGAGATAGATGGTGGCCACAGGCGGCCAAACAGGAAGGGGATATATTAGCAAAACGTTCATATGCTATATACTGAAACAACCGATTGAGGGCCCAAATGTTGAAAGTGTCTCTATTAGGAGTAGGAACGGTGCTCCGCCTCGAAACGGATGCGTGGCAAATGGTCAAATGATGAAGTCAAGCTATAAATGAGTACGTCCCTCCCCCCCGCCGCCTTCCCCCTGGACGCTTCACGCCGCTTCGCGGTTGGTGCATGCAATGTTCGTCTGGTCGATGAAAACCCGGCATGCTCCTTCTCGGCATTGTAGGGATGCGAAGGTCTATGGTCATACGACTACGGGCATGCATGAGATCGAGTACATCTCTCCTATCGACTACACCCCCCCCCCCCCCCCCCCCAATGTCTGCCAGCCAGATGTTGAAGAGATGGCCGAGGTAAGGTAAGGGTAAGGGACGCAGGTGTATCTGGCAGCTGGGAAGCAATGCATCGCTTCTTCTGATTTAGATCTTTATTAATGGGAAGAACTAAGGAGGTACTCTGGTAGAGAAGTGAGATGTAGGGGGGGAGGGGCTCGACACCCAGATATACTCGTCCATCCCACGATACAAACTCTCCTATATTCCTCTTATCTGATGTACTCTTACAGAACCTTCCTACAGCTACCGATCGATCTTGCGCTAATACCAGAACTTCTTATTTTATGGTCCTATCTCCGTTAAGGAACATTACTCTCGCCTGACGGACTATCCGCCATAGAGAGCATCCCTAAAAGAACGTTAATCTCGACTAACGGAGTAGTATCCGCCGGGATAATCCATTCTTTGGATTATTCCCTGAGTCCTGAGACCACAAAACTGAAAACTGCAGACTATCCTATCCATATATAAATATTAGTACTTCACTCATATCACATTAGCTCACTCTGAATAGACGTATATGCAGACCACAACATGGTCGAAGGTGATGACGAAGCTAATCCAAAACGACCAGGAAATGGTGGTCTAAGATGCGACTACTCAAAACAAAATAAATTAGGCTAAAGATTCCCCCACACCTCGTAGTAAGATTTAAAAACCACGAAGGGGGGGTGCTCACTGAAAACGACCACTAAAAGGGGGACCAAAGGAGAGGAAGCCAGAACTCATAGCGGAGGTGAAAGGAGAAAACAGCCAAAGCGAAAACAAAGAAAAACGAGACAGAAGCCAAAGCGAAGGCTCAAGAAGAAAATTTAGACCGAAGTGAAGCCAAACAAAAGACGCACAAACGTATTACTCCACTCCCTTGCGCCCCAGACAATGGCTCCAGTACGGAATATATTTGTGCGTCCTTCTTTTGCCTTCACTTCGGTCCTAGGTTTCTTCTTGAGCCTTCGGTTTGGCTTCTGTCTCCATTTTCTTCCGTCGTTCTTTGTTTTTGCTTTGGCTGGTTTCTCCGTTCGCCTCCACTTTGAGTTCCGTCTTCTCGTCCTTTGATCTCCCTTTTAGTGATATCAATGAACACCCCCCCTTCGTAATGTTATAAGTCATATTACGAGGTGTGGGGGAATCTATAGCCTAAGTTCTTTTGTTTCGAATAGCCGCATCTTCGACCACCTTGTCCTGGTCGTTTGGGATGATCTTTGTCGTTCCCTTCAACCATATTGTGGTCTGCATATACGACTATTCTGGGTGGGCTAGTGTGATATGAGTAAAGTACTTCTGGGCTATATATAGATAGAATACACTGCAGTTTTGTGGTCTCAGGACTACGAAAACAATCCAAAGAATGGATTATCCCGGCGGCTACTCCGTTAGTCGAAAAGTATCTTTCTTTTAGGAATGTTCTCTATGGCGGATAGCCTGTTAGACAAAATTATTGTTCCTTAACGGAGATAGGACCATAAAAAAAGAAGTTATGATATTAACAGAATAACGATCGGTAGCCATAGGAAGTTCTGTAGGAGTACATCAGATAAGAGGAATATAGGAGAACTTGGGCGCGGGGTGGGACGAGTATATCTGGGTGTCGAGTCCCTCCCCCCAATCTCTCACTTCTCTACCAGAGCACCTCTTCAGCTCTCGCCATCATAAAGATCTTAATCAGAAGAAGCGAAGCACTGCTTCCCAGCTGCCAGATACACCTGCATCCCTTACCCTTACCCTACCTCGGCCATCTCTTCACACTGATCGGTGAAAACCCGACGTGCTTCGTCCCGGCAGTGTAAGGATGCGAGGGTCTATGGCCATACCACTACGGCCATGCATGATAGTGAGTACACCCCCCCCCGCCCCCTCCTCCTAGTAGTTGAGAAATCGTGTTTGTGTGTTTTGGATTCTTGATAGAATGATACTGCCCTATACACCACAGCTTCGTTGTGCTCCGTGTCGATGTGGGCAGGCTCAGAAGACCAACTAAATTGGGCAAATATCATACGTGAAGATCGCTTATTTCAATGGTCTGGAGGGAGTTTAAGCGTATTTATGGTGTGGGGTATTAGTGGATACTGATTGTATTGGGTTTTGCAGTATTTTGTCTTTGTTCGTTACTACTGCGGCCAATTGGTTGCAGAACAAGGGAGGGTATGCGTGTCCATGATAATGGGTTAATCTACGTACCATCAGGGCGTGTCTCAACCCCCCCCAGAGAGCATTGGACCGAACCGAATTCAATATTATTTGTCCATGAATTGATGCTGATTGGTTGCGGGAAACGAACAGATTCAGTGCAGCCCGAGACAAACAGTACATCTACCAAGGGGAAGAAGAAGTGTTGCACCTCTATTTCTTGTGTGGGAGGACTGAACGGCCCGACCGAACGAGAAGAAATAGCATATTATTTGATGTAGATGGACACCACCAAAGATGGATGTGGACACAGTTTGCCGTGGCATGTGCAAACGATGCCGTTCGTACTGATTCGGCTGGCGAGGCCCAAGATTCTGCATAGACCCAGACACGTTTTTCACATAGGAACGTAATGAATAACCACGAGCAACCTCGTTCCGTTCCTCTCGTTCCCATGCTCTTTGAAGGAAGTTAAGATATGCGGCCAGCCCTCAATAATATTATATTTTCGAACTTGATGGGTGATGGAAGATGAAGCATTGTGTATTATATACTGAAGGCTTATCACGGTATTTCGGCAGGACAGTAACGCCGGTAACGGCGGGACGGGATGGGATGGGACAGTAAAATCGCCGTCAAAATGGTCCCGCCGTCCCGTCCCGCCGACAAATTTCCTGACCGTCGTCACACACCGTCCCGTCCCGCCGATAAAATCTCTCCCGTTGGAAATTATCAGGGCTTTTCGCGGGTCATGACTCGACCCGCGGGTCGGGTCATGGGGTGTTCAAAATGTCACAGGTCGGATCGGGTCGGATCAGGAAGTGTTCAAAATCTCACGGGTCGGGTCGGGTCGGGTCAAGAGGTTTTCAAATCTCACCGGTCGGGTCGGGTCGGGTCAAGAGGTGATGAAAAGCTCACGGGTCGGGTCAGGTCATGGCCCGCGAGAAACGGGTCACTCGCGGATCGGGCCAGCGCGAGTCGCGAGTTATTTTCTGCTGACCCGCGGGTCGCACCCGCGCATCTGGCCCGCGGATCCGACACTCGAAAAACATCCCGCTCTCTTACCCAAAGGCTTTTCTCGTATAAATACTCAATAATAACTTTTGGTATCTTATGCAAACATTAAAACACTGCCAAATCCATGCACGCATGCCCGCATCCATTTATACCCACTACCGCCAGGCCACATATCACTTGTGGGCCCCGAAATGAATATTAAATTGCTTTTGAAGTGTCGACCCACGGGCCGGATCCCCAGATCGGACCTGCGGGTCAAGATAAATAGTCTCGCGGGTCAAGGTGACCCGACCCGCATGAAACCCGTGTCTCACGGGTCAATACAAAAGTGGCGGGTCGGGTCGGGTCGGGTCAGGAGGTTTTTAAATCTCGCGGGTCTGGTCGGGTCGGGTCGGGTCAAGAGGCTTTCAAAATCTCGCGGGTCGCGTCAGGTCAAGAAGATTTCATAATCTCGCGGGTCGGGTCGGGTCAGCCGACCCGACCCGTGAGACTTGACCTGACCCGCGAAAAGCCCTGGAAATTATCGTCCCGTCCCGTGATCAAACACTGTAGCGTTGTCGCAGTCCCCTCCGGCGGACACCACTTGCCTCTTCCGCTGCAAAACATATTCGTGGTTGTCTGTTCCCATCCATTCCCACCACGAGCTACTGTTGTAACGTCTTGTCGTAGATTATTTCGTATATAGGTTGGGATCAATGAGGCCTCCTGCTACGACCAGCAGGAGACTCTCAAACCAAGGTTACTACTCCCGCGTTGATTGTCGGGCAATCAACGCGGCACCTCGTCGCACAGGTCCTCCTTCTGTTTTGCTTTTCAGCCAGTTCTGCACCCAACGAAAAGGGAGCGGGGTGACCACCGCAGCGTTCGCTGCGTTCGACACAAAATTATGTTGTTCCTAGCCTCTCTGCTTTGTCGTGCTGTTGTAGAGCTGCGATATCGCTCACGGAGTGATAGTCAAACACGGTTTCCCCATACAACAATGAAGCTTTCCCGAAAAGGGATCCACCCTGCTGGCGTCCCCTCTTTTCTGTTCCAGATTTTACGATTAAAAAAATAGAGTTGTACTCTTATTAAAATTCAGTAGCAATTGCTATATAAATGACCACACCCTGGACAATAGCCATTAGTCCAATAGTCGATTAATAGCTTCCTATCCAATTGACTGTCAATTGTGGTCCCTAATTCCAGTTAATTTAAAGGCTTCGAGCTCTATTATCCAGACAATTTCTATTGAGTGACCCCTACCTGGTCCTATTGTCCAGACAATTTCACTTTATAGGCCGTCTCCGTAATCAATCGCCTGAACAATTCTAATTATTGGACCTTCTCCTAAATAATTTGTCCGGCCAATTCAAATTGACAGACTGTCTCTCCGGACAAATTTAATTAGTTGAGTGACGCCAAAATTATTTATCCCGACAACTCCAATTAATAGACAGTCTCCCAGATCAATTTGCCCTACAATTCCAATTTGTACACAGCCTCCAAAATCAATTGTCCGGACAATTTCAATTACTTGTAAAATTAAAAAATGGAATATAGACGAGGCGTATTACGCAGCTTGCAAAGTTGAGTATCAACTATTTAATCAGTCGAACTCACAGCTGACGTATTTCAAAATAAATAAAAAAAAGTTTAGCAGACTTCTTTCTAAATCAATTGTCCGGGCAATTCCAATATATAGACGGTGTTCAAAATCAATTATCCCGACAAGTTCGACTAATACAAAATCTCCAAAACCACTTCAGACAATGCCATTGGTCGGCAGTCTCCTAAATCAACTGCCAGTACATTTCAAAATAACAGTGCATACCAGGTACGGATTATTTTATTTCGTGAAACCTTTTTTAATGATTTACATCTGAGCACATGGGCTAGGCGGTATCAAAACTTCCTAAGTGCGGACATAAAATGCAAAGCTAAGTTGAGGTATCCCGCCCTTTTCTGATTATGCCTTGGACAATAGACCTACCAATAGACTATAGCCCCTAGAGCAGAGTCACGAAGTTCTCTATGAATTGGAATTGTCCGGGCAAGTGACGTCGTTGACTGCCTAGCAATTGAAATTGTTTAGACAATTGATCTTAGATACTACTGTCTATTATTTGTATTTACTTGGACAATTAGAGTGTCTGCGCATAATATTTTTGTTTATCAAGGATTTCCGTGGGAAAGATAATCATAATCGAAAGCCTTTCGGCATGCGCATAATCGTAGACGAAAAACAGCTAAATATTGGATTCTTACGTTTGAAAAAAAAAAAACACTTGCGGCAGCGGCAGCACTTTTTTTGTACCAAACGAGCCGAACACAACAAGTCGTGCAAGCAGCACAGCAGTACCTACCTGCAGCAGCAGCAGCAGCAGCTGCAGCTGCAGGAGCAGTAAGCAGCAGCAAGCACTAACAGGCAGAATTGCGATCTATCTTGCGCTCCTCGACACTCGCTGTGCAAGCAACGCCGCCACAACGACAAGATCGCCCTCCTTCATCGTCGTCCTCTCTGGCCGAAAAGGGGTCGAAGCGGCAAAGATCAGGGGCGTGGCGGCAAGGGTGCACGTGCTTGCAGCACCAGCAGCGCCTGCGACAGCTATTGCAGCAGCGCTTGGTTGAGGCAGCTCTCTCGCTTCCAGCAGCGCTGGCTCGCAGCAGCGCTTGCTTGCAGCAGACCTTGCTTGTTGTGTGCAGCAGCGCTCGCTTGCAGCAGCGCTTTTGTTTGCAGCAGCGGCTGCTCACCGCAGTACTTGCTTATTGCCGCAGTGCTTCCAGCAACAACAGCACATACTTGCAGCAGCAGCAGCAGCAGCAGCAGCAGCAGCAGCACACTACATGTAGTAGTAGCAGTAGTCGGTGACGTACAGCAGCAGCGGCAGCAGCTGCAGCAGCAGCACCTACCTAGTAGTATCTGCCGCTGCAGCAGCAGGCAGCAAAGGCATGCAGCATCAGCGGCAGCAATTCTTCTCGCAAAACTCTGCCGGTCCAGACACATGGTCCGAGGGTCGGAGGCCACTCTCGGGGCGAGCTTGGCCAATCCAAAGCGTCCGGAGAGTTTTTGGCCAACAGAATGCAGCGGTCGACTCTCATACCACACAAATATGGCTCTATTACGGGGGTCCATAGTTAATAGGACGTATGGTATACATAAAAACCTATAAATTTACCTATTTTTACTAACAATATTTGGTCCTGTTAACTATGGACCCCCGTAATAGTATAATATGCTATCCAAAAATGCATAACTTCGTCATATTTATGCAAATTTGATTAGTCGTCGGCAACGGGGGAATATATAAGCCAAATTCAAGGGTTATCACGGTAATTTCGGCGGGACGGCAACGGCGGTAACGGCGGGACGGGACGGGACGGTAAAACCGCCGTCAAAATGGTCCCGCCGTCCCGTCCCGTCCTGTCCCGCCGACAAAATCCCTGACCGTCGTCACTTAACCGTCCCGTCCCGCCTATAAAATCTCTCCCGTTGGAAATTACCGTCCCGTCCCGCCGTGACACCGAAAAATTACCGTCCCGTCCCGCCGTGACACCGAAAAATTACCCCGTCCCGCCGATAAAATCTCTCCCGTAGGAAATTATCGTTCCGTCCTGTCGTGGCACCGCCTCCGGCGGACATAACTTGCCTCTTCCCCTACAAGAAACATTCGTGGTCGTCTGTTCCCATCCATTTCCACCACGAATTACGAATTAATCAAGCAATTTCGAGTTGTACCAACTTCAATAGTAATTCCTATATAAATACATGTGGTATCATAAATCGTGCGCAACTCCCATCTATAAATGAAATACGTATAGAATAGTAGTAGGCGTATTACCCAGCTTGCAAAATTGGGTGTTAATCAGTCGAACTCACAGATCACGTATTTTCATCGTCTTGCTTATATAATACCTGGTCAGTGATACGAAATTGCTGGGCACCACATTTACTTCGGCTAGGAAAAGCTGTGCTGGTGGTGTTGATCAGCAGCTGGTTGATGATTTGTTTTATATACTTTCAAATGAAGGTAAGTACAAATATTGCCATCTACGAAAAAGAATAAAAATTACTACCAAGTAGTAACTAGTGATGTTTTTTCTTTTCATTTTTTTTAAAGAATCTTCATACTTCATATTTCCACTCGCAACTGAAACCAGAGTAGTATCATAACGCACCACCTGCCACAGGCTCGCCACCACACACAAGCAGCACAGAGACCACTCAACTCACGATCACACCAGTACTGGTGTGGCCCAAAAAGATTTCAGGAGACATGCCATCAAGCGGGACGCAAAACGTGCGCTGTCAAGGATGTGTGTGTGTGTGTGTTCTTCACATTAAACCGTTCTTCTACTACTTGTCGACATCCAGGATGTAGGGCCGAGTATTACACAGATTAAAAACTAGTTTTTTTTTTTTTTTTTTTTTTTTTTATCCTCCGGCGGATTGGTAAAAATAAAGCTTAAGCTCACCACACTTCCACGTTCCCAATTTCGTGTCGTGTGTCAATTTAGCCCAGTTAGTTTGGTGTCAGTCAAAGCATGTCAATGTCAATGCAAAGTTGCTGTCTGTCAAGGGCAAAAGTGCTGTCTCCTAACATCTTTGGTGTGACCGACACGGACGCCACGGATGGATGCCTATCTCACGGGCGGGGTCGATCGACCAGCAGCGGCACTAGAATCACCACCGCCGCCACCACCTCCACCTCCACAACCACCAGTAACACAGCGCAAGCACAACCATCAGAACAGCCACCATGAGCTGGCAACGCAACAACAACAACAGTGCTCGGGGCAGGGGTGGAAGAAATCAGAAGACGTCGCCCGTGTAGTGGCAGCACTTCTCGGGGCTTGGGCTGCGCGGGTCGAGAAGAAAACGTCCGCGTCGGAACGGCTCTCCTCGCGGAACCAGCAATGTGCGGGAAAATTTTCATGCACAACCGCGCCGACCTCGCGGCAGGAAAGAAGAAAAACATATTTACCGTCCCGCCCCTCCGAAGAAAAAAAAAAATACAGTCCCGTCCCGCCGTGGGAAAAGTATATACCGTCCCGTCCCGCCGAGGAAAAAAATATTTACCGTCCCGTCCCGCCGAGGAAAACAATATTTACCGTCCCGTCCCGCCGAGGAAAAAAATATTTACCGTCCCGTCCCGCCGAGGAAAAAAATATTTACCGTCCCGTCCCGTCGAGAAGTTTGGCACCCGCTGTTCCGTCCCGTCCCGTCCCGCCAACTTTTTCTGTCCTCATTTTACCGTCCCGTTTTCATTTTGTTTTCCCGCCAAACGAGTAAAATCTGTCCCGTCCCGTCCCGTCACGATTCTCAGTCACTGTGATAAGCCTTGAAAATTCGTAATAATTTTTCTTTTGCGCAGACACTCTATTGATATCGGTTACTGTCTAACAATTGGAATTGTCCGGACAAATAATTTAGGAGATTCTCTATCAATTGAAGTTGCCCTGACAATTGATTTCAGAGACTGTCTATGAATTGGAATTGTTTGAGCGATTGATGTTTGGTGCTTTTCAATAATGGGTTTGTCCAGAACGAGGACCTCGGAGACTGCCTATCGATTGAATGTGCTGGCAAATGATTTCACGGGCTGTCTATTAATTGGAATTGCTTGAACAATTGATTTTGGGCGATTCACATGAACTGGACTTGTCGGGGCAACTGCTTTGAGAGACCGTCCATTAATAATTGGAATTGTCCGGACAACGGGTTTCGGAAGCGATCTACTAAATTAATTGGAACTTTCATGACTATCGAGTTTAAGAGGGCTCTGTTATTTGAAAGCTGGCAGATACTTGTAGAGTTACGTTTGATTTGGTCAGTACACAGCATACCTACCATGCTATCAATGGTGTTGCCTATACAACAGGATCGGGAACTTCCTTCTATACGCAATCATTTGCAAGGTCCTTTATTGTAACGTATTACTAAGAGTTCCTGACTCAATAAGAGTTCCGGCTACGTTACCGCCGGTGGGTCGTGATCCCACGTCTCTCTGTGGACACAGAGTGTTCTGTCTGTTGAACTACGACGGCTGAATGATGACGTGACAAATTGCTCAGACGAGGGTCTGATGACAGGACAGGAGGGAGAGAACTCCGAGAGAAGTGAGGAGGAGGGCGAGGAGGAAGCGTCACTCCTCCTGCCCTGCGGTCCCGGGACAACGGGGCGACGGGACATATATGGGCGACCCGGCGGGGTTTCTAGAATCCCGCCGGGACGTTGCATCAGGCGGCGGGGCCGTCCCAACAGATGTGGACCGGTGGCTTCCCGGCGATGTATGGTTCATGACAGTCTCTTGACATAACCGAGCGAACGCTCCCAGAAATGGAATCTGGAAGGAGCTGGGTTTTCGACTATATGCGTAGGCGTGTTGTTACCGGGGACATGGTATCCACATTACGAGTAGTATCAATTCAATGGGGAGTGTGTATCACAATACAATAACTACTGCTGTAGGTACACGGCCATGACATTTATCGGCCAATTGATTTCTTGCGCAGCATCTGAAATGAATTGTGCGGACAGTTCCAACTACTTTCCAATCGCCGAAGTCCGTTTGGATAATGCCATGTATTAATTGACAGCACCCGAAATCAATTGTGCGGACAATATCAGTTAATAAGCAGCAGCCGAAATCAAATGTTCAGACATATCCAATTGATATACAGCCCCCGAAATCCATTGTCTGAACAATTCCAATTATTAGTGGACAACACCCCCGAAATCAATTCTCTGGACAATTCCAATTATTGGATCAGCACCCGAAATCAATTTGCTCAATAATTCCAATTAATTAGCAGTCTCCGCAACCAATTGTTTGGACAGTTCCAATTCGTAGACAACACTCGAAACCTATTGTGCACACAATTCCAACTAGTAGATGATATTCGAAATCAATTGTCTGGACAAATCCAATTCATAGACAATCGCCGAAGACTATTGTCTGGCCAATTTCAATTAATGGGCAATCGCCGAAATCAGTTGTTGTGTGGACAATTTCCATTAATAGACACCAGTCGCCAACAACAATTAATTTGTCAAGACAAATCCAATTAACACACATGCATCCTCCTCCTGAATCAATTGTAGACACAACAAGACTATCGTAATAGTAGTTATCCAGGGTATTTTTTTTGTTTTTTTTTTCGTTTTTTTTTCGTTTTTTTTTTTTTATTCTTCTTTATTTATTTTTTTATTGTTTTTATTTTTTTAATTGCGTACGTCATCGTACATAATTGTGCTCAACAGCCATACTATGAACGAAATATAGAACAGTTTTAGTAGGCGTACAGCAGTATTAGGCAGCTTGCAAAATTGAGTATTAACATTGTTGAATTCATCAGTCGAACTCACATCTGTCGTATTTTATAACATGAAATTGCTGCGCACCACATTGACTTGCTTTTTTTCTAGAAGAGAAAGCTGTGCTGGTGTTGTTGCAGGTTGATCAGCAGCTGCTTGATGATTTGTATGTACATATTTAAATGAAGGTACAAATAATTACAAAGTACGGAAAAGAACGAAAAAATACTATTAATACCAAGTAGTAAAAAAAGTCGTCTACCTGGTGGTCGTTCTTTTTTTTTCATTTTTTTATGAATCTTCATACTACATATTTCCAGGCGCAACGCCTCCCTGGTGGCTTGGTAGGTGGTCCGCGTGCGTATCAAGATCAATTTCGTGGGTTCAAATCTCACCGAGTGCATGCTCGCAGGGACTTTTTCTTGCGTAAAAAAATTGATGAGCGGAAAGCGCGAGAGCGTGAGTTAGCTGCATTCGATGAAAATCGACGAGCAGTGGGAATGCTGAACCCTATGCGCGACAAAAAATAAAGGCACGTACCGGGGGGGAGAAGGGACGACACCTGTGACCACGGCTTGTCCAGAAGATCGTCGAGGGTAAAACCTCCTACGAGAGGGCTGGAAAGTAAAAATGATGATAAAAAAAAAAAACTAAAACTAAAACTAAAACTAAAAAATGCCTGCCACAGCCGCCAGCTCGCCACCCACACAAAAAACACCACCCAACTCACGGCGACACCAGTACTGGTGTGGCCCAGAAAGATGTCAGGACACATGTCATCATGCGAGACGCGAAACGTCCGCTCTCAAGGATGTATAGGCACGGGTGTTCCACACTAAGACAAACCTAGTATTTTGGGGTTAGTCAATGTATTTCAAGGCAAAGTTGCTGTCCGTGTCAATAGGTGAAAGTGCTGTCTAACATATTTGGTGTGACCGGCACGAACGCCATGGATGCCTATCTATCTCACGGGTGGGGTCATCGACCACAGCAGCGGCACTAGAATCATCACCACCGCCGCCACCACCTCCACCTCCACAACCACCAGTAGCAACACAGACAGCGTAAGCACAACCATCAGAACAGCCAACCATCAGCTGGCACCGCAACAACAGCAGCAGTGCTTGGGCAGGGGTGGGAAGAAATCAGAAGAAGATGTCACCCGTGTAGTGGCAAAACTTCTCGGAGTTTGAGCCGCCGGTCGACAAGAAAAATGTCTGTGTCGGGACGGCTCCCTTCGCGCAACCAGCGCAGTGCGGGAAGTTCTTCGCGTACAACCGCGTTGACCTTGCAGCGGGAAGGAAGAAAAATATATTTACCGTCCCATCCCGCCGAGAAAAGAAAAATTACTGTCGTCCCGTCCCGCCGAGGAAACAAATGTTTACCGTCCCGTCCCGCCGAGAGAAAAAATATTCACTGTCTCGTCCCGTGTAATCTGTCCCGTTGAGTTTTACCGTCCCGTCCCGTCGAGAAATTATGCACCCGCTGTCCCTTCCCGTTCCGTCCCGCCAACGTTTTATGTCCTCATTTTACCGTCCCGTTTTTTTTTTTTCCCGCCAAACAAGTCACGTCTGTCCCGTCCCGTCCCGTCACGATTCTCAGGCACTGCTGTGATAGGCCTTGGTTATATATATTACGCTCCGTTCCCCCCGCTGCCTCGGTAAGGCATGCTGCGAGGCATGCCCTATCGGGCTTATAGCAAGTGGGGTAGGGGGGAGGTCTTTCTGGTGGGTGTAAGGCCGGACTCACCCTCAAGCAGTGATGCCTTCTTGCTGCTGCGTGTGGCCGCGAGCCTCAGGCGGCAGTAGGGTTGGGGCGTACGTGGTGCGTCAGGCACGGACACCAACGATTCGCGTCTTTTTTTAGGCAGCAGCGGCAGGGCGGCAATGCTCCATCGAGATGTCCGTGCGCGGAGGCAGGCGCTACCACAGGCCAAACTACGACGCAGTCTATTACGCCGGTAGGAGACTGGATTCGACGACGAAGGAGGAGGGGACAGAACGTCGACGAGCGGGGAAGAGACGGATTGAACTCACCCTGCGCGAGAAATTTTCTTTTTCCACAGGTCAGAACCGCATGTGCGAGGAGCTTTTGTTTTTCGGGACGGGGGAGAAGGGGAACCGACTGGAAGGGAGTGGCAACGAAAGCACGTGCAAAGGAGCGGGCGGATTGCGCTAAGGCGATGAGACGGCCATGAAGAACGGCAGCATGACGGCACACGGAGACCCATTATCGGCGCGCAAACCATCGCGAGAGAAGCAGTCATCGTTTTTATTTTTGCCGTTTTTTTTTTGTTTCTCACGAGGCAGTAGTATATATATATATATATTTTTTTTTTTTTTTTTTTTTTCATCATCACTTTTACTTTCCAGCCCACTCGTAGGAGGTTTTACCCTCGACGATCTTCTGGACAAGCCGTGGTCACAGGTGTCGTCCCTTCTCCCCCCCGGTGCGTGCCTTTATTTTTTATCGCGCATAGGGTTCAGCATTCCCACTGCTCGTCGATTTTCATCGAATGTACAGCTAACTCACGCTCTCGCGCTTTCCGCTAATCAATTTTATGCAAGAAAAAATCCCTATGAGCATGCACTCGGTGAGACTCGAACTCACGAAATTGATCTTGATAGGCTCGCGGACCACCTACCAAGCCACCGGGGACGCCGGCTATTATACTTGTTATTAACGTCACTGGTCTTTGTAATGTGGCGAGTTGTATACCCTTCATGGGGAATGGCCCCCGCAATTATCAGGGACGTGGTATCATAGCCGGGACCTGGTATAAGTACCCCATGGGGTACGTGGATTCAAAGTACCTCAAAGAGGTATTGCAAGTACCCCAAAGGAAGACCTATGTACAGTAGTACTACTGCTGTAATTACACATGATACATACATTCAATGTCGACGTATCCCAAGCTTTGATCTGATCCGGTTCGCTACTGCTGTGTACAGCAGGCCGCGGCACCACCACATAAGGTCACATACAGCCGCAGCAGTACTATCGTGTCATTTGGTATCTTATACTACCACTGCCCCGTAATGTTAATAGTACGTCGACGTCGTTCGTTAGAGTATGATACTCTCACTCGTACTCGTATCAGCCAGATCATGGCCTATTAATAGTACATTGTTTATGTATCTATCTGTAGCCCATAGCTCTCCCGGCACTCCCTGCGAACAAACAACCTTTACCTGGGTATGTTACTACTGCTGCTACCGGTTGTCCTCACCATTTTTTTTGCGGAAATGCGTGCAGAAGAGCTGTCAAGTATAATAGGTTCCTACCCGTCCTGGCCTCATGATTCGGGTGATAGACACAAATAAGTATGAATTGAATGTATTAATTTGGTTCCTGTTTCTTCGTGAGTTTTTAGCGATTGACACATGATTAATATATATACTATTACGGGGGGGGTACATAGTTAATAGGACCTATGGTATACATAAAAACCTATATATTTACCTATTGTTACTAACAAAATTCGGTCCCGTTAACTATGGACCCCCGTAATACTGTTTTGATGGTAATATCCCTAATTTTGTCGTAAAGAAGAAGAGCAGACGCCATGGTGCACGAACGACCACCCACCGCACGTGCATCAAATGAGCAGCGCGAGCATCAGGCCCGGACTGGACCGCTGCCGGCCTAGTGCTCAACACCTTCGGGAAGTACACCGTGTATCTGTACATCTCTGAGTTCCACAGCTGTCAGATTCTGTTCCCCTCAAAAACGGTAGTACGTGCGATTGAAGTATCCCACGCACCTTGCAAAGATGAGTTTCGATTCAAATCCTCGATCTCACAGCTGTCGTATTTTTTAATTTTGTAATACAACTATAAACAACAACACGAGTAGCAAGCAGCAGTAAGCCTTCACAATACACTGCACATATAATACATTGTCGGATGCTCAGACCGTAACTTCATGGGCCCAACTTCATGCGCAAGGAGTCTTACCTCCGATATGTTATTCAGGCTGCCCTCCGACAATGTGCCACTCAATTCCACTTTTCGACGTACCTTAAATATCGATTGGTGTATATATCAGCACGATACAAATGGCTGCTTGCTTCGTACTCGATGTAGGTAGTATACGCGTTCTGACGTATTAATTTGGTCGTCATAGGGCGAGAGGGTGGTAGGCAACGCAATGCCCCCCGACGACATAGTACGTAGCGCGGGCGAGTGGTCACGCATTGGAAATAAACATATCTCCAAGCACGCGCTGTTGCGTACCAGGAGATTCTTCAATTCATCCATGGAACACCATGTCTGCCTACCGGCATCTTCTATGCTTCGCGCTCCATTCACCTCGCGTTTTCGACGGGACAATTTTCTTTGTTATTAACCTCACTTTTACTTTGCAGCTTCAGGACAAGCCGTCCGTACTCCCCCCCGGTACGTGCCTTCATTTTTATCGCGTAGAGGGTTCAGCATTCCCGACTGGTGGTCGATTTCCATCGAATGTCGCTAACTCACGCTCTCGCGCTTTCCGCAAGTCAACTCTATGCACAAGAAAAAGCCCCTACGAGTATAGACAAGCATGCAGCTTGGGGGGGGCTCGAACCTGCGAAATCGTCCTTGGGCATTACGCGGTTTACCTACTAGAGACCTTAGGGGACACCAGTCCGGGGAGAGGTGGCGATCGTTGATATTCGATTGCTCCTTCTTCAGTGCGTGTCCGCGAGTCATCACTCTGACAGCACCCCAGACAGCAGGCGTGTTCCTATCTGTGTTAAATACTACCACCGTGCGTTTCGTACGGTGCAGCAGCACTCCAGACAGCAGCCGCTGTAGTCAGCAGCCACGAGTTGGTTAGTGGTGGGAACGGGGATATACCGGCGGCCATGTTTGTTCAGCTTGTGTACATTAATTCATCTTGTGTGCGCCTTCTTCGTCTCGTGTATTTTTGGCAGCCGAATTTCGATTTTTAATGGTTTTTCGGATCTTCCTATCTCGGAGAAACGTAGTAAATAGGACCTACGGCACAGACAAGAACCTATACCAAGTATATATTTTTACCTATTTTTACTAACAATATTTGTGTCCTACCAGGTATTATTTACTATTTTTTTTTTTTTTTTTTTTTTTTTAACCATCACTTTTACTTTCCAGCCCACTCGTAGGAGGTTTTACCCTCGACGATCTTCTGGACAAGCCGTGGTCACAGTTGTCGTCCCTTCTCCCCCCCGGTACGTGCCTTTAGTTTTTATCGCGCATAGGGTTCAGCAATCCCACTGCTCGTCGATTTTCATCGAATGTACAGCTAACTCACGCTCTCGCGCTTTCCGCCAATCAATTTTATGCAAGAAAAAGTCCCTATGAGCATGCACTCGGTGAGACTCGAACTCACGAAATTAATCTTGGTAGACTCGCGGACCACCTACCAAGCCACCGGGGACGCCGGCTTCTAATAGTCCCCCGTCATAGGGCTCCAGCACCTTCATTTGAGAGTGAATGTGAGAACAACTAAACAACAATATTCATCAAACATTACCACCAATGTTTCGTTTTTTTCATTTCATGGGTGATGAAACAACCCATGAAGGGTGATAGAAATCTCGGTACAACGAGGAAGAAGATGGAATATTTCAAGGCTTATCACGGTAATTTCGGCGGGACGGTAACGGCGGTAACGGCGGGACGGGACGGGACGGGACGGGACGGGACGGGACGGTAAAACCGCCGTCAAAATCGTACAGCCGTCCCGTCCCGTCCCGTCCAGCCGTCAAATTCCATGACCGCCTTCAATTACCGTCCCGTCCCGCCGAGAAAAATCTCTCCCGTTGAAAATTACCGTCCCGTCCCGCCGTGACTCCGTAAATTTACCGTCCCGTCCCGCCGTGACACCGTAAAAATACCGTCCCGTCCCGCCATGACTCCGTAATTTTACCGTCCCGTCCCGTCGTGACTCCGTAAATATACCGTCCCGTCCCGCCGTGACTCCGTAAATTTACCGTCCCGTCCCGCCGTGACTCCGTGAATTTACCGTCCCGTCCCGCCAAAAAAAAAAACTACACCGCTGCCACATACAGAATAGTCCCTTCTCGCCGACACAACTTGCCTCTTCATGTCCAAGATACACTGGTGGTCGTCTGCTCCCGTTCACATGCCCACCACGAAATTACGAAATTACGAAATTTCGAGTTTCGCAAATATGAAATTAGAAATTAGTTTCATCTTCTATTTTGTGGCAGAAGCTGTGGTGCTGGTGTTGATGTATTTTCATTTACATAATTAACTGAAAGTAATAATCACAAATCACGAAGTACGAATGTTGAAAAATCCGTAACTACAAACTTGCGAATTACAAAATTTTGTTGATATCTGGTATTTTTTTTTTTTTTTTTTCAATTTTTGTTTTTGTTTTTTCATGAATCTTCATATTTAATATTTCCACGCGCAACACCTGCCACAGCCACCAGTTGCCATGCACAAACACAGACCCTTCAGCTCACGGCAACCAATACTGGTGTGGCCGGCACGGACGCCATGGATGCCTATCTCACGGCCGAGGTCGATCAACCAGCAGCGGCACTAGCATCACCACCGCCGCCACCACCTCCATCACCCACCACCTCCACCTCCACACCCACCAGCGACACACCGCAAGCACAAACATCAGAACAGCCATCAGCTGGGACCGCAACAGCTTGGGGCAGGGGTGGGAAGGAATCAGAAGACGTCGCCTGTGTGATGGCAATATACTTTTCGGGGTTTGAGCCGCCGGTCGGGAAGAAAAACGTCAAGTGCACGGTGGTCACAAAGTTACCTGCCTCGGGACGACCCCAGAATGCTTCGGCTGGGGAGGCTATTTCGGTAGAATCATGATATGTGATATTTCTCAGCGCAAAACGTGGCGTGTACTTGGTGGTGTGCGTTCGTCGTGCCGATTTAGTGTGCGAGTATACTATACTGTATAATAGTGGAAATGTGAAGGAAGTTCAGTTTTTTTTTCCCCGGTTGTTCTGGAATACATAAGATAGGTGTTTTAATGAAAATAACTCCCGTCACGTCGAGTTTTTGTTATACCGTCCCGTCCGGGCACGAAAAACTGCAGGTATCGTTCCGTCCCGCCGAGGAAAAAAAATATTTACCATCCCGTCCCGCCGCGGAAAATATAATTACCGTCCCGTCCCGCCGAGGAAAAAAAAAATACCGTCCCATCCCGCCGAGGAAAAAAATATTTCCGTCCCGTCCCGCCGAAGGAAAAAATATTTACCGTCCCGTCCCGCTGCGAAAAAAAAATCCGTTGAACTGTTACCGTCCCGTCCCGTCGAGAAAATATGCACCCGCTGTCCCGTCCCGCCGACTATTTTTCTCGTAATTTTACCGTCCCGTCGTCAATTTTTTTACCGCCAAACAATAAAAAACTGTCCCGTCCCGACCCGTCACGATTCTCAGTCACTGTGATAAGCCTTGGAATATTTCATGGAACAAGCAGAGCTATTAATAGTGAGCTGAGTTTCGTATTTAATAGGAACAAGTAGTGGTTTTTTAGTAGAATCACAAACGGATATTGTGTCTGGAATAGTAAGCGCCGGACAAACTCTGCAGGAAAAGATAATTAATTGTTACCTCGCGTTACCGCTACGATCTCAGAATGTATGGAGGGAGTAGGGGGCACAAGGAGAGTTATACCTGGGGAACGGTGTTCCTTGCGAGCTCTATCATTTTATCTATCGACAATCGCTTTGGTTTTTCGTTTTTATGGCATTTTTTCAAGCTGTTGCAATCTCCTATTACACGAAATCTGCAAAACATTCATACGGCAGTGAGATATTTCGCTCGTGCTGGTGCTGTGTGTGGTACAAGTTTCCTCTTAAATACTATTTTATTAATTTTGAAATACGTCAGCTGTGAGTTCGACTGATTAAATAGTTGATACACAACTTTGCAAGCTGCGTAATAAGTCTCGTCTATATTCCATTTTTACCGAATTTTACAAGGAAGTATTGTAGTAAACCGAACGCGCGTATTCTGTATGTAATTCCTTGTTAAAAAGATATAGGCCAGCGGCTCCCCTGGATGCTGCCCGGGTCAACAGAGGACAACTATAAATAATCATTCTGCGCACTGATACTATATAACCCGAACAAGGGATAATGATATGATGTTGCAACATGTTGAAACCTTTTCATTTCACAAATATTTATAGATTGATTGAGTGTTGTAGACTTGTTAGGGTGGTATGGTTCTAAATGTGAATAATTCTTCCGGGGATGAGCTGCTGGCTGTTCTTGCTGCTGCTGTTTTTGCTACTTCTGTTGTTTTAATGTCTATATATTATTTTATATGGTTTTTGTGTAGATTCGAAAGTAGTGTATACGAGGTATGTATGTATGTATGTGTCAAGATATGTCGAAGATCTATGTCAGGTCATACTGACTGGTGGGATCATATTTGAAGAATTTTTAGCTAGAAGTTATGTATAGGTCAGAGGCTTACCTGCTTTTTTACACTTATTTATTTCTCAGCAAGAAATTATTTTGGTTCAGACATATGTGTGTATCTTTTGCTTTCGGCATGTGGGCTAAATGATTATGTACAAGGATGTTCATATTGAATTATCGTGCTATTACTGAGGCAAGGGTCGTGTTATTCAGTTGTTTACGACATACCGGTACCTGTGTGTGTCGTGATAGATATGCAAAAGGGTTCTGTATGATGTCAGGTCATTGTGAAATATTGTTGAGATTTGTTCAATGTTCTGTCTTGCATCGTCACTCATAATATGCGGTTTTTCAGCATTTTGGCAGTTTCATGACTATTCGGAATATCGGCTTAATATTTTGGGATACTTGGTTGCTTTCTGCGAGTGCACGTTGTACCTACCTGGTCACTCACCTTTGTCTCTGCTCTGCCCAGAGAATACCTACAGTTGTAATACTACAAACCTGAAACATCTTCGTTCTTCGGCTGGAACTTATCAACAGAGACCGTAGTCGAAAGACCGTTCGGCTCTCTACGTCGTTCCGGCCTCACCGCGTTGTTGACGGCCAAGCACGTGACAGCATGATACTGCTTGGCAGCAAACGGAGCGCTCCGGAAGCAGAGAGAAGGAGGCAGACGAGGTAGTCGCAGGACAGAGAACGGGGTATTTGCTCTTGTATATGTTCATTATTGATGACTTGCTTCGATCACTCCAATCACAACGTTCCTGCAGTTACACACGTGTATCCATTTCCGAACCCTATTAACAAGTCACAATTTCAGCTCCTCTACATTCGGTGTACGACTCCAGTCACCGCCCTGGACTGCAACCAATCAATGAAGCCGTGTTTTAACCAAACATGTCACGTATCACTGGTCGACGACGTTCCTTCGAAAGCTTCATGTTCAGGCACCCCAGATACACTGGCAGTACCCAGAATCTTGGCGCCAAACCAGACGACTACCGTGCCTATGGCCGTTTTCGGCCTCCACCCCAGCAGCACCCAACGAGTCCGTACACACGTAGTAGACAGACAAACTGGAGTATGAGGGAGGGCACGGTAGCCGGTAGTGCGCCAAAGTTCAGGACGGAGATGAAGAGAACCACGAAAAATCCAGGGATATCGAAGATAGAGCCCAGCTTCTCGGATTTCCTTATGCCCAACCAAGGCGTAAGGTACGGCACATCAACTATTAATACCTCGAACACCAGCACCATTATCTCACAGGCAAAAAACACCTGTTGCTGTACAAAAGGATTGACGGGAGGCGGAGATGAGAGGCCGGGGCAGGTGGACGTGCACAGAGCACGCGCGACACCCGGTGATAATCAACGGCACTACAAAATATTTTTGTGTTGAACACTCGTGCTCCGATGAGGCTATGCATACAACACGTCTTGACCAGAATGATTGTTCCTGACGATGAGTGAATATCCGTGACTACAGTGCCTATTAGTGACTCTGAGTGTCTACTATTAATAGTGACTATTAGCGCCTACGGTAGTTACTATTAATAGTGACTATTACAGTAGTGCCAACTAGTGTCTACATACTTTTAATACCATAATATTAGTGCCTATCACACGCCTCAATTGAGGAGCTATCCAAGGCACTGGGTTCGCGTTTTGCTGTGTACAGTACATTATCCTTCATACACCTAATTAATAGTAGTTACTGTAGGGCTAGGTTGCGACTTGTCCTTCGAGCTAGGCGTGCATTTTTTTCTCGGGTTAGGGCCCTGGGTGGCTTTTACTACAGTCCAGCAGAGCTCCTCATCCCTAACCCAAGCGAGGAACCTCACAAACGGCATTCAAGGTGCGTCCCTACCGTGGCATGCCTCATGTGGGTGCATCTCACAACCATCCCTATCGACGGTGTGGGTAAGATATCATCGCGGCAGGTCATGACTGGCATTTTCCGACCGTGTGGCGCGCAAGCGAAGAGAATAGGAGGTGCTGAAGATACGTTAGCCTAGCGCTCTCCTGTTTTTTACGGTGTATAAATAAGCACCCCTTTTTTTCTGCTCCTAAAGCCTCTGCCTGTTTTTGCCATTCGTGCACACTCCACCCAGTAAATGGCCTGTCTCGCGATTGGTCACACAAACTCTACATGAGTGCGTTCCCTGAAACCCGCAAAAGCCAAACTGCACGAATGTTCCGTTATGAAGGCAAGGTAAGCGGTCGTCAACAAACGTGTGTCCATCTGACCTGCCCGATATGAAGACTTTACCATTCCAACCCCCCCTGGCGTCGCTACTGAGAGCCCACAGGGTGAATAATTGAATCGTGAGTATGAGACTTTCCGAGCGTGACCACAGGAGAAGCAGGAGGGATTTCAAGTTCGTCTTTAACTACACTTTCGGTTGGCGGTACGCTGTGTACGTAGAATCTACAACATCGGCAGGGGTGGTGAGAGGTATGAACCGCGGTTTTGTGGGACGGTTTATATCAACGAAGAAAGATGCTCTCTACCAAACTGAAAATATATAGCAAGCGCAGGCCAAAACCGGAAATCCTGCAGCACATGTTTTAATGCCCAAGCAGAAATGTCCGAGTAGTAGGAGCCGTGGCAGTCAAGATCTCTACCGCACCCGCCCTATGTCTGTTCCACTAAACCCAACCTGCACGGGTTGAACCGAGCAGTGGGGCCCACCGAATATACCGCGTTGATGAGCATCAGGGTCAGGATTTGTTTTGTTTTTTTTATCCATCACTTTTACTTCCCAGCCCACTCGTAGGAGGTTTTACCCTCGACGATCTTCTGGACAAGCCGTGGTCACAGGTGTCGTCCCTTCTCCCCGGCGTTACGTGCCTTTATTTTTTGTCGCGCATAGGGTTCAGCATTCCCACTGCTCGTCGGTTTTCATCGAATGTAGCCAACTCACGCTTTCGGGTTTTCCGCTTATCAATTTTTTATGAAAGAAAAAGTCCCTATGAGCATGCACTCGGTGGGACTTGAACCCACGAAATTGATCTTGACAGGCACGCGGATCACCTACCAAGCCACCGGGGACGCCGGCTGGATATGCCTCTGTGCCAGTACATGTTCGATGCACTCACTGATATGTTAGGCCAAGCCTGAGTCAGTTCATAGAAGCCCCTCCAGGGTATATATATATATATACAAGGCTTTCCTTCGGAGTGGGTATTCCGTCGTTTCGTGTACATATAACTGCAATTAATTGGCGACATAGCCCAAAGCCAACCAAACTAAATGTATTTGTGTAAAAAACGATGAAGGATGTAATGATAGCGTTTATTTATGAATGTAATGTGAAACGTAAGATCGGGTGACGCAAGAGTAAGAATGACACTCGTCTAATAATAATAAGAATAACATATTTCATCAGTGTGGGGAGAGAGTGGAGCAGTGCTTGGCATGTGGATGATATACAACATACAGGCTGTTGTTTAAAAGAAGGTTTGGGACAGGAGAGAAAGCAGCAGTGCCGGCAACGACAACGGTTATGGAAATGTTGTATAGTTGCTGGGCGGCCGCGATTTCGATGTAGCCAGCATAGGAGTTTGGATGAGACATGATATATACATGTAAATAGTCTTCCAGGATGCTGTAGTAACGAGGCGGGAGGCCCAGAATGTGGATCTGTTCGCTGTTGAACCCGTTGGATATGTGTAGGAAGAAATAATCGTGATTTTGGGAAATGTGGGAAACAATTTGTTTCCTTTCGTTCGTCCTAGATGGCGACAATCTGCTTGGTGTACTGCTTCGGAATTCCGCGAAGCCCTGGAGCAGGCGAAATGGAAGGGAGTCTTTTTGCGCTTGATGATGATGTCTCCGTCTTTGATGGTGGAGTCCGTCAGGCGGCAGTTGTAGCACTTGCCACGGACCTGGTCGAAGTAAACATATAGGGTGCGCGAGGCGGGAGTGGCGTGCAGGGAATGGCGGGGGAGGGGGGGGGGGGGGGGGGGGGGGGGGGGGGGGGGGCAGTGTTCATTATGAAAAGTATACTCACAGCATTGTCAGATTATCTTGAGAGGAAATATCCCGTGAGGTATTGCGGAGATTCGGGGGGGTTTCGTGTCTGAGTGGATCTACGATCGGGATACCATCTTTACCCCTGAATTGTGTTTTAGGCCGCATGTGTCTGTGACGTACGCTGTGGCTTGCTACTTCTTCTTGTAATCTACTTCCTTTCCCGACTCCGTGTCGACGACTCCGTGTCGAGGACTCCGTGTCCAGGACTCCGCGTCCTTCAATCCAAACTACTAAACCGGGGTTAATCAGCCACCGTACAAAAGGGGGTCCGTCCACCCAGGGGCTAACACGCCACCGCCACCGCTGCTATCAAGTCCAGCTTCAATACATTTCATATCATCAACAGGGCTCCTCAGCCACGACAAGGGTACGGGTTGTTTATAGGGTTTATTTCGTCTTTCTTTTCCGCCGAGCATCGGGCTATCCCCCTCGGCAACAACAACAAGGGCGCCCGGAGCACAGGGGCTACTCAACACGCTAGCGTTGGTACGAGTCGTCCACGCTTCTGTGCAAAAGGGCTGTGAGGATGAGGTTCTTCCCGTTTAGGATTCCTTATCTGGGGACTTGGATTACGCCGGTCATCGATGGAGACATGGCGATGGGAGGAGGAGGAGGAGCAGCAGCATCTCCTCAGGATTCTGGTCAGGATGAGGCTGATCAGCGAGGGGTGGCCTCAGAGGAAAGGAGGGAGGATGCACGACAGGACCTGCCGAGTCCAGAGGACATCCGGCGGCTGACAATCCTGGCGGATCTGATACGTCAAGGGGTTGGGCAACAGAGCGGGCCCGCCCACCCTTCAGGCATGTCTACAACTGTAGAAGTACGAACTAAACTTGAGATTAGAGAGTGGACTGGTATGGTAGGAAAAGGAGAAAGCCTTCACACTAAGTTTAGGGTGTTTGAGAGTTCATTTCGTGCATATCTGGCAGCTGAGAAATTGTCTGACGTTCTTGGGTACGAGGACATTCCCGTAGGGTTGCCTGACGTGGATTTGGAAATGCTCAAATTGAACAGAGGTGCAGAAAGAGTGGAGAAGTCTTTGAGAGTATGGAACTTGCTGCTGACAAAAATCACCGACGGTCCGACTCAAAACCGAATCGTCGCGTCTGGGAGCCCTCAGCAAGGATGGAGGATTTTTGTGTCACAGTACAGAGAAGGATATGACATGGAGGGAGAGCGTTTAGAGAGGGAATGGAACGAGTTGTGGCAGGGCGATGGTGAAGATGTCTTGGAATACCTTCGTCGTGGGGAGACTATCGTGATGAACATGAACTCCCGCTTGGGCCCTAGTGGCCACGGTAAAAAGCCTGAAGATGTTGTATGTCGTCATATCGCCCGACGTCTAAACACCTCTTTTACCCGCGCTCGGGAATCCCTTATTTTTTTTTTTCCGAATCTCTCGAGGAAACACCTGGAGTTTACCTTGACACAGGCCCAGCACGAGCGTCGGCAGTCCGGGGGAGAGGGACACCGAAGTGAGGAGACGAGGCACGCGCTCTACACTGGCGGCATGGGTCGGAGTGGACCATCCTACGGCAGGGGCCAGGATGATGGTGGAGCACGCGCTGCAGGATGGAACGGTGGAGGAGCACGCGCTGCAGGATGGAACGGTGGAGGAGCAGGCGCTGCCGGATGGAACGGTGGCGGAGCAGGCGAGCGAGGCCCTCACCAACAGTCACCGATGTTCTGCAGACGACACGGCCCGAACGACTCCCACAACACCGCGGACTGCGTGGCCCTTCGACGGGAGTTCGAGGAATTCTTGGCCTTCCGCGAGCAGAGAGGAGCCCAGGGATTTGCGCATGAAGGCCGACAGACGGGGCGGGAAATTGACGGAATTCGCCGCCCGGACTTCGTGCAAGATCGACCCAGGGAGCAGCCACAACGTTCAGACGGGAATTGGGGTCGAGGCCTCCCGCCAAGGCAGGCACCTGGTCGTGGACGCGGGCCTGCAGGGTACACGGGTCGCCAACCGGGGGGGAGAGGTTTCGCGGACGGGCGTCCTTCCTCCTCCGGCGGCAGGGGGGCGAGCAGAGCACCGAATTTCCGCCCTAATTTTCCACCTCGCTCTGCCACCCACAACGGGCCCCCGCGTTACGCGAACTACGCTGGGCACAACGACGGCTACGGGTACAACGCTACTGCGGACGAGCGCTGGGCTGCTTCGGAATGGCAATCCTACGAGGAGCAGCAGTACTCCCCCGAGACGCAAGAGTACGGCCTCGCAGCTCAAGCGAGCGGCTCTCGGGAAGGCTACGGAGACGTGAGCGGAGGATACGGCTCAGGCTATTTCTCCGGCGGCGGGGGAGTTTACCCGCCGCAGCCCGCCGTTCATGGCGATGGCACATACGGCTCTTACGCAGGATACTCTCCAGCTGGACCAGACGCCTTTCAGCCGATGCGGTATCTGGAACCGAACGGCGCGTCACAGCAGCAGCAACAGCAGCAGCAGCAGCAGCAGCAGCAGCAGCAACAGCAGCAACAGCAATACGGAGTTCAGCAGCCCGCCAGCGCCGCCTCATTCTCTCTCACTTCGTCGTCTCCCTCTTCCGGATCGCCGTCGTCTCAAGGGCCTCTTCGTAGCTGTGTGGCATTGAATGTGTCTCGAGGCAAGTTTGATTTGGTGTCCGATTTGGTGTCTGATTCGGCGTCTGACTTGATTGATTTCGGTGTGGAATCTCCTGCTTCTGAGTGCAAGTCTGGTGTGACTAAGGAGAGTGAAACTGTGCTTGTGAGTGCGCATGTGACGGAATCTGCTGTGAGTGCTGCTTTGCTGTGCGAACCCCAATCCTCGCTCACTCCCTCCCCTCCCGGAAGTGAGAAATGGACGTCTGATTCTGGATCCACGTCGTACGTAACGGACGACAAGACTCTCATGTACGATTTGCGTGACGTTGAGCCAAACCGCGAGTTCATCCAGATTGGAAACAAAGGCATGATTCCCGTGGTAGGGGTAGGAAGCATCAACTTGCGATTCCACATGTATGATGAAGACGGATTCGTGAAGGATTTTGACGTGCAATTGAAGGAAGTTTTGTATGCACCACAGATCGGCTTCAACCTTTTTTCCGCGTGGAAAGCTTCTCACCGCCAGGTCGTTACCCTCGATCCCACGGGTACCCACCTCATGGAAGGGCAACTCAACTTTGCACGTGGTAAATCGAGCGATTTCTTGTATGCCACACGTTTGCCCAACGACCCAAGCAGGCAGGTGATCAGTGTTCCCCGATTGTTTCCGACTCCGTCTTGCCCGCCTGCATCAGATGACGTACGTGATGTTGCGAATTCGTTTTTCGACTTGTCTTTGTGTGCAGAAACGCATCCCGACATGCACCTCGGTCGGGAAGTCGAGGGAGTTCTGAGTGACGTGAGGCCTGACGGTGGTTGTGATGAGAGTTCCAGTTGGTGTTTCTCGCCTGAAGTGATCCCAGAGAGTGAAGCAGAAATGGACGCGCGACAGTTTGACAGAATAGAGCATGAGCAGGCGAATGCTGTTTTGGGTCCCGGTTCGAATCCGTTCTTTGTGGGAAACCGCACGTCACACATCGACGTTAACGACTTCCACCGTGCGAATGGCCACCTTTCCGAATTTCTGTTGCGAGAGACCGCCCGCCAACAGGGTATCACTCTCACAGGTGTGATGCAGCCGTGTGGGGATTGCATGGCAGCGAAGGGGAGGAACACACCCGTGAGAAAAAGGGCGGGCTCGCGGGCGGAGGAGCCGAACGACCTCGTGCACCTCGACTTCTGCGGGCCGTACAGCGCTTCCCTCGGCGGCAATTGCTACATGCTGTACGCCGTGGATAGCGCGACGCGGTTTTCCAAGTCGTACGCTTTGCGGCGGCGATCGGAGGGTCTCGTGGTGTTCAAGCGTCTCATCGTGGATCTCGCTCGCATCGCCAAGCGCCCCGTCCGCTGCATTCGCGTGGACAACGACGCCGTCTGGACCAGCGTCGCTTTCCGCGATTTCTGCGCGAGCGCGGGCATCGCCGTCGAGTTTTCTCCGC
The DNA here is from genome assembly GCA_031763025.1 of Macrocystis pyrifera. Taxonomy (NCBI): domain Eukaryota; class Phaeophyceae; order Laminariales; family Laminariaceae; genus Macrocystis; species Macrocystis pyrifera. Next base: position 15,118,869 of record JASSKH010000009.1, read on the forward strand.
CCGGCGTCCAGCAGTACAACGGAGTGGCCGAAAGCGCGATCTGGCGGGCGAACAAGGCGGGGATGGCTGCGCGGCGCTGTGCCGCCCGTCTTCTCGGGCCTGGGGGTTTCTCGAACATCCCCGGCCTCGACGAGCGCGGCGACAAGCTGTGGGCCGAGTCTGCAAAATGGGCGACGGAGGCGTTCAACCAGTCGGGGACGACCGCAAACGAGGGCCGCCGGTCGCCGCAGGAGCTGTTCACCGGGAAGAAGGGGCCTTTCCGTGTCCTGCCGTTTTTCCAGCGAGGATACATGCGCGTCGAGCGGCGGAACAAGATGGAGGACCAGGCCGTCGTCTGCCACTACCTGAACGGAGGCGACAACCACGCGGACTGCTGCGTCAAGGTCGTGAAGGCGCGCACGGGGCATGTTTGCTACACGAGCAACGTATCGTGGGCGTCGCTGCCGTCGTCGGGGGGGGGAATTCACGTGGAGTCGGTGTCCCTCTCTCCCCTTCCGCGCCTGCGCCGCCCCCGCACCCAGGTTTCCAGATCCAGTTCGTGCCGCCGCAAGGGCCTGCCGCTCCGCCGCCGTTCAGGGCCGCCGCGCCGTCGCCGTTGTCCGTGGAGCCGCCCAGGTTCGGAGCCATGCCGCTGCCCAGAGGAGCTTCGCCGTCTTCTGCGCCGGCCGCGTCATCGCCGGCGCCGTCGCCGCAGCAAGCATCGGGAGCGCCGTCGTCCGGCTCGCACCCGCTTCCGGCATGGTCTCCGTCCCCGATCCATGGAGCTTCTTCGCTTGGTGGTTCATCATCATCTGAGCCGACGCCGGCGGCGTCGTCGCGGCAACAGCGCCCGCCGCCGGCAGCTGCCGCGAGATTTCCGCCTCTCACTCCGCATGCTATGAGACAGGTCGGGGGTGAAGGGGATCGTCGGATTCAAGGGCGCACTCGGCTGCAAGCACGGGCGATCGCGGAGCAGAGGATGCTTTCCCCGATGGTGGATGGGGCCGTAAACTCGCCGCTGCCGGAGTCTTCGCCGGGAGATGGGCACCGTTTGGGTCTTGCTTCTCAGGTCGGGCCGAACGTGATGGCGGCGTGGGAGAGGACTGCCTGTGCGACGAGGGAGCATATCGATGCGGTCATTCGTGACGAGGTTCCGCCTCTTCAGCGTCCCGAAATGCCCACTTGACACGCGAGTGACCTTCACGTGCCGAAAAGTTACAGGGATGCCGTGCAGGGTGATCATTCGGTGCAGTTTTCAGATGCCATGCAGAGAGAAATTCACGGGTTGGCTGAAGGACAGGTTTTCGAGCCTGTGCCGGAGCAACAGCAGATAGACAATTGTATCGGGTCGAAATGGGTGTTTGACTGGAAGGTTGATGCGTTCGGTTGGCCTGTGAAAGCGAAGGCGAGACTTGTTGCCAGAGGTGATATGCAGAGAGAATTCTTGGATTTTGGGGAACTGTATGCACCTACTGTAGATGTGTCGTGTGTTCGTTTGCTGGCAGCCTTGGCGTGTGAGCTTGACTTGGGGTTGTTTCACCTGGATGTTGATCAGGCTTTCGTCCGAGCGGAACTCGAGGAAGAGGTGTTCATGCGTTTACCGCAGGGATGTGGTGCGTTGTCGGGGAAGATCGTGAATTTGGGCAAGAGTCTTTACGGGTTGAGGCAGGCATCCAGGCAGTGGTTTGCGAAGTTGAAGAAATGTCTTTTGCGTCTGAGTTTCGAACAGTGCCTGGCAGATCCATGTGTGTTTCGTCTGATTGAGGAAGGAAAAGTCGTTTTGCTCTTGGTGGTTCACGTCGACGACATTTTTGCAGTGGGAGAACAGGCAAGGTGTGATCAGTTCAAGGAAGACCTGAACAAATTGGTTCCAGTGAAGAACTTGGGGGATTTGACGTGGTATTCCGGGTGCTATTACGAGAGAGACAGGGAGGCAGGAAGATTGACGATTTCCCAGAAGACATACGTCGACAACCTGGCAGGAGAATACGGTGTTACGTGGGGGAAAAGTACGCCGTTGAGCACGACGTACAGACTTTGGGAGTTTGATGTAGATGAGCCGGAGGTGAACGAACCTTTTCGACAATTGGTCGGATCGCTTCTGTGGGTCGCTCGGTTGACCAGACCCGACCTTTTGAACGCAGTACGGGCAGTAGCGAGGTATTGCAGTTCGCCGAAACTGATTCACTGGAATGCGGCGCTCAATATCCTGGGGTATGCAGTGAGGACGAGCCATTTTGGTATTTCATTTCAGAGAGGTACTGTCGAGGGGCTGAACTTGGTTGCATTTGCAGACGCTGACTACGCAAGCAAGGCAGCAGACAGGAGGTCGGTGTCAGGAGGAGTGATTCTGTGTGCGGGGGGGCCGGTCAGCTGTATCTCGAAGACGCAGAATTGTGTGACAACATCTACGACGCAGGCAGAGTATGTGAGCATGGCTATGGTTGCGCACGATATTTTGTTTCTGAGGCAGGTATGGCGGTTCATGTTGCCGAAGGCTGGTATGCCGTGCATTCCTTTGTTTGAGGATAACGAGGGGGCGATTCAGATCGCGAAGCATCCGATTTCGAATTCGAACTCGAAGCACATTGACGTGCGGCACCACTTTCTGAGGGAGCTAGTGGAGAGGAAGGAATTGGAAATTATTCACGTAGCTTCGAGGTACCAGCACGCAGACTTTCTCACGAAGCCGTTGCCTGAGAGAGAGTTTGAGTTCCACCGGAATTTTTGTGATGAATTTGAGGTGATTTTTCGGATGACAGTTTTTGTTTTCAGATGGAGGATTAAGTGTTCGTGATTTTATGGAGTTTGTCGGGTTCACCGTTTTCACTTGGTGACACCGCATGTTTTTTCTGGTTCTGTTGGAGCGCAGTTTGTGGAGGATAACATGAAATTACCGTTTTACAAGGGTGGTTTCCACTGCGCAATCTATATTTTTTAGTTTTGATACCTTGACGTGAAATTGGCGTTTTACCATGCGATTTCACGAAATTGGATATTTGAAGAAATGAAGAATTGCCGTTTTTACCCTGGCGATTTTGAAAAGGGACTACATTTTAGGATTGATGAAACCTCGCAGAATTGCCGTTTTACATTGACGATTTGGGTAGGTTTCGAAAACAATGTTTGAATCGTTGGAGTTATTTTCTCTGTTCGAAATATTTTTGAATTCCAGGATGCGAGGATGGTTTGATTTTCTTGGAATTTATTTTTGGTATTGATTGAGGAATGATTTGAATGATAGTGAGAACGTTGTTTTCTGTATTGAATGAGTACAAGTATGATTTCCGGTATGACAATTTGACGAAGAGTTGAAGATTCGGGTCGAAATCATGACAATGTCGCGAGCAGGGGGGCTGAAAAGTATACTCACAGCATTGTCAGATTATCTTGAGAGGAAATATCCCGTGAGGTATTGCGGAGATTCGGGGGGGTTTCGTGTCTGAGTGGATCTACGATCGGGATACCATCTTTACCCCTGAATTGTGTTTTAGGCCGCATGTGTCTGTGACGTACGCTGTGGCTTGCTACTTCTTCTTGTAATCTACTTCCTTTCCCGACTCCGTGTCGACGACTCCGTGTCGAGGACTCCGTGTCCAGGACTCCGCGTCCTTCAATCCAAACTACTAAACCGGGGTTAATCAGCCACCGTACAAAAGGGGGTCCGTCCACCCAGGGGCTAACACGCCACCGCCACCGCTGCTATCAAGTCCAGCTTCAATACATTTCATATCATCAACAGGGCTCCTCAGCCACGACAAGGGTACGGGTTGTTTATAGGGTTTATTTCGTCTTTCTTTTCCGCCGAGCATCGGGCTATCCCCCTCGGCAACAACAACAAGGGCGCCCGGAGCACAGGGGCTACTCAACACATTATTTGTACTACTCTACAGCGGCACAACAGCAGCACGTAATCGCTTGCTATACGACGGCAGCAGCAGCAGCAGAAGCAGCAAGTACGTAATTTCATTGACGATACAGATATATGTAGACACACAAGTGTAGTACAGTAGTACACACACAAATCACGTCCAGCATGATGTACGGCAACAACGCAGCAGCACCACAAAAAAATCATTGACGACACAGAAATATGTACACACGCACAAGTTTAAGTGTAATAGACACACAAATCATGTCCAGCATGATGTACGGCAACAACGCAGCAGCGTCACAAAACGACCAGGAAACACAATTATCCGAGTACATACAAACATTCAGTGAATATTGCGGCAGCACTAAAAGCAGAGCAGCAGCAGCAGCAGCAGCAGCAGCAGCAGCAGAAGCAGCAACGGATCGCCACGGCGTTGGCAGCAGCAGCATAGCAACGATATGAAAAGAAGGGAGAGAAAAAAAGTGTGTACCCCGAGGCCGTCCGAAAAGTATTTTTGGTACCTCACTATAGACCCACCTCCGCATGCTGTACGGCAACAACGCAGCAGCAGCATAGCAAAATACGAGAAAATGTAGTATGTACGCAAAATGCAGGAGCAAAACGACCCAAATATTTTTTTTTGTATCAAAAAAAAAACCATTTGGGTAGAAAAATGGTCAATAAAAACAATAATCCGCGTTGGCAGCAGCAGCATAGCAACGATATGAAAATAAAGAAGAAAAAATGTATGTACCTGCTCAGGTCGTTACTCTACAGTCAGTGGTTCATCCGTTATCGTGGATATTGACTCTTGTACTAAAAGTGGCCGCAGATCTCCGTAGATCTGATGATAGTTGAGGCGGGGAATTACCAGCCTCCATCACCAAGTAATTGCTGATGACTGTCATGTGAGATGACTTGCGTCATGCTTCATGATCACTTCTGCTCGGCTGACCGTGCCGAGCCTCACCTATACCTGGCGTGTCCTCCACGCTACACCTTACCGAAAGAGAAGCTTGCTGCAGACCCAGGTCGAACCTGAGATACACCCATCTAGCATATGCCGCAATCGCAAAACCTACGGAATTTCATTGACAATACCGAAATATGTACACACACAAGTGCAGCATGATGTACGGCAACAACGCAGCAGCACCACAGCAGCAGCATAGCAACGATATATATGAAAATAACCAAGCCAAAAACGAGAAATTGCAGTACGTACGCAAAATGCAGGAGCAAAACGACAAAAAAAAAATTCACGTATCAAAAGGAACCATTTGAGTACAAAAACGACCAAGAAAGACAGTAATCCGAGTACATACGTACGAACATTCAGTGGATATTGCGGCAGCATCAGCAGCAGCAGCAGCAAAAGCAGCCACAGCATTAGCAGCAGCAGAAGCTGCAACGAATCGCCGCAGCGTTGGCAGCAGCAGCAGCAGCGTTGGCAGCAGCAGCGTTGGCAGCAGCAGAAGCAGCAGCAGCAGCATAGCAACGATATGAAAGTAAGGAAGGAAAAAAGCATGTACCCTGGTATGCCGCCATCGCAAAACCTACGGAATTGACGATCAGAAAATATGTACGCTTCCAGCATGATGCACGCGGAACAACGCAGCAGCACTACATACAGCAGCAGCAATTGCACAGGAGCAGCAAGTGCACAGCACGGCAACAACGCATCAGCACTACAGCAGCAGCGAGTGCACAGGAGAAGCAGGTGCACAGCAGCAGCAGCAGCACTCACGTCGTGGCGCCGACAGCAGCAGCAGCAGCAGCGGCAGCCGAAAACGAGCAAAAAATGAGTACGTGGGGTCACCAAAAAAACATGTACACACAGAAATCGTGTGTATGCACCGAAAATGCACCACAGTAGCAGCAGCACTCACGTCGTTCGGTGCAGCGGTGACGGCGACAGCTGAATCCTCCGTTCCTTCGTTCACGTCCCGCAAACAGTTGTGCATGTGCGCGTTCGCGTGCACTGTGTGTAGGAGGAGCCGACGAAATAAATAAACGCTTTGACGTAGGATTGTATGCAAAAAGGCAATTGAAAACCCCCAAAAAACGTACCGGCAACATACAGCATGCACAATAGACGTAAGACACTCACCACTGTCAGCAGTCTCGAGGGAGTACGAGACAGTCCCTTCCTTGATCGGGCGAGCACAGAACTCGCAGTCGGATGCCCTGTCAGGATGATCCCGCCACCACGCACATGAGATCCTTGCTGGTGGCGAAGGCCACGTTTTTGCCACCAGGCGCGGAGTTCTTGACCAAGTAAGTGCTGGTCCGTGCACTGGTCGCAAACAACAGCCGGCACCAGGTCGGTCTTTGTCGTTGCCGCTCTCTTGCCAGAGGGCGAGGACCACGCGCCTCTCCACGAGGGGGAGGTGTGCTTAGGGGGCGTGGAGAAGGGAGAGGCGGGGGTTGCAGCACCAGCAGGTTCGCCACCGACAGCAGCAGCTTGGCCGCCGACAGCTGCACCTATCTATGCCGTTCGTCGAAGGCGAGACGCCTCTTTTTTTAGGCGCCGTGCGAAGAGCTATTGGTTGGCAGTTTGCGGAGGAAGAAAGAAGAAAAGGTTGTTTGGCTGTTTGGCGAAGAAGAAAGAAGAAAGGTTGTTTGGCTGTTCGGCTGTTTCAAAGAAGGAAGAAAGGTTGCTGTTCGGCTGCAAAGAAGAAGGGCTGTTTGCGAAGAGCCAGCAAGTCACAACGACCTCAAAAATCGTAATTATAGTTGTATCTATATTATCGCTTAGAATACACTAGACAAGGAAGAAAGGCGGAGAACATGAAGTACACACACAACAAGAAGAAGTAGAACAAGAAGAAGAAATGAGAAAGCGGCGGATAAGATACGTCCCAACCCGCTGACCGTTCCACACAGAAACACGCATATTTCCTGTGTGGAACTCCCAAATACCGTTACACATGAATCCATACACCAAGTACGTGAGCACTCCGAACAGCCCCTCTGCTCTCTACTTGGCTGCTTGGTGAATGGGACAACCAAACATCGCTCATGATAAAGTACCATGCCATGATGATAGACCACGATCACCCAAAATCCAAATCCAAGGTATTGTACTCAAAGATAAGTATATGTCAAGACCACCAATGCCCTCAAATCAGAATATCACAAACACAAATATCAAAGTCTCAAATCTCACAAAGAAAGAAACTTGATCTTCATATCTCAGAAAATAGTACCACAAGAACAGTTGCTCAAAACCCGAAAAATAATAAATCGGAGAAAAACAGAAATCAACTCCTAAAATCTCGACTGTACAGAAAGATCAAGCCCGCCAAGCCCAGAAAAGCCCACAAAGCAACTCCTCAAAATCCCAGAAAACAATCAATCGAATCCTTGCATCATTTATATAGTACTGCAGTCCCCCCTCTTTTTTTTTTTTTTTTTTTCTTTAGGCTCTCCATCTGAATCAAACATCAATCCGATATAGCCTCTCTACAGGGGACACACTAAATCCAGTCAAATGGCAACAAAAACCCAGAATTTCTCTGAAATAACGCCCCAGTTTAGTGCGGTCGACTTAGTATACTACAGATTTCACTTCCGCGTTAAGTACGTAGATACATATTCAGTATAATGATGTTATATAGTAGTTCCAAATATTTCAGCTTTCCTGCTACGTACAGCTGTCTTCCAGCCCCAACGGAACGGGATAAAAAGCACCACTCATGAATCACGATCGACTCCTCAACTCAAACCAGAATGGTACATAGTGGCATGTCGGATTCACTCCCTCGTTCCCAAAAAAAAAAAAATCACAAATCATAGGACCGCATGAAGTCAGAGCTTTAAACCCCAAAACAATTGAAGAATAGCGACAAAAATAATTATCAGAGTGTCAAATCGCCCAAAAACAATAACTCTTCAGATCTCAGCAATAAAATATCATGACCTCCAAGCTCAATAGAATCCATAAACTATCTTCTCAAATCTCATGAAATTTGTGATAACTTCCTCGAATTCCCTCAAATCACAGAAAGATACAAAAATCGGCCTCGTCAGACATAAAATTGACTCAAAAACAAAACAAAACAAAACAAACAAATTAACTCATGTTCATGATGAAGTTCCAGTGGAAACGGAAAGCGTCTTTCGGAAGGGGTTTCGTCAAGAAGTCCGCATGTTCGTATTCCGACCTCACATGCGTGATTTCAAACTCTCCCTTTTCGACAAGTTCTCGCAGGAAGTGGTGGCGGACATCTATGTGCTTCGAGTTAGAGTTCGTCACAGGGTTGACCGCTATTTGGATCTCGCACCCTTGTTGTCCTCAAAAACCTGGATGCACGGATCCCCAAAATCAGGCAACAGGAAACGCCACACTGACCGTAGAAAAAGAGCCTCCTTGAAACCCTCTGCCATCGCAACGTACTTTGTTTCACTCGTGGACAGTGTGGAAGTCTTCTGCGTCCTAGAAATCCATTGAATCGCCGCACCCCCACACATCACGGCTGCACCCGAGACAGACTTAGTGTCTCGGGGGGCATAGGCTGCGTCTGCATAAACCACCAACTCTAATCCACTGCCCCTCTGGAAAGTAATACCGTAGCTACTCGTCACCTTCAGATACTCCAAAATACCTCTCGCAGCCAACCAGTGTTTGAGTTTGGGGTCATGCATATACCTCGCGACCGCCCTTACGGCATTTGAGATATCAGGTCTCGTCCGGTTAGAAAGCCACAGCAAACTGCCTACTAGTTCACGATACGGCCAGTCACCAGTGGGCTCCTCCTCGTCAAACACCTCCAGGAAAAGATCAGGGGAAGGTGGGGTGTTCCTACCAGCGGTCACGCCAAATTGCTTGACCGTCTTTCTCCGCGAAAGATTTTTGCGAAATTGTCAGTAAACCCGCGACCTTGTTTCTGGAATCGTGGCAACCGGCATACCATCGCAGCTCACCAAGGTTATTGATGGGGACTACGCGGTTCAAGTCCTCGCAAAAACGGTCACATCTCTCCTTACGGCCTACCGCAAAAATGTCGTCGACATGAACCACAGCAATGATGGAAACAGACCCCGCCTCGATCAATCGAAAAACACACTGATCTGCGAGGCTCTGTTCAAAACTAAGACTCTTCAGGCGGGTGACCAAGTGTCTATGCCTGGATCTCGACGCCTGTTTCAAGCCGTATAGGCTACGATTCAAGCGCATTACTTTGCCGCTCAAATCCCCACAGCCCTGTGGGGATGCCGCCGGTGATGACGCCGGCGCCACCGGAGATGCCGCCGACGCCGGGGGTGATGTCACCGTCATCCCCACCGGGGGCCGAGAACCCTCAGATCGAGGACGACGAGCGTCCCCCGGACAACGAGCTTCTCCAACCGGGGCGGACGCGCGCGAGGACGAGGGCGTACCACCAGGCGTCTACTGGTACATCGCAGCCAGCCGACCACGCACTTTTCAACCAGCACCCGCCCAACCAACCCGCCCCTGCTCTGCCAACATGTGACGCGGGACAGTACAATTTCTGGCTTGACATATTCCGGGGTTTTCAGGAGACGTTTAGCTTCCTCGGACGATCCATTCATTCTGGCTGGAGATTCGTTCACGGTTTGATCCATGATGGTTTCTAGCTACCGGAAGGGCCAGTCGCCACCGCCGACTCAAAATCAGGCGCTGAAGCGCGGTACTCCTAGTCGCTGCTTCCGTATTAGTACCACGGCTTCGTGATGTTGCGGGTGCAGGGGTGAAATAAACGAAGGTAGGTGGCGTCACCGTGCGAGGTGGTACCGCATGAAACGGTCGCTTGGTCGTTTACTCCCCCGCAACCGACCACACGATTGAAGATACCACTCGTCAAGCAGTGCTCGGTATCGATCTTGAGCGGTTTCCCTGCGAATTGGGTACATAGACAGACTTGAAATGAACGTATATCCAGCGCCGACGCGCGACTAATACCGTCAGAAACTATACGGCATGCCTACGCCAAGGGTAATGTCTATCGCTTCCAGAACCATCCCATCGTGTCCAAACCCGAGACTAGTCGAAAGCCGCTGCTAAGATGTGCTAGATTTGACATTTTGGAGTGTGGGACACTTGATATGCTGCGAGAGGCTCTTCTCGGCGTACCTTGCAACGGAAGATGAACGCACACCCCCCGTGGTAAATAGTACCCATTGCTTTACTGCGCTTGTACTCTATACCTTGCTTACATCACTATTTGGGTCCAAGGTACAATCTGATCGGGGGTCGGACTTTACGAGTGACTATCCTCCCATGCTGCCGCTCTCTGGTCGCCGTCCGTCTTGCTGTGTGGGGCGCGCTGAGCTTAGCATTGTCAACGCTCGTTGATCAAAGTCAACTTACGTCAAGGCAAAGTGTATTCTGCAATGCGCGTTCCACTCGGCGTGCTTACCGACGCTAACGGAATTTGTCCGAACGCACTCGACTACATACCATTGGCATCGCAGTCGAGAGAAAGTGCTGTTCAACTTCACTGCAGGCGGTTAGGTATACAAACAACCGGCCGCGTTTGTGTGTTTGAGCGGGGCTATCAGTGCAAGCCAGCATCGCAGTATCGAGGTAACGCGTCGATTCCAGAGGGGATGGGCGTGCTTCGGGCGGTATAAGATGGAAAGCTATGACCGCCCGGATGTGCGCTTGCCAATGAAGGTACGGCTGCTGAAAGCTGGGGCAATCGAGACGATGCTGTACGGGGGCGTCACCTGGAGCTCGAAACTGGCTGACTTCGACAGGCTACATCAGGTGCATCACTTGATGCTGTTCCGATGCCTCGGCCGGCGGTAGCCGACGTGTCAAGGTCATTCCTTACCGTACGCCCTCATGCTTGTCATGACAGACCGCGAGAGCGTTGAGGTGATAGTGCGCAGGCGAAGGGTAGATGCGGGTTTCGTAGCGCGAATGGGAGAGGAGCGTCTGCCGAGGAGGGTAGTGTTTGAGGAGATGGTTGGGGGTAAGGTCTAGGCCTTTGGACAGGAGAGAGAATGGATGGGGCGCCTCGAATAAGACCTCGAGAAGTTCGACATCAAGTCCGAAGGGTGGCGTGAGACAACACACTGTGCATGTAGGCCTCGGCCCCGTCGACATAAGGACGGAGGATGGTTTCGAGGGATCGAGGACGGAAAGAGTGCTTCAGAAGAGCGACAGACCTGTGACGGCTGCAACTGCGGCACGGACCGTTGAATTTAATGCATCCAGGGGTGGGCGGGGACGCGGACGGAGGCGGGGGCGGGGCGGAAGAAAGATGTTTCGCCCACACTGTTGGTGACAGGACATGGCTTTCAATGTCATGATGCTGTGCCTTCCAAACGTAGCTAGCGTAGGGCCTCCCGGTCTCTCTTGTCTTCTTGCAGCGCCCGATTTTGACTCCCCCGCCTGATTTTCGCTTCCTCCTTATTTTCCCTTTTTCTCCTTTTTTCGCTGTTGTCCCTTTGTCCTGTTTACCGGTTCCGCTTTGCTTTCATTCCCTATGCTTTAGTGTTTGTTTGTTTTGTACTCTTGGATACTTAGCTCTGTTCTGCTTCGGATAATATTCGACCTCATTTGCTTTCATTTGCTGTGTTTCGTTTCTTTGGAGGTGTCACTAGCACCCTCACAAACGCGTCGTCAAGTACTCGTACGTAGGTGTTTCGGCAACATATGCACATGACTTGAAATGAGGGTAAATGATACGCAACCAAAATCCATATTTGGTAGGTGTAGAATATTTGATGCAACCATTCAAGAATCCCCAGCTTTCAGCCCTTTTTTGCGATTTTCTGGGCCCAATAACTTACTACGTACCTATCATGGGAAAGTAGTGTTTCCTCCCGCAGCATCTTCGACGACGACTACCTAAGAGATATATCACCCACCTTGGAAAACAATAATCTTCAAGTGAAGACGTGAAGGCTATTTCTTCATCGGTGATGTAGCGATTGTGATTACAAGCGTTCTCTGTGCAGGGGTCCTTAATTGCTGGCTAGGAGGCGGCTCGATAACAACCCATGGTGGTACTCCTCTTCACACCCCACCCGTGGCCTTCGTGGGCCCATTCTTCGCTTGCGCTCACCACAACTCGCGACGTTACGGAACTGGTCTGACCTGCGGCTATGTTGGCTCCCACATGCTGGTTGTAGTATTGCTGGTCCATGCTAGCTCATGTGCGCGTCTCCATTCCTCGACAGGCTCGGTGTTGAGGACGTTAGGTGGGTCTCAGAGTGTTTGGATTGCTCTTGGCCAGGGAAGAGCTTGCGTGCATCTGCACTCTCTTAGGTCTGAGGTTCGACTTCAAGGAGGCATGTTGGCCTGTGTATTTCTCATCATCGTCCCCTATTTTTAGGTCGACTGACAGCTCGGCATGGATCCTTTCTTTGTTCCGCATTTCAGCCTCTCTGACAATTGTTTTCAACCAACCCCCCTCGTTTGGCTTCAATCCAGTCTATCGGGCTCGCGACGCCTATCTTAGCAATTTCCTGTTGAACCGAACCACTGCAACACCCCCCCCAGCTTGGTGGCAGTAAGGCCAGCAACGCGGCAAGACGGGCGGTGCGTACGCTAAAGCTTCGTACAGGGAAAACCTTGGTCCATATATACGGCACCAAGTACCAACCAGGGCCCTATGTGCTCCGCTTTCTAACAAAAATGATTGTCTGTTCTTTCTGTATCGTTTGTGTAAAGGCTACTGCCGCGACAGCGGGGCGTCGTTTTTCTGACCCGTTCAACTTGTCTGCCTCAACCTTTCCCGTCACCTACTTCCTCGTTTCCGAGACCGTCACCTCTTCCCAGTCGTTTTTCCAGAGACCTTACGCGCCAGTAGGGCGAGTAAAAGTCGTAAACCAGTCCTACCCGGTGAATCCATTTGTCGCCTACCGCGTGGGGCCTGGTCACGGTCGTCCCTATCGGATATAGGGTAAGAGCGTCGCTTCTACTCGGGAGCGTACGTTTCTTCGGGCGGACGGTCGTCGGGATTCTCTCCGCTTCGGGGGGGCTCAGGTTCCACAGGGCGTGAAAGGTGTCTAGCTGCAAAGGGGTATAACTGTCTAGGGGTCTGCCTCCGTGACCCAGTCCGAGGAAACTCCTTCTAGGTATCTTCCCTGATATTCTCAACGAGCTGTCCCTATTTTACTCACCACTTCCCTGCGATCTATTAGCGTATACATCGGAGCCGCTGCAACCGAGTCTCATTTAAGCCCCAGGTCGGCACCCCAAGCTTTTTGTGCGAATTCGTCCCCTATGGGGTGTCTCAGGTCTGACGAGCGCCTATAGAAGGGCTTGAGTGATGCTACCGACACCGTACGGGATCGTGTTTTTCTCCCCTCCATGTCGATGACCGCGCTCACGCCCTTAAACACGACCTTAGTCACGGTCCACTGGCCGGTCCATTTTTCATGTACCAACGTCGGTCCCATGCCTTGTCTGAAGAGCGAGCTGTCGTTCTGCCTTGCCAGGACGAGATCTCCTTCCGCTACATTTACACTTGGGGACGACCGTGATATCCTGGCATTACGACGCTGACGGAATGCCTCCTTGTCTTCGTGGATCTTTCTCAGTGCTTCCGCTACCTCTCGCATTCTATGCCTGCGATTCTCGATGAAGTTGCTGAGGCTGCCTGTGGCCTCTGTGTCATCCATCTGTGGGATTAGCATATCGAGGGTTGTGCGAGGGCTACGAACGAACAGAAGCTGGAAGGGAGTCATGGCGGAGGGCAGCGCCGGGTCTGGCGTAGTGCGTTTGATCCAACAAGCGGCGGCAACGTACTTGTTTCATCTCGTTGGCCAGGCCTTATACAGTTCGGATAGCACGTCTTACATCCATGCTCCTGCTCTTTCTACACTTCTCTGCCCCCTGGGATGGTCTGCTGGTCCGAACTTTATTGGCACATAGGTGTCCCACTACTGCCGCTGTGAATTCCCCCCCCCCACCGTCAGAGCGATTAAATGAGGGCACCCCAAAAGTCAGGCAAAGGTCTAAACGGGCTACTACACGTGCTTCTTTCGAGGATACTGGGTAAGCGAAGGGGAATCTAGATGTTATATCTACAACGAGCAGTAGGTACTCGTTTCCCGCGTCAGACGTGTTGGGAAATTTCTGCAGGTCTACTTCTAGCGCTTTCCATGGCTCTAGGAATCTGGCGGGGAGCATCGCTGCCTGTTGACTACGTGACCTCTTCCAGAGTCTACACTCACACGGTAGTACGTACTCTGGAGGTATGTACATGATTGTCTTTTTTCGTTACATGCTGTGGCATGCCGTGGCGCCACCTGCGGCAAAACCTTCCACGGCATCTTCCACGGCATACCATGGAGCCTTCCACGGACCTCCACAGCATACCATGGGACCCTAACCCTACCCCTAACCCTAACCCTCACCCCAACCCTAACCTAGGTGCCGTGGACATTGGGGTGCCGTGGGGGTTGCCATGACATGCCGTAGGGTTGCCATGGAGTGCCGTGACGGTAGCCGCGGGTGTTGCCATGGTACTACCTATGGTATGTCATGGCAAACCCCACGGCGTGCCATGGAATCTTATGCCACACCATGGGATGCCGTGGTGATGCCATGGTATGCCATGGGCGGTACCATGGCAACGTCACGGCATGCTCACGACAACGTCAAATAGTGTAGAACCCTGTCCGCTCTGCTCAAACTCCAGCCACAGGAGACTCTGATCGTCTATAAGGTATCTGTTAATATCTGTATCCATCAAATCGTTCTGCCCGGATATTGCTCCTTACCCACACAGTGCTTGCTCGCCTGACTTTGCTCAGGAAGGGGTCCGCTGTCTGGATCCTGACCTAGTGAGGCACGTCTTGTAACGCCTGGAGGGCACGCTTTATAGCCGTCGTCGTCCGTGGTTCCTTTCGGCGCGCCCACCCCTCCCCCAGACTGCACTCCACGGGGTCAGGTGCCACAGGGTTTCCCTTCGCCGGCGGTGGTGCCAATGAGTTGGGCTCTAACGCCCGTCACCGAGCCGCTGTAACAATTGTGCTATGCTTCCTTGCGTGAAATGAAATATTTTACCATTTCGGCGAGCTTTTCGCGCTACTCGCTCGCAACTTTGAGCGGCATGTTTTACAGTGTCGTTGCCAACCGACGCCAACCCAACCCATCTATTATATATATATATGCTGGGGGTTGTTTTTTTTTCTCATTTCGTGCACCCCAAAGTTTGATCAACTTGGACCACTGCAGAGCCTCTTTTATCGAGGTGTAGGTCTCTGTTGAGAACTTGCAGGAGATCAATCTCGAGAGAACTTCTTCCAAGTCACCGTAGCTCTCCGGTAAGCACGAACCTGCCGAAGTTCTAAACGCAGCGTGGTAAAACAGCGACGTTTTGTTTTTTCCGATATAGCATTTAGATATTAGAGTCCCCGGAAACCCGACGATCAGGAGACGCAGGAGACACGTGGGTAACTTGGGTGCCAGAGTGGCCTTAATTTCACTTAACTTCATTTCCATTCAGTTTGAATTTCGTTTCGCTTCGTTTTTCGTGTATGGTCCCAACTTTTGCAACGATTAGACGTTTTCCTGTTTGAGGTGTACGATGTGTTTCAGCCATAATGTATATCGTATGTTGATGCAATAATTTGATTTGACAACGTACGCATAATTTTTCCCTGAGGTATTCTTCCGCTCCAATTTGTATTAGCCCATTCTGTGACCACAGACTCGATACTTTTTTGACACCGCGCCGGCCGTTTTATAATGTTATATCCAAGTAGAAATGTTTTGGAATTTGATGTGGTGTTTGGAGGATTTAGGTTACGTTTCGCGAACCCCCGAAGGCGTCCGCCATAGGGGACAGAATATTGCTCAGTAAAGCTAGGCCGCCGCTCCCGCCCAGCTCTGCTCTCTCCTCTCGTCTGTTCTGCTGGTACGAGCGCTGCAGTTGGGAAAATCGAAAACTGGCTTTATCCTGGGCCAGAACGTCACTGTAGGATGCTTAGCACAACCGATCCAAACGAGAAACGAGCTCGTACCGGAGAGTTAGAAGAAGTGGACGGGTCTAGAGACGGGCAGGATCATGGCCCAGACCCTGGCAATAGAGCGTGGATTCGAGCACAATGCGACACTGGAGAGGTGGAACAGTAAGCATCTGTTCCGAGCATCATCTCGTGGCAAGCTCCAGGCAGCAATCGCCGCCACGATCAACATACAGAATACAGGTGACGCTGCCGAAAAGTCCTAATTTCTGTGTGTTGTTCATGGGTATTACAAACGCAACAGGTACGTACCAGGAACCCGGTACCTCTCCGCCCATATACAAAAAGACCGCTGAGATAACCATTTGTTGCAGGTCAAGAGATTCTGGAATTATTAGGTTTGGAATGCCGGTGCGTTTTCGGTCGTGCCCAAAAAGCTGCAAGTAAAGAGGCACCTAGCGTAACGCATACAAAAGCCCGCCGAGCGGGCTTGCCGTGGCGCTTACCCATAATATATACGAAACTCATCCCCAGACGCAAACTAGATAAGGTATCAGGCTAACCCGATACACGTATGCCCCGCTCATTCCCTTGCGGGTCTAGACAACTCTCACAGCCAGCAATTGTCTCGAGTTGTTGCGACCTGATTCCCCCTTTCTCGTGAGCTACAGGGCGGGCGAGTGGGAACGTCGATCAGAATTTAATTGACGCGCTGTATCGTACTGCTGCGCTGCTGTGCACAGTATATACCGACCCCAGGCGGGCAGCCGCTTGAAGACCAACTCTCCTCTCATTTTGCACTTCTGCCTTGCCGCTGTTGCTGTAGATGACCACGGTTTCGTCTACCACTTGGAGAGGGTCTGAGGCGAACACACGACTAGGTCGGCATACCTTGTTTCACTATATTTGAACCGTTACTCGCCGCCAATATTCAAATCCCAATCACGCCTCCACGATGTCCGCTTTCCAAAGTAGAGCTAAATTTTGTTACAGGTCAAGAGATTCTTGGGTCATTAGTTTTCGAATGCCAGCGCGTTTTCGGTCGTGCCCAAAAAAACTGCAAGTGCATGGGTATCTCGCGCAACGCTTACAAAAATCCTCTGAGCGGGGCTGCGTAACTTTTACCCAAACAAAATACAAAAACCTCCCCCAGACGCAAACTAAATAAGGTATCAGACTATCTCGACACACGCATGCCCCGCTCCTTTCTCTGCGGGGTTATACAACTCTCACACCATATGGGCAGCCTGAAGCCGTCCACGCCTGCTTCGCTAGGGCGGCGGAGACCGACCGCGCACGTAAGCCATGGATGCTCGCGACTTCCATTTACCTGTCTGTTGAATTCGTAACTCCGAAATCCCCTGCACGGTCAACTGGATTACCCCATCCGATTCGTCCTGAGTGCAACGCATACTGGGTTGGATCTCGGCCGCAGCTTCCGATCAACACCCTCATAGATGCTACCGTTTCCGCCTGTGTGAACACTTTCCACTCGGACGCCGTGAACTGGGCGGTGAAGGGGGCCTCCCCTGGCAGCTGACGGTACACGTTGAGGAGTTCCAGCAGTGCTTTGAAAGCACCCGCCGGGCCTCCTGCACCCCCGGGCCCATCCACCACCCACCCCGCTCGCTTCTGGTCGCTTTTGGGCGCCCGTATACGGACCTGCACTGCGTTTGCGCAAGCTCAGATCTCAAACGCGACTCGCTTCTCCCAGGAGGAAGGTAAGGCAGTTCCGTCTCAAGCAAACCTCGGGGTGGACTTTTCCGTCCGCGTACGCCTACAGTTCGGACGTTCTGCGCAACAAGATATACGACGGGTCGAGACCCAACCCCAAGATATCGCGCCCGTCTACCATGGTTGTCACTATTCGCTTCCCTTGCGACATACCTGGTAACCGAACAAGTCGAGGGCAACCGGAAGGTCGTCTTCTTCGGAGTCATGCCGTACGCTCGGTCGATCCCTTTTCCTACGGCTACTATCATTCAGTGCGAATTGGGCATTCCCAACGCGCGCACACCTGTGGAAGAACTTGATCGCGACTAAGTACCCCCTGACGGTCGACTGCTAGTTGATTTGCACAAAACACCTAGACGCCATGAACTCCAACAACTGCCCAAGAACCCGATTCGAGTCCGTGTAGGCGTGCAGCCACGACCCCTTTTCCTGCAACCACTTTCCCAGTATATTTTCTGAGTGATTCCCCCGACTGAACCCCAAGCCAGAGATTCCACCACACGCGCCACCTCGTCCTTTCTTCCTGATCCGTCTCGTGCGGCCCGAGGGAAAGCAGGCGGGCGAAACACTTCCAGAGGCAAGGGGGGGCGATCTGCGCCTCCGCGGAAGTGGATCAAGCGTCGTCTGCTCCGTTTTCCATGAGGTATAATCATAATTCATCCTGACTGTTGTCGATGCATTTCGTTCTAAGCACCACGTTGAAAATCTCTGCCCCTGGCCTTCCGATCGCCCGTTCTGACGAGTGGTCCGAGTTTTTCAGTTCCCTGATTTTACTACTGTACCGAAAAGGGCGTAAGGCTACCACGATATACTGTCCGCTAGAGTGTTCTGAACGCCCGGGATATACCATGTGATGTGGCTCCACCGTCCGTTAATTTCAGGGCGACCCAGCATCCGCATGAGTAGGCCCACGCGCGTGTCTCTGGCGCCGCCGCACCGACGGACCCACGACGCTGCCCCCTCATTGTCGCCGCGCATCCAGACCGGGTCCCCATCACAACCGGGCGTGCCCCTTACTAATCCAGCATCACCCAGTTCGTCACGACCATCCCCAGAAGTTCGAGCAGGTTGACCGTGATAGTGCAAGTTTTCGTGGCGTTCGGCTTTTCGTTTTAGGATGACTGTCAATTCTGTTGGTAAGTCGTATCGTCAGTACACCTTTCTCTACACACAATATGCGCCAACCACCTCGATACTGGCATCCGAGAAGCAATGCATTGCCCATTTCCAAAAGACGAGGTCGACTCTGGACCGGTGTTCACGTTGTGGTTCTGAGGATTTAGTCTTGCGCGTCGTGGAGGCCACTTATGATAGGCGCAAAAGCCTCCATACGAACTACCTTCTCGCGCTAACTATATTCGTGAGATTCCACAACTTCCCCGCGACGCTAAGCACCTCGTAAACGTTTCCGTCCTTCCTGCTCGCGAGCCGTTGGTTGTGTGGCAACCTCTTGATCATCTCGGAGTTTTCACGCGGGTAGGAAAATCTTGGGGTGTGTGAGTTGACAGTAAAACCTAACACGTCGATCGAGGCATCGTAATCTGTATTCTTCTTCGGCGCAAAAATCGAGGGTATACCGTCCGAACAAGCGCACGTGGTAGGGCGCTAGGGAAGCCGACGCTATCAGGGCGGCCGCGTCGTCGTCTGAGTGCTGTACCCGCGCTAACAGGTAATCATCTACGTACACTGTACTGAAGAACGCGTCAAATTTCTCTTCCCCGGGGTGCGCTCTCACTCTGGCGTATGTTGGCACCCCGGTTAGCTTTCTTTTTTCCCAACGAATTACGATCTTGACGTGCGCCATCATTGCTTGGCCTTCACTGGGTATGTCGGTTGTACTCAGGAACACGACACATAAGACCCATCTTAGATTGAGGGGTTCCATGCTGGAAAGGGATTCTGATAGTGAGGTATTGGGATATGAGGGCAACGTGTGAGCCCACCGATGTCACTCGTAGTGTAGCTCCATACAAGGCGAGTCGACTCGACAGCTTGAGAAATCATATAATAAGAGGAGTTCCGTGTTATTGGATGGAGTCAACCACGCGTTCACGTGCCAGCTACGTCTATACCTCTAGACATCAATCAACATACATAGGGAAAGCCGGTGATATTCTATTGATAAGCGTAGCCAAGGTCTATCTAGAGGGATGGGAATCTGCTCCCAGCATGTCTGGTTGAGTTTATGTGCTTATTATTGATCAGGGAGCCAGCGTAGGAAGAGAGAATAATCGAGGTCTTGGAAGAATGGATTGAGAGGATCAGAGGCTGCGCGCCGAGAAGGACGCCTAGCGCGCTGGACCAGAAGGGGGGGACGGTAAGGGGAAGAGTAGCGAAGCAGCTGCGAAGCAACAAGCACCGTCGACTGTACCAACACCTGAGCTGAGAGCCCAAGTAGGCACGTCGTACCTTCATCCGTATCGCCCTAATTTAACTTAGTCGAGACCCCCGACGTTCGGTAACATAGAAACGTAGAAGAGACAAGAGATGCCGCATCACCAGCAGCATGATTTCATTTTGGCCAAGTATGAACCGAACCTGGTAGATTCGCTTGGCACTGGTGGCGAAAGCGCTGGAGATCAGCAGGTGCAGGGTCAGCAGCAGCTCCAGCAGCACCGTCACCAGTGGCAGGGTTCAGAGAATTCCTGAACTTATTGCGACGACGAAGCGCAATTACTGCAGCAACCACCGTTATCGCCGGCGTCGCAACCGCTGTCTTCGCTACCGCCGCTGCCTTGACCGCCGCCGTGACCGTTGCTGCTGAAACATTCCAGGAAAGCCAGGCATGTGCCTGGATCTGTGGGTTCGCTTCGCGCTGACAACGTGGGAATATGGATAGAGAGCAAGATACAGGGAGTTGGCCGGCAGGAGCCGGGGGGGGGAGGGGGGGGTGGGCATCGCGGTAGCGACGCTGAAAGTGTTTTCGTATCATCTATTGCCTGGAGTTCTGAAGCACCACACCCGCAGGTGGTTGATGGAGGGAATGTTGCCCCCGAGGAAAGAGATGAGGGAGAGAGTGAGTTATGGGCGCAGGGGGAGGAGTCTGCACCGTTTGTTCGGGATCGGCTCACGAGCGCAACAGGACTCGGTGCCCCAAGAGAGAGAAGGTGCAAGAGAAGGGGCCGAGGCGCCACCAACAAGCACTTAATATCCGCACCAGGCACGTTTGACTTCGTTGAAGGACTGCTGTTGGAAATTCCCGTTTTTAGATTGATTTTATATTGTTTCGAGAGTGGTGAATAATATCCGAACTTTTGAGATTGACATTTGAGAATGTTGCAAATTGGAAAGAAATTGAGAGGATGCACAGACGTATTCGAATATAGCGTCTCTCATTGAGGGTATCCTGTAGGCGCACTGCAGAACAATGGCGTCCGTCTGTTTTACGGTTGTCTGGTCAAGCGCTCTGGCTGGTTATGGATCCGAGGACGACTAAGACGTGAAAGTAGAATTAATAACAAAGTGTGAAATGTCGAGTGGTTTTTCAGCATGTAGTCTTCTGCTATATCACTGCTGTATCATACCAGCACAGTAGTACAAGGGGGGCTTCGCCGCGGTGGGCCGACGCCCGCTTGCGGCTCCGCGCATGCCCGTAATGGCTAAGGGGGGGGTACCAGGATTCAACTCGAGGCTGTTAGTGCGACCGCACTGCCAAGGAGTGCATTCAAAAAACAAGTTTGAGCGAAGAGAAACAAAACAGTGCAAACACGAGAAAAGCAAACGTGGTCATCCCCGCCATCCGGGCCAACAACGCATTACTCATTCGTATACTGCAGAAAGCAGCACTACAAAATACTACGTACGTACGAGACGCTCGGCGTCCGTACCGCATACTTTCTGTACATATAGATACGAAACAATTAATTGAGCAGCAGTCGATCGAGGTAATTAACAGTGCGAAGCGCCGGCAATTACGTTGGTGCAGCAAGCTCAACAGCAGCAAGCAGCAGCATAGCGTGCAGGCACTAATCATACGGAAACTATGCTGGCACGAGACCTCCGACGAGACGCCATACAAATGTCAATCGCTAGACGGCACTCGTACAGCTCCCGAAGCGGATGGATCCATCTTTCGGCTTTGAGATATGGAGATAAATCACCGAGAGGAGTTGACATGTACAATAACCATGCTCACACAGGGGTCAGCAGCAAAAACACATCGCATACAAAGGAGCAGCACTACTGTAGCAGCAGAACAGAACAGCAGCAGGACACACAGAACAGTAGCACCAGGGCAGCGGATAAACAGCGCGGCAGTAGCAGTAGCACACCATGCACGCCCTAGGCTGCCCCTGGCACAATAGTTGGGGCAGGGAAGCCAGTGGCGCACGTGGAGGAAAGGCATGATGATCTATCTCAGGCCGACTTACTCCGTGAGGGGGCCTGCGTCAGCAACAGCAACAGCAACAGCAGAACAACACAGCAGCTGCCTCTAGCTGCAGCAACAGAGCAGCAGCCGGGAAGCAGTAGTAGCAGCAGCAATAGCACATCACGCACGCCCGAGGCCGTCCACGACACAGCAGTCGAGGCAGGGGAGCACGGGGGGGCACGACGAGGAAAGTTAAAATGGCGTCCCCGATGGAGCGACTTTGAAGTTGGTGAATCTCGTCCCCACTCTAGTCAAGTTGTGGGATCGAGTCTAACTGAGTGCGCGCTCTTGCTCGTACGAACTTTTCCTGCGTAAAAACGTGACGAGCGGCAAGCGTGAGAGCGTGACGTGCTCTGGCAGCCGGCTGACTGGGTGTGCTGTTGCTAGGTTTCTGCAGAAACCTTTCAAATAGGTCAGCCGTGCGTAGGACCAGTTGAGTGATCGATAATTGATTTATCACAGTCTTGTGGCCAAAGATTTAGGTTGACGGTCTGCCTTTGCCCCGTCTGGCTTATTATTTGGCCCGTCAAACGCTCTTGTGATATATGTCTTAGGCCGACCTACACCGCGAAGGGGACCGCGTGAGCAGCAACAGCAGAACAGTACAGTGGCTGCACGTAGCAGCAACAGAGCAGCAGCAGAGCAGCGGCAGTAGCAGCAGCAGCAGCAGAAGCACACCACGCACGCCCGAGGCCTGCTGTTGCTGCTACTGCCGCCGGACGGTTTTCTTTCTTCGCGTGTACACGCTCGCGCCGTGCCCAGAAGGGGCGCAAAAAGCATTTCGAAGGGTTTGCACGGGACGGGGCACGGATTTCACGGGATTTGCCGAAATTTCACGGGCCTAGTTTGCACGGGATCGGGATTTTTTCTTAAAACACGGGACGGGATCGCAAACTTTTCCACGGCGTCAGTTTGGACGGCAACGGGATTTTCAAATTTCCACGGGATTACGACCTTCGGATGGTTTATCCATGTTTCGGCTGGCCAACCTCGAACGCACGAGACTCTCGGCGTGCGCACTGTATATCCCGTATGCAGATAGATACAAACCAATCAGTTGAGCAGCTGTCGTTCGAGATTAATCGACAGTACGAAGCGCCAGCGGCTAGGTTGGTGCAACAAGCTCACAGCAGCAAGCAGCAGCAGCGTAGCGTACAGGTACGTATGATATGAAAACTCCGCTGGCACGAGACCTCCGCCGAGACACAAAAAATGTCAATTGCGAGACGGTAGTCGTACAGCTTCAAAAGCAGATGGGTCCGTAATTCAGCTTTAATATGGAGACACGTCACCCAGAGGAGTTGACTGGCATATTTACCATGACCACGAGGGTTAGCAGCAAAAACATATTCCAGCATAGCAGCAGCAGCAGCACCAGGAGCAGCAGCAGCAGTAGAAGAGGACAGTAGCCGCACATACATATTGCGGAGGACCATAGTAAATAAGACCTACGGTACACACAAAAAACCTACATATATCGCTATTGCACTAACACTAGTTGGTCCTATTTACTATGGTCCCCCGTAATAGTAGCAGCACCAGAGCAGCAAATGAGCATCGGCACCAGCAACAGTAGCAGCAGCGATAGCAGCACATCATGCAGGCCCGAGTCTGCCCCAGTCACAACAGTCGGGGCAGGGGAACCCGGTGGCGCACGAGGAGGAATAAGCACGACGTCGTCGTCGTACCTCGTCGTAACGGGCACATGTTCATGACTTTAATCTTTGCTTGGCGGATACACGATAAAAAGAAAAAAAAAACAACCGAAAACTTCAGGCCTCGTGTGTAGAGTTGCACCCCGCCTGACTGAGAACCGGGTACCTGGTGGCAGGCACCCGGAACCGTCGGAAGTCGGAACCGTCCCGGTCCAACTCACGGAATCGCGCGTATTTGTACCCCGGACCCGGGTACCCGTCAATTGTTCTATACGGAGGCCCCAAGACTGGGGTATACCTTGATTTATCCATAAACTGCAGCTGTACCCCTAGACTCTCGCATCCCGCCCCTGCAGACTACAGACCGACAATAGATAATACCACTACAGTATCTTCGTTCGCACAACACGCTACACACGAGTACACAGACACACACGACACCCCTACCACAGCGTAGGCGACCCTACTTTACCATGAACCACAGAAGATAGACCAATCACAAGAAGTCCCAACGTTTTGATGTTGCTGTTCGTAGAGAGACCGATGTGATTGCAGCAATGAGATCGACCATCATATAAATAATGTATGGTAACCCGGGTACCTGTGTCCGCCTTACCACTCCACCGCTCAAACGCCAAAAAGGGAGCAAATAGTGTATGGTAAACCGGGTACCCGGCTACCCGTGTCCCACTCAAAGGCTAAAAGATGAGCAAATATTGTCTGGTAACCCGGGCACCCGGGTACGCGGGTCCACCGGAGTCCCGGGTACCCCGTTCAGGTTCCGACCGGAACGCCCCCCACCCGGTCGGGTACCCGGTTCCAAAGTTTGAGGCCGGGGTGCAACTCTACTCATGTGATACTAATGCCCAATGGCAATGACGAGTACTCGTTATTGCCATTGCTGCTGCCTAATGGGATTGAGTCATTCCCATTGATGGCAATCATTGCCATTGCTGCTGCCTGCTGCGTGTAAACCAAACACAAAATCTTAGACACCGTTTAACCTCCACCACTGTACCGCTCCTCCCGCCGCGTAGACTCATACGATTCGATCGAAACCAAAGAGTACTCGTTATTGCCATTGCTGCTGCCTAATGGGATTGAGTCATTCCCATTGATGGCAATCATTGCCATTGCTGCTGCCTGCTGCGTGTAAACCAAACACAAAATCTTAGACACCGTTTAACCTCCACCACTGTACCGCTCCTCCCGCCGCGTAGACTCATACGATTCGATCGAAACCAAAGACCCCGTCTTTTCTGCCTCACGGATCCTGGTTGACCGGCGTGCACAGCAGCCGAAGAGGCTCGTGACGCTCGTTTCCCGACGATATGCTAGCTTATTTTGCGCAACACTTGTGCGTTCACACGTACAATAGCCCGAATCGGAATTTCGGCACTTGTTTCTGGAACGCCCAACCCTCAACGCACAAGCAACGGCGGAGCATACGACCGGCCACCCCTGCCCATATCCCCACGCTCTTGGCGCCATGAGCTGTCAAAAGCCGCGGAGGATTCGGCCTCTCCCGCGGAGAGGAGGGCCAATCTGGGTGCGGGCATCAAAAACAGAATATTTTTACCATCACGAGCGAGCACAGATGTCGGTTGACGGCACATTTGCCTCTTGACGGGCAACCTTCCAGGACATCCCAGCTCAAAACTTAGGTATATTTCAAGAGAGGGTTTGACGGGTTAAAGGTAGACCTAACGGGGCAAAGATAGGCCGTCAACCACACTATTTGGCCACGAGACTGTGACGAATCGATTGTCGACCATTCAACTCGACCAACTCACAGCTGAGATTTTTAAATTAAAGTTTCTGCACGAAATAATATTGTGTGTCGAGGCTCTGCTTCTGTGAAGAGAGATGGCAGAGGCGGCACCGAAGTGTCTGTGAAGATCCCTTGAGATGAAAATTAAGAAGCTGATCTGAAATAGCGATTTTGTAGCCAAAGAGGAAAACGAAGAAGAGTGATCATGGTGGGGATGCCTTCACCTGATCATCATGGAACAGTGCCCACGCTACGGGCAGTTAAGTTAATCTACTAGTTGTTGTACTGGCTGACAGTTCGTCCTATGGCTATATTCTTGATGGTATGCGCCCAATAGCAACATTTCCAATGGTGAGCTAGCCCGTAAAAAAATGTATGTATGGGATATCTTTATACGTCATCCTGGGTACATACGGAAAAAAATATATATGGCAGACGATGGAATGCGGACGACAGGCTCCGACAGACACAACCAACCACAGCAACACTGCGATATGGGCGTGTCGAACACGCACGGCGTGTGGGCGGCAGCGTTGGAACGATGGGATCTGTGCATGTTGTCTGTTGTGTTCCTGGTGTATGCCTGAGCTGTGTGCTCACAGCTCTCATGAGAGCCGGGGGGGGAGAAAACAGAGAGCATGACAATGTACCGATATACGTACGTACAAAATAAGGCCTCTTTACCGAAACCAGGGAAATCGTCTTATCCACTCCCGCCGGAAAAAAAAAAATAAGCGCCTGCCACGCGCTTCAGAGTGCACGGATCGCGCCGAGACCTAGACCGATGTGTCCGGCAGGGCTTCCCGTGTCCGTGTACTTGCTGTTTTGCCTAAAAGTGCTCGTGCGAAGAGAAAAGTTGGCAAAAGTACGAAAAATTGACAAATATACTTATACGTATATATAATCATTGCATGAATAAACAATTGGAACGAAAAGGGTACAGGTACTCGTAGAATCTAGTGGAGATCCATGCGAATACTGTAAGCTCAATGACTGCTCAAAGACACTTCGCCGATGTGCACCCTCTTGAAGACAACACGTATCATATGCAGTAAGAGAACTGATAAGCCCACCCTATCGCTGAGTTTGGCGTTGCGTTGGTTTGGGTGCTGGCTTGATAACAGCGCCGAGCAAGTACAGCAGAAAGACATGTATGTGTCGAACCCTTGAGTCCAACTGCAGCAACACATTTGTTTTCGGCAATTCACATGTTTCACGTCTTTGGATGCCGGCAAATCGTTCCTGAGTTGTTTGTGTTGTGCAGGACCACACCTATGCTGCTGCCACGTGCCCAAAGGTGAGATGTTTGTGAACGGAGTAATATTTGGTACGAGTACAGCAGCGTTAATATAGTATAGTGTTGAGAGTGAAACTTTAGAGTATACAATGCACAGATTTTGGGTGCAATACTGACTGGCCTGCAGAGCAGAAACCCCCCCCGTCCAGAGTCTGTTCTCCGGTACTACTGCTGATGCTGATAGAGTTATGGGTATGAGCTGAGACGAAAACAAGTTGCATGATATTGCTGTACGTGTTGCCCAAGTACGTACAGCAGTATATGGTGGTCGAGGAATTCATGGATTTGATGTGGTACCAGGTATTGTCGTTGACAAGCAATTGATTATTTGCAGTGGCATCTGAGAAGTTTGACTATAGTGGTGGTAGAAAGGATTTTGCAAGCTGTGAATGCATGAAAAGAGCACAACACCCAACGCAGACCTATCATCGTTCGATTACACCCCCCATCCCTTGTGTGTGTCGGGTCAATGCTGCGGAGGTGACATTTGATTTCACCCTGGAGGATATGCTGGATGACCCGGGCTGCGGCGATGCCATGAGACCGGACGGAGAGGCAGCCGCAGCCGCGGCCTAGGCACCAGCAGTAGTGCTTGGGGCATTGGGATGGTTTTTCAGGGGGAAAATGTGGTTGCCCATGATTCTGGATGAATAATTTCATTGTTCGTGTGTTAAGATCAGCAGGTGGGACATTTTGTATCCCTGGACAGGTTGGCCTATTAAGTCGGTACTCGTTGGTATCACGTGCAATGCTAACTTAGAGATAGAAGAAGAGCAGTGTTATTATTTTCGTGCACGCGGAGACTGAGACCAAGCTCGTGGCCCCTGGAAAACCCCTGGTTTTCCACCTAATTAAGATACCTCTTCCAAGTACTATCAATACGATCCCAGTGCCTGAACCCAGGTAATTACCGGGCTTTCAACCTCATTCAAGGCGGTATCATAACACTAGCCCACTCTAATGAGCCGTATATGCAGAATTATGGGAAATTCATGGAAACCCCGATTTCACGAAATAGAACATGTCATGAGTCGAAGATGCGGCTCTTCAAAACCCGCTCCCACACCCCTGAACGGCAAGGCAACGAAGCCGGCAAAGTAAGCAAAAAAACTGAATGAAAGACCTAGCCGTAAAAGGGTGAAGAAGAAATCGTCAATGAAAGCCATCGCCATGCCACCCGCAACGGGGGGGGGGGGTGAGGAAGATGCATGGAAAAACGTAAAACGGATACCAAAAATAGACGCCACTTGTTAAGATCAGAAGGCGGGACACTTTGTATCCCTGGACAGGTTTGCCTATTAATAAGTCGACACCCGGTGGTACTCACGTGTGGTGCTTGCTTAGAGATAGAAGAAGAGCAGGTTTATTCCTTTCGTGCACGCGGAGACTGAGACCAAGCTCGTCTCCCTCTGCAAAACGCCTGGTTTTCCACTTAAGATACGTCTTCCAAGTACTACCAACACGATCCCAGTGCCTGAACCCAGGTAGTCACCGGCCGTGAACCCCATTCAAGGCAGTATCATAACACGTGTGTTTCGAATTGTGCTTCTGGCCGATTTGTATTGCGTCGAGATTTTTTTTTTTTTGTTTACAGCGTGCGATTATTTTTTTGAGTAGTTTCGACGTCAAGTATATTTAAGTCAAAAGGAATGTAGTATGTTATCTCGCATTACCGTCGCGATCTGTGAATCTATGGCGGGAGTAGGGGATAAAAGGAGACTCTTGCCTTGAGGAACTGGGTTCCTTGCGATCTCTAGAATTAGATTTTCGTGCCTTAACTTTTATTTCGATTGACATGACTACTGTGATATTTTCCATGATCAGCAATAATTTCCCTTGGCATTGAGACTATGAAACGCCAGGGGGCGCCTACGATCTGGATTCAAAGTTTTTTTGTTTTTGAGTCTTGTTAAATACCCCGTTCATTGCGTTAGTTAGGCGTTTGTCGAACTGAATTTCACCTATATATACTTGAAAGTAAAGGAAAACACACGTGAATGGAATTTCTACGGTTACGTTCGTGCAGTGTGGAGTTTTACTTTTCCTGATTCAGCTAGGCTCCGTACTGACTGGGTGCTAGCATTATATCTAGGTTATCGAGGATTTTCAGGGAGGATTTATGTTTTTGTTCTTCAAAGTGGACGAATAAATTTGGAGCAACTCCGTGGAAAACGTTGTTTAACCCGTGGCTAAATCCGAGAATAATGCCGGTTTACCTGGCATTCACTGGATTTCGAGCGTTTTATGTGTTTGCAACAGAGAGGCTGTGGATTCGAGGATTTGCGTGTTGATTCGAGAATTTGATATTTGAGTTGCATACTGGAATTTTAAGTTTCTGAGTCTGATATGATGTTATTGTGATATTGCGATGTACCAGCCCCGCAATATCGTGCATTGTCATGCCCAGAGCAGGCGAGATTTTACTGTCCCATCCTGTTGGAACAAACTCTCCCACCGTTTTACTTTAGCGTCCCGTCCCGTCGATATCCTCTCTCCCGTTGAAAAATACAGTCCTGTTCCGTCGTGACACCGTAAATTTTACCGTCCCGTCCCGCCGTCAAAAACTTCAGGGTTGTCACATGCATCCCCCTCCCGCCGACATAACTTGCCTCTCACCGTCCAAGATACAGTGGTGCCCGTCGTTTATGTCGAGTTTTACTAAGTTAAATATAAAAATCGGATTTACTTTTGATTTTTTTAGCAGAAAGAAGTTGTGCTGGTGTGTGTGTTCTTCCTGTAATATGGCCGTGTATACTGAGAAAGGGGGATGTTGGTTGTACTGAGGAACACGACACATAGGACCCATCGTCGATTGAAGAGTTCCTGTAGTGGGGCATTGGGATATCGGGGCAACGTGTGAGCCCACCGATGTCACTCTTAGTGTAGCTCTCTTTAGTCGACTCGACAGCTCGGGAATAATATACGACGAGTTCCGTGTTATTGTCTGGAGTCAACCACGCGTTCCCGTACCAGCTATAGCTATACTATGCCTCTGAAGATAAATCAACAGAGTAGCTGGGCTGATTGCACCGAGGAGTGACAGTGTGAGTGTTTGGCTGCCGAGGCCATGACCCTCCACAACCTCGGAGACCCCGACCACCTGAACGCCAGCCGGAAACGCCAGCCGGAAATCGAACGAAAAGTCGTTGATAATCCTGACCTTGTGGGCGGCGACGGCCCCGAGGGGGGACACCCTCAAGTTTGGAATTTTACTAGCGAACGATTTCTGTGTCCCTAGGTATTTGTTACGCCGAACGTCTTCGCCGAGCTTTTCCCATAGTACCGGTAAATACTCAAGGGCGCTGCGGTGATCATCGTAATGTAACGCGTGTTTAAGCCCTACTTTGGGCACTGCTGCATGCACCGGTAACCCCTCCGGTGAATATCGTGATAAGTTTGTCAACGGCTTGGAATCCTTTCTAATCACTGAAATACCTCTGAATCTGGGCGGGATCTGTTGGAGAGGCTACCAGTCCACCCCCCAACGCTCGTGCGACGTCGCCTACGAGACTTCGGTGTCGTGACGTAGCGATCTGTTTCATCAAGGTAGTGCAGGTATCGGCTAGCCGGTACAAGATATCCTCTCTGGTCTGGGCGTCCAGGCTATCTTGTCCGAGGTTGGCCTTCTCTGCGTGCCACCTGTGTACTCTCTGCGCGTCCTGGGGTCGACTGCGCCACTCCCCATCAAGAAGCCGTGCGTGCTGACCGGCTACTGAGTTTAGCAAAACATTGGCCAGGTGCACCTGACTTTGGCCACAGCCCTGTATTTTTACCGATCCGCCGGAGGATAAAAATAGGTTAATGGTCATATGGGGGTATACCCCCTTGAGTTTTAGCCATATGGGGGTATAGGCTGAACGTGCCCGCGGGAGGGGTTGCAATGTGCCCCCCTCGCGTATCGGCCCGAACACTTGGCCCGAACAAACCACCCCGGTCACATACTTCAACCGAGTAAAAACGCGCGCCACGAGAGGTGTTCAGTCTATGAAAATCGAAATAAAAAAAACTGCGCCTGAACTGAACATAGCGTGTGGCCTCCAAAATCTGAAGTGTTTAGTTTAGACTGAGTCTTATAAGAGCCGAAACCGGAAAACAGAGCAGGGATGTGTAGAGAGATCTAGGAAGAATTTCGTGTCAGCTCCGACTTATTGAATCTTAACGATGCACAGAAAACAGAAATCTCTAAAATATTTTCTGTATTTCGATCAGAAATGGCCAGGCCAGACGAAGCCAGACACCAGTTCTGTACGGTCCGAGAGCTGGCCGAAACTGGATTTGAACCTCACACAGGAGGCATAACGTGGCGGGCCTAATACTTATACATATCATCGCTACTACTGCTGTACTCTCTCGGTATCTCTGACACGGTATCCCGGCATATAGCGGCAGCTAGAGACTCCAGGCTCCGGTGATGACGAACAAACCGACTACACTGCATGCTCTTGGCGGTTGTCATTGTGTTGTTGAGCTTTCAGCAATGTCAACGCACTGCTCCTTGATGCTTTGAAGCAGACTGCCAAGTGTGAGGACCCTTCGTCGAATGAAGCCAACCCAGTCGAGGAAGCTCGAGTCTGCCAAAACAAGTCTCATGTTACCCGGCGGGTACCAAACAAGATGCATGGGTGCCGTGTACGACTGCTGTGTGTCTGCCGAATTCAAATATTATTGTGGTAACTTCTCCCTCCATAATCCTCCCAACTCGAACGAAACCCCGGCATACCTATGCAAAACACCGTACGACAGGAAAAGACGAAACTCGATATGCCTGGTACGAATCTGGGTCATACGAAAACAGAAGGGCATATCAGTTCCGTTTTCCAGTTTCGGCTCCCATAAGATTCGGCCTTTGGGCACACGCCATAAAAACTAACAGAGTACACATAATAACAACTGAAATACATCCTACACCAAACATATCAGGAGACATGTCACGCAAGGCAAAACGTGCGCCGTCAAGGGGGTAGGGCCGAGTGTACCACACTAAACCCTAGTAGTTTGGTGTCAGTCAAGGCATGTCGACGCAATGTTGCTGTCTGTCAAGGGGTGAAAATGCCGTCTCCTGACATCTTTGTCGTACATTGTAGTGGAGTACCACATCCATTGTATAGGAACGCATATACTCTTATGCGAACCTTCTATGGTTGCACATAGCTCTTTGCAGATACCAGACATACCTGTAGACGGATACTATTACGGGGGTCTGTAGTTAACAGGAACTATGGCATACATAAAACCTATATATTTAGGTATTTTTACTAACAATATTTGGTCCTGTTATCTACGGACCCCCGTAATATATGGTTATACGTAGTGTCTTGGGAATATATCTACAGGCGAATCATATATGGTTATACATAGCTCTTAGGGAATAAGTTGGAACCAGTTCAGGCATCCCCTTTGCCCGCAGAACGTTATGTTCTAAGTCTGGGAACCTTTTGTATGACAACGTCTCGGTAGAGAACATTCTGTTATAGCTGGGAATCTTCCGTATGGCAACGTCCCGATAGACTATTTGCATGCTGGTTAGTTTTGATCAACGTCAAGGCTGAGTTGTGTCCCCGACGATGCCCTCCTTACTCACTCGAGTTCTCTCCCTTCTCTCAACTCGATTGACGAGTCATAGTAAGAAGTTCGTGAACTACAAGCGGCGTGCTCTACCCAGCACCGACATCCCCATGCATCTTACCAATTTATGTCTCTGCCCTCTTTTCATATTTGGCGTCGTCGGCAGTACTGGTCACCGCTGAGGTAGACACACCTGCTTCTCACAGGCTTCGTCTACCCTCTCCGACTCCTGTCACCCTGTGACCATCAATAGAGGCTTCCTATTTCCGAGTTATGAGTCATGTTTATTTTTACCTGAGATACCCTTGGGGTCCCTGCTTGGGTCGGTCTTCGACTCCCCCAACATTGAATATATACCTGGTTTACATCATCCCCTCCCGCATAGTCGATTATTTCTCTAGTGGGGCGTCGAAGCCTCACTACGAGGGGTGGGGTGTATCTATCGTCTCATTTCTGTGTTGAATAGTCGCATATTCAATCCCTCTTTCCGATTTTGGGATGATACATCATCCTTTTATCGCGGTGTGATCTGCATCTACGACTATTCAGGGTGGGCTAATGTGATGGAGTAGCACATCCATTGTATAGGAACGCATATACCCGTATGTGAACCTTGTATGGTTGCAGATAGCTCTTTGCAGATACCAGGCATAGCTGTAGACGACTATTTTATAGTTGCATGTAGTGTCGTGGGAATATTT
The DNA here is from genome assembly GCA_031763025.1 of Macrocystis pyrifera. Classification (NCBI taxonomy): domain Eukaryota; class Phaeophyceae; order Laminariales; family Laminariaceae; genus Macrocystis; species Macrocystis pyrifera. The sequence goes on from JASSKH010000009.1 coordinate 15,151,706, forward strand.
CTACAGGCGGATCTTATATGGTTATACACAGCTCTTAAAGAATAATTTGGAACTAGTTCAGACATCCCCTTTGCCCGCAGAACAGAATGTTCTAAGTTTGGGAACCTTTTGTATGACAACGTCCCGGTAGAGAAGGTTGGGAATCTCCTGTATAACAACGTCCCGATGGACTGTATTTATCTACGGTTACTTTTGGTCAACGCGTGAGCTGAGTTGTGTCCCCGACGTTGCCCTCCTTGCTCACTCGAGTTCTCTCCCCTTCTCTCAACTAACTTGAGGAGTAACAATAAGACGTTCGTGAACTAGTGAACTGCAAGCGGCGTGCTCTAGCCAGCACCGACATTCTTGTGCCTCTTACCAGTTTATATCTCTGCCCCCTTTTCACATTTGGCGTCGTCGGCAGGACTGGTCACCGCTGAGGTAGACACACCTGCTTCTCAAAGGCTTCTTCTAACCTACTCGGCTCCTGTCACCCTGTGAACATCGTGAAGGGCTTCCTATTTCGGAGTTTTGAGTCAAGTGTTTTTTTACCTGAGATACCCTTGGGGTCCCTGCTCGGGTCGGTGTCGGACTCCCCCAACATCGAATATATACCAGGCTTACACCATCCCTTCCCGCATAGTCGATTATTTTTTAGTGAGGGTGGGGTAGATCTATCATCTCATTTCTGTGTTGAATAGCCGCATGTTCGATCCCTCTTCTCGATTCTGTGATGATACGGTCATAATATTTTTATCGCCGTGTGATCTGCATCCACGATTGTTCAGGGTGGACTAATGTGATGGAGTAGCACATCCATTGTGTAGGAACGCATATACCTGTATGCGAACCTTGTATGGTTGCAAATAGCTCTTTGCAGATGCCAGGCATACCTGTAGACGACTATTATATGGTTGTATGTAGTGTCTTAGGAATATATCTGCAGGCGAATCTTATACGGTTACAAGGTTCCCCTTCGGGAGGTGCCTAGGGGAGTGGCGTAAGAAGGAAATAATATTCGTATGAAATAGCTGCAGAGTGCGCCTGTGTTTAGATGTATCAATATCTGCATCCACACGTCATTAATGTTAAGAACACACACATATTTTTTAGAACAGACTATATACTGCTGTTTGTGGAAATAGTGTGGGATCATTTCAATAATATAATGGAGGGCATGCCGGTGAGTGGTTATTGATCCTGAACAGATTACTCGCGGCGATAAGTTCAATGCCTGCGGCGAAAAGTTAAGTACGAAAACTTGCGTGAGGTCGGGGTGCGACATAATACTTTGTGACCGGCTGAGTAAAATCATGCACATACAAAATATATTCTCGCAAAATAATTGTTTCTTGGCGCTCAGGGTAAAAAAAAAGGTTTCACAGATTCAGTAGATGCTCGAGAACAATTCGTAGTCCGAGCACTGAGTACTGGAGTACTGGTGGCCAAAATATTGCAAGTACTGAAAAAGCCCAACTACTGAGAGTGTGCTGAGCGTATGAGCAGTACAGAACCCCGAGAGCACAGGCAAATATGTACCCGCAGTATCGAAACACGAAATACTTGGAGTACTGGCAATATCCGCAGTACGGAACCTCGAGGTACTGAGAGTACTCGCAGTACATACTCCTCGCAGTTAATATTATCGAAATCCTGCCAGTGCTCGAAGTACTCGAGTTGTCCCCAGCGAAAGTAATTTGCTCCATCTCCCCCTCGTGGGACCACCTGTTGGTGTTTTATGCCGAACAATGGGCCTGGGTATTGCCGATACAGTGCTCAGACGGTCGAAGTATACACCATACGCCAAGTGTGCTGGGAACATTGAGAGTACTTCGGTACTGCGAGTACTCGCAGTACGAACACTACCAACGGACGAATACTGATAGTACTTGCATACCCGCAGTGCAGAACCCCGAGATGCTTGAAAGCACAACACGGAGTATCCACGGCAGCAGCAGTAGCGAATCCCGAAATAGTGCGAGCCCGAAAGTATCCGCAGAGTAGTAATGTCGGCAGTAGTACAGAATCTGAACCTCCACATACTGCGAGTACTCGCAGTATCTGATGCAACGAACCCGAAATACTGCGAGTGCATGAAGTACCTACAGTATTTTCTCAAACATATACTTTGCTTTCAGTCCCAAGTATTGGGAGCAACTCTGAAACAAGGTTGAGGTATGAAGGCACGCCACACGTAAGCGCGTGCAAACTCCGTGGCCTTGCGCAAAAACACACTTGTACACGTATTGTATCGTAGGCATACATAGTACCAAGGTAGGTCAGAAAAGGGAGGTGGATGCACTGGTACAAAATAAATCAAAAGTTGCAAAGAAAAAAAAAACGGGGATCGTTGGAGTCGAATCTCGGCAAAAAAAAATACTATGAAGCGCAGTTTGTCATCTACTCTACAGAAGTACTCACACAACTGGCTCTTTGTATTCTTTACGCAATCTGAAACACATGGCAGGATCTCTTACGGCCTTCTTCCTTTCTATCTCAACTTTCCCTGCCTCTGTCTTCCCAGTTCAACCAGCTGAACCCGTCGTCAAATCTATGCCCCCCTTCTTCATGCCTTCTTTTCAACGATTCAATACCTCTCCACACACCCCAGATTTCGTCCGTTCGATCTGCCACTGTGTTTCCTCATGGAATTATCATTAATAGGTGTTACCAGTAAACTTGTTCACGCTTGATTTAGCATATATAACACACACTCGACTTAGACTGCCAACTTCTACTGTAAAACCACCGTACTTTATACGGCTTGAAACAGGCGTCGACACCCTGGCGTAGACACCTGGTCACCCGCCTAGATAATCTTAGTTTTGAACAGAGCCTCGCAGATCCGTGTGTTTTTCGATTGTTCGAGACGGGGTCTGCTTCCATCATTGCTGTGGTATACGTCGACGACATTTTTGGGGTAGGCCGTAAGGAGAGGTGTTACCGTTTTGCGAGGACCTGACGCCTAGCCCCCATCAATAACCTTGGCGAGCTGCGATGGTATGCCGGTTGCCACTATTCCCGAGACAAGTTCGCGGGTTTACTGGCGATCTCACAGAAATCTTTCACGGAGAAGACGGTCAAGCTATTTTTGGTGACCGCTGGTAGGAACACCCCACTTTCGCCTGATATGTTTCTTGAGGTGTTTGACCACGAGGAGCCCACTGGTGACTCGCCGTATCGTGAACTGGTAAGCTGTTTGCTGTGGCTTTCTATCCAGACGAGACCTTAAATCTCGAATGCCGTGAGGGCGGTCGCGAGGTATATGCATGCCCCCAAACCCCAAGCACTGGCTCGCTGCGAGAGGGATTCTAGAGTATCTGAAGGTGACCATAGCTACGGCATTACTTTTCAGAGGGGCAGTGGATTATAGTTGGTGGTTTGTGCAGACACAGCTTATGCCCCCCGAGACACTAGGAGGAACAATGTCTCGGGGGGAGCCGTGACGTGTGGGGGTGAGGCCATTGAACGGATTTCTAGGACCCAGAAGACTTCTCCACACTGTCCACGAGTGAAGCAGAGTACGTTGCAATGGCAAAGGGTTTCAAGGAGGCCCTGTTTCTACAGTCAGTGTGGTGTTTTATGTTGCCTGATTTTGGGGATCCGTGCATCCAGGTTTTCGAAATAAACGAGGGTGAGATCCAGATAGCGGTCAACCCCGTGACGAACTCTAACTGGAAGCACATGGATGTCCCGTCACCACTTCCTGCGAGAACTTGTCGAGCAGGGAGAATTTGAAATCACGCATGTGAAGTCAGAATACCAACATGCCGACGTCTTGACGGCATCCCTTCCGGAAGACGCTTTCCGCTTCCACAGGAACTTCTTGAATGTGAGTTGATTTTTTTATTTTTTTGGAGATTTGACGAGGTTCAGAAAAAGAATTAAATTTGATGAGTCGATTTTTATATATATTTTTAGTTTTGATGAGTCGTATTTTGTTGGAGGTCTGGCGAGTCGATTTTCGTAATTTCCTGAGATTTGAAGAACTGATCTTGGATTTGCTGGGTTGAGGAGCTGATCATTAATGTCATGAGATTTGAGGAGTTAGTTCGTGGATTTTATTGAGCTCTTGGAGATCATGATTTTTATATTGCTCAGATCCGAGGAGTTGATTTTTTTTATTCTATGTTTTAGAAATTCGACACTCCGATTCTTTTTTTGGGGGTCACTATTCTTCAATTTTGGGGGGATTTGAAGTTCTGACTTCATGCGGTCCCATGATTGGTTACACATAGTTTTTCGGTGAGGACAAGGGAGTGAATCCGACATGTCACCATGTACCAGTATGTCTTGGGAAGGTATGCACTGAAGTTGTGGGCTTGAGAGATATTTCTGTTGGGATTGCTTTTTTCCGTGGGAATTTTTCCTGATTGCAAGTATGAAGCTGGCTTTTGAGAGATGTTTTGATTCTTCTTGTTTGAAGCTTGAGATTCTGGTTTGAGACGTTGGTGATCCTCACTTGTTATATTTTAGCATAGTATCTTGGATTTGGCTTTTATTATCTTGGTCTATCACTATGGTATGCCATGAGCGATGTTTTGTTATCCTATTCACAGAAAAGAGAGCAGAGGGGCTGTTCGGAGCGCTCACGTCCTTGGTGCATGGATGCATATGTGTCGGTATCTGGGAGTTCCACGCAGTAAATACGCGTGTTTCTGTGTGGAGCATCCAACGGGTTGTGACACGTTTTATCCGCCATTACATGATCTTCCCTTTTCTTCCGTGTCTTGAGTGTTATATGTGGATAGTATGTATAGATATACCCTGAGGGACTTCTATGAACTGACTCAGGCTTGGCCCGTCATATCATTAAGTATATGGAACAGCTGTCTCTGCACGATCTCGTGCAAATCTCTCATAAAACCCCAGTATAACTTTTGGTGGTTGGCAATTCTCAACTAAGCCTGGGTGGCATGTGCTATCGGGGCGTTCCATCGATGTCCCAGGTACAGCCATCCGCGCTGGCCCTCACAATGGCAACGCAGACCGGGTAACTGTGACCCTCTCCATGGATCGAAGGTCGGAGAGGACGTGCCGGAAAGAATCACGCGAATGCATACATCCTGTAGAGAGACCATGGGCCAAAACACTGACAAGGTAGGGATTTTCGGAGATTCCTTCGTGGATCTCAACGCCAAGGCTTCGCACGGGCGCAACGGCGCTGAGCGGGTGGATCCTCCAGCGCCGGGTGTTTCAAACGTGGAGGGTGCGCGCCCCGGCGAAGAATCCGCGCGGAAAGATGGTCAGAGGCGGGAGAAGTCGGCCGACCAAAATCCGATCAGATCAGGCTGAGGATCATCATTGGTATATTTATACTGGCACGCAATGTTCATGCCGCCCTATTACTTCCACTCACCCATGACATCCCTCAACGAAACTGACTTTGGGAGAGGCATACCCTAGTGCCCTAAGAACCTGAGACGATCCGTCCAAGTTAGTAGAGTCCACGACGCTGGTCCCTATCTGCCCCCCTGCAGTCCATCTTCTTCGTATTCGTTTCGTCGCTGGCCCCGTAGAAGAACGGAGTCCGTGTCCTCATCGATGAATACTACTACCTCGTCCCCGGCCACCAAAACCATCCCCACCCCCAGACATAGGAGCCGAACCGAAAGCACCCCCTGACGTCGCCCCCCCCTGCCGCTCCCCTTCCGCTCCCTCCTCCTCCTCCAGCTCCTCTTGCATCTCGTCCGAAACCACCTCCAAAATCGAAACTGCTTAATACTGCCCCCACAACCCCGGCACTGCTGTTCATCGCCTGTATGTTGTGTTTAAATTGACACGACTGCACCAGCGAACACCTCGCACTCTTCCAATGGCAAATGCACGTACCGCGTGGGCATCCGTACGCTTCCAACTCTCTTACTCTCGTTGAAACGCCTAACGCCTGTGTTACCTGTGCTGGCTGCTGCCTATACAACACTCCTCTCCAGCCGGAGTGCCGTTCTCTCCCCCAGCGGACCCTTCCTCTCCCCGCTCCTCTTTCCTATTTCCTACGTCCCTGATTGAAATACCGCCTTTTGCTGAAGCCCTCTAATTCGAGGTATGTACATTATTGCCTTTTTTCGCGACATGCCGTGGCATGCCGTGGCACCACCTGCGGCAAAATCTTCCACGGCATCTTCCACGGCATACCACGGAACCCTCCATGGACCTCCACGGCATGCCATGGGACCCTAACCCTAACCCTAACCCTAACCCTAACCCTAACCCCAACCTCAACCCTAACCTAGGTGCCGTGGGCATTGGGGTGCAGTGGGGGTTGCCATGACATGCCGTGGGGTTGCCATGAAGGGCCGTGGCGGTAGCCGCAGGGGTTGCCATGGTACTACCCATGGCATGCCACGGCAACCCCCACGGCGTACCATGGAATCCTATGCCACGCCATGGGATGCCGTGGTGATGCCATGGTATGCCATGGTCGGTACCATGGCAATGCCACGGCATGCCCACGACAAGGTCAAATAGTGTATAACCCTGAGATAATCGCATCAGATATGTGGAGCCCCAAGGCTCGTGCGAGGATGTCCTGGTATCTCGCTGCGTACGCGAACAGCAATTGCCGAACATCGCGCAATTCCTGAAGAAAAGACCCCGCCTGACCGTACTCCCCCAAACGACCTCGAAGCCCGTCGTCATTGCTGCAAAACGATATTCGACAATCACCTTTACTGCCTTGGTAATAGTTGCGTTCGCCCCACCCCCCTCGTTCTCACCTCCAGCAAGCGCCACGTCCGCACAAGCAGCAGCCGCAACAAGAGCAGCAGTGTTCTCCGCCTCCGCAACAGCAACTGCCTCAGCTGTAGCAGCAGCATTCTTTGCGTCTACGGCAGGAGCTGTCATCGTATCATCAGCGTTGCCCGCCACCCACCACTGCCGCAACAGCAACAACAGCAACTGCCGCACTTCCACTATCCCACACTTCTTCCCGTGCCACGCCGCCAACAACTGCGTCCTCCGCCTCCGCAACAGCAACTGCCTCTACTACAGCAGCAAGCGGCATCTGTCTCTGTCTTCCCAGTTCAACCGACTGAACCTGTCGTCAACTCTATGACTTCCTTCTCCATTCCCTCTTTTCAACGATCTAAAACCTCTGCACAAACCCGATATTTCCTCCATTCAATCTTCTTACACCTGTGTCCGTTACTTTCAGCTGTTTAAATATGTATTTTACGTGGTTTTAGTGGTTCCCTCCTGTTTGGATCTCGCCAATGGGAAGGAGTGCAGAACATATCATATTCATACGTGCATTATACATAAGTGTCCTGTATGCCCGTAGTTGGAAAATATTTGCGCACCAGACATGATGCTGATGTATAACTGCAGTAGTCCTCGTTTGAGAAAGACCTGCTTTTTAGTAGGCTCCCCAGACCTCACCGATCGTCATCGGAGCAGCGGGACAAAGGCCTAGACAGACCATGCAGCTTTTGTGCATGGGCGGGCTTGTCGTCGTGAGCGCTAACATTGTGCCAGAGATCACACGACGGATCCGACTCGCACAAGCATGCTACAATCGGTTCAAACGGGAGCTGTATGATATGGAGGATGCCTCGTTCACTCTAGATGTGCACATGCTAAAGGCCGAGGTGACGGACACCCCGCTATACGGGTGTGTGACGTGGACGTTTGACCTGGAGCACTTCGCTGAGCTCCGAACGGCACACCACAAACTCCTCCCACGGACGATTGGCTTCCAGCGCCGATGGCGCACTGACCACCTCATGTCGTACGCCAAGGTCCTCAAAAAAGCACAATGCGAGAGCGCTCAGACGACCATCCGCAAACGACGCCTCCTCTTCGCGAGGGCCGTACAGCGGACGACCGATAAGCGGCTGACCCGCTGGGTGATGTTTGGGACGATGGCTGGTGGGGAGAACCCAGGATCAGGCCGACCAGAACAGAACTGGGCCCAACGTCTAGCAGGTGACCTCAGGGTTTTTCAAGCCATCGAGGGGTCTACGCTCCCCTTTGCTGTTCGGAGAAGAGGCGATATTATGGCCGAGAGCGGCTGAAAAGAGCGGGAAGTGGTACCGGGGGGTCGTTGGAGCGGCGCCCTGTTTCATTGCAAGGTGGCACTAAGGCGAGGCGCAGAGAAGCCGGCTGCGCCACGAAATTGGGGACGCCAAAAGCGGCGATGAAGAGTGCGGGGTTGGGCGAGGGGGGGGGGGGGGGAACTGATGCAGCTGTCGACTCACGCACAAAAGGAATGATAGATCGGATGGCTACGTATCGGTTCTATTAGCTCTTGACGTCTAGCAGATTTCGGTGTGTTCATTTGTTGAGTTGCTCAATGGGGGGGGGGGGGGGGGGGGTGACAGCGGCAGTACTAACACTTCAAACTGCTCTTGACGCGAGTAGGAAGGAGACGGCAAAGGATGTGGCTAGGTTTCCAAATCGGTTTTCTAGGTCAAACGGGCACCCATGCTACTATCAGCGCCTGAAGTACGATGTTCTCTTTTTCCCCTTATATCTCCATTTGTTTCCTTTCCCCTCCCCACCGTCATTGTGCCGGTATCTTCCTCTACTTCGTTCCGCTTCGTCCGTGCAGCAGTTATCTATCCTTCCTGAGTACGTATGTTTTTCCGTCTACCAGTCTTTCTGACCTCCTTGCGCCGTTTGTATTATGCTTCATTTCAGAATTTTTTGTTTTATTGTATTTTGTTTGTATTTTATGGAGCTTGTGCTACTGTGTTCTGGCACCCGTTACGCGGGCATGTCACTCGCTTGACCAATTAATTTGCGATTATTTTTGGTTTTTGACTTTCCTGTCTCGCAGTCTGTGACCACAGAATTTGTGTCACTCTAAGATAAGGAATCAGGGCGGACACTGGATGTGCTGTCGAAGCTGGGTAGAAAGGACGATTTAATGTGGAGACAACACACACATTGCTGATTGTCTACGGAAAGAATCACGACAACAACCCACCCGTCATTAGTTTTCAACGATGCCCCGAGTTGAAAAGAAAAAAACCCGAAATAGATTATAGTATATGCCTTTGTGGTTTCCTTAAAATACGATTTTCGGTAATGATCAAGATAGCCATCCTCATGAAAAATATCCCGCACACTCAGAGAAACACATACCTGGTACTAGACACGATATCGTTTATTTTATTCCCGAGGGCTGTATTGATGAGCTATACGATCACCATCCAAGGTTTTTCGGTAATCTCTACCAGGTATCCATTTTTGATGGCGCTGAAAGTTTTTCGGCCATTTTCGTTTTTCTCGCCCAGTTTGGTGTAATATATCCATTTTTAATGGCGCTGAAGCTTCTTCGGCTATTTTCGTTTTCCCGCCAAACGAAAATAGCCGAAAACGCTACAGCACCATCAAACATGGATATATTACAAAAAGAAAAATTGGATGATGGCCATGTTATAGCTTACGACTTCAAACAATTATCCGTGGTAAAACTTGCGATATAGTCCCTAGAATGTGGTTTTCTGAGTATGATAATATTTTGTAAAAGGCTATCTTAAAGGGCAAATGCCAAAATCAGGTATACCTGATCCGTTTGAGCCAAAATCAGGTACATCCTAAAACCAAGTAAAAAACGCGCGCCACGAGCGGTGTGATGTCCATGACAATCCGAAAAAAAAGAATGCGCCTAAAGCATTAAGCGTGCCACATGGCCTCCAAAATCTGAATTGTTTTGTTTCCTTCAGGGTGTATCATAGGTACCACGGGCTCCACTTGGACCTGCAAAGAGTCACTATTAATATGCGTCGTTTGTTTCGCCACGGCGGGAGCACCAAGAAGAGTATTTACTCAGGCGCCCCCCCCCCGTTGACAGCTTTAAAGCTTCCCGACCGTCCTCGCGGAACCGCCTGCTTTATCTTGCCGTCCCAAACCTGAGACCACCTCGACGCGGGGTGGTGCAGACGAAACGCCGAGTGTCCATGGTGCTGTAAAGACTGCTGTGAACATAGAAAACAACAGAGTACACACAACAACTATCTGAAGCACATCGCACACCCCAAAGGAGAAAAAGTGAAATCGGCGTATGCATGTATGCATTGTATATACGTACTTTTACGTACGACGTACGAGTACAGAGTTTATACGTCAATACAGAAGAATTCAACCGAGGGAGGGCAGACGCATACGGAGAGAAAACACAGCACTGTACGTATGGCCTCTCAGATTGGTTCAAAGTTGGCCAAAATCAGTTGAAAGCTAGGCAGAGTAGAAAAAATCAGGTGTACCTTGGCCTTTTCGTGCCAAAATCAGTTACAATGTCAGCTTGGCCAATAGCAGAGCTCCTGATGCGTGTTTTGTACTTGATTTCAGTAAGTAACTGTTTTTGGCACGAAAGTGGCCAGGTGTACCTGATTTTGGCATATTTTAAATCTTTACGACGTACCGAGATCGTGTCTTATGGATATCACACAGGCCAAACAAAGAAAACGCGAAATTTCTTCTTCACTCGGAGCATCGTTGAAAACAAACGGCGGGCAGGTTGTTGTATGTCGTGCTTCTTCGAATATGACCATCGATCGGCTGTACTGTTATAAGGATTACCCTGGGCTGGGTGATCGATCGATGTTTTATTCCTATACGTGGTAGCTCAGTAGGCAACACCTTCACATCTGACGTCGTCGGGGACACGGGTTCGAATCTCCCTTCGAACGTTCTTTTTACAGGAACGCCAGCGCGTACGTTCCTCAAAATGTATATATCCCTGTTTCAAAGTGTACTGAAACGCCTGCAAATCAGCGTACGCTCGTATACGATACCGACGCTCTCAATATCCCGCTGTTCAGAGGGGGGGAGAGTGCTATAAGGATTACCCTGGGCTGGGTATTCGATGGATCGTTTACCCCTATAGCTCGGTAGGTAACTATAAAAAAACGTGGGAAGATTGAACACAGGAAATTCGGCATTTGTGGGGAGGTATTGAATCGTTGGCATATTGAATAGAGGGGATGTGCAAGGGGGTCAAAGAGTTGACGACGGGCGCAGTTGGTTGAACTGGGAAGTCAGAGGCTGGGAAGGGTTGACACAAAAAAGAAGACCATAGCGAGCAGGGGTTTGGCACGGGGTAGGAGGTCGGCGAATTGGATGAAGAACGAAGAACAAGGGAGGCAGTATTGAGTCACCACGCGTACGCTCAAATGAGGACCCCTGTTACAAAACAACTGAGATTTGAGATCGACATAAATCCCTCGAAAAACATATTTTTGTTGCGTGTGGTACTACCACTATTACTACTACTACTACTACTACTACTACTACTACTACTGTACGAATGATCGTACCTCCATCGCGAGGGCTACGGGGCGCTTATGATACCATGCTTACGTGCGTGCGTGTGAAATAACACCTCGATTGTGCGTGCTGCGGGATGTGTATTGTATCGCACGCCAGTCGGCCTATTGTACCAGTCCCATTATGAGGGGGGGTTCTCGAAAACCTGCCTCACTTCGTGCCAGTCCCAGTATGGGGGGGGGGCGGGGCGTACTCATTTGTTGCTTCCCTTGGTCATTTGACCATTGACCACGCATCCCTTTCGAGACGGAGCACCGTTCCTACTCCTAATAGAGACACCTCCAACAATTGGACGGCTTCAAAAACCGGCCTCGAGATTATTGATTAGGGTTATGCCGGGGCGTGGGTTAGTGGCGACAGAAAACCTAAGAAGAAAAAAATAGGAGGAACTGACGGTCTGACACACTTGGAAAATGGACGCAAAAACATCCGTACGGAAAGAGCATAAGCACAGGCCACTGTCGTCGAGAAAAGAATAACGTCTGCTCCATACAGAAAAGTAGTGTATCTGGCACGACGTGTTGATTGGTAAGGACGCTACGTCCGGAAATAGCAGGGCAAGCATGCCTCGTAACCCCCTCCATTTATAGCCACCCGCCTCCCTCCCTCCCTCCCTCCCTCCTTCTCTCTCTCCCTCCATCCCTCCATCACCCCCCCCCCCCCCTCCCTCCCCCTCGGCGAATGGTCGACCCTCAATATTTAGTGACTACTACAGCCGTATGCGGGGTGCTACATTCACGATGCAGGGAGCGGGGGTTGATTTGACATTACTGTACGACGCGAGTCATCCACACGAAAGTAATCATTGATTGAGTGGCGTACAGTATGTGCAGTGCTGGGTACTGGTATACTATTAGATGCGGCTGGGCTTGAAAAGAAATGCCTGCACCTGTTCTCGTTGCTTGAGTTGCTTGGGCTTCGAGATTTCGAGCTTGTTTCTTCCCATAGCACTACGTGAAGAGTACGGTATGTGTAGGACAGTTGTGACCTTAACATAGCATAAACACCATCACGTCAGGGCCACGCACAGGGGGGCTGTTGAATATACTCGTAGCGAGGCCTGTTTTTTGTAAGGGCAGTGATCTGCGAGATATCGGCGGCTTTGTGCTTTTGGCCGAACAGGAACATCGAGATATTTATTTAGACGCCTTGGTAGGGTCCCGCGGATGCATTACAGTATTAAATCGTGTATGAGGGGGTTATGGTTCTGCTTCCTATATCCACGAACGCAAGGCAACGGGACTCCACCCATTGCTCTTCACGACCGAGCTACCCCGTAGGCCAGTCGTCCCCAGTGAACTCGGGGGTTTCCGAAGCAGAGATTTCACACGACACGGCTGTGGAAAACATGTCCGTAACCCCCCACACTTGCTTGCTAGGAGTTTCTGTCTGCAAGCGCCGTTTTCGATTCTCAAACTGTTACTCTTTGGCTGTTGATTGAGTTCAACATCGCACATATGCGTTAGTGCAGCAACAATGAATTGAACTTGCCTTGTTTTCTTTAGGTGTTCATATGTATTTGAGGTTGTACAGAGGCATGGATGTTTCTGGGATTTTGCTGACTCAAAGGTAGGACGGCGGCCAAGAAAAAATACACGTGGTCACTTGGACGTCATAAACAGGTACTTTTTGGTTACGAGGGAAAACACACATTGAACAGTTTGGCAGATAAGAGCAGCAATGATGAAAGAATATCAAACTTGTCAAACTTGGGTAACACGTCGCGTTTGTCGCCAAAGCTACCAATATCGGCCCCGACCACCTTGCACTATTATCCGTGCGCGTGTGACGACCGGGGCGGTGGTGGTTACTGTTATCAACGGGGTTATACGGTAGCTTTCGGTCGGGAACGGCAAATCGGAACCAAAAGAAGTGACAAAAAAACGTACTATATCTGTGCATGGCGCTAGTTAGAGTGTGTGTTTCGGATTGCGTGCGCCTCCGACGCAATGGCCATCGTGCGCTCTGGCGAGAGGTCGTAAGGGGGATCAATGCATTGATTTCGAGTGGTTGCGAGTAGTCCAAAAACAGTCGAAAGCCAAACTGAGTGCGGCGCTCACAGGGCGTCAAATGCAAATGCTTAGACACCACGCCTATTTTTGGCATTGGACTCGATCGAGCTGTCATTTTGGGTCCGCGTGCCAGAAAAAGGTAAACCGGGGAGATACAAATATGTGTACCGTAATTTTTGCTGCACCTGAGCTGCCGGTACGTGGACCTGTATACCATAACCTGACGAAAAACCAATGGTACACAGCTTTGTGGCGCCCATCGAGGTCGATGGGTTCAGAGTTTGCCCTCCGGAAGACCCAACAGCAAACTGTGAGGAATTGACGCCAGAACTAACATGTCGTTTGTCAGCACTACTGTATGCTCATATATGGCCTGCCACTTAACACGACGACTGTTTACGTACAATACTCGTTAGGTTGCCTTGTCAATACCACCTTGTTGCCAGGTCACTTATTGCCACACACAGCGTTTACACAGTGTTCTAGCCCGAAGTTTAAATATGCGTCAGGTTGTCTTGTGAATACCACCTTATTGCCAGGTCACTTATTTCCACACACAGCCTTTACGCAGATTTTCAGCCCGAAGTCACGAAAAAGGCACATTGCCAAGGAGTCCAAAGCAAAGTAGGTGCGAAAACAAACCGAACCAAACCCAGGCGAGTCTGAGGATATTAGTCACTTCAACTGTTGTGCCTCAACCTATGGTGGGACATAATTGTACAAACACGGGAAAAAAAACATCTGACAATTATTAGTACGTACATGGCCTTCGTGTTGAATCGAGCTCACCGTAGCCTAACAGATGACAGCCGAAACAGTCGACTCGTCTGCACTACTACGTACTACTTCCAAACTGCATCCGACTGCAAACTTGCTGCCTTGAACAAATATTGGATCATACTACTGTAGAGAATAACGCAGAATACTTGACGACCGTCTGCGGTGATGACCGAGCAGCTCTCGGCACACGCACTCCCGGCATACACAGTGAAAATGAGGCCGACCCACAACCACGACTAGCACGATGACAAGGCTTCTTCCATTCTTAGCTACCTCGGTAAAGCACACCTAGTCTCGGCCTCCAACCAGCAATAGCGCTTACCGGCGCCTAATCGTCACGTCTAGCTCTCTCGGCAACGCGGCCGTGGTCCCATGCGCTTCTGAGAAATCGTCCGCAAAAACTGCCGGAGATCGCAGGCAACCAGGTTGGTGCGTGCGAGGCCAGCCGCTGCCTAGAACGTTGCCGATGGGGATACGTGGTGCTTTCCTGCTCTCGTGCGCGAGGGCTGCCTCGTCTTGGTGTTGATGATGCCCCAGCCGTCCTGCAGTTGCCAGTCCAGCTCGCTACGTCCCACTACTCGCCTATTCGTTTGCCGTCCCTTCCCATCTGTCTCCCCTCTCTTGTTTGAGAGAAGAAACAACAGTAACTTCCATCAAAGCACGTCCCCCGTTCCGGTCTTGAAAGAAAACCTTCGCGCGCGAAAAGTGTCCAGTCACACAGCCCATCCACGCTCGGCAACTGTCTATTTCCACCTTCATCATCGGATGGATCTGCCAAATTGGGCGAGCGTTTCTTCTACCTACGCGGCTCCTGGCAGCTTTCCACCAGCTTCTCGACTAGCCTCCGCATATACAACATCCAGACGAGGCCGCAGGCCTTTTGTAACACGAACTTCGTGACCAGAAAAAGTGCGTTGAGTTTTTAAGCACCGTCAGAAACTCAACTCAACGACGAACCCAGCCTACATGTGGTCGGCCTGGGTCAGTGACACGAACGCATCTCTCCTTGGGGGTGAGCCCAGTTGTGCACCGCTGAAAAGACACCCGTACGTGCTTACCGAGAGCAAGTGCAGCGTACTGAGATTCCACATGTAGTCTATTGGAGTAGCTTCGTGACGGCCTCCAAACACAGGTCGGTAGCAAGATACCTGCAAGCAACCACCAGCCCAACCAGCCTAGGTACGCTGCTCTCCTATGTAAATTGAACGCAGAACAACACACAAAACACACGTAACCCACGCACAACACACACATACAACATATCGAGCAATCAAGCTAGCGCGCTAGTACTGACGGAAGGTTCACGGCGAGATTTTCAAGGCCTCCCCACAACAACCGATCGAAGCTCGAGAACATACTATATCCATCAAACATTTTTACACCATCGAGAACACAAGGCCAATCGCGCCGTTTCACGTCATTCCCATCATTCTCCGAGGAGACATCGGTTCATAAGGTTTTAGCACAGTGCAGACTGCTTCTCTATACCATTGTTTTTCCTCCTCGATCAACTCGACGGCGCCGCTATACAGGAGACGGCGATGAAGCCACTCGTTTCCGCTGTCGATGGTCAAGATCTTTATACGTGCCTTGCCTCAAGCGTCTTGTAAACGGCTCTCGCTGATGGGCCTGCGCATTGCCGTATTTCGATGTCCAGAAAGTGTGGTTCGAAGGCCTCCCATCTCCACCCTTGACATGCTCGTCACCCGGTCCTTATTGTATCGATTAGTAGACAACTTTACCCAACCCGCGTCCAAGCTAGCACTCTTCGATTGCCGAATCTGCTAGGGGTGCCCACTTGCACCTCGGCCATACTCCCCCGTCCCGAGTTCGACTCCGTCCCATTGCTCGGCACCCCCAAAGGCAGAGGCTACGGGGGGAGTACGCGTCAAGCCAGGAGAGGAACGCCCTGCTTGTGCAGCGGGCACGTGCTCCCGGCATCCACAGATCGGTTTTCATGGTAGCCAATATCTGCCTGCCGAGGATCCCAGCCTGTCGAGGGCGCGGCGATGGGGAATTGGCCACGGGCAGGAGCACGAGTCAAGCTTCCCCCCGTTCTGTCTGCCCCGATCCACGACGGTGCTTGTCCTGGCGAAGGGTTGGCAGCGGAGAAAACCGCAGAAGATCCTGTGGCGACCTGAGAGACATCGGTCTCGCCGTTGGTGAGCCGTAGGGGCGGTGTACGGGTCAGGGTTCCAGTGGACGATGGTTCTGTGGCCTGATCGGAGTCAGCGTGAGCTGATCGGGGACCTGTTCTCATTCTATTGGAATAGTTAACGTCTTGCTCAGGGTATCCTTCCGGAACCGGAGGTGCAAACACGCCGGACCCTCGCATCGAAGTCCCCACACCTAGCATCCGCATGTCCGAGGCTAATGCCATCTTTTGCGGCTCCGGGTCCAAGCGCCCCCTGTCCCGTGCCCCCACGTTTGCTTTGGAAACTGTAACAGCCGCAACCACGCGCTCCATCCGCTCGTCACGAACCGATTGCGAAGACGATTCCAAAGGGTACTCGGGTGCTCGTCGCGGTGCGGAACGAGCACCGATGCCGTAAGCGATGCCGTTCGTGCAGTCCGCATGCCTCGGCGCCGCGCGGAAAGGTCGTCGTGGCTGAGGTAAGTCCATTTGTGAGAAGAGCCTGAAACGTACCAGGTACGATGATGGAGACGATTGACAAGAAGCGAGTCAGAGGGAAAACCCCGTCGAAGGGCGATGTGAACAGAAACGTTGTAGAGCGTGTGCCGCAGGCCCCCTTCCTGGGGCGCAGATTCAATAAAGCACTGCGCTGACATCATTGAGCAGCCCGACACAGCACGCGAAAGTATTTTTTTGCAAAGCAGTAATGTGGATAACGCTGCGAACTGCCATTGTTCATCGCATTGCCCTCGCCGCCAGGAGTGAAAGACATTTCGTGCCCGCAGTTTTCTGATTGGGGTATATAACGCCGCTGCAGGGCGAAGCAGCATCCAGGTGCCCTTCAACGTAGTTGCTCACCTGACAAATTGCCTCTGAAGGTCTGCTCTGTCATACAGGCAGCTTTCCGTGCGGTCCACGAGCTGCAAACATGGTGCGGGGGGGCATACAAGAAAGTGGAATTGATCTGGTGTCATGTAGTCTGCAGGCATGGGCAGGTACACGGTGAGCGGTAGTGGCGTTTGACGTCGTAGAGGACTAGCAATATCTGGCCGTAGGTAGGGGCCAACACGGAACAAACTCGACTCTTCCGTAAACCTCGAGCGGGCTTATGGCTTACGGAAACAAGAGCTAAGTGGCTATTCCGCAAGCTGCAGGCGGTGAGACGTTGCACTGCGAATCAGTGGCAACACCATGGGCTCCCGGGACAGCGATTTTTTCGACGCCTCGCATAGAAAAGGTCAGAACTAAAAACAAGCCGAAGCGCTGTGATCACACGTTCATTTCCGAGAAAAACGTGTTTTTATATCTTTTGACTTGTGGATCACTTTGTTTTGGTGACAAGGCTGTTCCACGCGCCCTCGGCAACACACAGGTATTCCCAGAGTTGGCTGATGTGGCACTATCGTAGGAGGCGTGTCTCACAGCTGATAGGGGTGGAAACATAACAAGCAAGAAGGGCAGTAACTTCGCTGCAAAATCAAGCGTTAAACGAATAGTACAATAGTCCCGTGAATGACGCACCATGTGATACGTCATGTTCTGACTTTCGTGTTTCTCGAGCAGCCCCGTCAGATACTTGACCCGGTCCTGCCGCGTGGTAGGGACACAAGGTAGTAAACACGGCGTCGGGGTCGATTGCGTGACAAGGGGAAAAAAGAGGAGGTGAGGAGTCCGCGGTGATTCAAACGTCTATTGTGCATTCGGTGATGCTCACAGGACGCGCTCTATGCTGAAACATGGATTTGCAAGGCATCGTCTGGCTATCAATGTTTAAACTTAGCAAGTGCATTCCCCGGCGGCAAGCTCGCAGCGATGGGAATACAGCACTAAGCATGGAGGGGAAAGAGCGTTTCGAGTAACTAACGAGCGCAGGACAGCACTACAGATTACAACATCTACAGATTACAACATAGCCGGACCAAGGATAAATGAAGAGCCGCAGCACGTCACCCACCTCAGGTAAGTTGGTCTTCCTCGCCCGGTCGATCAGCAACCAGCAACCCTCAATGGGTGAAAACATTCCCAGCTGTAGACTATCTCGTTCCGGGCCAATCGCGGGGGCAGTACGGCTCTCATCGCCTCGCCATTGCCCGTCGTAGCTGGGTGTGGATTGCCCCCGAGGACCCTGCATCGAAGCGCCTCCTCCAGCGCCAAGGCTACTGCCGTCAACTCCATGGCCCGCGGGGTGATATACGATCGCGTGATGCTGGCCGTTGCTGTAACGCTGGTCGTTCTGGTAACCCCTGCCATCGTCACGGTAAACCTGCCCGTTGCTACGCCCGTCGTTGCGCCGATTGTCGTTCATGCCGCGGTCGTGCAGGCGGTAGTCGTAACGGGGGTCGTACGCAGATCCGTCTGACACCACAACACGAAATACACGGTGATCGCAGCGGTGAGGAACGGAAACATGATGGGACAATTGCGTCAGAGGAGGTGCAGATCCTTTTGCTGGGCGGGCACCAATCCGGCAGGGGTGGGGGCATGTCAGGAATTCACGAATGCAGGATGTACGAAAGCAGCATCAAAGACGACGATACCAAAGATGGCATTGTCGCCCAGCGAAGGGCAGACGAGGAGCAGCATCACGATCTAGGTGGCGACATGGGCAATAAAACACAAGAGCGGCATGCTGCGCGGCTTACATCAAGCACCGTTTGTGTGGGGACTTCCAGATGACTACAATCAAGCTTAAAAGGTATATTTAGCTGTCCTTCGAATGCTACTTCGGCTGCTGCACGAAATCCCACACGCCGAAGAAGCAAAAGCACCGCAATTTGGTAGCGCCTTCCAGCACGGCAGAAAAGACTACCTACCAAGAAGTAGACGACAAGGGAACACCAAAATCGAACGCAACTGCGCCACAGCGGCCCACCGTCCGGTGGAACAAGCTTACTAGTAAAACAAGGCAGCAAGCGGTAGAAGGTTAGACCGAACAAAATCGGCGAGGTGGGTGAATGGACGAGAACGAGACAAAACTGTGCAAGCGAAGTACTACCTAGCCTGCCTTGCTACCCGTCAACAGTCTCGCGCAAGAAATGCCTGTACTCACGGTGTGGGTGTGATCTCCCGATCCGGGGTTGGTACTGCATGAGTGACTGCGGCATGGGTTCCCTCAAATCTCTGCTCCTCGGCAGGGTGCCGTAGTCCCGGCCCCTGTCCTCGAGCGGGCCCCGTTCATTCCGGCCCGGTTCGTTCCTGTTCAGGCCTTGTTGGTGTGCGAACGCTGTCGATTCATCATCATCGGACACCTGAACGTTTTGTTTCAGTGTTGAAAAAGGGCCCGCGGAGGTAAGGGTACAAAGAGCTTCGTCAAGGGAATGCAATAGCCGTGCAATAGCCATGCAGTGGCCAGGTAGAAGTACACGCACGCCGAAATAGAGGTTGGGGGATAGCATGTGCAGCTTACCGTCCGGTCGAGAGGACGGTATGCGATGATACCTGCAACGAGATCATCGGCCGTCACACAGCCCTCACAACCAGGATCTAGAACGCGCCTCCTCTGAATCCGGGCAGCATCCAATACAACTCTACCTCGACGACACCTCTGGCCCATCAGCGACAATCCTGGTCAATCGACAAAATCTAGCCTAATCACACCCAGAGTAGAACGCAAAGCTATGCGGAAAGACCACGTCGCTGCCCCCTAAACGTCTACGCTACTACGTGCTGTGGGCTCACCTCGACAATGACGGCATCCACAGGAATCGCCGCCCGCGGTGCCTCCAACCGACGAGGACGCTGCGGCTCCCGATCCAAGTCCCTCCTCGCATCCCCAAATCCACGCTCATCCAGGGACCTCTTGTGCACCCTTGCGTCCCCCTTGCGCCCGACGATTCTCCTCCCTGGGCCCAAGGCACTGATCTCCTGCAACTAGCACCGTCCGAAAGGGCAGTATTACGTTCACCGCCGCGGCGCCGATCGAAACCGCCATCGCCCCCCTTACCTGGCTCGGCATCCCGCGCACCCATTTCTTCTAACATCGGTTTACGCTCTTGCACCACCTGCCGCTCGACAATTCTACCACCGCCGCCCCCCCTACCCCCGTTGGAAGTATCCAGGTCAGCCTTTGTGCCACTCTTGCTAGGCCCCGCACGCTCGCTCCCGTGCGCCCGTCTGCCAGGAAGTCGAGATGAGCCGCCGTTACTGCTGTCGGAGTCTTGCTGCTTCGCCAGCCGCGGAGGGCACCGGAGGGACGACCGGTGCCTGAGGTTCGGGGGCGGGCTCGGGCGCGGGGGGGGCGGAGTCCTGGGGCGGGTGATCTTCCTCTCACTCCGTTTCTTTACCTGCGTCTGGTTGACGGCAGATGTCAGACGGCAAGGATGAAAGGGGGTATCAACTCGTGAGCTAATACTCGTTAGAGGACTGCAATATAATAATAAGAAAGCGTCAGAAGCGCGGTGCTGAGCACGCGCTCAGAGAGGGCGATGTAATTGGTGGCGAGACGGCAATGGAAGTGGCGATGGCGTAGGGACAACACGAGGGCAAGACAAGAGGTCTCCCTTGGTTTACTATCAGCGTCAAAACAGGAATTTCAGAGCTCAGCGACAAGCGTACCGAGCGAACTGAATTTCTGCGGAACTTTTGAGCCGCAAAAACGCGTACACACGGCACAGAGACCGACGTTACCTCGACGCCACCCATGATGTCCGTAAGAGCGTCGCCCGATGCCATGTACCTGTAGTAGAAAGACAACACCTTCAGCGAACCGAGGGTACCAGGAGGGGCAATGTGCCGTGTGTAGGGGGAGGGGGGAACGCGGGTTACGAGCTACAAGATACATAACGAAGGTGGAACCACATGTCATTTCTGACCCATGAAGGGAGACCGGGTCGACAAATTGAAGTAATGCGGTAGAATTTGTTCAAAGGTTTTCAAGTGCTACGTATTGTGAACACGTCGTACGTACGAGAAAAAAAAAAAAGAGGGAAAAACTACAGAAAAGCGTTGTGGCTAAATATAAACAAAATGAATTCGTCCAGATGCAGCACCAAGTTAGTAGCGCTTGAAAGAAACTTCCCGGACAGGGATAGCACCGAGGGCAGTAGGCCCGACGGAGTGGTCGAGGCGGAAACAAAAAACGAACTAAAGCTGAACAAAGTGGTTAACAAAGTGGTGCCCTTTGATAGTGGTCGACTACGACGCACCATGACATTCTCTCGACTCTCTATGAGAATACCGCCGCACCATGATCATCGACGCGGCAGCTCTCGCGAAGCGTTGGTTGTAGAAGAAACGGGCGTCCAGCAAGCATACTACCGACATTATCATAATAGCAAGAGCAGTATAACCCCGCTTGGTGTGGACTGCCACGTGGGCGCCAAATATCGAATCACCTGGGATGGCGTTTTTTTCCCGGGACAGACTGGCTCAGAGATGCGACGTCCGTGTGCTCATCCCGATGCCGGTCGTGCCCTCTAGATCGAGAATAGCGATCGAAGTCGTAGTGTTTGTCGAGAGCTTCTGAGACAGCCTTGATCTGGCGATTTGTGGGGCAGAGGGAAGAGGAGGAGAAACGCGTGCCAAAAACGGCACATGCCGAAGAGCAGGACGAGAATGAAAGGATACATATATTGTTAGGCCGGACGGACAATACTCGCAGGCGAAACGCGTTGCGCACGCCTCGGTCCGAGGGGTCCGGGGGGGGGTATAGTGCGAACGCCTCTCGACAACGGCTCACCACCAAACCTCTACGGTGCGCGTGAATGCCGCAACGTATGCTCGTATTTCGCCTCCGTTCGGTCAACTGCTCAATGTTTTAACATGCGCTTCGCTTACACATCGTCTCTGGCTGCTGCTACCTCCATGTTTATGGTTCGAAAAAAAAAAACGCCTGCCCGGAGACGTGTAAAACTTACTCCACTCTTCCAATCAGGGCCACGCTCAAGTAATTCTTACTACCCCCCCCCCCCCCCCCCCCCCCCGCGCCCCCACACCCCCCAACCGTAAAAGTGGAAAAAACGTTCCCTTCCTAGAACCTGCAGAAATAGTCTAATAATAATTCCGTGCACAGCTGTCAAACGACACACCGAGACGTGGAAACAGCACCGGCTTACTCTATGCTAAGAGAGAAAAACCAAGAACGCCTTTGGGACATTTAATGCAATGCGAAACGTTCGCACGACGTACTTCAATTATTTTACAAACTATACAAGAAGCCACGATAGCAACGTGCAGCCGGTCACACAATTTACGGACAGCAAGGACAGCAAGATCGCTCACAGCCGGTCGCAAAAACGGACGTTCCCCCCCCCCCATACTAGCACAGTTGACCCCCCCCCCCACGCCCGCCTCCCCTCTTCGCACACCGCAAACAACAAAAGTTGCTCGGCGAACGCCAAAGATAGGCAACCGATCATGCTCTGATCCATTGGTGGCAATTAGACAAACAAACCACTCTCTACCCCCCGTACAGGCCCATCTCTGGAAAGCTCTACCCCTACTCGTAGTGACGTTCATGGGTGTACCACGGCCGGCTTGCCCGGCAAGTACAAGCTAAAAAACCGAAAAAGCACCAACAGTACTGCACCTGGGGGACTGTCCAGGGGGCAAGCGGACCGGAGTCGTCGACGCGCGATTGCAGAATGCTCAGCGCCGCACGGGTGTCCGCGAGACTGCCGTGCTGCATGAACGCTTCGAGCGCGTGCTCCTCAATCTGTCCTCACCGCGCCCAATGAGCAATGGGCAAACAAGATCAACGTTAAGGGGCAAAAGCAACCGCAGCGTCAGCAGAGAGTGCATTCGGATGTTTCGACAGGATGTTATCCGACAACGTCCAGCCCGGCAAGAACGGGCGTGTTGCCCAAAGGACCCAAACAGCACGCGCATTCCTGCCAGTATACCACAACCGCACGGGAGGGACACGTGTCTAGAGGCTCCGGGGGGCACGCTCCCCCTCACCGAGCTGACAGTACCATGCTTCGGGTTGGGCTAGACAGCGGGCCCTGCAGTCGGTAGAGACGAGCGCCCACTTACTGCACTATAGTAGATTACCGTCATCATGTATGTTGTTGACTATTGTGGTGCCAGAACACTTTAGGACAATTTAGGCAGACTGCAGTCGGCATCGACGGCGCAAGACTCCTCTTCAAAGAGTATGGATGACGATGACCGAAGCGTCGCTCATGCAACTATTATTACGAGATGCAACTAATACACATGTTCTGGACAGCTGACCCAAAGCAAAGCAAAAACGCACACGTGCCCCGTTCAAATATAGCAGCATCTTTGCGGCGTGATCTGCGGGCGAAGGGGCACAAATTTCGGTTTTTTCAATCAGACAATGATGGAATCACCAGACTCCATCCCACCACGACAAGAGCAACACGCAAGAATAACAAACCGAGAGCTCTCTGGACCAGGTCTCTTCGAAGCTTGTAGAGTGAAAGGGAGACCCACCCTGGCCGGCGATAATGACGCACCAGTGGATGAGCACCGTCAAGCTCCCGTTTTCTACTACTTGTTGAGCACAGCGCACTGCTCATTTCCTCGTGCGGTGGATGCTGCGATTCGCCAAAAAATGAGAGCTCCTGGTTGTCGACAAGTATTGTACGCTCTCAGCGCTCCTCGCGGAATCTGCAGGCACCAGTATTTCCTCAGAGCAGCATAGTGTCATGGGCTACGGCGGCATCCGGTATACCTGAGCGAATCACTGCCGCACCCAAGCATGCCTAAAATGATCAAGCTTGCATCGCACACTGTTGCGTACGACGACGCGACGGCAGCGTGAGCGACTTTCTACACTGCTTCACCAAACACGAACAACGTGTTCCCCTACGTGCGTACGTAACCACCTCTTACGTTTTCGTATTGCATGCATAACACCATACGTACGCATCGAGGGAGCTGAACCTGCACCCAGACTTGCCGAGCGAGCCAACTCATCGCGGGGCGCATGACAAGACTAGCCGGTCTCGGGTGGTAAACCACCAAAAATAAGACGCACTAACCTGCACTGGTTGCAAGTTGCCCAAGGACACTTCCAGAACCTCTCTCCCTGCACACACGACGCAGATCTTCTCCGGGTCCTCGGGCTTTCCTCCGGCCATAACCGCCCATGCCGTCTTGCGCTTGCGTCGCTTGTCGCCGCCGTTGCCGATGAATACAACCGCGGGCACGCCCGGCAAGAGCCGCCTCAAATGCGTCGCACGCCTTGCCTTCTCTAGGTAGTCTTCTAGGCGCTCCTTGTCTTGAGCGTCCCAGTCCCGAATACTGCTCCACACCTACTTCCCGCAGCGGTCGGTCGGTCCATCGGTTCAACGGTTTAAGCACACAGAGCGGTCGGTAGAACCGATTTGAGCGTATGCAGCGGTCAATCGAACGGGTTCAAGTGTACGCGGAGCAATAGGTTGAGTTAAGTGCACGGACCCGTCGGTCGAACGGGTCTACAGAGGGGGTTTAAACGCACAAGGCGATGGGTCGATCGGTCGGTCGGGTTTCGTAAGTACACGGGTGTGCGCGAGAGTCGGACGGGACGGACGCTCCCTGTGTGTCTACGTCCACAGCCGACAGCCGCGCAGCAGTGGTAGACATCGCAAGCAGAAGCGGAAGTGCTTCCAATCATGTCTCTCCCGAACGATTTTAATTTTCTGGTGTAGAAAATTGCCGACGGTATTGTTATTACTTTTTTGTGTCCCCACCGGATATCAGGCGGTGCATACATTACGGGCAGTCGGCTGGAACCCTTCAGTTATTTTACTCTACGTCGACGACTGTCGTCATGCTTCTTTCAAAACAGCATCCCGCCAATTCTTGTCCCCGTCAAGGGAGCCGAGAGCAACCGCTACAACATCGAGATGCAGACCTCACCATCGAAAGAGTAGAACATTTCGCACTTTGGCAGACCTCCTCTGCGAGCGGGAGTAGCTCTGCCCGTTTTTTATCACCGCCGCGGTTCAATTTCTACTCGCTTTCGCCCGCAAACCAAGGGCAGCAACCGGACGATGGC
Organism: Macrocystis pyrifera; assembly: GCA_031763025.1. Taxonomy (NCBI): domain Eukaryota; class Phaeophyceae; order Laminariales; family Laminariaceae; genus Macrocystis; species Macrocystis pyrifera. The sequence continues at coordinate 15,176,826 of JASSKH010000009.1, forward strand.
GTAAGGAAGAGAATTCAAATACGCCACGGCAGGCGGCGACAGAAGACTCTAAAAACAGGGGGCGGGGGACGCAACCAATTAACGACGACTTCTGACAAAGCACTACTTGCCCCCGTGCGGCAACAGCTTTAGGCTTGCCCACAATATCAAACGGCCTCAACAGCTTCGTACCTTGGGTAGCTCAAAACCATCTACCGCCGTACATTCCCGACCCGGCCCACCATTCGCTCGGCCAACGCAAATCAATCAAGCCACGAGCACCACAAGCGGCACTCACAAGCGTGCCACCCATCTTCTGTTTGCTGGTCTGCTCCTCCTCCACGCGCTGGGCCTCCGTCAGCAACGGCGGGATGTCAGCCTGGTGCTCCTCTCCGACATCTGTCTCGCGGCGGCGGTACTCCGCCATGGGAGAGAGCTCGCCGTCCCCCAAATCTCCGCCCTGATGCGCCGCACGTACTAGGGGTCCTCCACGCAGTAGCGGCTTCCGAGCCGTCACAGGCGAAGTATTCGCCGGGTCTGCCGGTTCCCCAACGTCGCTGCCGTATTCGGTTCCACTCGTAGGCCCAGGGAAGACGCCGGGAGGCATTGCCAGGCGCCGGGGGCGTTCCGGATACTGCACAGCTGGTGCAGGCACCACCCGATTTTTGTCCGGTTTCACCTCCGACTTCGCCTCCGGTTTCATCACCGGTTTTGCCCCCGACCTTGCCCCCGCTGCTGCCACTGCCTCTTTCCTGCGCTCTCGGCGTACCGTTGGGGAAGCGTTAGTACACGTGTCTAGCTCGTCGTAGTAGCCTTCGCTGTCCCCGCTCGTGAAACCGCTGTTGCTGTTGCTGCTGCTGCCGCAGCTGCTAATGCTGCCGACGCTGCTCTCGCTATTCCCTTCAACGATTATGCTACTGCCACTGCTGCTACTGCTGCTGCTGAGGCTTGCGCTGCGTTCCCTGGAGGAAGGTCGGCTCGGCCTAACCGCCAACCTCGCACCATGAAGCCCCTTGCGCTCGGCGCCGACCCTGTCCGCACCCAATGATTTTCGGGGAGAGCCGCGGACGCAAAAACGGGGCGAAATCGCCTTCCTGGGTCGTCCCGGACCGCGTCGCTGATGACTCCCTTTAGCCCCCTTCTCGGAATCCCGCGCGGCGTCGTATTGGACAGTCTTGGCCCCCTCTCGCTCACGGAGTTGCACCAGCGCGGGGTGATTCACTGGCAGTTCGCCGAAGACACCCGCGAAGGGATCGAAACTTCTCGAGAGGAGCAGTACGGAGTGCTTCGCCCTCTTCCGGCCTTTCCCTTTGCTTATCCTAGTTCGCAGCACTCGATCAGAAGTGGGAGCTTCAGCTTCGACGGGCGCAAGCGGCTCTGTCTTGACATCGGCGGTGGGTAAGCCCATCGGGGCTAGTCCCAAAATGCATGTTGCGTCGATTGCGTCTGACACTGTGGTGAGCACAACCTCGTCGTCGGCGACATCTCCTGGAACTTCCGACGCGCGCAGCAGCCACCGGGCACGGCAATGGCATATCCCAGTGAAAGCGTCTTCCCAAAAGCCTTCCGCCTGATCGAAGTGCGGTGCAGTCCAAAGGGCGAAGAGCACCGGCAGGAGGAGGCGAGGAAGGGGACGAGATTAGTGTGCTGTAGCGTTGCCGTGTGGTGTGGCACTTCAAAAATTTACTGGTATACACGAACAGCGCATGTTTGCTTCAACAAATCGCGGCCTGAGGTCGGCGATTCGGGCAAGCAGCGGGTGCCTCAATCATGGAAAAATAAAGAGAACGTGCAAACTTTAGGAGCAGTGCCAGGCGCCCACTGATGAGGCAAAACTGATGTCGGGTCGCTGAGGAGGAATGAGGGTACGTATATATACGCGGTGGGCACAGCCAAAAAAGGGCGCTTCCACCTTGCGGTCGGCACAACATATGATTGCTGCAGGGGTTGAACACGGAAAACTTATCGTATACCTCCTCGAGGAAATGTTATTCCGTGTACTGCTGGACTGCTGGGTATATTTCCACTGGGCACCACGTATATGCTCATGCACGGCTCAAGTTGTAGTCTAGACGGTACAATCCAATTCAAAATAGCATTGGTGTATCGTGTCAGGTATCGTATTCGTAGAGTAGCATTATACGCACGGCAATGGAGCTCATCTACGAAGGTCAAGCTTGAGCCTAAACAACCACTCCACACAAGGGCCTACAACTACCACTGTAGATTCTCGGTAGAGGGGGCGGACTGCTTCAACCGACTACCCGGTACGTATATACCGCAGGTACTCGTGAAAGTATTGATACTGAGCGGCGGGGTGGAGAGGGTTCTGGCATGGTGGTCGAATAAAAAAGACTACGTAGATCGCATGGCTCGAAGATGAGCCTCTCGGGAGGTGATAGCTAGAAAATACGCCGCTAATACCTACAGCAGTTGTGAGTAATGGCACATCAGCCGTTACCGTTGATGAATGGTAATACATAGCTGTACGAGTATAGCTATGGATTGGAGACTTCGAGCCCAGCAGACAGTCGTCGATTCGACACCTCAGTTCCAACAGTATTGCAGTGGAAAATGATACCGGTATTGTATTCGGTTCAGTTACAGCTCACGTGTACGCAGTCAGCACTACCAGGAATACATGTTCTGATCGCCTTCCCTTTGTCTATATTATACCTATACCTAAGTGTATACCTGGTACATGGTACGTACGTCTATTGCAGTAGTTCCTGCTGTAGAAGTGCGATGCTGGCGGTTTGTTGCTGTCGGCTTTTTTGGAAAGGTGTGCGTTGTCGCATGTACCTGCTATTCGTCTGTGAACGGTAACGGTACCGCTGAAACTAACGCGAAAACTAATGTCAGCGCTTACGCCAACGTTAGCGCGAACTCCAACACCAAAGCAAACGCTAACGCCCACGACTGAATGAACAAATACATCACAGTCGTCTCTATAGTCGATAGTCTACATAATCAGTTTTGCAACAGCACTGCTGGCGCTAATACGCATGTAATATGATAATACAGCAAGCAAGGTACCAGGTACATGGTAACTAAGAGCTAACGCCAACGTTAACGCGAACTCCAACGCTAAAACAAGCGCCAACGCCTACAACTGAATGGACAAATATATTACAGCCATCTATATGGTCGATAGTCTACATAATCAGTTTTACAACAGTACTGCTGGCGCCAAGACACATTTAATACGATAATACACCAAGAATTGTGGTAACACATACCAGGTGGACAAGTTGTCGTGTTTGCCGATCATCTGGTACGTACGTCATGTACATCGCAGTAATAGCACAAGACGTGAAAAATAGAGACGTGGACAGCTGAAACTAAGAGAATGACGGATGTGCGGCTCTCATCGGTTTCCGAATCCACGTACAAGCGGTTCACGACTTAGTTGCGGTTCACGAATCAAGAAAGTGGCCCCCGAAGATAAACGCCTCAATCATGGCGCAAAACCTCCCCGTTAAAAGTTTACCCTCAAGACTCATGAGCAACACCCTTTGGTTGTCTGGGACCATGAGTGAAGGGAGTGAGGTGGCTTCGTAAGGAATGGGGACTACATCCAATTAATCGGACCCACAGGAGAGCGATGGCGTATTCGACCGATATATATATACTCGTATATATCAAGTTTGTGCACGTACTGCTGTAGGGGAGAGGCCGGTGTGTGTGCAGTGCGACTGCCTACTATTACGGAGGACCATAGTAAATAGCACCTACGGTACACACAAAAACCTATATATTTCCCTATTTTTACAAACAAAATTTGGTCCCATTTACTATGGTCTCCCGTAATAAAATGACTCTCATAGCCAGGTGCAGTGCACAGCAAAAAAATCTGTACGAGTATGATGCACTTGTACAGCAGGAGTGACTGGAAGAAAGCAACGAATCAACCCTACCAAGCTGCCATCGATCGAGCTAGGATTCGCGACTTTGTTTTGCGCTAGACCTCAAATTTACAGGAATGTATACAATCAACGACTTTCTCAACAAAGCCATGGTCACAAGTTGGCTTCCCTCCCCCCACCAGGTACTGGTACATGCCTTGACTCTTGTCGCGCAGAAGGCCAACCGTTCCCACTGCTCGTCGATTTCGTTGATTTTTCTCAAGTCGCTTTCTTCGCGCTCTCGGCGACGTCTTGGGACACACCCAAAAAAAGAGCCATTTTTTTTAAGGACTGAAAAGAAAACTAGATTTCACACAAGAACGGAACACTCTGTTGATCGACGCAGCACAACGTAGTACCTTATACACACTAATAGTATAGGTACCGAGCTGCAGCGGTGGTATGTAGGTGCACCGGCAGAATTGCGAACTGCAGCAGTGAATTCCGAGACGCCAGTCCGATTTTCCAACCGTCCCAAGCTGTGCGGTGTGTGTTGCTATTAACACCATACATACCTGGTACAAGGTATAAATATAATAGGAACACCAGGTTCATATAAGGTTTGAGAGGTCGGGACAGTGTTTTTGAACGTATTTTATATTAAGTCACGAGTTATAGTCTAGGCCAAGTTCAGTAAAGTTGACGGTGGTTTTAGCCCGAGCATTTTATGTCGTCAATACCCCGGTGGAGATAGAGATTCAAGCGATACAACAAACGCACCCATGACAGCGCAGCCATATCTGAAGCCCACTGCCTGAAACCTTATTATCTCGAAAACACGATCTGGGGTGTACGAACTCACAGGCAGCGTGGTGCTGAGAAAAAGCCAAAGCCTCGTTTATCAACAAACAAAATGGAAGTCGCGAGTCGACACCCGGAAATTTACCAGCATCTTCACGCTATTTTTCAACAGCGGCGGCGACGGCGGCAGCACAACCACCACCACTACTACCAGCAGTGGCAGCAGCAGCAGCAGAAGCAACAGCAGCAGCAAAAGCAGCACAAGCAGCACAAGCAGCAGCGAAAGAAGCAACGGATGTGACAGCACCGTGCGCTGTGAAACTATGCAACGACAAAATGTTTCAAGTGCGTACCTGGTACCAGGTATCATACGATTTGTCTCGTCTTACGAGTGCGGATACGTATCGGCTGAGCCCGATTACTTGAGCGAATGCGAATTTCAGCGTCACACGGCGCTACAAATAGGGGCCCCTTTCAGAATGGCTGAAGGCGGATATTGCTTCCATGATAAAAGGGCTTTTGACCATAGAACTCACTACTTTATCAAAAACGGACGAAACGACCGCTGAACTCAAATACAACCGAGACCAGCACAGCATCACAGCTGGGGCCATCAGCACAGCATCAAGCAGCAGGACAGTCGCCCATACCGTGCGTACCCGGCCCCTGCTGTACTATGCTGCCCTCGTGTGCTTGCTGCTAGTAGTGTGAGGCAGCAAGCTCTTCTTCGTCTCGACCGAAATAGTAAGGCGCCCAATGCACCCAATGCACATAATGCGCCGCTTAGTCGGAGCACAGCAGGACAGGCAGACAGCAACTACAGCAAGGCGTATAAATATGCAAGTGGTACACGGCAAGCACCATTTGCCACAGGAAGAGAGAGAGGAAGAGAGTGACCGCGAAGCGTCAGCAGAAGCCGGTCGGCGGGCACCGAACAGATACCAAGCGAGGCGGTCGGGGCACCTCTATATACTCGTGATATCAGCGGCAGACCTCAATTGCTAGGGCGACAAACTTCTACTGTTTTTTCGCGGACGCGGTCGTGGTCGATGTTCGATGTTGGTGGGGATTGTCAGCGTGGGATCAGGATCCTTGGTGGACGCTGCTGGCGGCGAGCAAAAAATCCGAGGAGCACGAAGCATGACGAGGACTTATTTGTCTGACAGAACTCCCCTTTGATCATCGTCGGGCGCGCGGGTACGTCTGGCGGGGGGGGGGGGGGGGGGGGGTACGCGCGCGAACGGATGAAGCGAACCCAAGATGAAAAAAACGCAACAGCTCAGAGAATGATGGTTCGGCAAAAACTGTCTTTCGACACTCGTTGCGTGTGTGTTCGTTAATTCGATTTGTTGGTACTACATAACGAGGAGTGTTTTTCAGTATTTTCCCGAACTTTCGGGATTCTCCTATAGGAAAACACCGAAAACTACCGAAAATACTGAAAAATACTGAAAATAAAACTGAAAAAAACAGTCCGCGTTACGATCGCGACCCTAAACAGAGCACCTTTTCATACCGTATGAAACGCAGGGAGCATCGATCGCGATGCGGCTCGGTTCTATAGACTGTTCTGGAGACACGACCAATAGCATCCCCTGCCTTAGCTGCTTGCGTTGAAAGCCGTGTCGAGCTTGCCGACGGGGGGGGGGCTGACTCTCTAACTTCCGGCCCTTCAACCCGACTACATACCGATTATACGATCCCAACAGCGCCAGAGAGAAACATTTTTTACCATTGCGCGTGCAGCCACCACAAGAGGCAAGAGTTCCCACTGCTGACGAAATCCAGGGACCCTCTTCCACACTCCACAATACAGAGGGGCTCGGCGAGCGTGCGCAGAGCTCGCTGGCCTCCATGTGTGGTGCTGTGCGTGTGTTGGTTGGGCGTGGGAATATGCACCTACCTTCGAAAACAAACTAAACACTGTTGTCGAATATCTCAAAGCGGGAGGTTTCACTTGCTTCGGAAGCGTTGCTTGCAGAGCTTCCGGGGCTTACACCCGCGCGTGCAGCCACAAGAGACAAGAGTTTCCACTGCTGACGAAAACGCAGGGACCCTCTCCCACACTCCATTATACATACGAGGCTCGGTGAGCGCACGCAGAGCTCGCGGGCCTCCATGTGTGGTGCTGTGCGTGTGGGAATATGCACCTACCTTCGAAAACAGAATGATATTATAGTCGAATATCTCAGATCGGGGGATTACACGTGTTTCGAAAGCGTTGCTTGCAAGAGCTACGAGGTTTACACCCGTTGATTCCAACCAGCCAGAGAAGGAGTGAGTGCTTAGTACTGCTGCTGTTGTATATCCTGCTACTGCTGCAGCTGCTTTGGTTGCCGCTGCTGCTGGTGGTGCTGGTTTCGCTTGCTGGTACTCGTGCTGCTCAGGGGGGTGGAAGAGTAAAGTAGTACTCGTACAGCAGTAGAAGTACTGCAGGAACTGCTACGCTTTTGGTGCTGCTAAGGCTGAGCACTACACACAACACATGCATGTGTAATACAAAACAACAACCGCCGGCGCGGCAGCAGCTTGTACAAAAATAAGGAATCCTTCCTAAACGGTCGAAGGCACCTAATAAAATTACTACTAGTACAAACGGCTTTTCGGCCGAATTCAATGGTTGATTTCAAAGGGAGATATCGAGCAACGACCGCTTCCACTCCAGAAGTATTGGCTTGTGATCACGTGGCCAAGCACTACATAGGACATACCGGGTATACAGCATCCACCATCCTAACATCCACCATCCACCAACGCACATCAGTTAACGACAATTACGCACCCTGCTGCTCGTTCCTAGCGACAGCTTACTATACCACGGTATGTATATTGTCAGTGCTGTCTGATAAGATACGTTTGATATCTCCATCTGTTATATTTCTTCTTACTGCCTACCGTACATAGTAGCATATATTAAATGTACACCCGTCGCCGCGGTCGCGGCGACTGCCGCGGGAGCAGACGATTAAATGATTCTTTAATTAAGAAGAAAAAAAATGACGCACGGAGGTTTCTTGCACCGTTCCGATTTCCTTGTGACTTGTCACTGCTGTTTTCAGTTTTACAATGGGTGGGTGCACTATATCATTATTAATATTGATAGAGACAAAAAAAAAACGTGAATTACGAGCTGACCCCAGAGCACTGACCCGCAATGCGTCTGCTGAGACACGATACAATCAATCGCCGACAGCACCCGAACGCAGAAGAACAAAACAACAGAACATACGCGTCGACAGCATGCGGAAACCGAATGAACACAACCGTAAAACACCCGCTCATGAGCACGGGCATTTTTTGGTTTGCTCTTCCCAATCTGAATATATGTTTCTTACTGGGTAAGAGTCCTTATCTTTCTTCCGGTGCAAGGAAGCGATCGAACTTAGAAAATCGCACCAAGTTCCCATATACTGCATATATATACCAGGTATATATTATCAGTTTGTATATTGGGCACAGGCTGACGCATCCATTACAATAATACTGGAGATACCAGCAGCCAGTATACTACATTGCCTCAGTATACCGTTGCCGCGAAGCCGCCATGAGCCATCGCCCCCGACGGGGTGCAGTCGCAGGAGCCGCTGGTGGCCATTGTTTTGAGCATTTTTCGGTTGAAATTCCATCAAATTCCTAGGAAAAGATAATAATAGTGTACGTACGGTCTGGGTTGTAGCGGGGTACAATATTTTTTCCATCGCGCGCCAAGTTCTGTCTCTCCCTTTTCCCTCTGTCGTTCGCTCATTTCGGACTTTGTGGGGTTTCCCGTAGTACGACACGGGATGGCGCATTGTGCAACGTAGAGAAGCTACGTGAGTCAATAATCCGCTCAATCGACTGGTTCCCTCAGCCAGTATAATAAATACACTGCCAGTACAATCGTGTACAGTACATTAGTAATAGTAGTATGTACAGGCAGTATATATATATATTTAATCACTTTTACTTCCCAGCCTAACTCGTAGGAGGTTTTACCCTCGGCGATCTCTTGGACAAGTCGTGGTCACAGGTGTCGTCCCTTCTCCCCCCCGGTACGTGCCTTTATTTTATGTCGCGCATAGGGTTCAGCATTCCCACTGCTCGTCGATTTTATATACTTGGCCAGTACCCAGGCCAAGTAGTTCCCCTACTTCATACGAGTAAAGAATCGCATACTGGCAGGCTCATGTTGGAAAATACTGATGTATCCGTTCAATCTGCTGGTTCCCTCAGCCATTATGAATATACTGTCAGTATAACCGTGTACTGTAAAATGTTTATAACAGTGTGTACAGGCACTATATACTTAGCCAGTACCCCCAGCCCAAGCAATCCACCTACTACGTCATACGAGTATAGAATTGCGATTGGCAGCCTCAAGGGAGATTATACTGACTGCAGTCAGTATACTGGCCTGCAGCAGTATACTGGCTTCGAGCGAATGAAGCGGCAGGAAATTATTTAATACGTACCTGGTATGGTCCAGGAAGAACATTTTTTCGAAAGGGGGGGGTACCGGTTTTTTCTCCGTCATTTTTGAGAATTGACACATGAAACAAAGTGCTCCAGAATCGCGCGGCCGAGAGGAATCCAAAACCGGTCTTCGAAAAAAAAAACATAAACAACGGCCATTTTTCGAAAAAGTCGGGAAATTTTACCCCGAAATTACCCCGAAATGTTGAAAAAATGTATACCTGGTATAAGAAATGACACGAATCGAAAGAAAATTTAGAGACGACGCCCAACGCATACTTGATTTGTCGAGAAGACACATGTACGTATACAAAAGTACATAAAATAATGTATTACGAGTGTATATATCCTCAATGATACATCTGTCCATACACGACAATATACATGTCATATACAATATGAAGATTCACTAAAATAGGCTTTTCTCGGCCCACACATTTTTTTTTCGAAAAAACTAAAAAATGGTGCTGGGTCCAGGTCCAATTCATCCGAATCCGAGGAGTTGTTTTTACATCCATCGTGCCAGTTTGCGCTAAAATCTCCGCAGCTGGAGCCGGGAAAAAGAGGGTTTTTCGCCTACATGTCGCTTCAAACTTCAAAATAGATAAAAATATATCTGCATCCACAGGAATTTTGCCACTGTACGAGATACGTTCAAAACCGGTGTCAAAGAAAAAAATAACAACTACTGCTGTGTCGGCTTTCAAAATCTTGACAAAATTTTGTCGGAAAAACGAATTACCAGGTACTCCGACGCAACGACGAAAACAAAAAATCTGACAAGATGGTTCGATCCGTCTGAAACAGAGCTTTCCGGCATTCATTCATTATATTTCATGTCTTCTGAAAATAAGTGATCATCGCAAAGCAATTCAATATGTGAAATTCGAATGTCGAATTGCTGGAAAAAATGTTCTGCCTTGTGAACTATGTGATGAGCTTTTATGCGTTTCCGTTTCATTTCTCATCGCAATCGGGGCGCAATACTCCATTCATTGCATTATTCGCCGGGTATACGTGCGGGATCGACACAGAAAGGAAGAGAGACAAATCAACAAGAAACACATTTTCTAGACATGAAAATTGTACCAGGTACGAAACAAGAACCTTGAGACGATCTCATGTGTTTTGTGTCTTCGCTCTGTCCGCCCTGCAGCAGGTACAATTAAATATAAAATACCTGGTGGGTGTTAAGATCTTAGTCCGTTGGGCTAAAGGTAAAAGGTTAACCAATCGCCCACCCAACTCAAGCCTCATAACACTCTCTCCCCCCCTGGAACGGACGGATATACGGGTCGACGCGTGACACCAACACGCGGTGGTTCCAATTTCTGGGGATCCAGAAGTATTTTTTTCAGATTCTTGACATGAGGAAACTCACTTTTCTTTTAAAAGCGATTTCATGGTGGACGTGATATTCGAACTCACGACCAACGACCCATGTTCTGCCGTCGTCGCCATTTGTTAAGGTCTTAGTCCGTTGGGCTAAAGGTAAAAGGTCAACCAATCGCCCACCCAATCTAAGCCTCATAACACTCTCCCCCCCTGGAACGGACCGGATATATATACGGGTCGACGCGTGACACCAACACGCGGTGGTTCCAATTTCTGGGGATCCAGAAGTATTTTTTTCAGGTTCTTGACATGAGGAAACTCACTTTTCTTTAAAAAGCGATTTCATGGTGGACGTGATATTCGAACTCACGACCAACGACCCATGTTCTGCCGTCGTCGCCATTTGTTAAGGTCTTAGTCCGTTGGGCTAAAGGTAAAAGGTTAACCGATCGCCTGCCCAATCTAAGCCTCACAACATTGGCGCGAACGGCTTATTATACAACTTGTAAAATTCAGTATAATATTTGATGGTGATACCTACTACCTGGTACCTGGTATGTATATAAATACATTATGAATTGTGCACAACCCCCGTACCTGCTACTAAACAAAACGAAATATAGAACAGACGCTCGTATTAGTACGCAGCTTGCAAAGTTAGAGTACCACGACGGTATCAGGCCGTTTCCTATGCGGTTCGATTTTTGAGCTTCAGATTTTGACCCGATGGCATTTTCAGATATGAGCTTGACAAATCGAAAGGGCCTCCCTATGCGGAAAAATCGGATTTATTGTGCGTGTAGAGATTCGAGCAAACGCCGAGACCAACTGCTGTCTTTGTGATTTGGCACCGCGAAGAGACGCGCTGGGTGCGCTCCCCTGCGCGTAGGACCCAAGCGTCCGAGCCCACGCTGACTGCCTTTAGTCTGGTGGCGAAGAGATGTGGCGAGTGCGCTAGAGTCAACCTGTCTTGGTATTTTGTGTTTGATTTTGTGACTTGGCTTACTGCTGCTGTACAGCTGCTGTGTAGTCTACGAGTACGTATCCACGGAGAGGCGCGTGCCGAGTGCTCTTATCTTGGTCTCTAGGCCCGAGCCCGCGCCAGTCGACTCTAGTCTGGCCGCGGAGGGACGCGCCGTCCTCGCGTCGGGCGCGAAGCAACGTCGCTGTACAGCTGTATCACCATCCAACTCATCGATCGTTCCGCTGCTGTTTGCTGTCGTGGATAATATCTTGAATTTAGAGAGCATGCCATTTTTCGATTTGAGAATCCGATGACCCAAGTCGTCGGATTTTGCCCAAAATCCGACGACTTGGGTCATCGGATTCTCAAATCGAAAAATTTCCGGTCGGATTTTGCATAATCGGACTGCATAAGTAGGGTAATTCAATTTTGAGATCGAAAAATACAAATCTGAAGCTCGAAATCGAACCGCATAGGAAACGGCCTCAAGCATTAATATTCAATTAATATTCACTCAGTCGAACTCACAGGAGATTTTTTTTTTATTATAAAAGTATGAAATACGTCAGCTGTGAGCTCGAGTGATTAATTAAGTAAGTTGATACTCAACTTTGCAAGCTACGTAATGCGTCTCGTCTACATATCATTTTTACTGAAATTTACAAGTGTTGCAATAAGCCGAACGCGCGTACCTGGTATTCTATATGTAGTTCCTTGTTAAGGATATTTTATAAAATACAATAATACTCGTACAGCAGTACCACCTGGTATTCAAAAAATAGGTTATGTATGTTTTCGGAAGCACGTAAGATCAAATCAACCCGCAGCGTAATCAGTTCACGCCACCAGGTAAACTGGATTACCAGTGGATATGATATCGTACGTGCCATACGTACGTAGTTACTTTCAATTTATGACACTGGCAGTATTGGCAGTATAGGCAGTATATACTGCCAGTGCGGAGCGCTAACTACGAATTGACACGTGTTACACTATACCCTGGTATACACCAGTATTTTATTTTTTTTATTTTTTTTAGTCATCACTTTCCTGTTTCACTTTCCAGCCTAACTCATAGGAGGTTTTACCCTCAGCGAGCTTCTGGACAAGCCCTGGTCACAGGTAGGTGTCGTCCCTTCTCCCCCCCGTTACGTGCCTTTTTTTGTCGCGCATAGGGGTCATTCAGCATTCCCACTGCTCGTCGATTTTCATCGCCATGTAGCTAACTCACGCTCTCGCGCTTTCCGCTTATCAATTTTTCATGTAAGAAAAAGTCTCTACGACCATGCACTCGGTGAGACTCGAACCCACGAAATTGATCTTGATAGGCACGCGGACCACCTACCAAGCCACCGGGGACGCCGGCATATACAAACTGCTGTACCAATAAATAAATGACGATACGCCATTTCCATCCATATCGTACTGAAGATAATTGAAAGGTGAGCAGATAAACTGGCTGTGCACCCAGTACACATACTCGTAGGGTTAGCAGCCGCAACACAGCGGCAGCAGAAGCGGCAGTGTTGAGGGTATACTCTCAATGTCATGTAATACCAATCTGTCCCGAAATAGAAGGATCAATTGTATACTATTATTCAATAAAAACGGTCTTAATATTCAGGGACAGGGTGGTGGCAAGTATCAAGTACCTTCTCTGTAAATTGGCATTTTCGCTTTCCGAGTACAGCGTCAGAAGGAAACCATGCTGGTACTGGTACTACGTATGGTACAGGCATTCAATATTGCGGTACGCCACCACCATGCACGTCATACCGACTCTTCCGTATACTGGTATGTACCGGATCAGATTACACACGCCGGCCCCCGATCACATACATAAAAAACAGTAACCATCGAGGCAGCGAGAAGGGTGGAATTATGTCACGGCTGCTGTAGTGTTGCTGTACTGCCTGATGCCTGTCTGCAAAGCTCTCCCGTCCCGCTGGCTCGGGGATTCACACGCTCACATGCCACAGGCTCACCAGATAGGCACTGATGTTGTTGCTGCTGCTGCTGCTGCTAGCACTGCTGCTGGTAGGCAGCTTGTTTTGAGCTGAGGTAAAAAATAATGAAAAAAGTCATCACACGAATAAAAACGACATAAACGAAAGTCACACTGCTGTAAAAAAGTCACACCGCGAAACAAAGTGTTCGCTACGAAAGTCCCGTCTGTTCACTTTTCACGTGACCACGGATGTACCCGAGCAAACTGGTACTTGTTTATTGCCAATGTGGACGGAAATATACGGAATGTTGAGACATAAATGTCGATACATTGCGGTCCTTGCATTGACTTGTGTACGAGTACCGAGTACGAACTGGTGGCTTGTGTAAAAAGACTGGTACGATACGAGTCCATATAAAAATACTTATAGATCCGCCCTTGATTTTTACGGCAGGGTTATAGTGTGTTCGGCCGGGTGACCACTCTGTGTTACCCGGAGCCGGAGACAAATAAAGGTGATCCACAATGTCATCCCGATAACCTGGTCTCCTTCTACTCGTGGTGCGGTCCTAAATCTACTGATGTAGCTCGTGAAGCTTTTCGTCCGTTCCGCAGGATGAAAGACTTGCATGGGTGTTCCCGGTTTTATTTCCACTCGTTCACATTTTTCGCTCACCTGGGCCAGAAACGGTTGATCGGACTCGATCCCGTCGTTGATGGCTCCTGCGCCTCTTTTGCAGGCAACCTCCACAATATCGTTCGTGCTGATCGAAACAACGGGGTTCGCAGTAGTCGCTGCAGCTAGTTCGACAATTTCCAAGGCACCATAGTGCGTATAACGACCTCCGAAGGGACGTACACCTGCACGGCGTGGGGTTGGAATCGGCTCGCCAACCCATTGGACTTTGACACCGTCGGCTGGTGCCATCTCTTCACTCTTCCGAAACTAGCAAGTCTCGAGGTGATCGTATCGTTCGTATGATCGGGATGATGCAATCACACACGAGCAGGCGAACCGCACAGAGTGATGCTCGATGGATCCACCGAAAAGTAGCCACGTGGAGGTTGGTGATCTCTAGATATGACCAACCCACTGCTGTCGATATGGCAGGGATCTCGCCAGGTGGTCACCAGCGCCCGCGTCACACAAGTTATCTGCGCTTTGTCGGGAAGGGACAGAAAAGAAGAACCAAGATTTGGAACCACGTCTACCACCGCCTGTTTTTGGTTTCTTGTTTGCGGAAAACGGCTGGATGGATGTCGCCTGAACGAACCGGTGGGCACGCACTTGGGGTGTACCTGATACGCATCTGATGATCTCACACACAACAACGCGATCAGCAGTAATAATTAGTCGCAATTTGCGAAGGATTGCTTGGAATATGACCCGCGGAGCGCCCTAGAGGCCGTAACAGTCGGACCAAGGCAGCCTCGTTGTGAAGAAAACACAGGAAATAATGTATGAGTAATAAGTGTGTGTGACGGGTGACGGTGGGTGAGACGGGCGTGGTGTGTGCCTGTTGTGCCGCGATGATCCTGGGTATGTTCAAACAAACAGCAAGAAAGGATAACCGCCAAGCTACGATACTCGTAGGGGCGTAGCATCAACCTCCGAAGCCCGAAATATGTGCGGGTCACAGCCTCGTAGCTCTCTTAAATAGTGGCTATAGCGTCGATAACCTGTAACATCGAATCCGAGGCCAGTGTGAGCACCGAGCACTACGAACACAACAGGACTGATTGATAATAAAATGAATTAATTTGATGCCGTCTGGCTATCTATCCATGTATGTATGTATACCAGGCAGGTAGTAGTAGGTATAACAATACAACTACAAGCAAAAATAGAAGTGCAACAAGTCGAGAAGAGCCGAAATTGTTTTAGAATCAGAATTGGGGGAAATTGCACGATCGAATTATGACAGCTGTTGAATGGAACCCTGCGCATGCATGCGTTTCGGCGAGCAGACCTACTGGCCGCCAAAACGATAAAAATCGTCGGGCAATCCGTGCGATCGGGTTTTCTTCTACAACAAGACAACAAGACCTTGATACCCGGAGGGTTGACCCCACGCACTTGTAGCAGCTCCCTTCGGTATATGTACACCGCATAGGGAGGAGAGCCAAGCCCTGTCGCTTGGGGGAAGGAGCCAAAAGTCGTGAGGCAGGATCCGAAGAGGCGCGAGTGTATACTATACGTTTACGCTGAAAAAACCGACAATAAAATACACAAGATCTATCTGAGTATTATAGAGATGGGAGAATTTGTATTCCTTTGGTGTTGGCACCACCGCCACACCTCGTGGGCAACCGGATATAATGGGAGCTGCTGCTGCTGTTGGCTGTTGCGTGATAATGTTTCAGTTGTCACGAGCCAAGCAAACACGGAGGTGGGTAGGGGTATCAACTTTGGAAAAGCACCCGTGGAGATTTGGACGCGCCGAAATTTTAATAGTGAGTGGGTGTGTGAGTCAAATATGAATTCACATCTATCTTGGGCGTCAGGCGTTCCAGGTGGTACTATTATTATTATGGGTACCACAGGTAGGTAGGTATGTATATAAAAGAACGTTGTGAGTTCACACAGGGGTGCGACCCTTTTTCTGCCCTCGTTTTTCTCGGCAATGGTACGAAGGTGCTCAAGTCGAGCGTTAATTTTTCGGAAGGCTCTCGACCAGTCTTTCCGAAAACAATTCGCCCCATATTTTTTATCAGAATACTGCAATCATCCCGTAATTAATAATGGGAAAATGAAGCTATTACGGGGGACCATATAGTTAACAGGACCAAATATTGTTAGCAAAACTAGGTAAATGTATAGGTTTTTATGTATACCATAGGTCCTATTATCTGTGGACTCCCGTAATAGCTCTAAAACGATCACACCCACCCCTGTCTGTTCTTTATGCGAACGCCCTTCGCCGTATATTATTTCTTCGCCAAATCATACTATCGCTTGATGTTGTTTCGTATTTGGTATCGGCGTGTCCAATGTGGGGTACAGATGCATGCCAGAAGCGCCACACACAGTACACGCGCATCGATTTTTGCACGGGGGAGGGCGAAGAGAGGAATGCATTATTTTTATTATTATTTGCTTTTTTTCCGAAGTACTCGTACAAAGTAGTAGTAGCAGTAGTATAGTAGTAGTAGTAGTAGTAGTAGTAGTAGTAGTAGTGGTAGTATAGTAGTAGTAGTAGTAGACTATATCTACTACAACAGCCAGTATACTCTGCACACAGCAGTAAGTAGTAGAGACTTAGGTCTGTCTGTCATCCCCCCCCCCCCTGCTCATTCTCGATCCCTGTCGAGACCCCAATAACTTCATTGTAATGACCCCCGAATTTCTTATTTGATTTTCTTATTTTTAGGTGCCCTGTACTGCTTTATAGTGTTAAGGCCTTAGTCCGTTGGGCTACCGGTAAAAGGCTAACCAATCGCCTACCCAATCTGTAAGCCTTATAACACTCTCCCCCTCTGGAACGGACCCGATATTTATACGGGTCGACGTCGCGCGGTTCCAATTTTTGGGCATGGAGAAGTATTTTTTTCAGATTCTTGACATACATGAGGAAATTCACTTTTCTTTGAAAAGCGATCGACGTGAGTTCGAAACTCACGACCAACGACCCATGTCCGCCGACGACGCCATATGTTAAGGTCTTAGTCCATTGGGCTATACTGGTAAAACGTTAACCAATCGCCTACCCAATCTAAAAGCCTTATAACAGCAGCTAGCTGCTGTGTGTTTCATGTTCATATGATAAAATAGATCACGAAATCACGACCGAGGTTGAAATATATTTACGCTGTCTGTGGAAATGAATGGTCGATGATCCATGGAATGAAATAAACTGAAAGGAGATTTTACTAAATTAATTATGAAATCAAAGGATTGAAACTTAGCGTTCTCTATCTTTTTTAATGAATGACTCGATTATTTCAATTCCAAATAATAATAATATGTTGCCCTCCACCTTGATTATTACCAGTACGTACATATTTTGCATCACCACACCACTATTACTCATACTATTATTAAAAATAATATAGTATTTTACGCACAGTATGAGGCCGCCAATAAGAAAGTGCCCAATAAGAACATAATGCTCACTTTTTGGAGAACGCAAAGAAAATTGGGTTACGAAAAAAACGGCTCAGTGGTGAAACCCACACTAAATCCTGTATAATATCCTATGCTCAAGGTCGTTTGAATATGGCGCCCCAATGATAATGCCAGGCTTGCCCAGATTAGGTGTTTTCTTGTTGGCGGGGCCCATATATTGTACGGCACTTGAAGCGAATACGTACAGAAGCAACACAACGCCACCAGCAGTGTGCTTTTGAAACTGTTACCTCTCATGACAACTACAAGTATTAGACCGCAAGGCTTTTTCCGTGGACAGGACCTAATACGAGAATTCTTCGAAGGTTAATATAAGTGACCACAAGCAACTACTTCGAGTATCAGATGATTGATGCTATTAGTATTTTGTTGTAGGAGCATACGCTTCGGTGCACCCAACTACTTACTATTAATACATCCATACCCGGTACACACAGAGTACAAGTCCCTGGTTATCTGGTTATCACCCAAGGCAGAAAGTACGCTGGGTATAAATAGGTGTTACAGTAGCTGCTACATTCTGTACTACATACATACATGGTACAGCAGTAGTAGTACACGTGAAACACGATTTTTTCACCCGTGATGATCCATGCATAGGGTGCAACTTCAATTTCCGCTCACTGAGCGACAAGCGACCCGCGTTTCGATCGTTCAGAAAACGCATAGAGTTGGAGTGAGTGTGTCCTTCCCGGGTCGGGCCATCAATTGTATGGCCGCCAAGCCGACACTAAGTAACGTGATACTTGTTGTGCCATCAGTCAGCAGTACCGCCAGAAAATTCCCGTGACGCTGGCGGGGTGGCGAGGTGTGGTGTTTTCGTGTATTCGTTTCGTTCAACCCAAGGGCATGTTGCAACCACCGCGTAGCACCTACTTGAAGTCAGCGACTACCTTCGCTGCGTGTTGGGGCTGTCACGTACACGAATGCGCAGTGAGAGCTCGATCGTGCTGCCACACTCCCTGTCAACAGCCCAAAATCTGTGAAATAAAAAAACAAAGCATGCTACCGCAGCACTCGTTTACCATTCGCTTCGTACGAATTATACCGGTATACCCCCACGTCTTGCAACATATCAACGGTCACACGCAACCAGGCTCGCGCGTCCAACCTTTGCAACGGTTTCTACCTACGCGACCCTTCTTGGCAAACGAAGATCACGGCCGACTGGATAAGGCTTGTCCTCTGGAGGGCAACGCAAGAACATCGTTGTTGCGGTCGTATATATATATACTCTCAAGCTACAAATACGTCGCACAAGGAAACCACGCCACACTATTAATACTACAAGCACCGCCACACCCATTAACCCAACCCACTTCGCGTCAGACAATGGCGGGCTTCGACAGAGTAGAGCACTGACTCACAGGTACCTGGTGATACTAAAGACTGTAGTACTATGTGACACGGATGCACCACAATCAACGGGAAGGTAAAGCCTGCCAAAAACTCGTCGCCGTCACTGCCGGCGGGTGTCCTGCTCATAGACCTGGTCATAGACCTGGTCATAGAACATCTCTGGAATCACGATAAGAGTGGATACCTGAGCTCGGGGATTAATGCTCAAGTGAGTGTGCCAATCACCTGTCACGCCGGAACCGTTCACATGTGTGCCTGTGGTCTGCGGATAGCGCTTGATATAGGAAGACATCATTGATATTGGAGGATAAGCAGAGCGACGCACGATCAACCCACTGGGGAGAAACTTGGTGCCAACCCGAATACAAACATTACAACGATGGATAGCGCCCCCACGCTCCCCGCCTCTCTGCCACCCGACAGGGCATGCGAAAACGTTGAAGGCCACAGATAGTCCGAGGAGAAGGAGATGAGCGGCTGTCCCCACATGTAGACAACCATGACGCCGTACACGCATGCCTGCGGGCACGGCAACAATTGGATACAGGAGGAGCACGCATCGACGAAACTCGGATCAGATCTTCGATGTGATCGTTTCCAGATCTGCGGTACAAAAGTGAGATTGCTTTGCAGTAGGCATCAAATTGTGTGCGGCACCTTGGCAAAAGGACGGAACGGAATTTATGATATTGCAGAGGCGCTCCTAGAGTACAAAAATCTCATCTTCCAATCGCCCTATGGCCGTCAGTGCCGACGGTGAAGCGGGGACTTGAGCGATCTCACTCTGAAAGAATAGCCGCGGCATACGTATCGTTGTCGGAAGCTCTTGCTGGGGGGATTGAGATCGATACGTGCACTCACACGCTGAACAGGCAAATTGCCTAAGACGGTCGGCCAGTAAAATTGGCATCACATAACGCCAACTCGTGTTGACATCTCACCCTAGCAACACGGACGGTTTTCGTTGCAGATTTGAAGTCCCTTTCCTTCGCTGACTGGAGCCTTTCCGCGTCCTTCTCCACCTTGAGCAGCTGGCGCCTAAGCTTGGAATTGTCCACGAACGTCGACGTGTAGTCTGTCTAAGGGGCCGATGAGAGACGAGCGACAAAGCGGTAGAGACAAAGCGATGTGCACCAAAGGATCGGCTGACGATCGGCTTGGAGTGCTCGCCATCGGGCATGTTCATGACAATAGTACGTGTCTTCACACGCCCAACACCTTATTAAAATCTATAATCTCACGGGTCCAGCGGCTTCAGACGAATGAAAAGTTAGCCATCAAGTAGACTTGCATCGACAACAAGAACTGCAAAAGGTCACGATAAGAGTCTCGCTGTCGCCGTACTTCAACAGTAAGGGGGGGGAGGACAGAAACCCGCCTTCCTGGTGGCAACGATTGCAGGAATTTTAAGGAAAGTTAAGGAGTAGGGTCTGTTACCGTATCCCCACCCAAGGAAGGTTTATCGCACACGTCGCTTACGTACGCCAACTATTGTCTCCTACCAGGTGTGCACGAAAACAGCTGCCACGTATTGTTGACAGTGGGTACACCACTACAACTGCTGCACTTCATAGGGCCAGGCTTTTCCCAGACGATTATCTCCAGACACACTTGACGACCTCCCGCATCGTGTCTGAATCGTGTCTGAATCGCGTCTGCACCCACGACCATGACATTTGAGTGTGAAGTCGTGGCCGGTTCCGTGAAGTCCTGGACCTCAAGTGTTGAGGCTATGATAAGCTGCGAGCACACTTCGTACTGCATTTAGCATAGTGTTACCACTCGCTGCAATAAAACGCAGCCATTCCAAAAAAGCAAGGGTGGGCATGCAATATCCCCCTCGAACGCAGAGTATGGCAGCCGTATTCTTCGGGCGTCTGTAGTTGGCGCCCGCCCGAGCACGATTCAAAACCCTCACAAAGACGCCCGCTAGGAATGTCTGCTTGCTTTGATACAGCGCATGGTCTCGCTCATGGGGGAATGCTCACAAAGCTGGCACCAGCGGATGCCGCGTGCAGTTGTCTTTCGGTTTCCGAAGCATTCAGGATGTGTGACGCAAGCCTCGAGAACGACTGGAGGAAAACGTTCCTACAACTCCGATGGCACCGTGCCTTTGGCTTTGTAACCAGAACGACTACTGTAACCACACTAGATGTACAATAGCGTACACCATAACTCCACACTACAGTGGGAGGGCGGTGCCAACCCAAAGTTTGCTCGTCAACGCCAAATCCAATGCACCACACAATATATTTTCAGCGTCAACAACGTCGTCGTTGCCCTTGTGAGGGTATACTACGTTAACAAACCATTTAACACCTACGGTCTGCCGAACAATGAATTCCTTTCCACGAGGAGGGGCATGCGAATACGATTCTTCCGTCAAAGCGAATATCGACGAATAACGCACAAATTGAGGACGCTAGAGAGCGGCATAGTGTGAATAAAACCACGACACACTGCAACGGTATTGAAGGGATGGTCGTAGCTGCATGGGAGCATGGGAGCAAATAACAATCATGATGAGAAAACCGGAACGACCAAGAACATTTGAGATGCAGATAAATTGAACTATTAACTGACAAAGCAAGTAGTTCTGGAGGGCAGTGACACACAGAAACAAGGCCGGTCGAGTATGCAACGTCATCGTCCGCAAGCATTCTAGTCCAGGGACCACCGCGTTGCTCGTCGCTGAGTGAGGTAAGTGGTCAAAAAGCATCCACACATGCAATGTCCACGAGTCGCTGAGCCTAGCCCAACGGTTGGAGCGGATTTCTACGCGGACCACAACCCGCGCATCAGAGCTCTAGCCTGTGCTGCCAACCAAGCGCTAAGAACGATGTGTGTGTGTGTGTTCTTCACATTAAACCGTTCTTCTACTCGTCGACATCCAGCAAGCCCAGTGTCCGTGCTGATTCTTCACCCTAGAAAGATACGAGCTCTGTGGTCACAGACTACGACACAGAGATAACACACCGTAATGCATTAATAGCCTACGTAATACCATGCCTTCGCACTAGGTGCGGCCGACACAACATACATACATACGCCAGCAACCAAAATACACCATAAAGAAAGAGAAGCAACGAAAAAACCAAACCGAAAAAGAACAAGAAAAAGAAAAAGAAAAGGAGAAGAATCCCAAATAAATAAATAAAATGGGAAGCCAAAGCTCAGACACATACATACTTACCCCGAGCATGAGCCAAAAGGGACGTGCAAGGGGAAAGATACGAGAAGGAAAAAGGGGACTATGCATCCCGGTGAACACTTAACTAAGTAAAAAGAGCAATAGTGAGTGGGCCAAAATACGCTCGTCACCCACCCACTATGTAGTACTTCTTTCATAAGGATAAGAAGGGAAATAATCAAAATGCATACCGAACGGCCGCAGCAGTTGGCGGTACGAGTAGCAAAGAAACGTCCAACCTATTAGTCGGCCTGGTACCTTGCTACCCTATCTGCGGTCTCTCTGCTACTCTCTTCTACCGCGGTTTCCCTTCTACTCCTCCTGTTCCCCCCCCTGCCCCTATACACTTGTACGGTGTTCCCTCTACCCCTCCTGCTGTTACCCCTCCCCCCATTCCCTCTAACACTACCTGCAGCGGATGCACGGCGCTGTCTACTCAGCTTTGCCTCAGCCTCGTGCCACCTGCCCATGAACTGTTCAGCTGCTTCGAGGATTCCCCGGTACCACTTTCCCGTCTGTTTTGCTGCAGTGGGCCACAGTGCGGTCCCAACTCCAAAGACTAAGGGGGAGTCTTCCGTTGATCCCTCTGAGGCTTTGAACACTCTAAGGTCCTCAGCAATTGCCCTAGGCCAAGTCTTAGGCTGCCCGCCTGGTTTCGGGCTCCCCCCACCAGCGATCGTCCCGAACATCAACCGACTAGGCAATCGCCCCTCGTGTTGCCGCACCACAGCCCCCGCAAAGAAGAGTCGCCGTTTACGGATGGTCGTTTCGATACTTTCGCATCGTGTTATCCTGAGCGCCTTCGCATACGAGAGGGTGGTGTGGTCGGTGCGTAGTCGGCGCTGGAAACCAATGACTCGCAGAAGGACTTCGTGGTGGGCTGATCGAAGCTTGGCGAAGTGGTCCGCATTGAGGGTCCACGTCACGCAACCGTACAGCAAGGTCTCAATCACCTCGGCCTTCAGCATCCGGACTTTCAGACTAAGCGGTGCGTTCGTCCTATCGTACAGTTCCGGACCATACCGTTTGAGGCATGCCCGCATCAGACGGATTCGTCGCTCGATTTCGAAGGAGAGGTCAGCGTTCTCGTGGATAATGCCTCCTAGGTACAAAAACTGGGTCGTCTGTTTATACTTTTGGCCTGCAGCTTCGATCGCGAGCGGTGAGGTGGTAAACGTCTGATCCGGTGTTCGTAGGAGCATCGTCTCTGTCTTCTTCTCGGATACCGTGAGACCTACTGCTTCGAAGACAGTCACGATGACTGTCATCATTCTCGCAAGGCCTTCCGCCGACTTCGAGACTATTCCTGCATCGTCTGCATACAACATGCCCCACACAGCCCTTTGCACGCATGCCAACGGTCCATCCTCTTTTCCGACAACCCTGTCCTCTTCGAGATGAACCAAATCCCTTACGATGCATTCGTCTTTGCTGAAGCGTACCAGCACGATGTGTATCGCAGCGGCGAAGAACACGTTGAACAGTAACGGCGATAGTACGCAGCCTTGCCGCAGTCCCTGGGATACATTGAACCAGTCCGAGTGTTCACCGTCATCCGCACGCACGCGAGCCCGCATGCCTTCGTGAAAATTGCGAATGATTGTGAGCATCTTGGTTGGTACACCAAGGCGTGTGAGTACCTCCCACAACAGTTCTCGGTCGACAGAGTCGTACGCTTTCTGCAAGTCGATAAAGCACATGTACAGGGGGATTTTCTTCTGCCGCCCGAGCTGCTGCAACCGGCGCACGACAAACAGCATATCGACTGTTGACCGTGCGGGGCGGAAGCCACACTGTTCTTCAGGGAGTATATGCTCGGTCTCGCAGTAGCTGCTTAGACGGGACGCAACGATTTTCAGCAACACCTTGCCTGCGTGAGCAACAAGCGAAATACCTCTGTAGTTGTTGCAATCAGTTCTATCCTTCTTTTTATGAAGGGTTTTTATGATCGCATCTTTCCATTGCTGGGGGACTTCTCCCGTTACCCAAACGTTAACAAGGATACTGTGAAAATACTGCACGAAAGCGGGGTGGTCAAGTTTCAGTACTTCGACCGGGAGACCATCTGGTCCAACGGCTTTCCAGTTTGACATACCCTTCACTGCTTCCATCATCTCGTCAATGGATGGTTCATTTCCAAGGGATAGTTTCAGCGGTCGTGGTGGCACTAGGTCGATGATCGTGGGGTCAAGTTTCAGCGATTTCGTGTTCAATAGTTTGTGGTAGTGCCCCGCCCATCTTTCACGAATTCGCGCTTGATCTCGCAACAGCGTGCCATCCTCGTCCATGATAAACTGTTCACTCCTCGCTTTCGTACCTTGCAACCCTACCGTACTCTTCAGGTGCTTGTAGAACCCTCGTTGATCGGAACTCGCGAGGAATTTCTCGGTTTCAGCGAGGTACTCTTCAAAATACGCATTGACTCCTGCGGCGACCACTTCCTGCAGATTCGCACAGGCGGATCTCAACTTCTTCCACGCTGTACTATCTCGGGGGTAGACACGCAGGAGCTGTCTCGCATCCTCCCTCGCTGTCCATGCTACTTTGAAAGCGGCCACCGTTTCGGGGGTCTCACACCAACCGTTTCGGTGGTGGCGACGTGGTGGAGGTGGCACCTCTTTCTCAACAGCATTCATGACAGTTGTGGTGAAAAACTCAACCACGCCAGACGTGTTACGAGGCTGGGTAGGTTGGTTAAGAGTGGAAACGACCCTCTCGACTATTCGGTGTCGACGCTCTCCATCGGATAAGAAAAGCTGCCTGTCGAATTCTCGGCGTTTTGGGGGTTTCAGCAATCTTCGGTTAGACGAAAAGTGACCACTAAGTCGGGCCTTGATGTACACGATGTTATGGTCTGAATCAGCCTTAGCAGGTGGTGGGGGCTGTGGGACGACTGTAACATTATGTACTCTAGGTCGGTGGACTTGACGAGTTAGGATGTAGTCGATTCGCTTACGATCATTCAGGCTGGTGCCGTTGTATGTATGCGATATTCCGCCCTTGCGCGTGCTGAAAAATGTGTTGGTGAGCGCTAGCTTACAACTGGTAGCGAACGACAAAAGCCGTTTGCCGTTATCACTACGAACATCTCGTCCGTATGCTCCGAGCACCCTACATTCATCATCACCGCACCCTTCTATCCTCCCCCCAGTTCGCCCATTGGCATCTATAAGCACAAACAAACACTCTTTAGCAGGAATCTGCTCAACCAGGTCCTCCAACTTTCGCCAGAACATGCCTTTCTGCTTGGAGTCTTTGGTACAATCAGTTGGGGCGTACGCAACGACGAAATTAACCGCATCGCACCGACCGTCCAACTCAAAGCGCATAGACATAAGTCGTTCGTCAATAAACTGCTGAGTGAACTTAGACGTACGGCATATTGAGTCTTTTACTGCTAAACCTACGCCATACAACCCTTGTCTCGCTGCTGTTTTTTCCTGACCTGAACAAAAAACTTGGTATCCAGCTGCGCGAAATCTCGTGTTGCCGGACCGTCGGGTTTCCTGCAGACCAATGAAGTCACAACCGAGTTGCCGTCCTTTCGCAAGTACGCACTCGTCATGCCCGTACCCGTTCTTCCCCTTTACGGCCAGGGTACGCACATTGTAGGTCGCTACCACCACAAGTGCCGCCTTCCGCCTCTTACGAGCCTCGCGTGCTGCTTTTTTTGCCAGCCGACGAGAGGCTCGTCCCCTCCTCCTTTTTTGCTTTTTTTGTCTCTTCTTTTTCTCTATGATAATATTGGCTCTCCGCTTTGTAGCCCGGTTCGCGCCTTGGTTTCCGTTGGTTGGGTGCAGCCGTCCCAGCCAACTCCGACACCCCCATCCTTCCTGTCGCGCTTGCGTACCCACGCGGTGGCCAGCCTCTCCTCTCCCCAGGTTACCCACGCAGCGCTCTCTGCTGTGGTGATGTACCCGTCCTGCCTCGGGGACGAACTCCTCGGCATCCGGGTTTAAAAAAATAAAACTCATCACCACCACCCCGCGCGGTCCTTAGAGTGAACAGCTCACTCGCCAGACCGCGCGAGGTTCCCTCTCTACCCAGCCCGAGGCTCGATGCCCGTGTGGCTGCTGCTAGACCGCTGTAAGTCCTTGCGGGCTTCCTCGGCCCACCCCAAGGACGGGGCAGGCCGTGGGAGTAGTAGGGCTGGGGTATAAGGGGCTCGATCGATGTGTTATTGCGCGTATCTTATGACATAAATACGTTGCCAATAACGAACGCTTGAGCTATTGCCTAGCCTTGATGGCGAAAAGAATCTCCGCGTTGCTTGGCGTCCCTCCAATCGGCGGACCACACGGCAATCACCTCTGCCTCTTGGCGCTTAAACTCACACTCCTGTTCAAACGCATAGCCCGGCCAGCGGCTGTTTTCAGGCGCTCAGGGACTTGCTCCTCGAGTTTTGTCCCGATACATACATACCTTGGTGCTGTACATGTGGTAGTCGGCGTCTTCTTCGCATGGCACGCCCGGTCCCATGGTCTCCTAGCTTTTAAACGAGTTTCGCCCTTGCCCCATACCGAGCGCAGCTACCCGCAATCCGCGATTCACGCACGAACACTCATACTATCGGTCTCTCACTACAAGCCCGGTCTAACCACGAGAAGAAACTAAGGTTTCTAGATAAATGCGCCGGATAAAGGCGCCTAGACTTCTTAGCTCTGAATTGAGGAGAGAGGGGAACAGCGGGTTTATCGTGGCCTATGCGTTCTCATCGGGGACGGATGGTCGATTGGTCGACTGCAGTTGGATGTACCCACCTTGTTAATACAAGTCTTCAATAATTGGCGCTGTAATACCAATTGCGCCTCTATTCGGGATACTCGACATGCCTTCCACTTGAGAAAACCAGCCACGACCTGGAGGTGGGAGACAAAAAACGCACGAACGTCAAGCATCCTCAACAACCGCAGCACTGTATGGTACACCCGTACTTGCAAAGATTAAAGCCTAAAAGAAACAAAGTGTGCAACCTATCATCACATGCATGGGTCACCACTCGGCTCAGGGCCAGCATTTGGGACACACTCGAACAAGAAACAAGTGATCACCCAGGCGACGTAGTTGAGAGATAATATACCAGGAAAATCAATTAAGCATTGCTCTTGTAGTATATTAAGAATTGTACAGTTACGCTGGTGCGATGGTTCACAGTGGCATCGTGCGATATTATCCGTCATACCCGGCGCATATTCCATATCCGCCTACGAAAGTCGGGGACGTACCCAGAATGTCCCCTGACGACCACAAACAGCCCACTATGTAACTTATAGGTCGATACCACAAAATGTAAAGACCGAACGCAGTTGCGAAAAAAGTCCGGTTCACCTGAAGGGCAGTTTCTGGCGGGCCCGTTCAATGCCAGTCTAGACGACGACGGGGCGGATGAACCATCCGCCTCCGAAGAATGATATACATGTAGGCTTCAGATGAATAATGCTTCTGAAATATGACAACTGCACTTACAGTGATAAGTTATGGGGGCCTAACCCTAAGAAATTTGTTGCAATCAGTTGGGTCACTTGGCTGGGGTGAGAATATAAAGTCGGCCGAGTGCATCGAATCGGCTTCGTACGCTGGCACACTACTGTATATAACGTCATCATACTCTCACTCGATCCACACATTTCCGTGCGGGGATGAAGCGTTTCAATAGCAGCGACCGCTTGAACAGTTCTCACGCGACATTTTTTTACCCAAGTCGAACTCTAATCTCCCAGCTCCAGCACCACCAACCATTGTTGCTACGTGCCGGTAGGTGCCCTCTGCTGCTCGAAAATCATGGGAAACTCGACCACCGCTTAATCGCAGTTTAAACCAGAGCTTTTCACGGCTCGGATCGAATCTCGCGGCTCAGGTCGGATCGGGTCGGGTAAGGGCGACCCGATCAAATCCGTGAGAGTTTGAAAATCTCCCGACTTGACCCGACCTGATCCGACCCATGATCTTGAAACAAAACACGGAATCCGACCCGCGGGTCGGGTCATGACCCGTGGAGAGCCCTGGTTCAAAATAGGTTTAAAGTAAGTGCGACACGTACAAGCACCAGCTTGTAGCTTCTGTCAGCTCTACCCCCGCACCATTTGCAGAGATATTACATTTACATGCCATGACTAAAAAAAGCATGTACGACATCAGTAATATAGTACCGACTACGGAATGTCTCAACTCGAATCATCACACATGAATACCTCGATGAGCACGCACACCATGACAACGAGAAAGAGGTCGTCGACGTTGACCATCGTCACAGATGGCAGGTGAGGCGAAGCCCTTGTAATTCCCGACATCGTGCCCTCTCGCTCCGCCGCTCCCCGCAGTGCTGTAGTGCTGCTGCTGTCTTGTTTGCGATGCGGTTGCTTGCCCGCGACGATCCAAGTGTCAAAGATCCAGTCTGCCTCGTAAGATCCCTACATTCGTAGGTAACGATACGCCGTTCCAGTCTGTGACGTTGTGTTGTCTTGGGAATGATGAAACAGAGGGGCGTGAAACACAAGCCAGCATGTCGGTCTAAATTTTGGGCACGGCGCTGATATCTGGAAGAGTTGGATCACTCCGAGCCGATGTACGGAAAGGAACTGCATCTACTGTTGTACGTTATGGCGATAAACTACATGGATTTAGAGTGGCAACTGGTGCAACGTATCATTTTTGGAGCGTTTAAACGATGATATCAGCAATTGTTTGAAGATCGTGTCTTTCCTTCGTATCATGAAATTCAAAATTAAAGAAGTCAGCAAACCAGCTTGAATCCTCCAGTTTGCCGGTTGACGAAGTGGGGGGAAACAGTACGAGTATCGTACATATACATGATCTGGTAGGCGTTGAGAGTTTAATGCTGTTTTTCTTTCAGTGCGCTGCGATTCGGTGCGTTGTTGTTTTACCAGACCGCGCCACACCGTGCGACTCAGTGTTTTAACAAAACCGCAACGCACTTCACCGTACCGTAGAATTATAACAAAAAAATACCTGGTACTCCACACGGCACCGGAAAACAAAAATCCGCACCGCACCGCACCGCACCGTCGAGTACGGTGGGAATCCGTACAGCCCAGTTACACAGGGGTGCGGATTGGCCTTATTCATAGAGAAAAAACGCCGCTCACCGTGTCGTCGGACGGTGTGGGCCGTATAAAATGTAACGGTTTGTACATATCATAAGACGGTCACGATGCAGAAATGCTTAACTGGTGCTGAGCTGCTCTTAAATTAGGTACCGAATAACACTAAAGATAAACACCCCCTCTGATGAATTTGGGAGCTGAGTTTCTCGACAACGAGGAGAGTGTAAACGTCGAGCGATGCGTCTATGTCAAGATCTCTACGGGATTTTTTCCAACGCTACCATTTTCGATGTGTGTGCTGAGTGTACTCCCCCCATGTTTTGGAGAAAATATTTTGGAGAAAATTATATCTGAAGATTGTCCCAGGGGGTGGGTTATCTCAAGTGTTAGACCTATGCCAATGGGAA
Source organism: Macrocystis pyrifera (assembly GCA_031763025.1). NCBI lineage: Eukaryota > Phaeophyceae > Laminariales > Laminariaceae > Macrocystis > Macrocystis pyrifera. Next base: position 15,206,296 of record JASSKH010000009.1, read on the forward strand.
AGCGAAGTATCAATAAAAAGTCTGAATTCCAAAGATACCCGCCAAAAAAAAATAGAACACGCTTCCTATGGGCACGTTTAGAAAAAAAAAAAGTTCCCAACTCTTGGAAAAGCCTGAACAAAGCAAATCTGGCGCCGATGTTGGGCCAAGATCGGCTTGAGAAAAACTCAGGCCGATCTTTGGTTCGAAGCGGCGAGATTCCGAGTCCTCGACAGACATCGATCGACAAAGTCAACGATTGCGTCATGAATTCTGGACGGAGTGCGCTCGTTAGGGGCTCCGACCCACCCTTGGGTCACCGTCTTCACACAATGGCCAGTGATGTGTGGCGGGCGCTGGCCAGGCGTGCGATAAAAAAACAATTAGCCGCTAATGTGTACAAAACAGAAGACAAAATTTCTCGATCCGTCTCGAATGGCAAAAAACAGGCTTTTTTTCAGGTTTGGGAGGATACCGCAAGACGCCGCCGGCAAGCTCTCGCCCCCTAGAGCATGTATTCACTTTCTATCTTCGATGCCGTCATCTATACTCGTTGGCCTTGCCCGACACCAAGCGGGTTGGCCGTGGGCTGAGTCTATACCGAGATCGAGCATCTATCGTCGCACGAGCTGACTTTTATCAGCGAGTTGACAATTTGCAACGAGAGAAAACAAATTGCGCCGGCTGCAGCCGTTAGAAAAAAAAGAAGAAAAAATCAAACATGTTTTTCCCTTTTTTCCCACAGCGGCGGTACGAGGATATTTTCGGCTGTTTTTTAAAGCAACATTTTTTAAAGAAAGCTTTTGGACTTCGCGTTTCCATTTGGCATAGGTCTTGTACGGTACCAGTTATACGGTATGGTAAATATATCCAACAGCAGTAAGTATTATACTCGTATGAATAAACACAACGCAACAACCCGAACATAGAGTGCTCCAAGACGAACCGTATACGTATAAACGTACGTACATTTTTCGTACGCTGCCGCTACCGTGAAAATCTACACCAGGTATAGTGTACGGTACACCGGTTTGGCACGCTCAACCGCACCGTACTGACTAGGAAACATGTGGATGTTGGACGGGATAACCACACAGCACCGTATCATTCTTGGAAAACAAACCCGTACCGCACAGCACCGCACAGCACCGTAAAGAGAACAGCCGCACCGGTACCGCACCGTACGACCCCCCCCTTAAATAAACCGCACCGCACCGTACCGCACCGTGACTTCGGAATTAGAAAAAATCGCACCGTGGTGCGGTTACACCGTGAAAAGTGAAAAGCGAAAGCCTTGTTGAACTGTTCATGCAGGCACTTGTGCCTGCCTTGTGCACTCGAAGAGTAAAAAAAAACGGAATTCTACGTCAACCGATGTCTGTCGACTGTGGCTCGTGGGTCACTGAAAGCCAGTATATAGAAATCACGTCTAATAAGCGCTTCAAAGGATACTCGTGTAAGAAAAACCCAGCTCAAAGCTTCAGGAACACCCTTGTAGTTGGGGGACTCATAGTCGGGGCATATATATGTTCTACTGCTGCTGTATTGCCAAAACCTTTTCTTGTACGCGACACAAGGTCTGGACCTTGATACTCTGTACGTACTGGTTTCGGGGCATCGACCTCGGCAGGATGCGATGATGTGACACTTATTGGTCTTACGCGAAGGGGGCAGCAAGCACAGATTGATTTGAGGAGTGCGCACATCGCCACTGCCAATGCTTATGTCATCAATGAAGCGGCACTAGCATCCTACCTTAACGTAGGTCCAGCCGAAGAACACACCACAATGCTGTACTGGCCCCGCTGACTGGTGCACTGCTGCGCGAGAGTGGCCACGAGAACAATGTGAGATGGCCTTTTGAGGGTTTCGATAACTACACGGTGGCTTTCTCACGACGGGTAAGGGGGTGGTTGATCAAGGAAACGCGGCGAGTTACCACACAACACAACATGTACACAACCTCAGGTACCAGTAGACAGAGTAGCAGCAGCGACATGTGCACCACATGAAGAGTAGCAGTAGCAGCAGGAACTTGGTCGAAATCTTGGAAACATCGGGAGCCATCGAATACGATGGAAGCAGCGTCGAGGGTTAGACTGCTGGTGTTTGCTTTTGTGGTTGGAGAGCAAGCCTTCCTCGTTCCGGCGTCTCGCTCTTGCAGCGGACCTGGTTCACCCTCAGCACGTCCTGCTTTTACGATATCCCGAAATGGCATGGCCTTCACTACTCCCCGCATCTGCATGGCATCGTCTTGCCGAAGAGCCGCGGGTTTGTCCCCGAAGTCCTCGTTCCTGTGGCGAAGAGACGTCGCCGATATGCAACGCCGGCCTAGCTCGATGGCGTCGGACAAAGCGGAGCTACCATGGAGTGACTCAACCTTCAATGAAGCTTTGGATAGCCTGTCCGTCGCAGATGGCAGACAAGAGCCGCATACTGATAGTCCAGGAGAGCAGCAACCGAACTCTTCGACCAGTGACATATGGGAGGGAGATTGGGATGAAATGTCGGCCAGCAGCCAGGATGAGACGGGAAGCCCTCTACCCTCTCCAGGGTCACCTGGAGGTCTTCGGGTGGGGTCGCAGGAGTTCACGGACCTGGTCAAAACTCAGTTTGATGTTCTCGCAACTGCTGTTGTAACCGACGCATCTCGGATTGTGCTCTTCACAAGACACGAGAATGAGGAGACAGGTGGGAGGGTTCATAGGCAGTATTGACTGCTGTGTTTGCTAGTCATGTGTAGTTTCTCTTCTTATCACACGCTGGCAGAGGAGCATGCTGAACTCGCCCGTTTTGCTAAGCGATCCTGTCGATCATATCACGTTGTACCAAAATATATGTACCGTATGTATAATCATGTTCAATACAACAGTTACTTATATATCGGGACAGAGAGGAATAAACCACAGCTGTTTGTTGTGGCTGATGATGTACGATGCACCCTGCCACGGCGGCGGTGGCTTGATACTCGTAGGTTGTCCACGTGCCTACTAAGATCAATTTCGTGGGTTGAAGTCTCACCGAGTTCATACTCGTAAATATTTGGTCTTGCATAAAAATTGATTAGCGGAAAGCGCGAGAGCTTGAGTTGGCACCATTCCATGAAAATCGACGCGCAGTGGGAATGCTCAACCCTATGCGCGATAAAAATGAAGGCACGTACTCGTACAGTGGGGGAGAAGGGACGACACCTGTGACCACGGCTTGTCCAGATCGCCGAGGCTAAAACCTCCTATTAATACGAAAGTGAACGTCATAAAAAATATATATATATGCTGCTATGGACATCACCCTACTCCGTTTAAAGTTGAAGTATATCGAAATCGTATTCCTATTATATGAAATATGTGCGTATAGACACCACTCGGACTGGGTACAGGCGTTGAGGCAGCAGGTTTGTGGTGGATCGATTTTTCGTGTGCCCGAAGACGGAAAATAAACAATTACCTCTATTTTCGGTACGAATTAATTAAATTGAAATTAAGGTACATTTTTTTTATTGTTGAGGTCAGATGGCATGTCCGAATCGAAAAAAAAATATAATTCTCTCCGTCGGGCCGATTGCCAATCCATCAACATGAAACATAAAAGGCTGTTAATAGTACACCCGAGACGTTTTACGTACGTACGTAGGGTTCGGCAGTGGTATCGTAGCGACACTTGCCTTTTCCGTGCGTATCTTGAAGGTTAGGCTGGCAAAGCTTCAGACTGATACTGCCCCTTGCCTGATATCACGCGTGATTTCCTCACCCTGCAAATCAATACCTGGTATAATATTAGGGGGCTTTGAATTTGTTCCAGCCCTGGAGTATCCTGAGTCTGAGGATGGAGCACAGGTTCGAGAGGGGCCTATGGACCTGCCGTTCACGGGAAAGGCTGTCGACTCGTTCTCAGATTCGGACACAGCAGGTGGGCAAAGGGGTTGAGCACCTATGTCTAATTTAGAAGAGTAGCCGAGCCGCCACTCCGACGTGGAGGCACGATAGTAGCATGGCACGTGCGGAAACAACAACCACTCTTGACAGTTTTACTCCGGCGAGCGCCAGACGTTGGTGGTGCATGTTTCGTCTCGGTCTTGCGTCTTTACTGTAGCCTCCCCCTCTCCGAATATGTGGTCCTCATGATGGTGCTGTGCTTTGTCGCGCTGCATTTGTGCAGCCATTTTAGTTTCAGCATCCTGTTGCACCATTGATCTCGAGCCGTCCAGTAGCAGATCGACGCAAGAGACAAAACGCCCGAGCTTGATTGCGCAGCGGTTCTTGTTGCAACATCCCCTCCTCGCGTTTTCCTGTGTTCCTTGCTTGTCTCCTTTCTCTGTTTCCCGCGGACGTTTTTGATGTCGGCTACAGCAGCGGTGTTCAATACGGCCGACCACTTCAATTCCCCTACAATGATGGAAAACGACGACGGCAGCCTGAGTGCCCCTATCATGTACGCTTCTGTGGTAATGGGGATGATCACGATGTGGGCAGAGAAAAAGAGCGACGCGAAGCAGGCGCCTGGCGGCAAGGGCTCCGAGGATGAGCCTGTTTTGGCCGGGGCAAAGGCTGCAACGAAGGACCGAACGGCGTGGGACGAGCGGGTATGTAGAACCCGGCAAAGAGCGGACCATACATGCCACTGTCTTGAAGGCATGTGTCTATGGTTATCTCTATGGTTGTTAAAAACGTTTCTCGTAGGTCCTCACGGCCGTGCGCGACAGCACCGTTCGAGGAAATGGCTGCCCGTATACTCGTCGATTTGGAGAGCCGACAGAACCTTGTTGTCGGCCGACGTGATATACCCTTTGGTGCTGATTGTTCGACGAGAAAAAAACCGTCTGTGACTGTGAGTATCATTACTCGAACATATCGGCGATTCGAACCTGAGGTACGCTTTATCGTGTACTTTCAAGATCCTACCTACTTTTTGGGATAATGTGGAAGAAGAAGAAGATTTGTAGTAGTAAGCGAGTTGGGGAGGAAGTATTGCCATCGTCAACACCGTTGTTGCATTTTTGTTCATGATGCTAACAACCCTTCCCTTGGATGCGATCGACGACGCTTTCCCAGGACAAACAACTATTGGAAAAGGTCTCCAGCTCCGTGGCGATGGCTGCTGTGCTCGACCAAAAGCAGCGGTGGGCAGCAGTGATGCAAGTGAAGCAGCTCAGGGGAGTCATTGCCGAGTCTCTGCATCAGGTGAGATACGAGTGAACTGGAAGGCTGTATCCACTCGCTTCCCTCGATACAACGACCGCACACCTTTCGCTTTAATGCGAATGCGGCACCAAGCTTCACGATTTTCCGGCAGTTGTGAAAACAATAACGACATTAAACATGATATTCGTGAAACGAAATACTAAACTTGTCAAGAAAAATAAGCCGGTATCAGCAGTTTTTCGTGATTTTTGAACGATCATTTTTTCAGATATTTTCTTTCTGATCAGAAGTGATCGCCGTCGGCGTGTATTCCTCGCAAAAAAAAAAAACGATCCAATATTCGGGGGGATAGATATGTCGCTGAGTCTCAAAGTCGTCGGCGCCGACACGCGAAGATGCCCAAAAATACTTTTTCGCCGATTAGTCATTATAAAATCCATATTTTGAAAAATAAAACAACCTGAGGATCCCACGCCTACGTCGATAGAGTAGCATTGAAGTGCAACACTTGAATTGTCGATCATTGGCTCCTATATCACGATATTGCCTTATTATTATTTACAAGTTTAGTGCTCCGTTTCACGAATATCATACAAATAGTTCCTGTGAACCTACAACTGCTCCCACGTTTTGGCTTACATATATTTTGAATTGAAGTCAAAGACGAATCCGTATGTGCAGCGGAAAAGGGTATAAATACAATTATGTATTGTGGATCGCCCCATTTTTCATCCCACGGGGTCTGAGCTAAGATTAGTAGCAGTACTGGTGTTTACACGGCCGGAGTGGTGGTTACTAATGGTGTGAAACTCGCTCCGTGCACGTGGAACAGGTCAAGAACCCATTGACCGCATTGCGAACGTTCGGCAAGCTTCTGCTGAGAAGACTACCGCCAGACGATACGCTCAACCGAGAGCTGGCAAAGGACATCTTGTTGCAGGTATTCCAAAGGATTAGTTTGCTGAAGCTGCGCGATCGTCTTTGGGTAAAAAAAATCGAAGCTTTCTCAAAGCGAAGGTTGGTCCTGTCTGGAGTCATGTCGGCCTGCGACCTTTTTCCCTCACGACATAGGTGTGCTCTCGGATTCGCATCGTCCCTTCTGCCTGTGTCCCACCCCCCCTGCTTATGCTTGCGTACATGGCTGACTCTCCGCCGCTCTCGCCATGTTCCGCCTCCGATTCTCGGTGTCTGTCCGCCTACCTGTACGTTTTCCTTTCTCGCTGTTCCCGCCGTCGCGTCCTGCTGCGGGTTGCCTCCCATCTCGACGCCTTGTGACCGTCAGTCGGACCGTGTTGTCGACCTCCTCCTCCCGATAGATGCCGTCATCGGCCTCCTAGGCCAAGCCGTAGACACCGCAGACACTGCCGCAATCAACAACGCAGGCGGGGGGCTTGCCGGAGGTGGCACGCACCCGCACTTCGATGGACTCGCCGCCGCCGCCCCCTCTTCCTCCTCCCCTTCCGTTTCAAGCAACCCGGGTGGGGACGGGGTAGAGCCGTTTTCACGTGCCGGTGGTGAAGGGCGAGAGGCCGAATCCCTGCCCTGGAGCGTATCTCAAGGTGCGACGACGCCGTACAGCCAGTGTCCGCCAGGCCTGCGGAAATGGCCACGCTGCACGTGCAGCCTCTCTTGATAGGTCTATTTTTTTACTGACTCCGGTACTGCTGTCTCCTTTCACGCCAATCGAAAAAGGTAATGCCAAGCTGTTTTGTTTTCGCTGCCTCTACGGATGGTGTCAATGCGTTGGGTGCGCGCAGAGGTGCAGGACGCGCTTCTCTCGCCGTCTCCTGTCGAAGACTGGACTGAAGGTCTTGAACCGGTGGCTTCTGCCGGGTTTGAGACGCTGTCAGCGTCGAAGAGCGCACCGGTAGGCCTAATCTCCGTCCATGACGTGGTTGGGACGGTCGCTGTGAAAGTCAAGCCGATCGCCAAGTCGAGGTGTGTCGTGATTGGCATCTGCCAGCCCTCGTGTTTTGTTTTTGTCGCCCTAGTAGTTGCCGTAGTAGTGGCCGTACTGTACTACAGTAGTTGGCGAAGCCGGACAATGGCGATTGTCACAGCGTTCTCGGTCGATGCCGAAGCGTCGACTGAGGGTCAGCCCAGGCCGTCAATTCTGTCTATAGAAATGAGTGAACGTTCCATCGTCTTTTGCTACTATTTATCTATTATGTCTGTGTTGATGCTGTCAGTGCCGGAGGAAGTGGGTTCAAAGCAAGGGATGGCATGTTTGCGATGACAGGGCTTGCGCGCGAAAATTATATGTATGGTACAATACAAAAATTCCCGCCACTCCCCGGCCTAACCTGCTTCTCACTGCATCGCACATGACATCACAATCGTTGCGCACGGTACGATATAGGTTTTGGAGGTACCGGTATTTCAACGTTCAGATTGTTTTCACAGTGCGCACGCTTTACTACCTGACCATCTGAGTAGCGTCAGTTTCGCGGCTGATGTTGGATTGACTCCGCCGTCCGTTTGCCGCTGGCAGGTGGGTGCGATTCCGGTGGGATGTGGGCGACCCCCTTCCTGGTGTACTTGGCTGCGCTAGAGCACTAGAGGTGTGTGCTGGCCTGTGTTTTGTAGTGTGCGATATTGGTGCTCCTTTGTTGCTTACTGTATGCGAAGAATTTGATGCTCGCCTTCCAGAAGCAGTCTGTACAGCTGTCCACCTGCTTATAGTCGTGCTGGGAGGAGCGTGTGCAACACGAGTCGATCATCTGCCCAAGGACTTGTTCAGCACAACTATGTCGAGATTATGTGTTTTGCCATCAACATCCGCTCTCCAACGTACCTCGCATATCATAGAGACTTCGAGGAACGCCTTGACACTGCCCACCAAGTGAGAGGCGATAGTACACATTGCATAATACCTGGTACCTGGTACGAACATGCCGCCGGGAACTACAAGGAAACCAAGATCCGTTGCTCGAGCAGTCTTAAAGGGACGTTTTTTTCAGGCGCTTCACGCCGCCGCCGACAGTACAGCCCAGTACTGTGCAGTGCTGTACAGTACTGGTTAACAGTGGTTGTGCGCTTACTCGTAGAGGGAGCGGAGTAGAGTGGAGTCGAGTAGAGTCACGCGTGCTACGGTTGGGGGATATAGCTCCATTTCATATTTAGGCTTCCCCCTTAAGGAGCTCTGCATCTCACCGAAAACCTGACAAGCCATTTAATTTAAGCAAAATTGATAGTAACGTGGCCTAGGTATACAAGGCATAGTTGATGTTGTAATACATTGCCGTATAACACGCAAGATAACACACACCCTGGGACGAATTTCAGACCCGGTTTCCTCGAAAACGTGGGGGGCACACACAACGAAAATGATGGCGTTGGAAAGATTTCGTCGAGACGGTTGCATAGACAATAGACGCATCGCTCGGCGTACTCAGTACGCCCTCCCTCCCCGTTGTCGAGAAACCCAGCTTTGAAAATCGTCCAAGCGGGTGTGTTATCCTGCGTGTTATACAGTAGTGTAGTATTGCCATTCCTACTACAGTACATTGGCTAGCGTTCGTTGTCGGTGCCCTTGAGGAGCCCTGCCAGAAAGGTGCTGCCTCTATCTTAGCGCGGGTCTTAACTGCAGACTGCTCGGTAGCCTACGCCGCCGCTTCAACATTTCTGTGATATCGCCTTCTATTAATAGTGCTGTTTGGGGTCGCTTAATATTTGCTGCCACACATCGTGCTGTGTGCGGTCGCTTAAACTTTGCTGTGATGTCGCTTTTTAGTGTTGTGTCCCTCGTCCCCTCGGTTGCGCGAACCCCTCATCGTGTTGTTTGTTGTTTGCTTTGTTTATTTTTTCGCGTCAAATAGGGCTGTATGGCGACTTCACTGAAGAAATGACGTGCATTAATTTATAGTGATGGTGCTATTAAATAGCCACTGATGGACTGGAGTGCAATGTCTTTATGGTGGAAGACCCATTGCTGACACAGGAAACGGTTGATTCCCCTCCCGTCGCATTGCCAGGGGGCTTTATTGATCGTACTGGAGAAGGCAATACAATCCTGCGAGCTGGTCGGCAGTAAGCAGGCCACTGATGATATGGGCACGGTGGTGTTGACGGCACAAACCTGTACTCAAGCGGAATGGGGAGCCCATGGGTAAGTCCGGGGGAAAGACGGCGATCGTCTTCTCAGCACTGCTGTACGTACGCAAAGCCGTTTTTGGTTTGTTTACGATATTCGAAATAGGATTGTGTGGTGCATGGTGCAGGCCTTAAGGCAGGCGAAGTCTACGATAGTGGTAGCACTTGTTAGATGATTATTTTGTGACTGACTATTTCTATACTCCTCTACTGAACTACCGGCTAATCACCCGGTATATCCCACATGACCATGCCTCTTCGATGGTTGTATTCCAAGCAAAAAGTGAGCGCAACAGGCCGTGGTATCAGCCTATTGTTTTGGGTCATCTTGTTTTGCCTTGCCATCTTGTAGGCTTGTATCATATGTATATGTACGTATCGATAATACCGTATGAGTGAGATATGCAGCATATCCCTGATTGGACCTGCGAAATGGCGGCGAAGATATGGCTAACCTCCCATCCCCCCCTCCCCAACCCGCTGTAACGCGGCTACTGCCTGTCCGTGCCGCTTCCTCACGGTTGCCTCCGGCGGCGGCTGTTGTATTTTCACTGTTTTGAAGAGGCGTGGTGATTACGGTTGTGGGCAGTGCAGGCTTGAACAATGACCAAGAAACGGACGCGGGCGATATTCCGCACACTTTATATGATAGCTACTGGGACAGAGAAATAACAGACACTGCTATTGGTGAAAGGGTTGACTTGGACACCGCGGCTGAGCTCATGCGCTCTTGTGGGGGCGATTTGATGGTGGGCAACAAAGTCAACAAGACCAGCGAGGACGAACGGGAGTGGGGGACAGAAGTGAAGCTATTCCTGCCCATTCACCCAAGGAGATTCCAAGAATAACCCACTAAGTACGCGGGTGGGGGTGGGGGTTAAGGCTGAAGACTCCGCAGTCATAGTTTTATTTTCAGTTTTACAGCAGTGCGCCCTCTCGCAGGTGCCGCTTTGTTATATTATTATTTCTGGTTTGCTTTGAATCGATGTTGTGGTTGACCTGGGCGTTTGGAGATTACGGGGCGATCGTTTGCGGGTTTGATATAGAGAATAGAAGTGGAGTGAACCAGCTGTGATGCAACGCAAAATCCAAGCTGCATGGTGTACTATCGTAGCTGTGGTATCGCGGTGTCGTATCGATTCGATTCCATACATACATTTTGTTGCTGGCTGCCATTATGGTTATACGGGTGCTGCGATCTGATTTCTGCACTGCTCCTTACGGTGCAGTGCGTGTTTTACATCTGGTATAAAGTTAGGGAATCTTTAGTTGCCGAGTTGAGTAGGTAAGGCCTGATAGGAGTCAGCCGGTGCAGCGGAAGTACGGTACTCGTGTACTACAGTAAGTACACGGTAGTATCTTCGAGAGTCGGATACCGTTTCCCCGAGCACATGTATCGTCTCGCTCGTATGTGCGTGCTGAGGGGAGGCTTGGCATGCCAGCCATTCCCTTGTGGGCGCTTGGCAAGAAGGCAGTCATTTCCTTGCGCTAGATTACGTTACTGTAGGTGTTGATGCCCCCCCCCCGTATTTTTCGTTCGAATTCTCCGGTATTTTAAGTGGGCGCCCGCTGTCAAGAACCTTCCACGTAAAAAAAAATAGGTTCAGTTCGGCACGAACAATGAGAACAATGGAAGACAGCTCAGCAGTGGGATATACTCTGATGCCCACTCGTATACAACCGAGTTTTAGATAAAGGTCGCGAAAAAATGAAACATTTGAGTCTGGACACCAAATTGACGTTCCTTGGTACCGGGGGCGCCCACCATATATATACTACGAGTAGATGTATTAATAGTAGACTGCAGCAATGTCATACCATACCGTTTTTGGCCCGAGAACCTCCCAGGTGACAACTGCTGTTTTTGGTTTTGTTTTTTGTTTTTTTCACCATCCAAAGGGTGGTATCCTGCGATGAAGAACCCCCATGATTTCATACAGGGGCATCTGTAATAATGTATGATACCTGGTACCTCGAGTACTTGCACTGCTGCCTATACGTACAAGCAAGGTACACCACATTTATGAGTATAGAGCTGCGACTTACAGTACAGCTCGACACTCACGCGTACAATAACGCGTCGCAGCCGTCGAGCGTATCAACTGATGCACTGGCATTTTGCACAGCAGCAGTGCGGTTCCGCTGGCGCGCTCACGGCCAGCAGGGATACTTTTCCATTCTCAATCTAAATATTTGCTGAAAAGAGTATTTCACGTAATCGTTTGAAAGTGGCCGAGGGTCAACATTGCCGAGAAAATACACTGTCGGGCCGTCGGCCTGGCCTGATGCAAAACGTCCTTGCCTTTGGCATCAAGTATCAGGTACGCCGGGTACAAGGCACACAACACAACTACCACACACACTGCACTGCATGGCTTCGTTGATGAATCCAGTTCGTAGTTTTCTCCCCTCGTAATAAAGCCAATTATTGTATGGAACTCCATGAGATGACAGTTTGAGGCAGCCTCGAAGACGAGACCCAGAGACGGTACGGCGGGAATAACAGGCAGTTGTGGAGCCCGTGCGGGCTTTGCTAGAGGTCGGAAACCATGGAGGACCACTTCTCGCGCATGCTAGATGCTTCGGCCACGGGCAGGTGATACGATTCGATCCCAACAATAACCGAACGTTGCTTGTGAGTGGTACATCCTCTCGATCTACCTTCCTTCGCAACCCACACCCCTGCATAGACCTGCATCATAGACCTACAGTAAAGTACACAGCAGCACAGATTCCACCATATTGGACTGCGGGGTAAGCAGCTTGGGAATGTCTTCTCCTTAGACGTGTGCACGGCCGAACGCTGCCCGCGCGTTTTGAGTTCGCAAATATCCTCATCTGTCGTTCCACGGTGGTGGGAAGTGGGAAGTGCGTAAGACACAGCAGCAGACAGATTGCGCACAACTCAGCTGTGATCGTGTCTTGCAATCGATTGCACCAGGTACCATTCAGGTAACAATGTTTTGCGCCAGGCTGCACGGCCGCACGTACAGCAATAGGTATACGTGGGTACAAGGGACAGATCGGAGAGAGAGCAAGACGTTGCGCTGATTGGTTTGCTCGCGCCATGGGAGTTTATGAGGTGTACTCAGTCGTTGATCTTTGGGACCAAGCGAAGATAAGATGATTGTGTACATTTGAATATACTGGTATTATCTTTGATTTGGCATTAATATTTTTAGCGGTGGACACCCTCTCGCATTATGTTTTAGTACAAGTAGCACTCTACTTGCTACTTGCAGTACAAGTAGCAATCTACTATTAACAGATCCGGTCAGTATATTCGCCAGCAGTTTTATCATATGTCCAAGAAACACGCCCTATTATAGTACGGAAACCCACCAAATGCGTTTCGGTACGTAGGAGACACGGGAGATGAGTTATCCGTCACCCCTCGGATGTTAGACCCTTTCGCGTGTTCCTTCCTTACGCATATTTGGTGTTTGGTATATTCCTCTGCCTTGAGTAGCTAACACCGTCGCTCGGCGTTACTCGCTTCGCTACTCTCTAGGATAGTTACTATTAGAGGTGAACATGAACGCGTATTCTTGCCGTTAGGCCGTTTCCTATGCGGTTCGATGTTTGCGCTTCAGATTTTGACCCAATCGCATTTTCAGATGTGAACTTGGCAAATCGAAACAGTCTTCCTATGCGAAAAAATCAGATTTATTGTGCGTGTACAGATTCGACCAAACGCCGAGACCAACTGTTGTTATTGTGGTTTGGCGCCGCGAAGAGACACGCTCGGTACGCTGCCCTGCGCGTAGGACCCAGGCGTCCGAGCCAAGGCTGACTGCCTCTGGTCTGGCGGCGAAGAGACGTGGCGAGTGCGCTAGAGTCAACCTGTCGTTTGGGTATCTTGTGTTTCTTTTTCTGACTGACTGCTGCTGTACAGCGTGTAGTCTACGAGTACGTATCCACAGGAAGGTGCGTGCCGATTGCGCTTCTCTTCTCCTAGCCCGAGCCCCCGACTGTAGTCTGGCCACAGAGGGACGCACCGCCTGCCGCCCGCGCGTCGGGCGCAAAACAACGTCGCTATTCAGCCGTGTCGCCATCCAACTCATCGATCGTTCTGCTGCTGTTTGCTGTCGTGGATAACATCTTGAATTTAGAGAGCATGCCCAAAATCCGACGACTTGGTCATCGGATTCTCAAATCGAAAATTTTCCGGTCGGATTGTGCATATTTGGACAGCCTTACCGGCGATTTTTATGTCGCCAATAAAGGTTGAAATTAAGAATGAAACTTTTGACCTGTAGAAAAAAAATCAATCAGAAGCAGGGAAGTATCCTACTCATGAACGACTCACAGCCCAGCTCTCTTGCCACTCGTGCATACGTACGGTGTTCCGGGAGTGATGTTGGAACGACTTCGTTCGAGCTGTCGTACTCTCTGCTCGTGATGCTGCTTGCATCTTGAACAATAACTCCTGGGTGAGCACTCACCCTCTACCAGGTACGACACAGCCCGCAATAAGCGAGGCAATCCAAGCCCGCTCGCCTCGCGGAGTTCCAGCTCTAGTGGCGATGACTGCCCACACGCCACAGGGTAGAAGTCGCTGCGCGCGGATCAAAACCAACAGCAGCAGCAGTAGCAGCAGCCCAGACAGGCGACGGTCACTAGCAGCAGGATGACTTGCCGCAGTCCGTGCCCGGCAACGATCCCGCCCACGATGCTTGATCGGCTGTAGCCACGCCTGCTGCTACTCACGTGTGCAGAACTCCGACCATATAACCAACTGTTTTTCATCTATGATGTACCAGGTAGTGTAGTAATCCGGGAATCTTTCACGTAAAATGCATACCACGGTAGTTCGAAAGCTCTCGCTTTCTTCCGCGTGGAGGTATTCTTAAAAACCGCAACCGCAGCCGCAGCTCATGCCCGGCGACTACCAACCAGCTGCAGGCTACAGCAGCACATACCCGGCGAAGATCTAGCTCGCACTACTGTCTGTGCAGCAGCAGCAGCGGCAGCAGCAGCCATCATGACTATTGCTCAATAGTCTACCTCTTGACATGCTCGAATAGAGTTCAATCGTGCGGCCGTTCCGCTGTAGATTACCACCCTGTCCGTAAATATAAGAACGGTTTGGATTAAATTTACCAGGTATGTATTTAACCAATCCTCACATTAAGCTACACCGTTGAAGGGAATAAATACTAAAAATGAAAGGCGGGGGGACCTGGGATAACGATTAGTTGCTTGTAGCAAGGTGACTACTGGTATTGATTAAGGATACTCGCAGTTTCATGTGACGAGGAGGGGGGGCTGTTTCTTGTTATTGGGAGAAATATATGAAAAACGTTGTCAGCCAAAATGGCAATTTTTGGGAGCAGATTACTCCTCTTGAACAACATTGATTTGAATGCGGTTTAATAGCGGAAAGCCTGTAGCCCAGGGCATGCAATGCCATTACTGTTTTTGTGTAGAGCTTAAGGAGACAGCTATGCTCGCGTGCGAAAACTTGAACTATATATGGCCTTTTCGGCCATTTATCTGACAATTTCGGTTGTGTTTTTTTATGTGTCAAGTACTTCACCCACGGTAAGTAACGATGCGGTCATGACCACAAAATGTCAAAAGGAAAGTCCACCTACATCCCGAGCAATCGTCGATCAAACTTTAGCCTGAACGTATCGTTTAAGACCTATGCCAATGGAAACGCAAAGTCGAAAAGTTTTCTTTCGAAAATATTGCTTTCACAGGACAGCCGAGCCGAAAATATCCTTGTGTTGCCGCTGTGGGAAAAAAAGAAAAAAATGCTCGATTTTTTCTTCTTTTTTTCCTAACGGCTGCAGGCGACGCAATTAGTTTTGCTCGTTGCACATTGTCAACACGCTGATACAATCAGCTCGTGCGACGATAAATGCTCGATCTCGACATAGACTCAGCCCACGGCCAACCCGTTTGGTGTCGGGCAAGGCCAACGAGTATGGATTACGGCCTCGAAGATATCAGGTGGATCGATGGTCTAGGGGACGAGCGAGAGCTTGCCGGCGGCGTCAACCGGTATCCTCCCACACCTAAGAAAAAAAATCTATGTTTTGCCATTCGAGGCGGATGGACAAAAAGTGTCATCTGTTTTGTGCACAACAGCGGCCAATTATTTTTTTATTTATACGCCTGGCCAGCGCCCGCCACACGTCACCAGCCATGGTGTGAAACGGTGACCTTAGAGTGGGTCGGAGCCCCACATAACGAGCGCACTCCGTTCAGAATTCATGACGCAGTGGTTGGTTTTGTCGATAGATGTCTGTCGAGGGCTCGGAATCTTGCCGCTTCGAACCAAACATCCGCCCGAGTTTTTCTGAAGCCGATCTTGGCCCAACATCGGCCCCAGACTTGTTTTTTCGGGATTTTCCAAAAGTTGGGAACTTTCCTTTTGAAGAAACGTGCTCATAGCAAAAGCTGTACCTGAAAATTATGTCGGGTATCTTTGGAATTTAAATTTTTTTATGGGAACTTTGCGTTTGCAGTGGCACAGGTCTTATCAAGATTTTCTGGAAAATGTGATTTCCTTCGTTTTTTTTTTTTTTCGGTTGCCCTGGTCTATACGAAAAATACGAGACATCGTATTGCGGCAAAATAAACGCCATTCTCACCTCTGACAGTATGCTGCTGCAATCCAATACACTGATTGATTTTGACGACAGAATAATCGCTACTGACTTAAGTCAGCCAGGGTCCAGCCCTAATGATCACCGCAAAACACGGAAGAAAGCACGCCCCGGGCTAGATAACACCCCCCTCACTTGAACTACACCAGTTTTTTTTCCCATACGATAACACAAACCGGATTCAGACATGATTTTTTTTCTTTTTCCCGATACCGAAACCCCAATCAGAAATAGGCATGAAATTAATCACCGAACCGTTGTTTTTATTTTCCCATACCAAAACACCAACCAACTCTAGACTCTTTTTTTTTTTTTTTTCTTAAATCATCGCCTTTTTACTTTCAAGCCTAACTCGTAGGAGGTTTTACCCTCAGCGATCTTCTGGACAAGCCATGGTCAAAGGTGTCGTCCCTTCTCCCCCCCGGTACGTGCCTTTCTTTTTTATCGCGCATAGGGTTCATCATTCCCACTGCTCGTCAATTTTCATCGAATGTAGCTAACTCACGCTCTCGCGCTTTCCGCCAATCATTTTTTCATGCAAGAAAACGTCCCTACGAGCATGCACCCGGTGAGACTCGAACCTACGAAATACGCGGACCACCTTCCAAGCCACCGGGGACGCCGGCATGAAACAACTAAACTGATAATTTTTTTCCCCCATATCCGAATCCAAACCAGACATAAACATGAAAAAAAGTACCAGGTATATAGTTTCTCCCATGTCATAATACTGGTACAGTAGTAAAGGCATAAAATATAGACCAAAAACTTAGCATGAATGCGGACCGCCTCACACACACACAGATACAGTAGATAGATACAGCATGGTCACCCCAACATATTCAATTTTCACATGAAGGTTGGGCATCGTGGTAAGATACGCGTAAGACTTTACCGATTTCCATTCGGCGGTGAAGTCTGGTCTGACATTATTCCTAAAATCCCCCGACATTGGGTGCACATACCAAGCGCCAAATGAAGGGGAGGGGTGGATGGTGCATGACTTTAAGTCAAGACTCTCATGAAACAAACACCTTTCATTTACCCGACCACATGACCAAAGAAAAGGAGCACCAAGCGGCACGTAGATATCTGGATATCTTGAAAGATAGAAGCCGGTACAAAATGTGGGGGGATTGTTGGACAAGCTTTCGGCGGTGAAGGTCTACTCGGGAGCATTTGTGGGGTAGTTACCCATGGTGAACCGTACATATGACGGAGAAAGCGACGTACGAGGCATCTCGATGTGTGAGTAAGACTTTGCGTTATGCGAGCCGTCCTTGAACCTTGCACGGTAATAGTGACCTCCCTGGAGGAAAGTATCCAGTACAGCAGCGGGGCAAGAAGATAAATGATACGATTGTGGGACACCGAGATGGTTACCATGCAGATCGCCTGACACAAACGTGAGGTACTTGTGTTAAGGGTGTTGACCTTGGCTCCAGGCTACGAGCCCGTGTTGGAGACACTATTTAGTGTGGTGCGCCGGCAAAAAAGCTGGAAGACACAATCTGTCAAGGAGTACTAGGATGGGGAAGTCCCAGGAACTTGAACAATTCCCACTACCATTATGAACACAAATAAGATGGAGATACTCTCGGAAGAGATTCGGAGAAAGACGGCGAGGCAGGGTGGATGGAGAAAGAAGGGTTGGCAGGGTAAAGCACTAGTGGTGCTGATATTTGGAGTTTCTAGCGACAATTTCGGATTGAGTTTAAGAGGAAGTGCGACGAAGTAGGACTGTACTGCTTTGCAATAGGAAACGTAGAACGGGGGGGAAAACACTTTCGAGTCACGCTAAAGCCGAAAGCGAGCATGGAGTTGCAGATGATAAGAGACAGAAAAGGGGTCTGCATGGATTAGAAGACTAGGATGGAGATTTGTATAGCTAATGGAATAGCGAAACTAAGACGTAGTCCTGGGGTGAACGAAGGTTCGGGGAGGCAGGAAACAGCAAGTGGCTTGAAGAGAATGGGGGAGAAATTTATTGGGGCGCAGAACCAGCAGACGCAACCAGAATCGGAAATGGAAAGAATGCTCAAAGAAGAGAGGTAATAGAAATATTCGTAGCGAATACGGAGAAGGAACATCAGACAAGACTAGAGCGAAACGAACAAGAGGCTGAGAATACGATCATGGAACGTAACTGGGTTCGCCACGGAAGAGCGCAAAAGGAACGAAATTACCGAACAAGTAAGCGCGACCTAGACATGGTGGGAATTCCAGAGTCGTGGGAGAAGTAAGGGGGGGAGATAGGATGCAAAGTTGGAGAGTACGCATGGAGAAGGAAAAAGAGGAAGGGACATAATAGCAAGAATAGGGCGGCGGGGGGGACGGAGTTCCTAGTCAAAGAATACATTGGTGATATAGTAGAGGTGATCAAAGACACTGATTTCGACGAAAGCATACCAGGTATGGATTAAGGTACCAGGGGAGCGGGGAGCGAAATCTTACTTTTTAAGAAACATCTATATGCCCCCAGAGTCGAAGAATACGATGAAAGATATACAGAGAAAGTTCGGAGAAGTAGCCGTAGATGTACGAAGATATGAAAGGCGAGGAGAAGTAGCACTATTACGGGGGACAATACAGTAGTAAATAAGACCAAATATTGTTGGTAAAAATAGGGAAATATATAGGTTTTTGTGTGTACCGGAGGTCCTATTTACTATGGTCCACGGTAATAGTGGGAGATTTTAACTCAAGAATCGGGCAGGCAATCAAACTGAATGAGAACATTGAACAATATGAGAAAGTAACAAAGAATAAGAATGAGAAAGAGATGTTACGATTCCCCAAGCACAACGAAATGAAGACGTTAAACGACAGAGTAAAAAAGGCAGAACCCAAATAGACTAGACAGTGCATACAAAAGGGAGAAAGCTCTATCCTTGACTTTGTATTATTAATATTAATAGTAGAAAATGGAAGTGGTAAGGAAACGGAACTACACATATGCGCAACGGGCGTAGTGACCTAACCTTTTCAAGATATATAGTAACGACCTGATATTGATAGTAGCAGTCGAAGCAGCAAGGCAGGGATTCACGGTAGGGGAAGATACGGTGTCGGGGTTGATGTTTACGGATGACTTCGTGGAGATATCAGAAACACCCGTGGATAGCAGCAACAAATGGAGAAGGCGCTAGAATACACTAGGAAATAGAGAGTGACGGGGAACGTTAAGAAATGCGCATTATTAATAGTTTTTTTTTAACGAAGACAAGGCGAACCGGGTAAATTTCAGTTGGAAGAGGGGAGAAGATGAGTTGCCGATCGTAGACCGGTATACGTACCTTGGCGTAGAGATATCAAAAGACTGCCCTTGGGATACGCATACAGCAAGTAATAGGAAAGGGTAAAGCACACTTAGGCAAGATGGATGCGATCCTAACAGACTGGCACCTTGACACTGGGATTATGAGATGCATCCTGATGAATGTGGTATTACGGGGTGCATAGTAAATAGGACCAAATATTCGTAGTAAAAAAAGAGGAAATATATAGGTTTTTGTGTGTACCGTAGGTCCTATTTACTATGCCCCCCCGTAATAGCACGAAAGCTAGAATATGCACACAGGAGAAGTATGGGAAGGGAGCACGAAAATCGTAAAACAATTGGAAACAGTACAGATGACATCAGCTAAAAAAGTCCTACGATGCTCAAGTACGACTAGTTATTACAGTATTCGGAGCAGAACTGGGAATTCACCCACTCAAGACAAATACCAGGTAGAAACATGAGGAAGTTGAAATGGCAATATAAAGTAGGTAAGGAACACGCCCAAAAATAGGTTGCCAGCCATAGTTGATAGAGCTGTATGGGAGAAAGCGACAAAAGGGTGAGAGCTGGAATAATAGGTGGGATGTCGTAGTTGCGAAAGTATGGAAGGGTATAGGGGGAAACCAAGGAGAAGTGATGTCCGCCGGGAAGTTTGGGAGGTACAA
Source organism: Macrocystis pyrifera (assembly GCA_031763025.1). NCBI lineage: Eukaryota > Phaeophyceae > Laminariales > Laminariaceae > Macrocystis > Macrocystis pyrifera. Next base: position 15,226,073 of record JASSKH010000009.1, read on the forward strand.
GGCAGAAGTAGAAGAAAGGATAAAAAGAAGGGAAAGGCTAGCGCTAAGAAACAAGGTGAAATCGGAAAAACACTTGTTAATAGAGATATGCGGGGGATTGAGCGAAGAAATAGGAATGAAAACGTATTTTCGCGGCCCAATGGACTTGGCGAAAACACTCAAGCTGCGATTTCGTGTTGGTGACCTGGACCTGCCAGAAAGAAGAAAGAGATATACCAGTAGCCCAGAGGAGGAAGAAATAGATGCATAGATGTGCCCGTGTGGCAAAGCAATAGAGAAGTAGAACTCACGTTGTAGGATAATGTGAAATGTACAACGAGGAACGGGATGTGTTACAAGAGATGAGGGAAATAGGCGAATGTGACATGGAGGACTTTGATATACTAGATGCAGCGAGAGAACGATCGCTGTCCTAGGAGATAGATGGTGGCCACAGGCGGCCTAACAGGAAGGAGATAATACTAGCAAAAAAAATCATGTTTCAATATGTGGAACGTAATGAGCGCCTAAATGCTGGAGGTGTCTCTATTAGGAGTAGGAACGGTGCTCCATCTCGAAAGGGATGCGTGGTCAATGGTCAAATGAGTAAGATGATGAGTACGCCCCTCCCCCCCCTCACATGAGCGCAATCGGTGATAATTTTTTGGGTCCGTTTTTCGGTGGTCACTTTATCACCGGGGGTACGTTGAATACGACACTCCCGACGGAAATGCGTCTCAAAATGTGAGCAAACTCCAAATTTATCACACCACCTCATGAATACCAATCACCCACAACACTGCTGCTACTCATCATACTCTGACCCTACTATTGAAACTGTAAAAGGCCATACGATCAGCGCCGGCAATAGGTTTCTTGCCGATCACGGAACTTGTCGCGTGTGATGATGTGATGATATTAGTAGCAAAATCTCGAAAACAAACCAGCGCTTAAGGCTATCATTCGGTGTGCGGTGTTCCTGGTATTGTTGTTCGGGGCGTCGACTGGAAACACAGCTTTTATACGTAGTATCATGTTGCTGTGGCACCAGTTAGTTTCTCAGCGGGGCAAGGACCTTTTGAACTGCAATTTTCGGGATTTTTAGCACAATTGAATCCCTCCTGTAACCAGGGCGTACGGCATTGACTGTAGGGCTCCGGCGCCTGTTCAGGTGGAGCGCAACGTGAGCGGGAAAGCGTGCTGCACTCGTGTGCTGCAGGCGTGTAGCCCCCCCACCGGGTCCCCGGAGGGACGCCGGCGGCTAAAAAATGCGACACCTGCGTTAGTAAACGGCCGACAACCGCATGATAAAGTGGGCTTAGGCACCTAACACATTTATTTCAACCGCAGTGGAAACAAGAGAGTGAGTCAAGTATCTTTGATGCCCCCCCCCGCGAGGTTTTTTTTCGCCTTGCGGAAAAGAAGGACGCACGGCGCGAAAGCTCGCGCTGCGCTGCGTGCAACACGCCTTCCGACGGCTGTTGCGCTGAACAGCAATCAATTCTAAGGCGGACTTTGTGCCAACGCAACAGTCACCCTTGTGCCCTGCCGGTAACCGCTCTGCTGCATTTCAGCGAGGCCTGGATCGTTTCTGTCCTCTCCGGTTTCGCGTGGGCCTTACCATCACCAGCAGTATTGCGCGGGAATGGAAAAGCAAGCTGGTTTCAGAACAAAAGCCTCTCACACCCCTTTTTAGTTACCACACCCCTTGTTGCCGGTATGAGCCCCTTTGTTGTCGAGTCCCTTGTTAGTTATGACACCCTCTTGTTATCACGCCATCTGCAAGCTGGGCGAGGTCTATTAACGCTTTTCAACAATCACGAATACCCCTACAGTAGTAGCACACCCGGTCGTTAACCCCCCCCCCCCTCGTTATCACACACCCTAGCTGCGGGGCTCTTGTGGATGTTGATTTTCACCGGGGATGCGTTAGATAGCACACACACCCCCACAACAACACACCCGGTGATGATATTTTTATATCGGTAGGTCAAAATGTTATCACCGGGGTGTGATTTCCTCCGTATTATGATATGCAGTAAAATTGCCACGCAGCGGTACAACAGCAGCAGTATACGACCTGGATCTTTGCTGGATGCTATTAATACATATGTCACACATTGATCTGATCCAGGGTTAGGTTTGATGCTGCTGCGACGCCAGCATTACCGCTAGCATTACTGCTGCTCGTATATACCCCGTGCTGTTGCTGTCGCTGATGCTGTCGCTGATGCTGTCGCTGATGCTGATGCTGATGCTGAGCCAACCGTCGATGCCAACACATGGCGTGCATCCTTCATGGACAGCCTAGGCTCCTAAAATCAGGGTTGGGTTCGATATTGCAGGGACGACACCAGTACTGTCTGTACTGCTGCTACGGTATGAACACGTGCCCAGTACTGCTGCTGTCGTCGTTGTCGTTGATGTAGTTGCTGCTCGCCCAGCCGCCGACGCCAACGCATGGCGTGCAACACAAAGGTAACTCGAATTGGTTCCTCTTTGTGCGTCTGCTGCTGTGTTTGTCACAGCTGTTCGTGTTCCATTCTTTCCGCTGCAAGTGTGCCGGTATACATATCTGTATATACACACACAGTAGTAGGTATATTCCTGGTATATTCCTGGTATGTCAGTAACTTACTGCTTCATCCTTGACAGCTCGCCACGTTTGTTTGCTCCCGATGAACAACAGTGCTGTGCAGGGAACGTACATCCCGGCTCAACACTTCGAGGGGAGGAAGTTGGGATACGTGTTCACCAAGGGAGCTCATGGGCTGGGCTACTACATGGACGCCGCACAAGCGGTACGCCACAGCAGTCTCCCAAGTATATGACATGACTTGCCCCTCAAAGTTGGGCTCGGCATGACCAATTGTTGCATCGGCGAGGGATCGCACCTGTGATGATTGCATCGGTGTATAGTGAGGGGTGATCGCACGATGAGTACTTGTTACCGCAAGTCACTACCGCTGTAGCGATGGCACCGGCAACATCAGTAACGGTGTCGCGCCAGCAATTGTACCGCACTGTAGTACATATGAGATATGGGTAGAGTGGGCACATGACGAATCATCGCACGAGCTATTATGGCAGTGGCTGTGCTCAGGGTTACCGTTTGTGAGCAGTGCGACTGTCGCCAAGGGTAGCCTCAACCTCCAAATCGCGCTCCCTCGGCGTCTAAACGCGGAGACGGTATGGTTATGGTTATGGTATGGTATGGTATGGTATGTACCTACAACCGTACGAGTATGTAGCCCCCCTATAGTAGGAGCGATGTTCATCATCGTATTGGAGGGTGTCGGACGTGGTCCAAGAAGATGAAGGTCGACAGGGCTACCTCCAGCTGCAACGCTGCTTTCGGCAGATCGTGGTACCGAACCCTCGCGTGTATCAATCACACCATGATATACCGGTACATGTGTATGACAAACATCCATCCTTGGGATAAAAGCTTGTTTGTCTGTTGATGGGTGCTTTGGTGACGGCAGGCGGACGTGATGGAGCAGGATGGCGAGGGTGGGGACAGCAAGAAGAGGGCGAGAGACGAAGAGGCCGACGAAGAGCGGCTAACCAAAGTGAAACCAGAACCTGTCAGGTAGGGTGGGCCGTTTCGACGGCGATGCCATGCCTTGCCGTGCCATGCCATGCCTTGTCACGCAATGCCTTGGCGTGCCAAGCCTTAGTATCTCATGAACGTCCGTGCTAAGATGGCACCTGATGGCACCAGATGGCACCGATGGCACCGATGACACCGCACACGCTCTGCCAATGACACCGCCAATGATGCAATGACGTTGTCAATGACATTGCCATGTGGACCAACCGTAGCGAGCTATTAGAACTATTGATATTGACTTTTTGTTGCAGTTTCATGTACAGGTATATAGACCAATTACAACTGGGCGTAATGTTAAGTGTTGTACTACAGTACAAGATACTGTTTTGCTTGGCTAGGCCTCCGAATGCCTATAGACGTCCCTGAGTGTTGTATTCGTGACTACAGTAGGCACTCTTTTAGCACCAAAAATCCGTGGGAAACAAGATAAAATACCTACTGTAGGCAAGGCCAAGTTCTGTAAGCCGCGCCCGCCTACGCTGTCTGGTATTACGGTAAGGGTTCATAGTAAATAGGACCACATATTGTCAGTAAAAATAGGTAAATATATAGGTTTTTATGTAGACCGTAGGTCCTATTAACTATGGAGCCCCGTAATAAAGCAGTACCTGGTACTGGAAATGCAACGAACATTGAGCGCACTGCGACACCCTTTTCTCAGACCCAGGCAAGAGGCGTATAAACAAAAACCAAGCAAATACAAACTGAAAAAAAAACTTTTTTTTTTCAAAATTATTTCTGGCATAAATCCCCAACCCGCTGGTCGGTTCTTTGTTCCGACATAGTGGGGAGTGTGGTCCCGTTTTGTATTTTTTGTTTTTGTTCACCTCTGAATACTCACTGCACTGCTAAACGAACCGCTTAGGTTCGAAGACTTGGCCTTGGAAGACCTGGACGAAGAAGCCATCGCGCGCATGCTGGATGAGGCTGACAAGGAGGAGGTCAGCGAGGTCGACGCTACGGGGGTCAAGCAGCTGCTACTCCTGCTCGAGCGCAAGATCAACCGCAATCAGATGATGCGAGTCAAGTTTCCCGAGCAGCCCGAGAGATTCGTTGACTCCGAGGTGATATCATGTCGAAGTTTGTTGGATACTGTTGGATACTTTGCATAAAAGCCGTCGGATCCTTTTCGTCCGGTCGAGTATTGTTGAACTCTACTCAACTCTGCTGAGACGTGCTGATATTTGGCGGAATTCGTGGTTGTCGTGTGCTTCGTGTACGTGCATCATTACATTGCATAACATTTTGACAGCTTTCATGAAGCCTGTTGGTGCCTGTTGGTGCCTGTTGGCGCATGCCAGTATGCCGACACGGGTGCTTTGGGTTGTCCTTGTTGTTGTTGGTGTTGCTGTTGCTATTGTTCGTTGCGTTGTTCATTGCGTTGGTGATGTTGTTCTGTGTTGTGTCATTGTTTTTGTTGTTTTTATTATTGCTACTGTTGATTTGCTGTTTTTATGCCGTCGTTGATCTCGGTGCTGTTCGTTGTTGTTTTATGCCACGTTCGTTGTCCTTGCTTAGGTGGAGTTGGACACGGCCGTCAAGAGCCTGTCTGTGGTAGCCGCGGCGCCGGAGCTTTACCCTGCCTTGGTCGATGCCGGTGCCGTCACATCGCTGCTCGGACTCTTGACGCACGAAAACACGGTGAGAGGTTACAACTACCGGCCAGCCGACAAGCTTCGGCTTTTCGCACGGTGTGAGAAGGCTGCATAGTGTGATAATGCTGCATGCTTTGAGAAGGTTCCACGCCGTGGACAGGTGATGTACAGGTTATTCATTCCCACTTCATTATCTACATATTTCAGAGCAGATATTAATAGATTCCTCATATGTATGATCCGTATTTTTTGCGTGATCTGTGTGTTCCGCATGTTCAGTATGATCTGGTGTATGTTACCCGGTGGAAACCGTATAGTGTGCATGATCTAGCACACGTGGCCTGGGGTGGATTTGCACTCTGCAGGTCTAGCACAGCCACCCTACTGAACCTACTGTTGTGGCATACACCCTACTGACCCTACTGCAGTATGATAACGCGTGCTGCTTTGTGTGGCCGATGCTGTACTATAGTCAAGTCATTTGCTTCTGGCAACATTTCCCTCTTGAGCCTTTGGGACTGCAGTCCTATTAATGAAAGAGTCAAGTGTCAAACGCGCTAATATTAATAGTATGATAGTCATTTGGGCTCGGCGGAATTCCTATTTTGATGCATGTTCTGGCCTGCTACGGAAGGGAAGATGTTCCACGTCCTGTGAGGCGCTGCTGTAATATGTCATTTTTGCCCTATTTTGTCTGTTTCCTTTCCCCAGGATATTTCTATCTCTCGGTGCTGCTGCTGCTTCAAGAGCTCACGGACTCTGATGTTCTGAGCGAGAGAGAGGAGGCCTCAGTCATCGTCGACGCCATCGTTGATAAGCAGGTACGTGCTCTCGTGCTTGTTGTCACTGATTTCTTCGACCTTAGGTACACTTCGGGCCGTGTTACTGCAGCCGTTTTGAGCTGTCCGAGCGTGTCGTTGCTAGGGCATCGTGTGTCATGCTTAACGAAGGCATCGTGTGTCATCGCTGCAGTAGCCCGCCTCGTGTGATTCAGTCGTTGCCAGTCATTATCAGGGAAACCTGTCCTCGATGCCGGATTGATTGACTGGCGGATTCGCTCACGTTGTGGATCAGGGCGCACGGCGAACCTCAAGGGTGGGAGTTCACGACCACGTGGCATGTGGCGGCGTGTCCACCGGCCCGTTCCTTTTCGTGCAGTCGGCTATTAGAGTTGACATAACCGTGAGAGCTTACAGAGCTTCAGAAGTACTATTAATAAGGCGGATAGAGCTAAGGGGGCTGAACCATACGTTACGCCCAGCACGCGTCAGTAAGCGCCTACCTGGTGTATGCCTAAGGGCAAGAAGGAGTGGGCGTGTCGAGATCTATGGCCGCTGGAATTTTCGGTACGCGCTTGCCTAACTACTGATATGGAGATATGCGGAAGAGTTTTCTCTCTCTCTTTCTTTCATGTCTACCACACGGAACACGACAACCTTGTCAGGGTTGGACAGTCGCGCACTCATGCAGTAGACACTTGACGAATACTGCAGCAGTAGTATCATACAGTAGTACTGGTTGAGTCACTCGGCACGCTATGAGGACATTAATACCATACACTATTATTGTGACAGGGTACTCCTTTTCGCGGCGACATAGACAGTGCTGTGTAAATATAGAGTACTTCAGGGAAAAACCTTTTTCGATCGACTGTAGCCAAATCTGTCATGTGGCTGACGACTTGTTCTCAAACTGCGGGAACTTGTACCCGGGTGTTTGGCAATCATTTTTGGGTTCTCGTGGTGTGTCTGTTTCGTTACATGCCTACAGTAGATAAACCCGGGGGCACACAGTGACCAGAACTCACGATATGTCTACTATAAACCCCATCCATGCATCCCCTTATGTTTACACAACATATATGTATCTGGTTTTAGTTGCCACGGTAAATTTTGATTACCACCAGCTATGTATTACTATGTATTACTATGGCCTATGGCCGTAATAATGTAAGTAGGGGTATCTCACCGCCCTATGATTACGGGGGGCCATAGTAAATGAGACCCACGTTACACACTAAAACCTATATATTTATCGATTTTTGCTAACAGCATTAGGTCCTATTTAGTATGGTCCCCCATACTAGTACTAGTAATAGTAATAGTAGACCTTAATGTACAGACGCGTTTGTGCCCAAACTGCTTGGGATTAACTAGTGTGGAGTAGTTGTTGTAATGAGAGGGGTTAACCTTTCTTTCACTCCCCGCTCGGCGGCGCTCAGGGGCTGGAGTTGCTGGTGCAGAACCTGTCTCGACTGGACGAATCGAACGAGGAGGATGCCAAGGGCGTGAACACCACCATGGGAGTCTTGGAGAACCTACTCGAGGTGACGGTCGGCAGTCGGTCTTTCTTCCCACCGCAGTGTTAGTCTTGCATTCAGCCTCCCTCTGGTTTTGCCCCCCTGTAGCTACCTGGTGCTCATGTACACTACCAGGTATATAGACAACGCATGGGAGCCACGCCGTGCCATGAAACGTCGCCCCGAGCATCTTGGTGTGCCATGTCGTCGTTCGCGTGCGCGTATGCACATGATAGCTGGGTGATCAGAAGAAGGGTAGAGCTAAGAGCTTCCTCGTGGCAGTGTACTTTCGTCTACAGTGCTGTCCAGTTTCGTCGTACCGTGGCGCAGTACTTTTAACCCCGCTGGGGCCTATTTTCAGGAATAGCGACGAACACACTGACATTATTAATAGGTGTTATCAACCGCGTACGAGAAGCGTGAGCGCTTGGAAGTGCCGGAAATATCTTGCCTCGCTCATGCCGCACGGCTCCTTGCATTGTAACTTTTACTGTAGATGCCAATTTTTATCACCCGCGATCACCAATTATGCAGTTGCCGTTGCTGAAGCCGTTTCAATTTCATCATTATCTGCTCTCAGGTCCCAAGGGTTGACGTAGTTTTTGTTGTTGTTTGTCGGTGGCGGATGGCACTGTCCGCTTTTTTTTTTCAACTTGCCGGTTTTCTCTTCCATCTCTTCGATCAAAGGGTCAAAGTTACGGTTACAAACAATAGTTTTGGATAGAAGCTCTGTGTGGGCTAGACATACGATCCTGGTATATCATAAATGTGGGCGTGGTGCGGCTGCAACGCCCATGGGGTACGGCAATGGAAGCGCCCGGTACTTACATACGAGTACGGATACTGCTGCAGGAATGTTTGCTGACTGTACTGCTGTACGCTGCTCGACGGACGCGCTTGAGTCTCGAGAGAAAGAAATTCGGGGTCTTGCTGGTGTGCTGTGCAGTTGTTCTCGAAGGCGCTTGGGTCTGGCTTCTCTACCTTTTAGAGTAAGTTAGAATGGCTTCGGTGTATAAGGCAAAAATCAGATGTCGTCACTCACACCTTTCGGGTCTTGACTCCCACGCTAATCCTATTATATATGTAGTAATATAAATCTAGTACACCGAGTCTAGCACACACCTAACCTAGTACACTAAGTCTAGCACGCTAAACCTAGTATTCCAAGTATGTCACACTAAACCTAGTATACAATGCCTAGCGCAATAAACCTACTATACTAAGGATTCACACTAAACCTAGTATGCTTAGTCTACGACGTCGTCCGTGACCGGCCTGAAGTAACGCTTCCTGATGTCTGTCATGTCTTCGCCGAAAAGAGGAGGGAATTCGTCGACATTTTGCTCACGTAATTGTGGACTGCCTCCTCCATTACACATGTATGACGTTATGTAGTGTGTGACTCATGCATGACACATGGCACAACGTATGACATTACGTACAACAGGCACGGCCCAGCCTGGGTCCGACTTTGTGCGAGCCGCCTTTGAGCGTGCTGAGGTTCCTGCTGAAGAGGCTGCAGGTCAAAAAGTTCGACGAGAACAAGCTGTACTGCTCTGAGATCCTGGCTATGCTCGTCAACGGCGACACGGACGTTCAGAAGAGGTTGGGAACGTTGCAGGGTGAGCCAAACTACCGCTGGCTCCAAGGCCTGAATCACCAAGGGTCAGCGAGTCGGTGACCTGATTAGTGTGTTAGAGGGTAGGTGGTCGGTGGGTGGGCGGGTGGGTCTTTGAGTGAGGCAAGGTGAAACGGGTCCGTACTGTTTTGGCACCATCAAATTTTGTGCTCGAAATCGCTTGCGTTACTAACCATTTTGGGACCAAACAGGCGAAAAAAAGGACCTAAAAAATAACAAAGTTGATTTTACTCGAAATCGCTTGTATGACCCACCCTTTTGGAGCCAAACAGACCCAAAAGGACCGCTGAAATAGAATTTGAAACTCAAAATTGCTTGACTTGTAGTGCTAATAGTAAAAGCCTTTTGGGACCAAACGGGCCAGAAAAGACGAAAAAAAATATCCCGACTACACCATCGGCCATTCCATGCTAAACACGGCGCTGCTGGCTTCGATGGAGTTTCGTTTCGTGCCTGACCTGGCATGAGCTCGTTTGGTATTAGTGATTATATCCAACACGCCCCGCAGCATGACGCTACTCGTATATGATGCCCGGTATATGTATTGCAGAACCTCGCCTGCTCTAAGCGGTTTGCGAGACAGCGTTTCTGAATGGTTTCATGTTTTCATCGTTGTTCCTGTTCATTGGGTAGTGGGAACTCGCGCACAAAGCTTTTCTGATTTTTTTATTTCTTTATTTTTTTATCCTCCGGCGGATTGGTAAAAATGAAGCTTGAGCTCACCACACTTCCGAATGTGCACCTCTCTGACCGGAAATATAAGCACCGTTTGATGGTCCCAAACTCCAAATGGGTGTGTTATATTTTCGGTCATGAGTGGTATGCTGTAGTCAACTTGTGGAAGCCAGATGACGATCGGTCGGTCTTCGGTCTCTGCAATCTCCAAAACTCTCCGGAAATTGGTGTTGCCCTTTGAACTAAACTGAACTAAACTACTGTACTGTACTGCTGTACACTAGAAGCTCCCACTCTCTCATCATCTAATTACTATAGTACTATATAGACGCTCGGTGCCCCCCCCCCCTCTACTCCCTCCTTGCCCCGGCTGCAGAAAGGTAGGATTGCAGTCCCCGCTTGTACTGTGACGGGGGGGCATAGTTAATAGGACCTACGGTACATACCAAAACCTAAAGATTTGACTACTTTTACCAAGAATATTTGGTCCTATTAACTATGGTCCACCGTAATAATACGAATAGAGTTGAGCTGAGTGAACACAACCAATATTCGGCCTCAGCGGGCGTCGACTGATGGCTCATCGGTTATTGTTATTGCAATCTCGTACTGTGCTGCTCGTTGCAGTAGGTTGGAGTCGGACGCTGAAAAGGTTCCTGGGGAAGGAATGCTTTTTTTTTTTGTTTTTGCCATTTGTGCCGGTTGCTACGTGAAAGGTTGCATGTTTTTTTGTGGGCAGGGCAGGGTGTGATGGTGTAATGTGTGATGATGGTGCTCGCCTTGATTTTTTTGTCTTGGTGTAGCTGATGTTTTTCGCGGAGCTGCTCGATGCTAAACGCCGGCGTTATTCTGCCCTTCTGTTATGCATCGAGTCTCTCATCACGTATGGTGCATTATGTCTAATGTATTGTTTTGTGTATGATAGATGTGTGCGCCTGCGTATGTTTGTGTTTGTTGGTCTTCAGGCATGGACGGCATCGACCGGCTTTTGCAGATCGTGGCCTACTATCGACGACGACAGCCTCAATCTCCGGAGGTGAACGCTGCTTTCGGTTGGGACCATGGTAATGTTCCTACTGTAATAGAATTGTTGCTGTTGCTTCGACGGGCGACGGGGGCAGAACGAGTCAGGGATTTCGCTCCCCCGCCCGCCCCTGGCGTTGTAGGGATGCGAGGGTCTGTGGTCATACGACTGCGGCCTTGCATGATAATGAGTACCCCCCCCCCACCCCTGGCCACAGTGAGTGAGACCACAGCATTGGGCAACGGTTACAAGTACTGTTATTGTTATGAATAGGGATCAAACGCCCCAAATGGGCGGCAATGGTTGAGCATGTGATGACTTTGACATTTGGACTATGAAGGTAGTTGCGTGTCCATGTTGCGAGGCCAGACCCTTGGTATATCGCCGACGGTCGTTCCGTGATTTGGGGGTACTGTACCAACGAAATGAAGACCATATTTCCGACAGACCGCTCCAACAGACCATCGACCAGTCTTGAACGTTGAACGGAAACCACCCGCAAGGAGCGGAGGTAACGTGGTCGTTAGCGGTCGTTACACAGATTGTAAGCATGCGGACCATGTACAGGCCTCCCACGAGGGTACGGATGTTTCGCTGTGCGTCTCCATCTCTGCCCTTGCAGCTGTAATACATCAGCATACCACTCTGTCCCTGAATATAATGATGTGTTTGTTTCTTAATACTGAATAAAACCGTTCCTTATATTTAAGAGCAGAGTGGAGCCTTGTCACTCACCTGGTCGGCACAGTGAAGATTAGAGTGAGTGAAAAGACAGATTGCTGTGCACTACATGCAGGGCGTGTACATTCATGGAGTCTATCACTACTTTTTTCACCACACCAAAGGACATCGGGAATATACCATTGGTGTGGCACATAGTCCCCGACCCTTTTTTTTCGGTGTTGCAAGACTTGCTGGGGTATCGTCGGCGCTAAAGCTGGCGGGCTGGGCTGACCGTGCTGAAGAGTACCCAACACTAACGAAGGGTTTACTGTGAAAACGACCCGATGCCATTGTGCTTACCCACGCTAGCCACTGTCGGCAGTTCTTGGTGTCTTTTCATTAAAACTCCGTACGGAGCATCGAACGGAGCATCGAACGGAGCATCGAACGCTATTAGTAATCGGGGTTAACCACCGCGTCCAATAATCTTGATTAAATTTTACTGCAGTACTATTTTACGGCAGTACCGCACCTCGAGCTCGACACGTTTCAAGAAGGGAGATGTGACTATTTCGGTGGTCCATAGTTAATAGGACCTATGGTACACACAAAACCCTATATATTTCCCTATTTTTACTAACAATATATGGTCCTGTTAACTATGGTCCCCCGTAATACGGTCGTTACGCACAGCACGAATTGTTTTTGGCGTATTTTGACTTGTTTTCTGTAAATGCGACTGTGACTGGCATACCGGGGAAATGTCAACGGTAACATCAATGTCGGCATGTCAACAGTAACATCGATGTCGACTTGTCTACGGTAACATCAATATGAACATTATCTTCAACTGCGCCTTCGTCCCGCAACGGAGTTCGTTTTTTTTACTGTTCGACGATGCGCCCATGGCTCACGCACGGCTGTTGATGGCGATGTGCCTACTGCTGGTACTGCTGGTACTGCTGCCGGTACTGGTGTTGATCTTATCAGGAAGAGGAGTGCGTGGAGAACTTGTTCGACGCCCTCGCGGCAGCTCTACTTGTCCCAGACAACCAGTCCCGTTTCCGCTACGGTAAGCCTTGCGTGCAACAAGACAAGCCTATGGTACGTAACTGTGGTTTGCCGACAGATTAACCCTCTCAGCGCTGCAGTCTCTTTGGGCTAGTTTTCGGGACAAACTACTCGGAATTTGAGTGATTTGTCCCACTATCGAGACCGCAGTACTAACAGTAGTATACTATTACGGGGGACCATAGTAAATGGGACCAAAAAAATTGTTAGTAAAAATAGGGAAATATATAGGCTTTTGTGTGTACCGTAGGTGCTATTTACTATGGTCCTCCGTAATAGTAGTAAATAATAACAGTCGTAAAAGGGTTGAGATAGATTTGTGGTAGCTTGCCTATCATTAGCATAGGGTAGCATTTTTTTGCCCAAATGTTTAAAACTATGTCTGACTGGAGGGACTCCATAGCCGACGAGGGGCTCCTTAGCTGACGAATGACCCAATATCGCTTGGTTGTCATTTGGGGTTAACGCTATCTTTCGATTTCTACCTACTGTATTAATAATGTATGAGGCATCTTGTCTTAAAAGTGCTGGTACGAATAGACAGTAAAAAAAGGACGAAAATATCCCAAACATAACTACACATTAACCTGCTGCTGTAGGCCGTAGCATTCTCCTGAGGGTTTCACGTTCATGTTTCTCAATGCCAGATTGTCAGTGGAGTATAGCCAGTATACTGGTACATCCAGTGTACTGGTAGCATATATTGCCTCAAGCGAGAAGCCTCATAAAATACGAGCACGTGCTCCTTTTTCGTGGCATGCGTTGGTATCGCGACCCTATGGTATCAATAGGAGGCGAGCCAAAGCAAGAGGCGCTCGAAAGCGAGGCGTGTGTGGCCCACACGATGGCGTTGTGTTTAGGTTTTAGCTTCGTGATGTCTCTGACTGCTGGAGCGGGCTCTTTTTATTGGTCTGTTCTTGATCCCGCTTTCGCTACTGTAAGGCAAGTTTTGCTATAATACTGGCTTGTCTAAGCCAATCCTATGGCAAGGCAAGCCGCGCTCGGACGTTACGCGCGTGTGACCCTCACAATGACACGGTTTTACGTGAGTATTTTTTAGCGCAAAGGTGTGATTAAGGAGGGCCTTTTTGTTGTGATTGTTGGCTGACGTGAATGCGCTGCTGTGTGTCTGTCTAGTCTAGTCTAGTCTAGTCTAGTCTAGTGGCTGTGTCGTGTCTGTTAGGTGGAGCTTCTCTGACACGTGGGCAGGTTTGTGCACTAGACTGTCCTCGGTAGGCACCTGTAGTGTTCGGACCATGCGGTGCAGTATGGCGAAATGGAAAAATCATCCTCTCATCTCCTCCTCGAAAGCCAAGCTACTGACTAGATGAGAGCCTCTGTCCATATTAGTAGTACCAGTCCAATGGACGACAGCTGTGTCTGATATTGACGTTTAATAGGTCTGCTGGGCGGGTGTCGTTAGCTGGTACCGTCGCGATGGTGGGTGGGTGTCGCGCGGTAACGAGCTCTACCAACACTGCTGTGCAGTGGCAGGTTGTCAGGAACGACTTCATGTCTGAATGGGTATCGTTAGCGTGTCTACTGTACTATCGATTTTGTCATGGTCGCCACCGTCGCGACGCTGCGTGTTCCCGAATTAGATACTGGGAACTACTACTGTATATCAATAGCCTGTGGGTTGAATCACTAAACAAAACATGAACTAATAATTATAGGATTTTGTCTAAGGTGATATTTGCAAGCTGCGTACATACTATCAACAGTATGTATGATACATGAATCGCTTACTATATCGAGTATGAAGAGTAAGTAGTACAGCAAGCTGTCATGTATGCAAGTGATGAGCCCTCTATGCTGCGCCCGCTTTGGTTTGTTTGGCTTCAGGGGAGGGTTTCGAGCTGATGCTTCGGTGCCTTAGGGAGAAAAAACATGCGGCTTGGTGCGCCGTGAAGGTGTTGGACTTCGCCCTCACGGACAACGACACCAACTGCCAGAGGTGTGCCAACTCTGTCCCGACAATAAGCGTTACTGACGCTAGGATATAATGCTATATGATATGGGTATGGGTGTGATAGGATATGATTATCATAGGGTATTACATACTACAGTAGGACGTATCAGGTATGATAATATTTTTTGACACTGTACTTGTATTATGTTCCGTATGATACGGTCATTGTATGATATCATATGATAAGATAAGATGTGATAGTGGTATTGAGGACATGGTAGGATACTTGGGATGATATAATATGATATGATGTGGTATCATATTATAGTAAATGACATTGTTTTATGGTATTATATTATATGGTTTTTATGGTCGATGCCGTGAACGTGTTAGACATCGCTCTTACAAAAAAAGGCACCGACTGCCAAAGCTCTCGCATTTTTTCTCAGAATTATTTACTGTCGCCATTCTCATCTTGTCGTGTATTACCTCTTCTATGAACTTGCAACTCAATCAGCACCCACAGGAACCCCGAAGTGGCACACTGTGTGGTTCCAGTTTTTGGTTCGAATTTCGTCAGTAAAGTGTGCTGACAGTAGGTAGTACAGACAGCAGCACTGACAGGCGAACCACTCCGTTTGAGGCAAGTTTTGCAGCGAGAACAGGACATGAGGGGCGGGAAAAAAAAAACAGACCTTCCCACCCACCCTCCATGCTGGCTTAGTATTAATAGTCATTTCCTACACAGTCGTTTCAATCCCAAGGATGGGAGCCGCGCTGACAGTGCACTCAACACGGCGTTTGTCCCGGGTGGGGCCCGGTATACTTTCATTGAAAGGTGAAACGCTGCGGGGAAGGAAGCTTTATCCAATCCAATACTTGCATTGGTTGATCGGCGACGGCGTAAAATAGTACCAGGTGGTGTAGTCCAGTAGTAACAGTGCCCGTGCGGTTGCCTTGGCGGCAAGGGGGGGGGGAGGGGGCGCCCGGCTTCATGCCTGATGATGACTTGGACATTATAGCGAAAGTACCCATAGTTTTTGTTACCATCTGTTCGTTATGCATGCTCTTACCATGTTGCATACAGCTGCCCTACTTTTATCTACTCAATACTACGCTAGAATACGATTGCGTTGTTGCTGCTGCATCTATGCTGCAGATGGCGACTCTGATGGAGCGGGATGGTTGTTGATTGCTTCCCTAGATGCCCACCCCTAATGCGTGGTGTTGTTGCTGCTGTTGCTGTTGTTGCTGCTGCTGTGCGGGGTTTCAGGCTGGTTGAGGTCGGTGGGCTGAAGGCAGTTCTGCCGGTGTTCATGGGAAGGGGTGCCGCTCGCAAGCTGCGCCAGAAGGTGAAAAGGAAGCCTTGCACACGCCAAAAAAAAATCAAATTATCACAAACGTGGAAGCGCGAATCACGTACCGGTATGCTTCGCATATTAATAGTATCGTTCCACGTACTCATTGAGCAGTGAATCCCGCCCGCCCCCCTGCTATTTGTCCGGAACGGATTATTCAGATGTTAGTGATTGCCTAATTGCAGTCGGTTGGCCTCTTTATGTTGCAGGAGGATACTGAACGTTTTTAGCAAGTTTTTGAGTATTGGGCAGCACGGCAAAAAATTGTCTCAGGGAGCATTCAAAGAGCCCACTTTTCGCGGACTTTCTTTCCGGTGGAAAGGTGTCACGTTTGTCTGTACAGCTGTTTGCAGATTTATTAGGAAACAGTATTTGGAGTTATTCCCTTTACCCCAGCCGTGTCAACACTGGCTGGACCAGGAAATCAGCTACGGTACACCTGGTATACGAGTATTAACAAAGCACCCTAGCCTACGAGGCGCCTGCTTCAGTTATTGACCACATGTGTTGCGTTGTGTGGTGTGGTGTTGTGGTTTGTTGTCTCGTTTGTTTTGTTATGTATATAGCCTGTTGTGTTGTTATTGCTGTCGACGTATAAACACCACCAGGTCCTAGTTCTGTAGTATAGGGGGACTGAAAGCAACTGTCTGGGATATATTCCAGGGTCATACAAGCAACAGGAGAATACAAAGGATACTGTTCAATTTGCTGTGTTGTGCTGTGTTGCGTTATGCTCACTTATATAGATATTGGAGTCAGACAGAACTACTTTAGTTTCGCCAAACCTTTTTCTCCCGCAAATATCCTTCGGACAGGCGGTCACGTTCAATGCAGCAATTGCAGTACGCCCTCGTACACGTTTAGTACCGGTGGAGCCGACGGTGTGTTTGCGTCCATCGACTTGCAGGCAATAGGTGGACATCCTCGATGCACCCCCCCCCGCCACGCCACGCCACGCCTGATGTAGCTGTCCCCTGTCGTATCTTGTTGCGCGGGTGTGCTTTTGTGCCGCTGTGCTGTTATACTGCTGCTTTTTTCTGCAAATTGTGTCAGAAACGGAAGGCAAAAGGCGAGAGAAACGCCCTGGAAGAGCACGCCATCTCCATCGTCACCAGGTCAGTTTAACCACGCACTACTAGTAGAGCAGTACTGCAGTGGTTACTATTAGTTGTTACTACAGTAGGCTGGGTATTATTGGAGTGTGGGTTGGCTGATTAGACTACGACTAATTATTTCTTGGCATTGGTTGGGCAGGTATTAGACGATAGTAGTATTATAGTGCGTGGGTGCGGTATTTTGCAGAGTTCTGCGTCTCTCCACAGTAGTAGCTGACTGACGCGTTTTTGCTTTTATTCTACGTCGAAGTATTTGGTATATTCATATATTTATATACTACAGTACGTAGGTCGGTTAGTTGGCTTGAGTCCGTATAACTGCAGCATAGCAGCGGGCCAGACGTGCGGGAAGTGTCCTGGGTATCGCTGGGTGGTGCATTGGAACGAGGAGCTGCAGGGGTCCTTGAGAGTGTTTTCTTTTCGTCTGACCTTCCGGGCCGTGTTTTTTCGTCTGACCTTTCATTCCGTCTTTCGTGGGGGCGCAGTTTCGCGGTGCATCTCGAGGACCGGCCGGAGCACGAGTGTCTGAGCCGTTTCGTGTCCAAGTTTATCGAGGCCGGCATGGAAAAGGTGGACCGAGTCATGGACCTCTACATGGAATATTCAGACAGGTAAGGGATGTATGGGAGATAAGCCGGTTAGTTTTGACGGTCGCGCTTGGCGTGCGTTCAAGCGTCGACTTCGGAATTGTTACTACAAGCGCCCAGCGGCCGACATTTTCATTCGCTCAGCGGCCGATAGAGAGGACCCCGCCGATGGCGTCAAGAAGGAGTTGAGGGTGCTTGTTGTTTTATTCTGTTTTGCTGTCATACCGGAAAGGGTATATATCTGCTCTGCAAACAGAAGCATAAGCTACACCACGTCGGCCGCACATACTACTGCTGTTAATACTATGTCATGGTATGATAGGATTTTTTTTTTGTAGTTTGAGGTCATTTGCTCCATGCACTTGATTTTGTCTTGACATTCGGAATAAATACCGTGACGAATCTTGAAACAACCCCCCCCCCCCCTACATACCCTATCGCCACTCCCACCCCACTCCACCCCCGGCTCCACACGACGCACGCTGCGCTCCTATTACCGTTCTGGTTCACTCTTCTGGCGCCAACGGACGACTGTCTCCGTTGACTGTTTGATCGCGACTCTGTTCGATTCTGACAGGGTGCTTCAGTTCGAGGCTAGCGAGAGCTTGAGAGCCGCGAGGGACGAGGAAGAGGGGGACAGCGACGATGATGCCGAGACGCTGGAATTCCGCAGGCAGGAAGCGGGCGCATACACGCAGCAGCGGTTGGCGGTCGTCATGGTGGTCACCGCAGCGCACAGCTCGGCGGTAGCGAAGAGGGTGGCCGAGAAACTGCACCAGGTACTCGTATGTGTATGCCCGTTTGTTGTGGCACGCGAGGGTTTTGTATAACCAACAATTCGACATCAGCTGCGAGTTCTCCCGGCCGATCATTCCTCAACTTTGCAAGCTGCGTGATGCATCGATGCGATCGCCGATGCGGATCATAATACTTGTAAGTCTTCGAAGCGAGCATTGTCGAGGCGGTATCCTTGTAGATCCCTGGTATGTACTAGTATGATATGTGTTGCTTATGCCACTATTAATATTAATGGAAGTAAACGTATGTAAAGGCGAGTCATATGACTGTGGTCCACACAAGACGCGACACAGTCCGCTACACGCAACTCCCAACAACAACCAGCCCCTGCCCTTGACCACTTTTAGTACTACAGTAGTACCATTTTATGGTAACTCGCAAACTGCGTGGCGTGGCTGTTTGTGTGTTTCTTTGTTTTGCGCTCATCCCGCCGCAGCACGGCTGGAGTCTGGGGCACGTGCGGGAAGTCCTGTCGAAGTACATCGCCAACCTCGGTCCCGGCTCCCGCCAGCGAGAGCGGCTAGAGGCGCTCCTCCCTGACGTCGCCAAGCAGCCCGACCCAGAGCCAGCGGCGGCCGAAGAGACCGCCAAAAAAGAACAACAAAACGGCGGGGCGGCAGCAAGCTCTAACAGCCCGGGCAGCATCAACAGCGCTGACAGCGAGGAGGAAGACGCGTCTTCTATCCCGCCGCCCCCGCCCCCTTCCTCCCCACACCCTGACGACGACGACGACATTGACATGGACGAGTTCGATGCCGGTGATACACCGCCGCCACCGCCGCCGCCTCCCGATGACTCCCCGCCCCGAGACTCTCTTTCACCGGAGCGTTCCCCGGTTCAGTCCCCGGCGCGGTCCCCCGTGCGGTCGCCGATGCGGTCTAAGGGAGACAGCCAAGACCGCCGGAGAGAAAAGGCAAAGTCTGATAAGCATGGCGAGGGGGGACGTCGAGCCGAGAGATCCGATCAAGGTGGTGACCGTCGTACCAATGGCGGGGACAGGGGTGATCGTAACCACGATCGTGACCATGATCGTGACCGTGGTCATCGTGACCGTGATCTTCGCGAGCGTAGTCGCGACCATGACCATCGCGATGACAGGAACGGGAGAGACCACAGGGGGGGGGAGCGTGATAGAGACAGGGATGGCCGGCGTGGCGATGGAGAGAGGAGGGGCGATCGCGAGAGGGAGCGGGGGGGGGACAGGAGAGGCCATGCGGGGGGGGGGGGCGGGGGTAGAGATGACCGCAGGGACGGCAGACGCCGGTGAAGTTCATTCTTGGGTTTTCGCGGGGGCTAAACGAGGAGAGATCGTGCGCGTTCCTGAACTAGTGGGTTGTGGTGTGGTAACAGTTGTTGCTTGTTGCTGCGGTGCGATCGACACGGCCAGCAGATTGAGACGGCTCCATGGGGCACACCAGGTTAAGCTCCGGTTGCGCTGTGCGAGTGCAAGCGGCTGGGCGCAAGCTGGAGCAAAAGCCGTGGAAGGAGAACATGTTCGTTCCGTACCGGCTGGGCCCTTGACCAAGTGCAGCTACTACTATAGTACAACTTCTACTGCTGAAGTGCAGCTACTGCTGCCGTAGTGCAGCAGCTACTATTAATACTGCTGTAATAGCGTCTGACGCGAGTGCTTGCCTTGTATTCTGATTGGTACTGATTGGTACTTGAGCGCCGTAAGCGTAGGGGTTGGTGTTTTCAATGATCACACCTCAAGCGGTAGACCACAGATGATAACTAAAAGAGTATCGATTGCCCCGAGCTAGTTTTTATCATCTGCTTTCCTTGAGGGGACTGATTTGGAGGTCAGAGTCGGCGTGTTGATCGTTGCAAACACGCGCGACTCGGCAAATGGACATGTCTTGAGCTTCTTGAAACCATGGGCTCCATCGTCGGACTTTTTCTTTTCTATATATGGCCTCGGGCTGATCGTTACCAGGCACCAGGTATGTAGAGTATTTGTGCCCACTTCGTGCCATGCAAGGGAATCTGGTGAGGGCAATATGGAAATTTTAAACGTACGTACTAGGCGCTTCGCTCCGCCGGCGGCTTCGGCCGCTCACTACGCGCTCACAAGGACAAATATAACAAAACGTGGATGACTGAAGCGGACGCAGAGGTCCATATGTGTTTATGGAAACTGATGACGACGTGCAAATGTCAAGACCTCCATGCTCCACGAAAACAACCCGGACGTCGCAAGCTGTGTGCGGGATAAAACGAACGGAGGCAGAGAGTAGTGTTGGCTCTTAGTGAGGTTAGAAGTTCAAGCAAAACGAAATCATTGGAGTATAAAACCAGCTGCTCGCTGTGAGTGCTTGTACATTTCCGTAGGCCGGGCAGGTTTGTATGTCTTCGTTCATTTAGATACCACAGCGGCTGGAAATGCTTGAAGGCTAGCTGGCTCTCGCCAACTCTGTCTGCTTGCTTGCGTTGTCGTTGTCGCGCTCTGGTCGGCACGTACTTGCTGTGCTGTGCTGTACTGTTTGTGCAGGACTGGTGTTGCTGTGCTGTGCTCGCGGTGGTACTGCGGTAGTCGGTACTCGACGACAACATGCTCCCATGTACGTATTCTCTAGGTTTTGAAAGTCCAAACGCAAAATTCCAAAGACTTGATTTGATCTCTTAGATTTTCCGTCTGGACTAAATCTCACAACCACAAAAAAAAAATTAAGCGCTACTATGTTTGGCTTGATTACCTGACGCCAATAGCAAGCAATTTCCTGCGTTTTTAACTCAATACCTTTGACCCCGACCATTGACCCCTTCTGTTTAACGTACAACTACAGTAATATTACATTTGACCCCGACCGTCCCGAATTTTGTCGGTTGCGTGTCGTATTTATCTCTTCGCCTGTGTTGTGTGCTACGAGTATAAATAATAGCACGCTGTGCTATGCGACAACGCGTCTGACGTACAACTAATACACTTGGACCCGATTGTCGCGATTGTTTTGGTCGATTGCGTATCATATTTATGTGGTCGCTTGTGTTGTGTGCTACGAGTAGTAGAGTAGGAGGAGTAGTACGTTGTGCTATGCCACAACGCGTCTGCGACGAGGTGCCCGCGTTGATTGCCATCGAATCAACGCGGGGGTACGGCAAATAGCCCTGGGTGAGAGTCTGCGGCTGATCGCAGCACAGAGGCCACACCAATCCCAAGCTATACCAGGTACACTGGTACGAGTTAAATGCGAGTTAACGACGACGAAATGTTACTACTGCAGTACACGCAAAGTGGTCTATGTACTCAAAAAAGCAATAACAACTGTACGCAAAAGTGTTCAAGATAATACTATCATTCTAAGCCTCGATTTAGTACCCATCCATGTGAAATGGCGTCCAACTTTCAACACCTTCCATTATAAGACCGTTAGGACTGCACCGTCGCTTCAGAGGCAAAATCCATCGAATTAAATGTCTTTCTACACACTGCCCCAGTAACACCAAGGAGGAGGGGAGACGCATTGACGCAAGAGGGAGAATACCGTACAATACCCGGCCATGAGCCTCATCCACAACATCATTCCTGTATGAAATAATACTGTACCGCAAATAAAATGCCGGCCTGCAAAAACGATGGAAGGCATGGTGCACGAGGCGGCAACAGGGTAAAGACCCGCGTGGTGTATTGATAATACTTCCGTTCACGGTTGGGGCGTGAAACAAACAGCCCCTTTAGCCTACGTAGAAGGAGCAACAGCAACATCAACAACAACAACGTGATAGAGTTCCAGAGCCATCGAACTACTTAGGATGAACCACTACCGTAGCCCTACGATACCATGGTATGTACGCGGCAACACAGAGAAACATGAACAATTACAGTAACATTTCTAAGAGGCGATCACCCGGACCTGCGCGGGTTGCACATTCGAGACATTGGAGAGTATACTGTACCAGGGACTTGCAGTAGTGTGTAATACCTGTAATATCGCCAACCGAGCGAAGCGATCACCGCCACGACGAGAAAGAGAAATCGAGCCGAAAAAACTACCTGGCAATTCATACTTGGAAGTAAGGAAACGCCCCCCGGAGTACCTCCGCATCTGGACACAAGACTAACAATTACAATAATATTAACTACTTACTGTATATTAACAGATAGAGCCTAATAATAGTCCAAACCTCCGTAACCGCGGCTACATCGTACCGCTTTATATTAACAGTAGTCTAGACCTACAGCATGTACTTCCGAGTATTTATGTTCGCTTTGTGCGTCGCGCGTGACCCGTGCACAGCGGTCACAAAAAATCCACCATCCAACAATCCGTCGAGAGATTGTCCTGGACAGGGGGGGGGGGGGGGCGTGGAGCCTAACAGGGGGAAACGCACAAACTTACAGCGAGTCACGGTATGCCAACACCTACGTCCTGCCCTCTCGCGGTCCCTCTACGAAAATACCATGGCCTCAGAGTGATCTACATCCACGTCTAGACCATGACTGTCCGTGTCACCTATCAACATGGAGTTTCCACAGCTGTTAATATAAATAACTTTTCCGTAGAACAACGGGCCAGAGGGGAACCTGCGGGCAGGAACTGCATTATTCTAGGGTGTTACAAGAGACCCCTCTTAGAAACGACACCCCGCGGTCCCTCCCAGCGGTATACCAGTACCAGCTACTAGTACAGTAAATTGTGCGGCACCAGAGGCAACCGCCACCAGGGCTGCGTATTAATACAGTAATGTAGTGGCAGTGAGGTCGGCAAGGAGCGCCCCCCCGCCTGCCACAGAGTATGTCGATGGACCAATCAAGGAGTGATGGAGAAAGGGTTGAAAGCATTGTGGCCTTCATTTACCGGACGGCATTCGCTCGGCCCTGGAATACATGTCATGGTAAGAGGATGGCACGTCGATAATCGATGTTTCTTGAAAACCATACCTGCAGGGAGAAAAGCGTGCGCGACTTCCATCCAACAAGATTTTTCTCTAGCGTCCGTAATGTAACACGCGACGCCCCTACCTTAACCCCGTACAGCAACACCCCCACTAAGCGCGGTCTGGAGGTCTTGAATTGGTACAGACACTAGGAGCGTAAAACTAAACAGGGACCTGTAAATAACGCTGTCATGCATATACTGAATACGATACCGTTCGTACGCTACGGTTTCCTATTGATAGCCCAGAGTAAACTAAAGCTTCTCCTCCAGCGCAAAACACGAGAGCCAATCGGTTTTCGAGGTGCAGTTGTCGATTGCCGTAGGAAGGTCTAAGATGCATACGCCTCGAAGGCATCTCCCTTCAAA
Organism: Macrocystis pyrifera; assembly: GCA_031763025.1. Lineage (NCBI taxonomy): Eukaryota > Phaeophyceae > Laminariales > Laminariaceae > Macrocystis > Macrocystis pyrifera. The sequence continues at coordinate 15,249,647 of JASSKH010000009.1, forward strand.
CAGGATAAAGTGCCATACGTCCCCGCCGTCGTGAAGGTAACAAACCACAAAAAAATGTCATCTGCCGCTGCATAGCAGTACAATACCCCGCTTAGAACGAAAACACTACCAGGCATAACGTTTATTAATAGTTAAAGCTTGATAGTGGCATCCCCTTTATCCGTTTAATCATGTCCGCCCAGTTGACAGTCGGGGAATACGACGTAGTTAAGCCAGCCTCCGCCTCTTGGTCAAGAACGCCATCTCTCCCTTTCACCCACATGGCGCTCGTACACGCTACTCCCCAGCCCCCAGAAAGTGTTGCCTTTGGTGCGGGCACGATGATAAAGCGAGGTGAGCATTGGGCGAAGAGTGCCATTACAAAGCAGGCGAGCATGAACATGAGCCAAGGTTTACTCTAAGCGCATTATGAAAGCAGTGACACCCAGAACATATACAGTAGAGCAAGCACAGTAGAATACAGTGGACAGGCGATGGGGATGGTGTCATTTCGTGGGTCACCTTCACACTTAGTATGTTCGTAACAAATACACAAAACGATATACAATACGTCAGCAGGTCCGTGTCACCGCATCAATTTGAAGAACCACGACAACACCAATCAGCCCATCACACAAAATTCCTACCGCGAACCGCATGGAAGGTATATATGTGTATACGTCACTTTTTATTTTACTTTTTCATCGTCATTTTTACTTTCCAGCTTAACTCGTAGGAGGTTTTACCCTCAAGCGATCTTCTGGACAAGCCGTGGTTTCAGGTGTCGTCCCTTCTCCCCCCAGGCACGTGCCTTGACTTTAGCATAGGGTTCAGCATTTCCAATGCTCGTCGATTTTCATCGCATGTTGCTCTCTCACGCTGTCGCGCTTTCCGCTAATCAATTTTATGCAAGAAAAAGTCCTTACGAGTATGCACTCGATGAAACTCGAACCCACGAAATTGATCTTGACATGCACGCGGACTACCTACCATGCCACCGGGGACGATGGGCCGACTCGCGTGCACGAAATTATACTACAAGTACGTCAAAATAATGGTTACCGATCCACTGTTCCACTGCTCCACTGGTTGGCATGCTCCCACTCTTTGGACAGACAGACCAGCGATTTTCACATGATCTACTGCAGGTCTTTCGAGGCAGATATATTTAATTCTTCCTGATCTCGTATGGTATCATCCATACTAGCGCATGTTGCCAGGTGGAACCCGTTACAATCTGCATGATCTAGCACGTGCTCCGTGGGTTGGATCTGTACTGTATACATGGCAGATCCTGCACAGCTTTTCACAATGGCAGGTGAGGAACTGCCTGGCACAGTAGATGATTGAGATGATCTATCTGTGGATGATCTGGCCTGTCAATTGGTGAGCACTATAATCTACAGTAAATCATGATAGGTTCGATCAAAAGTGGGTGCGACGGTCAAAAACGCGAGGACGGGACGAGCGGGCCCGCGAACCAAAGTCGCCCATTCCCCACTAAAAAAACGACCACAAGCGTTCAAGCACCAGATATATACCTTCTACTTTATGGACGGGTGTTCGTCTCTACTAAATTCGATGTCGGGGATATTTTTGCTCAGAAGAACCACGAATACCTGTCCAGCAAACAATAGAAGTGTCCCGTACTTGAATTATAGGTTTGGGTCTTGGAACGTGTTTGCTTTGTACCTGGTAAGAGATACAATTACCTGTCCACAAACACAAAATTTATGTCCTATTTTTCAGTTAGTTTTGGGCACCAAATTGCGCGTTCGACACGATATTAACACATTGATTGGGGCTGTTGTGTTGCTACATCGACGAGAGCGCAATGTAGATAGGTGAGAATCAGAGTGAGACCTACTGCCGACGCTCACCGTGGAAACATCAGGCACCGTTTGCTCGCGAAGGACCTTCCTCCTAACCAAATCCCTGAGAAGCAGCCTCGTCTCTCCTTCGGTCAGGAACGGAACCTCGGCTTTCCTGCAAATAACAGCAACAGACGTCAATCAGTGATAACTTTGTGCAGGGAGGAGTATCGCATGGCACATGGTGGATCGGTCGAACGATTGAGCCTGCGCCCCGGACCCTACCCTTTATTCGACGCATGGCGCATGGAGCAATGACGTATGGTGCGGTGGGGGGAGCTCGATTCGACGCAGGAAAGGATGGTGCGAATCATCGAAACTTCAACCCTTCGATTGTACCCAGCCTCTTACTATCCTACTATTTCACTTCCCACCGTTAGAAAAGTAACGCAGGAGGGAAACGACACCCATGGGGCGAATCTCTTACTCTACAGGGAAACCGTGACCGAAAGACGCAATGGCAAGCATTGTGGCGGCATGCGCAAAATAACAGCACTCCTTCAAAGCCGCTCTTGAACAGTAGGCGCAGCATACACCAGTTACGTTGTTAAAATTTCCGGAAGAGGAGCCCAGACCGACGATGAAACAAGTGACGGAGACCAGCAGAAAAAAAGAACTAATTGAGGACCAACGCCCCAACGGGTAGGGTGGACCGTAACTGGTCCGAGTCCGGCGGGAAGGCCTCATAGTCTTGGTTTTTGTTAGTGGGTGAGCTCGCGCAAGTCCCACGCTACCCGGGAGAGACTCTCCCGGGTGGCTATCTCCACCGCACCTGCTCCTCTCGGGGGTCAGGTCGGGTCAACGTGCCCAACTGGGCTAAATTGACACACGACACGAAATTGGGAAGGTGGAAGTGTGGTGAGCTTAAGCTTTATTTTTACCAATCCGCCGGAGGATTAAAAAAAAAAAAAAAACTAACTGGTATAAAAAACGGTCTTTTCCTGAAGCCCGACCTACATACAGCCGTGCACCTCTGCCCGCAGCGAAAGTAAATCGACCGGCCTTGAAAAAAAATCTGGGATCTGTCTCAACGACACCGGTCCTCTCCAGTCACATCGACAACGAAAGTATACCTTGTGAGAGTCTAGCACAGTCGCTAGGGGGGGGTGCAGCTTAGCAAGACATTACTGAACGACTAAATGTGTCAGCGTCGTCCAGTCACGGTCACAGCGAGGCGTGGGCTGCACCGGTCACCTGATCTTGCTGGCCAGGCACCCAGGGTTTTTTCTCGTGTAGGACAAGAGTCCACACCGGATGCGGTTGAGCAGCTGTAAATTTACTTCTCCGCCGAAATTCATCCACGGGAAAAGCTCCTTCTGCTCCGCGCCACTCTGGCAGCCAGGCACACGAACACACCAGCATTGACCAAAGGGAGATACGAATAAACACGGCGCAGGTACACATTGTTTTTATTTTCTGTGTTAGGCACAGCCGCAGCCGCAGCCGACAGCGTTTCAAGAGGGATACGAGCCTGCCCTAAGAGAGAAAAGCGGACGAAGAGGGGCCAAGCCAAGCCCGCTAACTACTTGCCGCACATCGGTTGCACGCACAGCACCTTGGCCACTACATTAGATGTGCCTTCACTTCTACGGCGAACAGCAGCGAACCACGACGAGGATTTTTCGGTAACAAAAAGGTGGAAGTGACCATGACAAGCATACGCCCTCCCCTGTCTCCTTGAGCAAGACAGGGCAAGGCAGAGCAGTGTGCCACTCCTCGATGGGCAGCGTATACAGCTCTACTTCACTCCGCAACTTGAAGCACTTGTTGATTTTGTAGCGATCGCGTGCTATCGGACAACCTTGTTCCGCTCCAATTATTTGATTCAAATGTCATGGTTGACTCGCCAGCTATTAAGAGGAGAGTACACAGTTAACCCACTACCTCCACACCACCTCTCCCAGGTGCCTCGCAAGAGAGGAGTATATATATACTACAGTAGGACTGACCTGAGTACTGGTCGCCACGGGATTCCTACGCGCCTGCGCTGCCCTCTGCTTTCCCTTTCCCTTCCAGCCCTTGGCCGCAGCAGCAGCACTATCGGGCGCGTCTTCCTCTTCTTCCGCAGCGGTGTCCGTCAATATGGGACTTGGAGAAGCACCAGGCACGGCTGCCGAGGGGTCGGTTGCGTGTGTTGAAGGAACTCCCCACCTCTTCGCGTAGTCTTGGAGCATGTACCTTTCACATATCACAAATCACAAGCATCGGTTGAATGCGCAGGTTGGGATCAACAAACAGGTACACTCTCGTCTCCGATTCGCGCGCGATGAGAAAGCTAGAGGGTGATCACAAGCCCCATCCCATCTATACAACGCCATGCCCCTGCTGCTGTGGAGGGCGACGCGTGCGCTACCTGCTTTTGAGACAGCGTCCCTGTCTCCAGAAGGTGCAGTGGCAACAGCAGGGAGGCATTGGCATGTACGGGGGTATTTTTGAAAGACAGGGGAGGTCTTTTCACGAACGAAAACGCCACACATTGGAACATCGCTTGCCGTACCAAGCGCCTCAAGCGTTCCGATCAGTGGAGAAGCAGTGTTCCTCGAGAAGCGGGCGCGCTGTGTCTCTTCCCCCATACGCACGCTAGTGAGCTGCTCTCGCCGTCACGAACCACTCTTCAAGACTGAGAGCATCATAAACATCACATCACCAATATCTATAGTTGACCTATCCCAAGCACAAGTAATATATTACTACCACCACGACATACCTCGCGTCTTGTGCACCGCACATACCCACAATCGCTCCGTTCCGCAGCATTTTTCCAATGAACGACTGCACTCGGTCCTCTTCGGCGGGTTCGCCGACGGCGCGCGCTGCCTCCCGAACAGCCCGTTTGAGCTGCACCAACGTCAATCCCTCCTCCGCGGCTTTTCCTAAAGCCTCAGTCACAGATGACATCGCGGCATCGTCGACCTCCATGGCGTCCCCAATCGATCTCCACTCCATCTCCGGCCCATAAACCTCAAGCGCATCTTCAGCGGAGCCATGGGCGCCGCTGGCTCCCTCGCCGCATCCTGGTTCGGTCATAGGGGTCACCTCCGCCACCAACGTCCCCATGATGTCGTTGTCGATGGGCTTCATGCATCGGAAATTATTCACAGGCGCTCTCATTCTCCCTCCACCGCCAGCGCGAGCTTCCTCGCTCCCTTGTCGACCCCCTCTCAACACTCCGCCCGACTGTGACACCACCGCACCAGCTTTTCTCTTCCTGCACAGCACTAGATTTCCCCTCCTTCCCCTCGCTAGCTGCCTCTGCCCCGGTTGATGACGGTTCACCGGACGATTTTTGCACCTGCAGAGGCGCGTTTCTCCCTCGCGGGGACCGCTGTTCACTGAGCCGCCGGCGGGCGATTCTTCGGCGGTGTCCTCAACGAGAGCCCTGACCGAGAACGTCGCCCTTCCTAAAGCGATCGCCTCCAGCACGGCGTTTACCATGCCTTGCTCAAGCCCGATGTCTTTCACGGCCAGCACGTCGGGGCGTACGTCGTGAGTATCTGCTTCTCTCTCGAGTCCAACCGATGAACTAGTCGGCCCATAACAGGAGCGACAGTCGCCGGCGCGGAAAAGGGCGCGGGGGGGGGGGTGGGGGGGGGTCAAGCTGTAAGGAAAACGCAAGGAAAATACCAAATAACCGTTATGATACACCAAGAAGTACATCCTACAACGGCCTGCCTGAAAAAATAAGAGAAAACGCTCCGGAAAACCCAGAACAAGGGTGAAACAAAAACCTTGAATTGGAACCATGGGTAGATACGTTTGGTCGTCAGCGTGAACGGATATTTCGTGAAACCATGTGGTGTACGTTCTTTATCTAGTGTTGTACTTATGCCGACGCTACTAAGACTAGCGTAGACCTGACGGCTGCATCGCTCATATGTCAAGTGCTGCAACCGTTGTTGCCAGCCAAAACAGTCAACGGTAAGAACCCTGATTTTGCAGAAACGTGTGACCTAATCCTCACCGTAACCCAAAGAGCTCATTTTACTCTCCAACGCTGGACGCTAACAGTGTCATCAAGAGAACTATGAAGAGAAAAACTCAGTCATAGGCGACAAGGGCTGCAAACCAAAAGCCACGAGGCACGCGAAGGAACCGTGTAGAAGTATACTCTATAAACTATTTTCTGCATCGTTTGATAAAAAGAAACACGACAAGACAAAAACAATGTAACCCATTCAAAACATCACAACCCCCTTCGCAAAAAACCAAGCGGAAACAACTATCTCTGCCAGAGGTTGGAGTGTTTGCTTGGTAAAGCGTCCTGTCGTGAAGTGCGCGCGCAACAGCACGCCACCAGCATGCCACTAGCAGGCCTGGGCTTCGCTCACCCGCACAAGCGCTTGAGCTGGAGCCTCAACCCCTCCAAGCTGCCGTGATGTGTGCCCTCCATCTCCAAAGACGGCTTCAGCCGATCGGCTGCCCAGCCAACGGAGTACCGGCGGAAGGCATGGAACGGGATGATGGACCAACATGTCAGCACCAATCAGCATTCAAACAGCGACACCAGCAACAATACACTATTACGGGGGACCATAGTAAATAGGACCAAATATTGTTTGTAAAAATAGCAAAATATATAGTTTTTTGTGTTTTGTGTGTACCGTAGGTCCTACTTACTATGGTCCCCTGTAATAATACAGTACACACCTGGCACACCAAAGTGCGCTATTTACGTCACTATTAAGGTTACTGCAGCAATGGACCACAACAGGCCACGATTTGGACTACTACGTTTCTAAGGTTACTTTTATGACACCACCGTACGCCCGTTTTCGGGACTTTCTAGTGTATAATGTATACTATTCAATAGTTGGAAATATACAATTCGACTAGGAATTTGAATAGGAAAAGCTAGGGGTTGTAAAAGGGTCACGTACCAGGTGCAAAACATTGCGATTGCCGCATGATCCTGAACAACGAGTGAGAGATGGAGGACCATTTGTTAGAAAGGGACGTCATGGGTCTGTCTCGGCACGAAATGTGACTGCGGCCATAAACGCCAGCAAAACTCGCCTATTGCTACCGTGCGCCCCTCCTACAGGAAGTACATTGCCTCTAAAGGCACTCAAACATCAACCATGGACAGCCGTGGCACGTGCGGCCTGCTGCTGCAAGACGTACTCACCCGCTTAACTGTTAGTTAGCAAGCAGCCAGTATGCCAGTATGCCGCATGTGCACGTCCAAGATTAGTTTCTGAAAATTGTCCTAAGCGTTCAAAAACTGTTCAAGCACACAACACGTGTCACCATTCAAAGATGGGCTTCATCTCAAGTTCTTGTTGTCATGCTAATATTCTTACGCTCCTATTGTTACGCTCTAACTTATTCTTACCAGGTGATTGTTTATTCTTACGCTCTCACGATTACGCTCTCAGTATCACGTTCTTGGTATTATGTTGGTAGTATTCTCACGGGGGGCCATAGTAAATAGGAACAAATAGTGTTAGTAAAAATAGGCAAATAGATAGGTTATTGTGTGTACCGTAGGTCCTATTTACTATGGTCCCCCGTAATAGTACTATGGTTCTTATCTTTATTTTCTAATTACTACGTCGTATCATGTCCTGTTTCTTACGCGATGCAAGGTGTGTCCTGCACTATTCTACCTTCAGCGGATTTTTTTTTTGTTTCTCTCATGCTTTGTGCAAAAGCAGAGAGAAACATTTGAACTTTCAACACTCGCAAAAGTACTACCAGGTAAGTTCTACCGATAAACGAGGCAGCAAGCACCAATCAACGAAGCATGCCGAAAATAGGAACGCTCGCACGTTCGAAGCCGTAGGCGTGGAAGGCTTCGGCGGCAATGATGCCCCTCGCCACCATGTTGGTCCCGTGTCTGCCGATGATGTTGTACACCTCATGGTCAATGCAGTCCTGCACAGAGTAGTCGTTCGCTGCCCACGCCACCTGCACAACAGCAGCAACGACGACCGTGACAGACATCACAGTTAGGGGTGGACCGATTTAACACCGTCCGGCTCAAGGGCAAAATAGCAGGCAAATCGGCTTGTCACGAGAAAAAAAATACATGGGATTAGTATGAGACCATCTTCTCAGTAGCAAAATATAAGACCATATTCGAGATAGCACGCCATTAATACCACGCTTTTGGGCTTGTCACAGGATACTCTTAAAATGGGTACCCCGCAATAGACAGATACCAGCTGCACCACTGTATTCATAAAAAAATAACAGTTGATAATGGGTACATCCTCAACAGTCGGCTAGACGCGAGACTCTGGTGGCACATTCACGGTAGACAGAAAGTTAGTCTTCGCTGATGGTTCGAATCCCGGTTCGGCCCGACTATTTCAAGGACACGACGTGTGTTCAGACACACAACAGAAGTTTGCGATCAACGTCGGAAGTATACTGGGCCGATAAAAGAACGTCGGGTTAAAACAAGCAGTAGAAAGACATCGCGCGGGAGACATATGCGTGTTTCGATGCGCGAGCCGACTATTTCTGGGGAGTGTGGAATAACCCATTGGGCGGGCGCAGTGTTAGTCACAGCAATACCATAGACCTCATCGCACCATCCCATCCCACACCTGCACTATGTCCATCTGCTTGAAAGAGAGCAGCGCGCGATACGCCTTCTGCAGTGTCGGGGGTCGAAAAGCCTTCATGCGGTTCAACGCTTCCTCCTGCAGGTAGCCACCGGCACAGGGAGACCGACCAGCAGCAGAACAGACGGAGACGGCCGTGCGACGAGGCAAAAACGACGTAAGACACATAGCACGACGCTTGCGCAAAAACAGCTCCATGTGAACAGCGCCAGAACCACACTCGAAAGGAAGCGAATACTCAGTATGACGAATCTAATCACGAGGCGGATATTTTTGCAGAACTCGATAGGTTACAAACCACGATGCACTCCTCAACCACATCTAAAATAGGTCCGAACATATGTGTATGTATTACATGTATATATGTATGTATGTCCGTTTTTTTTCCTTCCCATGTAACATCTTCGCCCTTCTTTTCTCTCTCCCTCCTACGCCTATTATTGTAGTAACTCATGCCCGGGGTCACACAGCACTACTATTAATAGCAGTAGGCTCTCTCTCCTCCCCCCTCCCTCCCTTCGGTATGTGCCTTCATCTTTGTCGCGAGAAAGAAAACTGCATGCAGCTCTTTCTTCCCTTGTCCACTCACGTCAAAGTGCGCCTGCCCACGCTACCACGTACGCACTCTCAGCACTTGTTTCCTCCTTTCACTACATTCAAAAACAAAGAATTTCTCACCACGACGGGATTCGAGAGGAATTACTACTGTACACTACACCGGGGCGGTACATACGGTGTTGATACCCTCAAAGTTACAGTAGGCATAAAAAAAGGACCAGGCATATACAGCAGTAGGGCCTACAGTACTAATACTACTAATAGTACTAACAACCCTAATAGCACTGATAGCACTATCATGGGGGACCATATCATAGTAATCATAACCTAATATGCTGTGCCAACATAGGGATAAATGGCTTTGGGGTCCGTTGTGGGTTCCGATTACTGTGTATCACTATGTACTACTATGTATTACTACTACGGGGGGCCATAGAAAATAGGATCTACGTTACAAACAAACACATACATATTTCCCTATTTTTACCAACAATATATGGTCCCATTTACTATGGTCCCCCGTAATACATGCACATGGCATTACTATTGCCCCCCGTAGCAGGCTTGCCCCTCTCGGGGCAGAGTTTGGGTTAAAGTACCGAGGAAAGGTGCACTCGACCAGCAGCAGGATGAACCTATGAACCTAACCCTATAAACCGCATACACGGCATGTTGAAACAAGTGTGTCGCAGAGAAATGGCAAATTGAGCGCCACACTGCTTTATTTTGTTACGGGGGGCCGCAGTAGTCAGAACCTACATTGGACCCAAAACACACACACACATCTCCAAACGTTTAGAACCTATATTTGGTTCTGACTGCTACTGTAATTCCCCTCCGTATTAGAGTAGTAGGGTAATAGAGTATTAGCAGGGTCGGAACGCTGCGCTTTCCAAGGCACTTACCCCACTTCAACTTGACGACGTCGAGAATACGACGACGCGACATAACATGGTACCAGGTGGTACCAGGTAGTCTGCTATAGGTGACTCCAGCGCCGAAAGCGCTTACCGTTCCTTTTCCTACGTACCACAATAGCGCAGCACGGGCTAGACCTTGCACGCCCAAGCCAGTCCACGCCCGACCCACCAGAGCAGCAACTAGGCACTGAGCTAAAGCCTCTGGCACGCCCAATCAATCAAACTTCCTGCGACGATTTTTCACACAACTGTACTTGTACGCTATACACTATACACTATCGGCTATTCAAGTCCCTTATGCGAAGCGTACAATTCAAAGCGGCAGGATATACTGAAGTGCAGTGTGCCTGCAGTTTGGTATCTTACACACGAGTCTGAACGAAAAAAAACACCGCGATTCCGTGGCACCGCTAGCGGTGGTTTCCATACCGGGTTGAAGTCGCGTTCTGGCACAAGCATGAGCTGTCGGACCGCCGTGAAAGCCGCCAGCTCCTCGATTGTCCAGCCCCACGCGCCGAACGAGCGAGGAAGAACGCCTCCCCCTCGCCCATCCTCATCCCACGAACCCTCCTCCTGCACAACATCAACGTGGGACGAGCTGAAACATCAGATTAGGACTCGACTCCAGCACCAACAACGCACAGAAAACGCCCCGTTGTCTACGTGGGACGGCCAGAAACATCAACTTGAACATCCACAACCACATCAGCATCAAGATAGGGCGATGAGCGAGTGCCCTCCTTCATATTTTGACCCCCGTGAGAGTACAGCATGGCATAAGTCACTTAACGCACGAAAAATCGAGCCTACCAGGCATGATGCGCCTGGAAGCGTTGAGGCCGGTTCAGTGCTCAACGTTCACCGTTAGCCCCTTGACAAAAAAACAAAGCACTTACGTTGACCCACTCGAACCCCGCGGCCTTGGCTATGGCAGCCTCCTCCCTCGCTCTCGTCCTCTCCTCGTCGAGGTCGCTCGTTTTGAATATTCCAGGATCCGAACCTCTTTTAAAGCGTAACACGGAAAGATAAAGTTAGTTGCCGAAATACAACGGACATGGATGGATCCAAAGGACATCGGTGCAGTGGAAATCAATGCGACGGGTGTCAGGTAGTACGCCTTAACTTATCATCTACACGTGTTGAAGCTCACTGGTCGAGGTTGCACCGCATTTGGATCAGGTTGCACCGCATCCTTTGTGTAACAAATATTTTCGGATATTTGCTTTGTAGTCCATTTCTTGGTTGGACATCGACCTCAGTTCTTCGGCCGCCTTCTCTGAGAACGACCCGCTACGTCTACCTTTCCCTGCTTGCGCGTCTAGCTCTATCTATCAATAGCGGCTCTATTGCACTCGCGCAGGACGAGCGATGTCGCATTCATCATCGAGTGTGTACTGATTGTTGCATATTATTGTGGGGTGAAGTGAGAGACATCAAGTCATCGTGCTATAACGACCATCAGACCCTCTTCTGTAGACCTGTAGCTGCTGCGGTATCGCCCACGCACACGCAGAAACCTGTTCTACTGCGGCGCTTGGATCAGTGCATGCTGGCTGCTAGAATACACTTACACTCTACTTGGTACCAGTGGCATACGTTATACCGACAACGGCCAGAACACTAACCATACGCGGCGCAGCGGTGGAAAGGCGCTCAAGATAACACATCGAAACACGCGTGATCACCGAAACACCGATATTTCGATATATCGTACGAGTATGGCAGCTAATGCCTTCTGTCCTCCCTCTCCTGCCGCCCCTTGCACGCTTAGGCTGAAAATGCTGATACTGAACCACACAAATCGGCGTAACGACTATCAAAATGGCGTCGGTTCGATTTCGATATATATTTTTTCGTTTGTCGGTGTCTTATCCAATCCACCCTCGAAATCGATTCCGTTCGACAACAATTACACAATGGCAGACAATGCCACATAACGGCACTACAAGGTTACTCTAATACCGTGTAACAAGGGTGATATGTGATATCACACATCCCATCGTACGATCATCATTTGATTGCATTCGATTGTGTTAACATCCAGGAGAGTGCAAACGCCGAGATAATACGTCTACTATCGACAGTTCTCGACGAGATATTTCCAAACCGGCCGACTTGGTCGTGTGTGCCCTTGTTCTCGTCGAGAGAAAGTCGGCTAGGAATTTCATGCCAGTTGTAGGGTGTGTCATCGCTAGCGTGTTGACCCCTTTCAATGCTGCACTGCACAAAAAAAAAATGAAAACATACCGGTATATCTGGGTCTAATTCTAAGCCACTTGCCCCGAAAACGGGAGTGTGCCAGGTAGTCCTTGAGGGCTTGACCCTTCTAGTACTGCAGTCCCGTATTGGGGATAAACCAGTTAAGTTCTAAGTAGTTCATCCCCAAATGGGACTGCAGTCCTCAAAGGGTGAAAACGTTAAACGTTTTCAATTTTAGTACTCACGCGACGATGAGGGGGCCGTCTCTCGCAAGCAGGCCGGTGTGCCTCGGCTTCCTCTTCCGAAGAGAGGTGCCCCCGCCTCCCTCCAAAGGGCGCTTCACTCCTTTCGGCTTCACTGAAGGTCTTCCGCGCTTGCTCGACACCATCGGCAAGGGAAGCGCCGCTCCGTGCTCTGCTCCAGAACCAACAACAACCGCATCGACAAAAACGGGTGGGGGGGGGGGAAAGTGTACTCACGTCATGCATGGTCGTACTGCTGTAGTCGTAAAACCATAGACCCTCGCATCCGTACGGTGCCGGGACGGGGCACACGTCGGGTTTTCACCGACCAGGCAAAGCTTGCGCCAAGCGAAGCACCGTGAGGTGTTGGACGAGTCGCACGAAGGTTGAGCTGCATCCCGCTGAAGACCGCCCGTGAGGCGGATTTACAATGGATGACAGCTTATAATCAATTGGTCAAACGTGTGTGGGGAGTACTCATCTGTTTTTGTTGTTGGGGTAAATGCGCCGAGAAGCGCGGTTAGAACGGGAAGCCAAGTGTGGCTGCAGGAGTCAGCCTAGGTGAGACTAGGTCAGGTTAGGTCCGGCCTTAGGGTAAGGGATAGGTAGCTCTACGATACGTCAAATCAGGCTAGCAAATCGGTAGCGTGGAGAGAAAGTGTGCTGCACTTTCGTAAACGCGTGCCTCTCTACAATCTCTTTCCAATCCAAGCGCACAGAAACTACCATTGTAGCGTATGCCAGACTTCGCCAGATCAGAACAAAATCAGCCTACTACTATATATATTTATCGTGTGGCGCTATTGTGCATTGCTGTTTCCGCATGCTTCTGCTTCTGAGCGCACCCGACTTTACCACTCTACGCACGGCTCTACCATTTGAGGGAAGCACTTCGGGCGAGCTGATGGGCGACGACGCATTTCCGTGTTCCACCGATAATAATATTGGAAAGAAACCAATCCAACCTACGGGGAAGCAGGAACATCAGCGTTTGGAGCATGTTCAGCCTACAGCACATGTTTACCGCCTGCAGTCACTACCTAGTCACACGTATTGGTAGTGCCCGGGGTATCTAACGAGACCTGGCCGAACTGTTCCACCAAGCATGACACGAGTGAAGTTGTACAAATCACAGCAAGCAACATAGTACAGCAACAACCCAAGAGAAGCATGGTGCCGGAGTAATATCCACAGCCACAGCTGAAAGCAACGTCGTAGATCAAGCACAGCCAGGGGCGTCCTTCATCCTGAACTCGCCTGCGTATCTGGCCTGGGCTTTGGCAAGCTTCTTGTAGCGCTTCCAGCAGGCGTCTGGCGTTTTCCCCACCCACTCGGCCACAGGGCGAAGAGCGTGCCGCACCGTACTGACCGACTCTTCCCGGCCAGCCCCCGGACGTACCGGCTTGGTATTGGAGTACCTGACGTCATGAAGCAATAGGGGTAACAGGGGAGTCGTTACATCATGCTACAGCAACGGAGAATGGAGGGAACAGGGCCCGGTGAGAGCCGCGAGGTAGACAGGACGAACGTTACACTTACATTGCACGTTAGAAACGCTCCTAACGAACCAAACAACAGTGACGAAACGCGACAAACAAACACAAAAATAACTCAAGATTTTCGTGAATCGTGATATTTGTCACGAATTATGTGTAATTTTGTTTGTTTCAGGAAAAACTCAAGAAACAATGATGTCGCGATTCGTGACGAAAAAACTTTGATTTTTTTTTTTAACGTGATGACTATAACGTCAAGTTACAAATATCGCCAATCGTGATTTACTGCAAAGCATCATAATTAGTTGCGTTCGTTTGGAATGACTGGCCCTTAGAGAAAAAAAAAAACTCTCGCTGGTCAGGTACGAACCTGGCGCGTAGCACAGACCCTCGAGAGGTGACTACCGAAAGGCCGGTATTCCTTAGGTATCCCTCAGATATTCAAACCACCTCGGAAACAGATGGTATCAAATCTCCAGTCCATGACATAGATAGTTGAGGTAAGATCTGTGCAACCTGCACACATCTTCCGTGCTGGATCTCAACAAAATATACGAATCCTGCACAACATACGGTCACCATAGCTGCCGATACAGGATCTACTTTTGTTGAGGATGTAGATAATAATCGTAAAACTCGTAGTTGATCTGTCCGATGTGTGACCTAACCAAACATTGCCAACATCGCAAACATCGCAGCTGGTGGCTGCAAGCCCCTGCAACGGGAGTCGAACAAAAACCCGGTGACGGGTGGCGCTGCGTCTGAAAAGGGGCGGCGGAGTCCAACAGATTATTCAAGTGGGCAAGAACCCAAGGGTGAACGCGCGCAACTACCATGTTGTACTGTGCTGTGATGTACATTTTGAGCTCTGAGGGCAGGGTTAGGCTTGACTGTGCATAGACTGCATTTGCGCCGCCACTGTCCTTGTAGTGTGCTGTCATGCTACACCCCAAAGCCAAATTACATAACCAAGATATGTAAATGAAACGTCTCGACTAGTCTCGACGCGGTCCCATCATCCCCAACTGCTGTACTTTTTCCCAGCGCTTTGTATCTGTACTTCTGGAGCCTTCGTCATATAACATGGGCGCGGGCGGTGCAGGTACTGACGTAGGGTTGGGCTGGAACCTTCGAACAGCGGTGATCAGCGCCATGTCTTGTTCCGAGGTCCATCTAAGGCAAGGTGAGGCAAGTCGAGGCATGGCAAGGCAAGGCAAGGCAAGAGACAAGGCAAGGCAAGACAAGGCAAGGCACGGCAAGGCAAGACAAGGCACGGCATGATGAGGGTGATGGTGAGGGTGATGATGATAAGAACAAGTACGACAAGGATGAAGGTGGGGACGATACCGAAAGAACGATCTCTACCGCGGCAATGGAGTCACTATGACTATTATTAGGCCTGCCTCAACAGCAACGGACCGGTGACCCTTGATCTTCGGGAGATGCACCCCTCGTCATCATCCTCGTGGTCATTATCATTGTTGCCGTCGTGATGACCTCGATCACATCGACAACGCTATCCTGCTCTGACGAACCAACGCTTTATCCACACTACCTAGTTCATCTACAGTTCGTCATCTGGATCATCTAGATCCTACCCGGTCGACGTTTTGTGCAGGATCTGCATTGTACATATCCAAGCTAGGAATCATGCCCTGCTACAATGAATAAATAATCACATCATCAAGCAGCTCCCACCCGGCAACGTGAGCTAGATCATACAGATCATACAGATGAGGGATATATGATTTATCTATCTATCTGCCCTGAAAGGTCTATACGATCAAATCGTAATCGATCAACTATTCGTCTGAGTTAAATAAACCTTCAGGGGCGAAGAGGGCAAGAAACCTCTCAGATACAACTAAACACCGCGAGGGACAGAGGAATCCTCCTGCGTGAGAAGGGTGTAATTCTGCACCGGTAGCGCCGAAGAAACGCGCGCTTGCGGCTGTAATACCTGCCGTCCGCGCCACTCCCGCCGTTCAACGACAAGCCCGACGAGCGAACGCACGCATGCACGACTCACATCTTGTTTAGCCTGTGCCATGCGCTGCGCTCCTCGACCTCTACATCGTTCTCGGAGGCCCCCCACTCCGCTACCTCCGTGAGGTATGGCACCTGCGGCGGCATCGGCAGATGGCGGTGGAACCAGAGTCAAGTCGAAGATTCACTTCGTTTGCCGTACGCAATAGGTTTCGAAGTTAGGTTGCTTGCCGCGTTGTTCCGCTCGTGCGCTCAGCTCTTTGCTGCACTCCAAACAAAACAGCAACATCCAAAAGAAGACTAAAGCGCTGTTGAACAATAGAACGTCGCCGTCCGGCTAGCGGCGGTGGCGCAAGCGCGCTACGGAACAGTGCCGTCGTGTTTTCACTTTCACACGAAAATTTTCGAGAAAGGACAGTCATGGCGCAAAGTCAAGGCGACATGGAAAGACACATATTGCATCCCCATGCTCGTCAGCGTCATTGCACGTTGCGGACACGTTGGGATATGGAGTTAAGAGAGTCAACAGCGATGATAATGCTTATCACAAGACAGCTGTCATTCAGTAGATAAATTAGAATACCGCTAAAATACACAGTACATGCGGCGGGGCGGGGGGCGGGGAGAAGCGTGCCGTGCCGCGATTGCATAAAGAGGTGTGGTCATGTCGCCACCACTGAAGAAGTGTGGTGATGTTGCTACAAACAAGCAAACAACATGACACAAAAGAGCAAACAAGCCATCAAAACGACTGGAACAAACAACACACACGAAACAAACAGAAATAAACAAATCAACAGAAACAAACTAACAAACTAACCATTACGGGGGACCATAGTAACCAGGACCAAATATTGTTAGGAAAAATACCTAAATATATAGGTTTTTATGTATTCCATAGGTCCTGATAACTATAGACCCCCGTAATAACTTACTGACAAACGAGACAACAAATCGAGACAAAGATGCCGCAGACGACGTAATCGACACGATTGACACAACCCACCGCAATACCGGTGGTACTATTGACGGAATACAACACGGCATCACTCCAACAGGACTGGAGGTCTGTCACACAACGCCACCCTGCGCGCACCAAAGAACGAAACAAGAAATAAACAGCCACCTTCGCAAGCAGCCAAGAAGCGATGGGATGTGCCACTTCCAACCCCTCCGCCACATCCAGCGCTTTTTGAGACCCGCCGTCGCCGCCACTCCCCATGTACTCTTCCCTTCGCCTTGTACCGAAGAACTGTTTGCGGCAGAAATATTGATTAGACACGGTACAACGGGGCTTAAAGGCAGTGTCGCCGACCGTGAGACGCACGAGAGTGCGAAGAATCACGTGAATGGCGGTAAGGTTGGGGGGGGGGGAAGGGGTGGCATCAAGAAACGCAAGAAGTGTTGGAGCTGCTTCGAAACCACTGTTCACGTCGAAAATGACTTATGAATAAGTAGGGCGCTTGTCGTATGAGACCGCGATACGCACCAGCACCTGTATACTCCGAAACGATAATAGTCCTTACCAGTGTTTCTCAGGCGACGGAATACCGTAGCATGGATCACAACCATGCATCACATGCATCATAATACACAACTAATGAGGGATGAAGACAACCAAACAATTAGAAGGCCCGCGCGACCCCCACGCCGCCTGCTGCTGACTCAGCCGACTTGCCTTTACTGCCATCACACAGCCACCAATTGAACCGCCATGACGCTACACGCGCTACACGACGACAGTTCTCAAGACAACCGAGGCGATCCGCCAACCAACCTGATAGGTGCTCCAGAAGTCACACCACTGTATGTGGTCGGAGACCTTTTTCGACACCGTCGCCTTCTTGTCCTCGGTGTACACAGCCACATCCACGTGTAGGCACGCCCACCCCAGGCCCATCTTGATCTCCCCCGGGGGGCTCTCCTCATTGAGTAGGGCCTCTGTCGCCGCCGTCCTTGCCCTCTTATCTCTGCGCATTCCACGCAAGGACATATACAGGGCCCCGGTCTCTACCGCACTGAGCTCGGCCCCGTCTTTGCGCACTTCAGCAGCCTTCATCATCGCCTTCCGAAACGTCTCTATCGCCGAACCGCTGCCGTCATCTCTTTCTCCCCCCCTTCCCGCTCCACCTCCTTCTCCTTCCCCCCCCCCCCCCCCCCCCCCCCCCCCCCTCCTCCCCCCCCTCCTCCTCCCCCTCCCCCCCCCCCTCCTCCTCCTCCTCCCCCCCCCCCCCCCCTCTTCCCCCCTCGCCTCCTCCCGCTCCTCCTTTTCCTTCAGTCACCCCTGCCTCCTTCCCCCCCTCACAGCCCGCTTCACCGGCGGTTGGCACCGCTGACACAGTGTAGTGGCAGTAGGCCAACGGGTCTGGGGCTGGGAAGGCGGTAGATCCGTTGGCATTGCTAGTGGCGGACGAGGGGGGGTCTATCCTTGTCAAGATCTTCATGTCGTGGAGGACTTGCAGGGAGCTGCAGTCATCGTTGCCCCCGTCCCCGGTAGTACAAAAAGTGAAAGCACAGGTACACGGGCAAAGTGCGATGTACAGTATCAGGTTTTGGTCAAGAACAGCACTGCTCTAGCTATTAATAGGAACTCGCGCACAGCGTACTTACGTGCGTTAGTCCAGTGTATGGCGGACGCTTTAGGCAGTCCAAAAAGGGCCCGTCAAGGTCCGCAATTCGCATTCGCTCGTAACAAGAGGATATCAAGGAGATCAATCACGGACGGTGATGACGTGGGACCCTGACTTCTACCATAAGTAGAGCGCTCGCTATTAATAGACACTTCCGCTGTGGGAGAGAACAAGAGAACAACGCGGTCATGGACCACCGTGGAGGCACGTTGGGGCGTCGATTGCGTGGGATCGGGGTCAGAATTAACCTGGCCATCGTGCCATATAAAGCAACGCCGAGTCAGTCTCTCGTGGTCTTGGCAGGTGCGTTACGGCCATCAGCGATGGGCAAGTCATACCACTCACTGCTCATTAAAAAAGGTACCGGGTACACGTAGACGTCCGCGACTGCAATGATTTCCTTGAGGGCGAACGGGGGGCGAACAGCTCAACAACTATTGTCTGAAAAAAAAATGAGTTGACGAACTACACGCGGGTCAATGATTGCTTGCTCTTTTTTCGACAGGAAAGTTGCATTTTTTGAGTGGTGTATTTTTGCGACACCCTCGGCTGCACGGCATGAAAGGCATGAGATACGTACACACAGGTTTCGCTTCGACAACCCCGGTCTATGGTCATACGACCTCCGCCGTGCATGCCAATGAGTGCCTCCGCCTCCCCCCCGTTCCCCAGAAAGGAGAGAACGTAATTAGCGCCCAAATGTTGGAGGTGTCTTCAATAGGAGCAGGAACGGTGCTCAGTCAGGAAAGGGATGCGTATACGGCGTGTCAGTGGTCAAAATAACTAAGGCAAGCAACAAATGAGTACCCCCCCCCCTGACCCTACTTACTGTAGAACGGTCACAAATGCAGCGCGTATGTTCAAACGTTCAAAACTGCACTGCTGTGCGTAAGCAAGGCTCTATCCGACAGTTACCTTGTCAGCCTCGCCTTGTACCAGGGAACGGCGCGAATCAGTTCCCATATAGCCCCTAACGGAGACGGGGTGCGAGGTGGGGGGAAAGGGGTGGGCGGTGTCAGCCGCAAGCACACGGACGGAGCAGAGAACAACGGCTGCACCACGGGAATGGCATCATTCGGACCCACGTTTGTATCTGGTGCAGCAGTAGTGTGTTCTTGGCACCTATAACGCAGTACAGCAGAACACACCACCAGACACAGCAGTTCACCGGTATCTGGTAGTATCTGGTAGTATGTGGTAGTACATCGTACCAGGTGTATATTGAATTATTGGACACTGCAGTTGACTATTAGGCATGACTAAAATACTGCTGTGGTATGACTTCGTTGTGCCTAAATATTGGCCACGTAGTAGTCGATCACGAGCGCGGCATGGTACTCAAGTGCCCACCACAAAGTCTCGAATCAACCAAAGACGTTACCACAGCAGTAGTATCAACGGCATACCACTCGGAACGCAAGTACCGATAAACAAGGAACACGTGCTACGATCGGATAAGTGAAACAACAAACGGAGGGAAGGCTCACCCCAGAGTTTTTGCCTTCTCAGGCATTATTTGTTTTACTGGTTGGGCTCCTCCAAGTGAGCAACTATACCTGTTGGTTTAGCATGCTACGTATACACGGATGCACATCCTGCATGAAGCCATGTGAAACCCGCAGTACGAGAGACCGGAGTACCACTAGTATGACTGGTATGACTAGTATGACTACATAGTACAGCCTGCAAATATGAGTTTCTACGAAACCCTCGATCTCACAGCTGTAGTTTAAAATATATATATATAATCATATACTGCTACTTACTGTAGTATATTTGCTTCAGGACTTGCGCATAGAAATGTTAGTAGGGTGCGCGAACCATCTTGTTGCAAGTTTTTTCTTCGGTTCCAAATATCAATTGAATAATGTTATACCAGGTATTAAGTATACCAATTAGAGTGATAGCATAGAGCTCCTGCCATAAGGAGCCTCACGCGAGGTCAGCAAACAAGCCACCGCCTCTACCGTGTCATCGGTGGCAACGCCAAGGTTAATCTCACTTGGGGCCCTTCTAATGGTGGCTTTTTTCTTCTCGGCCACCTTGATGACCTTGTGCAGCTCGTCTGAATGGAGGTAGTCCTCGGGAAAACCGAACATGGTCAGGAAGATGCTCAGAGGGATGTCGAGGATAACCCTTAAGGAACAAGCAAGCAACAGCGGGGTAAGGGCGCGTCGTGGTGTTGACAACGCCAAAAAAGAAGAGCAGAACGGTTCGAGAAAACGCTGCGTGGCCTTAAACGTAATACGGCGGCAAAAACAATGTTGACGTTTAGGAGTGGAATGCGATATAGGCATATTTTATCGGCCATTCATTGGGGGGTTACCTGTTGAAAGGCTGTTGAAAGCCCGACAGGTCCAAGAGGCCTCAAATAGTAGCCGACGACTCAGAAACCCAGCAACTCGACGGTAAACCGTACGGCTGTACCGGATGTATGAGGGAATATATCGGGCAGCATCAGGCTGCGCCCACCGTACGTACGAGGCACCTCTTCCACTCGTATAGAACAAGAGTAAGGATGCTACCCCAGACATCTTATCTACCAGTCGAGCATGAAGCTGACCATACACCCAAACAAAACCACTTCCAGAACAGCACCACAGACACGCAGCCGCAACAGCAGCAGCAGAAACCACAACCGAAGCCCCCAACACCGATGCCAACACGTCAACCATAACACTACAAGCACAACTGAACCCAACAGTCACAAAACCGAATCAAACCGTACTGCCGTGTCTCTGCTATGAACTGCTGTACTCACGAATGTCCACATTGGCTGACGCACAGTAGAAGCTGTATACACCAGCAATCAATACCAACGAACGAGACCATACCATACTATACCATACCATGCCTGCTTCAACCGAAACGCAGCTGTTCACACAAATCACACCAGTAGTGAAATTGAAGCTGTTGGAGAGCATTACAGCAGTAGTCGCCAGCCGGCTGTGCCATTTGAGCAAGACACACCAGGGTACAATTTTACAAAAAAAGCACAGCACAGCACAGCACTGTACATACCGGTCAAGATCGATGGCGCGGGACCCCACCCTGCGGTATGTCAGCCTCGGGAGGCACCGGAGCAGCTCCCTGTGCAGCATCATGGTGCGGTGCACTCTTCTCTTGTAAACTTGGAAGCGGCTTTTCGACTTCGACACGTCCCACTTGTATCGCTTCCCCCTGAGAGCTTCCCTCTGTAAAACGACAAAATCAAAAGGCAGCGGAGCGCAAAAAGTCAGTCAGGCGTCCACGCCCTGTCATCCCCTCTCGATGTGTGCATATACTGTGTATACACTATAAATAATATAAATAATTGGACGATACTATTGGTGCTTCGCCGTGAGCGAGCCTCGGCTTTTTTTAGACCTAATTTGAGCCACTTTCGCGATACCTCGCGATGACGTGTGCCTCTCGGCGTGCAACTCCCTCGTCGTGCTCGCCGGCCCCTACTCTGCCTACTATATATAATATATATACGGTATCACAGGGGGGCGATAAGACAACCCCCTCCCCCCCTGGGATGACTTTCTCCAAAAAGCATGGTAGTGCACACAAAAGAAAATGACGGCTTTGGGAAGATCTCGTCAAGATGTCTCCAAATGCGCGTCGCTAGGCGTTTAGCATTCTTCCTCCCGTTGTGCAGAAAATAACCTTCCAAGCTAGTCCGAGGGGGTGTGGTGCGCCATCTTACGTCTTACGGGTTATACGGTATATGCTTCCTTGGTCCCATGCGTAAAGTTTGGCATGGGGTGCAGATAGTGTCACCCTGACGGGGGCATTTTTCCGATGACATAGGACATACCTCGTACTGGTCGTTACCATGATCAGAAGGCTGAAAAAAACAATAAAAAACAAAGCAGATTCCCATCGAGCAAAAAAAAAAAAAACAAGTGCGAGTGAGTATTCCTATTTAATTTTGGGTTGAAATTGTATATACGCAAGAAAAGGAAACAGTCAAACGAGGGTATACACCCCCGCATCTTGTTTAGTCAAAACAAGGGGGGGGGGGGGGGGGGGGGGGTTAGGGAAAACACGTTCTCGGGAGGTGCCCGCGCGTACCCCAATCTGCCTCAAATTAACTCATGACGCGCCGTGGCAAGATTCCTAGAGCCCATCCACAGGACGCACATCCCTTTTTTGGTTCAGGCGCGTTATTGGCGCTGATAACACCGTGGCGCAGGAGGGTGCACACAAATAGATCTCTCCCTTTGACTAAGACTTGGGGGGAGGGGGGGGCATGCCCCCGCACTTCCATTACGTCAACGCACTACCCCTCACTAACTAGAATTTGCCCCCATTTGGCGAAAGATATGCCCCCCTGTTGACTACTTTGGATAGCTTCAATGTCCCACCAAGAGATGTGTTCTGGGCAGACTGACAGACCGCTCTTACGCGTGCGCGACAAGACTAGCCCAAAATTGCAGTAGAAAGGCGCAGAGCGTTGGGACCCTCCTCACCTCCTTCATAAGGGTGATCTCCCGGGACACAGCTATCTCTGTCCGGTAGTATTTCTCGGCGTGGACCCTCATGGAGGCCTCGTCTGTTCCGGCGGAAATGTGGATAAGCATGTCTCCGGAGCCGAAGGATTTCAGCGGCGTGCGCCTCCTGCTCCAGCCGCCGTATGGGTTTCATCCACCAACAGACAGACAGACAGACAGACAGACAGACAGACAGTGATTATCAAAAGGATTGATCTATAGGCAAGCACCTCATGCCACTACCAGTGTGTATGGCGTGCAACACTAACACCCAAACACCAACACCAACAACAGGATCAGCACCAACTGGTAAAATCAACCGCCCTACTGGGGCGCCAAGCTAACACAAGCTAACACAACACAACACAACACAAGCTAAGCTAAGCTAGCACAACAGAAGCAAGCACCTCCAAGCGACTATCGAATACTTCCCCGAGCGGGCCGCCTTCCCTGTAACGTTTGCAGCCCACTCCAGAAACAAACGCACGCCTACCAGGTCGTTCGTTCCATGATCTAGATTATTTAGTTCCCAAACCGTAGTCATGAGATGTCGAACAGGATCTGTCGTATAGTACAGATCCAACTCAGGACGCACGTGCTAAATCGTGCACATTGTACAACTCCCATCCGACAATATGAGCTACTGCTGTAGGTCACATAGACCAGGGGCATGTCTGCTCTAAAAATATCTAGATAATTTAGTGGGAACATGATGTATTCGATCTGTCTCATCTGCCTGATCTATCTGATTTATCTGATCTATCTGTTCGAGGTGTCCGATGTATAATTTATTTATCAATTACATACCGCCACGGCACGATGATAGTCCGAAGAGCGCCGCCACCACGCTCACGCCGTCGATTTATCTATTTCGACAGATCAGACCGATCATGCATACAAATCATGAGTGCCAGGGGTAGGAATGTCGCCCAGAGCACAGCGCACACAACGTGTGGTACCATGCCGCCTAGACAACTATTACTAAGTGTTGATTCGTACTACTGTAGAGTTGCCCGTAACCGAAACCGCTGCGCCCTAAAAAATATAATCGGTAGACTGGACCTCTGCTGCAACGTATGCTAAACCGCTTGAGCTGCTGCTGTTGCCGTAAAAGAAGCGGGTGTACCTGGTACACCGCAGTGACCGAGCCGAACTCATGAACAAAAGGTCACCACGCTGATGTCGCCGACAGGCTTTTTTCAGACAGACGCGTCGAGAAAAAAACGCATTCACCACAGCCCCCACAAGCACACCAGGCTAAACCAAACCAAGCCAAACAGGATCGCACCAAAACAAAGAAATCACTTTTATGTATGACGCGACAAAGCAAACGCGGCAATGTTATCATCTCAGCCAGGGCTACATGACAGCGAGACGAAGCGAAAAGACACTCCTAAAAAAGGTCAGAACGGAAAACAAACCGGTGGGATGGGATTTCGGCACGAGTAAGTAAAAATAAAACGCATTTATTTTGTAATACTTGGTTTTAGCATGCTCCCCCTCCTGTCTGGGTCTCGGAGCAAGAAAAAAACGGGTGTCGATTTTGGTTTTCGTCTACCCATCCCTGTCTCACCACTCCAAGCACGCCGGTGCAGGAGCCGTCGCCCTCTGGATCTTGCCCTCCAGTACCAACTCGCTCGCGAGGTTATCGAGGGTGTGCTTGTGCAGCGAGGGCCCCGGCCCCTCCAGCATCCTGATGAGGCACCGGATCTTAGCCTGCCAGCGAGAGAGATAAAGCATTATACACAGCGAGAAATCGAGTACTGGCATCATACATTCATACATACGTACACTAGATGGCACCGACAAGGGCGGTGGCGGCACTAGTTGCAAAAGCCAACGCGGTCATTTTTTTAGTTCGACTACTTTTTTTTTTTCATTTGATGGTCCTCGCGCGGATGAGGGAAAAAACAAAGAAAACTTGAGCTCACCAGGCTTCCACATTCCACTGTTTATTGTTACGATTCAAGTGAGCAATTTCAAAGTGATGCACAGCACACATTTTTGTTTTTCTGTGCTTTTCTGGATTCCTTGTGATTTTCTTCTTGCGGTATGATTGTGGACCATTCGAAATCATCACAAAAAAAACATCGATTCGTGTTAAAAGCAAAAATCCCAAGCTCATAGCCAGTGCCCATCAGGGGATGGATGATGCCCAGGTCGGCGACCGGGAGGTACAGGCCATCATGGAGAGGAAAAGACACGCGAACCACTACGATGACGATGCAGGTTCATCGTGGTAGTTTGAGGGTCGTCCGTAAAACGTGGAGCTCAGATACCCGAGGTCGCAAAAATTGAGCCAAAATTGCAACCAGAGTTAGCCAAGCAGTCAGCAGCGCTGAGCGACCCTGTACAACAATTTCGGAGCCAAGGTCTCGGACGCGGGCTGGCTTTGATCGTCCGGCACCAATCGCACCAATCGTCTTGAATACGCACAAGTAGTCTGCACCCCACCTGAAGGAATCGCCGTCGTCTGTACTCTGTGTGGGGATATCTGCCCATTCGATGCTTTGGTCATACCATGCCACCGCTTGCTTTTTTACCAGTTCTTGTCTTTTCCACGGCCGCACAGTACCAAGTCATAAAACACGAGTACCTACACTGTACCCGTGCGCACAAAAGAACGCCTACTTTTTTACAGATACGTACCAGTCATGTAGTATTTTTACTTTTGTCTACAGCAGCATTTCGAGTTGACAACACGTACGATCGTACTCGTATTCGACCTCTCGCAACACCAGAAGACTCCTGCCTGTATTGGCACGTACAAGATACGTGAGCACTATATCCCTCCCTGTAGTCTCCCTATATACCGTGCCTCGTATGGTTATGAGGGCTCGTGGCGGTGCTGGTGTGGCTAGCGTTGCCCCGGTATAGCTACACACGGGTAGAAGTCCATGCAAAGCACCCAGCTACTAAAACCAGTAGGGTCAGCGCAATAAGTGAGAAGGAAACATGGCAACATGCAACACTCTCCCCTTGCCCGCAGCTTCGCCACAAAGGCGACACGTTTGGTAGGGCCGACTTGGGTTGCAAGATACTAACATGCAACACTCCTCGCTTCACCCACGGTTCCTTCCCAAAAGGGCGCATGGGGTGGCCCGGGATGAGCTGGGATACAAGATGCCGGCACGCAACACCCCTTGCCTACGGTGTCGTCCCAAGGAGAGGCATGCCATGCTGTGAGAGACGAGTTGGAATGCAAGATGCCAACATGCAACACTCTCGCTTCGCCCACGACTTCCTCCCAAAGGCGGCGCATGCGATACGGGACGAGTTGGGTCCCTCCCATCACCCCTCCCTCTCGTACTCACTCACCGTGGTTATGGCCGTGCACCTCTCCACCTCCTGCAGCATGAACTCCTTGCGTCTGTCCTTGGGGGTCATCTGCATCCACGCCTGTTTCGTCGCCTCAGGAGACCCCTCCGGGGGGTAGACAGGGTTCACCTCGAACCTCACCCGCGCAATCACGATTTGCCTGAAAGGGTCGACCTTGGCTTCTGAAAAAACAAAAAAAAGAGGAGAAAAATAAAGTCAAGCCAAAACAAAAACGCGGCAACAAAGGGACGCGGTACTCACAAAATGAGACAATACATATTTGACAGCACGTAGAGCTGCCCGACGAGACAGAGGTTCGCGGCGTACTACAAGAGCCGGCCAAACGGTGTCCTTCCCCAAGCTTGCCGTCATCCGCGATGCAGCAAGTTGAGTTTCAAATTTCCACGGTGCCGAAAAAAAGGTGCAGTACCTCTTTAGAGAGCGCCGAATCCTGAAACCTACGACCAATCGCGGTATAGCCTCCGAAAAGAAAGAAGTCGGGACTGGTCACTTTCGTATTCGAACAAAAACCTCCCAACGCACACAAGGTGACGACAGCTACAAACATTCTGCTGCGTTGAAGTTCCTATTAAAAGCGACAGCCATACTATCGTGTTTGCCCCGCGGAACTATATCAGCATGATAGGGAGCACGCCATCGAGCTGCCGCGTGTGTCATGAGTACATAGCGCCAGACTATTCCGCTTACTTTGAAATCCTTGACATGTTCATGCTCGAAGCAGAAGCTAAAACATCGCGTATACGGAACAAAAAAAAAAAACGATGCTCGTAAAACGTACCTGCACAATGCGCAAGGTACACTTCGCGACGAAAGAGGTTTTGCAGCAATGAAACAAAACACTACGTAAGCGCATCGAATACGGTCGCATCGTCACTGGGACATGTCCCGAGGTACTTAATAGACCCTGTGTGCCCCGCGGTGGCATCCTAGTTTCGAGGTTTTCAACCATCGCCGCCAAGGTACTGTAGAGCACTCAACCAACGGCCGACAAGGGTGGGTCTCAACCACTCTGGACACAAAGTTAAGAGCCGATTGGTCTTCATGCTGATGCCTAAACGGTCCTTGTACTTCCACCCAGAGTTGTCGAGTTAGAAGGGAAAATAAAACTACTCTACTCAGTCAGCGCTGACTGTTAATAGGTTGGTGGGTAGATCGTCCGCTTATGAGCATGGTGAATGTGGGTTCCTCCTGACCAACGGGGGTCTATATCGGAGCAATGTCGGTATGCATTTCTTATCATCGCCTATCAAAGCTAACACCGAAACAGGAGTGCACGAAAAAAAAAAAAAACGACACCCCACTACCCATTTCCGAGACTAGGTTACTAAGACCAAGAAAACACTTGACAATTTTTTTTTTTGGAGAACTCGTCCGGAAATCCCACCCCACTGGTTTGTGTTTCCCTAGTATGGTATTGTCAGATGTACCGTGTCGTTTTGTCTTTTAGATGTGCAACCCCTCATAGAGAGCATGTTCTTTTTCATGCGCGTCAATCCTTCGGCTGTTATAAAAAAGAAGCTTACGCTCCCCATAGCAACGTAGTATCTACTATAGCGGAATATCACTGGTCAACAAGAGACGAGAACGTGTACAGCAAAACCGTTCGGTGTGGGTATCTACGGAGACCAGGTTCGAGAGTAGAGTTTCGTGAAGCACGTATATTATCAAAAACCGAAAACAAAAGGTTTCTTAAGGGCGCAGAGCCGTGCTACGGTAGGGGTCGCAACCATTTATAGTACTGTAGGGGTTGCAACTATGATAGTACCCTGGGGGCGGCAAATAGTACTGTAGGGGTTGCAAGTAGTAATACAATGTAGGGGTTGCAACTAGTAATACACCGTAGGGGTTGCAACCATTAATATACTGTAGGGGTTGCAACTATTAATATACTGTAGGGACTGCAATTAGTACTGTCGGGGTTGCAGCTATTAATATACTGTAGGGGTTGCAATTATAATAGCATAGTAGGGGCTGCAATTAGTACTGTAGGGGTTGAAACTAGTAATAGTATTGTAGGGGTTGCAACAATAATAGTACTGTAGGGACTGCACTTAGTACTGTGCAACTTGGGGTTACATTCTAGAGCCCAACCATTAATCATTTCTGGCCGACTGGGCTCATCAACCATTGCAACCATAGCAGCCATTGCAACTGCAACCATTGCAACTGAGGAAGCCCCTGAGACCTTTGGGCTCTCGATGCTATACTTTACAGCATTGCACATCTCGGACAGATAGTCGATGATGACGTCATTATTTAGACCCTTCAAGGCAGATGTATTGACGGCCTTGTACCATCTTGCTCATGTCGTCGGGTGGGACGCGCGCTTCCTGGGTCAGATCTGTACTATGCATGCAGATCGTGCACAAACCTCTCCCAGCGGCAGGCGAGGAACTAGATCATCTACAGTACCATAGATAGATAGATCATGATCTGCCTGTCCTACAGTAGGTGTACAACACTGTTCGTTGAGTATCTAGCCCGCAGTATTGTGTTTCGGTCTCAGCTTGATTTGCTAGTCAACGCCGGTTGTTGGATGACGTATACATTCTCACTGCATTTATCTCGAGCGACGAGCCTTAGAAACATTAGGAACACTGCTGTAGGGGAGTACGATCCCTACCTCATGACCGTACTACAGCGTGCATCTGCAGCATCTGCGGCGGCGCCTGCGCTTCTTACCGTCAACCTCCCCGGCGAACTTATCCACGAGGGCGTCCAGCGCTTCATCGTCGCTCCAATTGACGTCATCCAGATCCCCTTCGCCTTCCCCCCGGGTCTGCTTCCCATCTTCGCTTCCACCACCACCTCCACCACCATCCACTTTGCTAGTAGCACCAGCAGCAGCACCCCCTGTAGGTGGTGGACCAACAGGTTTAGCGGTGCCAGCGGGGGCGGGCTTGCGGGGGAATGCTGGCGTTTGCCAACTCGGAGCAGCTCTGGAGGGGGGTGAGGAGGTCCGTCTTGATGGTCAACGCGGGTGTGGGTTTGCGGCTGCCTCCTCCCAGCAGGTCTTTGTCGTAGAATAGGGCCTGAACTTTCCCGTTTCGTCCCTCCTACAAGATGCACGGTACACACGGTACAAGGACACGGCAAGGTATAAGGAAACACAAAATACGCACGAAACAAGACGGACAATGGCCCAAGCGGTAGCGGGGTGGAGAGAGGCAGCTGTGTGATGCGTCACCAAAAACAGCGAGAACTACATTCAAACAAGCTGAGGTGAGGTACATGGAAGAATAAAAGGCAAAGCGTAGGGGAGGTACGGCCTTCCGAGCGTTTGGGCAACTGCCCTGCGCTATTTTGAGGGGTCTGCATTCTACGGGAATCTACGTATCGAGGTCTTGTGGTGGGAACGAGTTATGCTACTCTGTCGGTGTCGAAGTCGTGATGATCCTGCACTGTAGCGTCACCGGACACGGCGTTCGGTTATACTGTCATGCCTACTGTGATGTCTACGGTGATGCAAAACGCCACGCCTACTGTTTGCTGTGATGAAGAGGATAGAGACGCGTAATGACAAGCAGTCTGTCGGCGCTCCCAGGTGGCAATCGCACATATGCTGTGTCCTACACCTGATACTAGTGCTGCTACAGCTATTCAACGAGGAAGCTGGCAATCGAAGGGAGGCCTTTATTAGTAACGTTAAATGGGACAGTACACAAACGATCTAGAAGGCTGGGGAACAAAGCTACCTTACGCTATACTTGTCACGAAGACAGCTACACTCGAATACAAGGAAAACGGGAGCAACAGGCACGCGCTGTACACAGCAGTACACAGCTAGGCCTACCAGGGGATCGAACTCGTTTTCAACCGTTGGTTACTCCCTCCATGAACGTGTTGCGGTGTTCGAACTAAGGTTGCAACAAGTACTACAGAAGCGTTACGGCACCGGTTCAACCACGAACCTCATGCTGTCAGTTTCACCTTGGCACGTAGACACTAGTTTCAGGAACAAGAGCACAGTCGGCGTGTAC
This sequence comes from Macrocystis pyrifera, assembly GCA_031763025.1. NCBI lineage: Eukaryota > Phaeophyceae > Laminariales > Laminariaceae > Macrocystis > Macrocystis pyrifera. The sequence goes on from JASSKH010000009.1 coordinate 15,279,894, forward strand.
AGCAGTAGCTGCACTCCCACGTATATCATTCCACCCTCTTACCAAGCCCTCCATTCTCTCTGTTTGAAAACTCGCAAGGCAACACTAGACAAGACAAGACGAAGACATTCCCCCACCCTCGTGTAGCCTTTCCAGATGCCGTACACGTCTGGACTTTTCATCATGAGCTCGACGACCTTCGCCCCCGATTTCTTGGAGCAATGCAGCATCCGGCTGGGCGATCGTTGTTCACGGGCACCGCACGCATCGGGCGGTTAGTGGGCCGGCTGCACAGCGGAAAACGCTTCAACACGCCATACTTCTTGACGTGCTCGTCAGGCACGTCGGATGGGTCGCTGGTGGAAGCAAAAAAGGCTTACTCTCCTGCGGATGGTATTGCTAGGGATGAAAGGGCTCGAAAACAAGCAAGGCGGCAAGAATTGTGTCCCATACAACCGCAAACGTTGTGTCCCATAATCGATTCATACGAGAGGAATATGTTCTGCGATCGGTGTACTGTATTCAATACTCAAGATGGTATCAATTGAAGTAGGTGCCGCGGACTATCTCTGAATAATTGAAGCTACAGGCCCCGTAAAACTGTTCGGGTACACCAGTCTTCCAGGCGCGCCCCTAATTTCAGACTCGTCATTTGACTCACTGCATGAGCTCAAGGTTGGTGCCTTCATCTCCCCTGCTCTTGATGATTCCAACCATCGCGCGCACCAGCCCTACTCCGAGGGGACGCCTCAAAGCTGGCGGCTCCAGCTCCGCCGAATGCTGCCACCACCGCACGTCGCCCGCCGCACGAAGGCGTGCATCATGGATGTCCAAAGACAGAAAAAAAATCATTAATTTGTTAAGTACAATTACTTCAGGAAGGTCGCTGCTCAGCACATCTATATAGAATGTTCAAAAACAGGCAACCCGTTAGATTGCTGCATTTAAATATCATTGCTTGCATTCGTCTACTGTACGAGCTCTGATCGAACACCGCCATCACCTGACGTCGCCCGCTGCACCGCACGTATATACAGAAGATCGAAAATAATCGTTTCGTTAGATCGCCGCATTTATGTACCATTGCTTGCAGCTACTGCTGTACGAAATATGAGCAGGTACAATCGAGCACAGCCATCACAGCACGTTGCCCGCAGCACAGCACGTACGTACAGAATGTAAAAAAACATTCAATTGGTTGGATTGCCGCATTTTTGTACCATCACTTTGCGGTAGTCACGGTAGTTTACTGTATGAGCTCCGATCGAACGCAGTCAACAGATTGCGATTACCCGAGAGCGACTTGGTTAGGCAAGCGGCTCTCGGTGAAAAGGCGATGGACAGATAACGCTGATGCCACCAGGTCAAACAGTCTATTGCTGTCGATTGCCATGCCAGCTCGAACCATGGCAGCCAAATGCTGGCCGCGCACATCATCAGCACAACTACCGTAACTGCGTTAGTAATATAGAGACACCTACAGCAGTATTTCGCAGAAGAAACATCGCGCCTCCCCTCCTGATGGCACGAACGAGCGAGATCATAAAACCAGCGAAAAAACGAACGAAAGACATCCTGCGACGGCACTGCGCTGGCAGGGCGGCAGAATGGATGGAGTTGCAGCTTTCATTCGCGTGCTACCTTGAGAGAGATGCAGGGTTCGAGGACGCGATTCCTCCGGCTAGGGTTGAACTCCATCGCACGAGCGTCCAGCATCTGTAGCCGGATGGGAAAGTCCGGCTTGCTGGTCTCCTTCGCGAGATAGTTCTTCAATCGATCGGCCGCTCGCTGCGACGAGGTAAACGCCGTTTCAGGCAGGGAGGGGGCGTCACAAAATAGCCAGTAGCCTTCCTCCCTACGTTATTGGGCCCGATAAAAGTCAAAATTGCCGAAACAAAACAGCGAAATAGGAGTCTCTGGTTCTTGATGAAAGGGATGTGGTTTGCTTATCCAGAGTGAATAAAAGGGGAGGGAGATTATTTTATTGCTTTTTTTCAGGAAGACGTACGTGCGGGCAATATAAGGCCGCCATGCCCCGCAAGCGGTACTAACGAATGAATCGACTGCACCCTCAATCCAGACGCACGTGCAGGACGTACAAGGGCTCGGGCACACGGTACGTTGTATACATAGAGTACGTGGCAAACATCCCCCCTACAACTAATAGCAGTACGACATACTTGGCACTTAGTAAGACGGTAACCCTCTCGAGGTCTCGCGCAACAAATGACAGTACGACATACCTGGCACACAGTAAGGCGGTAACCGTCTCGAAGTCTCGCGTGGAGAGAACGTTATCTCGGCCTCCATACACGACTACTGCTGTAGTTACACCTTACGTACCGTCCTGCAACGCAACGTTTTGAGCGCGAGGCGCGGGCAAACGATCGGCTAGTACTGTCCCACCTTTCCGAGGTGAAGGTCTTTCCTCAGATTGTGCCACGGAACGATCGCTCCTGGTGGCCCTCCAACCTCCAACAAGTGGTCGACAATCGTTTCCAGGAACGCCTCCTTCGCCGTGGGCTGTTTTGGTTGTCGGCGGAATCAAGATGATGACGCGACGCGATCACATCCCGGTACACGTGTGATACGTCGGGCGGGGTCAGTGTTGCGTGGCCCGGTGCACGAAGGTCGGCAAAGCGATACATAGCACGCAATACGAGAGGATTCGTTGTTATCCCTCTCCCACAGCACGAAGGGCCAATACGAGTATATGGGGTGCGGCGAATGTGCGCGTCCGAAGTCCGATATCGAGAGCAAAAGAAAACAAAAAAAGGTTGATAAAACAGCAACTGAAGCTATTAATAGACTACTACATTTTAGCGTAGCGAGCTAATAATAGCACAAAGAACGCAGAGATAGATGCTAGTACAGGAGTACCAGGCATTCACACGGGCATGTATGCAGAAATATACATACTTTCAGCAGGGCCTGGCTGGGTACGTCATGATTCGGTGCTGTCGTGACACGACGAAACAAACACAACATAAACCAGTTGCAGCGACAAAAAAGCTGTTGCAGCGCGCGCTTTGCAGAAAACACCATTGATAAGAGACATTTAAGGGACGCACTCCGACCTTAAACCGATATGCTGCGTTGGAATATGATGCCGGGAATCATAGCGCTTCGCGTTGCAACCATGGAGCAGCCAGCACCCTGCAGCTGCTGCGGAAGCGCAGTCTGCAACGTGTCAGTGCGCCCTATTTGGGTGAGACAGTTCTGCCCCGGACCAGCGGTCAACAAAACAACGGCAATCTGAAAGGAGGCGTAACGACGTATGGGCGGGACCACAGGCCGGCGCAGGAGGCCTCATCCAATCCAATACTTACATTAAATGATCCACGGTAGAGAGCCAGAATACTACAGTAAAATAGAGATCCAATCCATGGACTCAAATTTGGCACAAATAATGGAACCATTGATTATATCGAAATGTCTCGGAATTTGTATCGAAGCGAGGTCACTTCTTCCTTTCGCTCCCCAAACCTCGGGAATAGAGTTGGTCGCGCCATTTCTTGAGACCATGCCACCCACCCGGCAGTAGGGTCAGTATTCTTGGGGTTGTATACCCAGATCATTCACAGGTACTAACCTCGCGCAGAGTTTGTGATTCGCCACTTTACTCAGCGCGGGGGGAGATACCGGATGGGACCTCCTGCCCGGCGCAGGAGGCCTCCTCCAATCCAATACTTACATTAAATGATCCACGGTAGAGAGCCAGAATACTAGAGAGAAATAAGCGGACACTGAAGTACGCTAAGCCTGCTGCTTTAGACATTGATGCTTGTTGTTTGTTGTTTGACGCGGGAATCGTAGGGAGAGGCGAATGGGAGAGGCGAATGAATATCGCAATAGGCGTTGTACATATTCGGTGATGCGGTGATGTACGTGGCGAAGACAGCGACACACTCAAAACGTAGCGTTTAAAGATCAACGCAAAACACATACGGCAATAAACACCAGCTCAAGTGTCAATCAACGTACACCAGCAGCAGTACCTGGTAATTGCGCGAGCGGGGAGCTGTTAGTTTGTTTTTCTCCAACCCCAAAGCAAAAAGTAAACCTGGCTCCACACGAATAGCTGAGCTTGCCCATTCGATCACGCCTCACCAGGTACTCTGCAACGCTCGTGACCGCACTACACACCACCGCGCTATTTGATCTAAAGACCAAAATCGCCATCACACCCGGCAATCACATCACGTCACACCACGCCGCGTCATGTTCTACCACTCTCAGCTTGCTGCGAGCTCCTAAGAGAAGCATATACTGAAGCAATATACCACTCTGTCCCGAAAAGTAAGGAACATGTTGATTGAATAGTATGAAAAATATAAAAACGGCCCGTACTTGGAGACATCGGTGTAGTCAACAGACTTGTAACAAACAACACATCAGGTACCGGTGTGCCACCTTGCTTCACTGCGTCCTTTGCGTATTGATACAGACAGCGATAGTAAAGAAGGCGAATCCCTTCGAGGCGACATGCCCCTACAGCAGCGAAGAGCAGCAGCAAAGGCGCCGCGAAAGTCACCTCAAGGCGCGAGCCTTCGCGAAGTCGGATGCTGTCCTTGAATCGCGCAAGGTAGAGCACAACGAAGCGGAACACGCCCTCAGACGTGTCCTGGCACTTTTGCCCCGCTGGCATAGGCGCCTGGATTATCGTCTTGAATATAAGACCCGTCTTGGCCTTGCATTGGAAACGACAACAACAAAAACAACGGTAGGCGGGGCGAAACGACGGCAGGCAGTGCCAAAATAAGTGAGACACGCGAACAAAAAAAACAGGCGCGACAAACAAACGGACAAGGAAACAGTGGCAACACCAGATGCTTACAAACATCTACACATCGGACAGATAGTCGATTCCTACTTCATTATCCACGATAGATCTGCAAGGCAGATGCATTCCTCATCTGTATGATCTTGTTCATGTTGCCAGGTGATCTAGGACCTATTTTCTTGGACGGTTATGTACTATAAAGATCTTGCACAGCACCTCAGGCAGATTAGGAAACTACAGTAGAAGTAGATAATACCAGATACAAATTGTGATCTGGTCGAGGTGTGCAAACATCAGAGAGGCGGATCAGGGAAGACAGATAGCACCCTCTACTCCCTCCAGCTGCACGCCAAACCCAACGAGTCATACTGTGCTACTGCTGTACTCACGGCTGTATCCTACTGTTGTACATACACCAGCACATGAACACAAGCACAACGGCGCGTAGGGCACAGGGGGGGGGGGGGTGTAGTGTGAGTGCTACAGAAGCTACTGTTCTCATGTTACACTTGCGACAACGCGACTCGTCGCTATGTTGCACAGATGCTGCCACCCTTATCAAACGGTGCATATTACTGCTGCATCAAAGTACAGAGTGGCTCTCAGGTACCATCTGCGGTCGAAATAAAAGAAATAAAGATTGGGGTCGGCTGGGTGTTGTGTTAGAGCAGAAATAGAAGAGGTCGACGGACCAGCGCCAGTTGCTCTACAGAAGTTGTTACCGTGAATGCCTTGGAAGGGTTGTTGTGGTATATGGTCACAGCAGTAGTCGCTCGATGGCGCGATCAAATTTCAGCTGCACAGTCGGGAAGGACGGGCAGCAACTACTAGTTGAAACTGTAGCACTGAAGGGAAAAGGGTTGCAGCTGTCGCGCGAAAACATATTTTTGCCATAGCGCCGTTTCCTGTCATCGCTGATAAAGTGCGGGCTCAACGCCATTTATCAGCTTGCAAAGAGCTAGCGACCGGCCAAATAACGCTCCGACTAGCAACCACACGCGTAAGCAAGCTTAAAGCTGCGTATATCCCTGGTATTCCGGTAATTGCAGTGGCCACATTAAAGCCTTCAGAGCAATTACATAATAACAGTACTCAGGGTAAGGGTTAGGCTAAGTAGAGTGCCTCTGTTGTACTGAGCGGTCGACGTTGTGTGCAGTTTCTCTTCGGGCTCACATGCTTCATGGCGCAAACCAGCAAAATAACACGGCTTGATTTCTGATGCCGATTGTTTCGCCGATTCTGCCACTTCTTTTGTGCTACTGCAGGTTTTCGCGGATTACGCTACCCAAAAAGTGAAGTATGCTGCAAATATGCAACAATGTGCTTCTGATATTAATACCAGGAACAACCGTAGTGGTGAGGGGGATAAGAGCCTCCATTGAGACCCCGGATCTGAGATACTACTACTAATAGGATGGAGAAATAAAAAGGAGGGCGAAGATAATAAATCGGACGGAAAAAGGTGCACGTATGCTCCTTTATGCTCCTCATCACGCCGAACGGTGGTCAAAGTATGCTAGTCTGAGATCAGTGCTGAAAAGGAGGTGCTCGTTGTGCACCTTTGCTTGCTGCGCAATGACGATTATGTCATTTCTAGAAGGCACATGTTTGTATAGGCTTCTGAGGCAGTGAGGCAGTAGCCACAGGGCACTACCCAAGAGAGCGGGAAACGCTTTCCACGATACCGAATCATGCCCCTGGCGCATTATGCTACAGGAGCAATATCGCTGATTGATGCTCAAACGGGCCGGTTATACTAGGATTTCGCATAAAAACTCAAACCCAAACAACAGTTGAGAAGTGGCCATAATATCAATATGAACTATTGGTACTACTCCAAATCAGGCCTCAGCGGCCCTCTCCTGAACCGCTCGCATCGTGTGCTGCTCGACCGCCGTGATTATCGTTTACCGCGTTGCTGCCTTGTACAAATCCGTAATCCATCATCAATACTCCTAATATTTTCGTCTTTCATCCACCATCCGCCATCCACCTTGACTACACCCGTAAGCATCATCGGCCGAGCGCGGAGTCCCAACCCTAACCCTCACCAGCCTGTCGTACAGCGGATAAAGCTGGGACACAGTCATGCCTCCGCTTCCTAGAGATCCGCTCTCCGGGATGGAGCGATTAGGGCCGCGGCCCTTCATGGTCTGCTTCGCCACCACTTCGCTCTGTAGCACCCACCGAAGAAAGAAACAAGGGGCCCAAGAGACGAGGGGATAATGCGAAGGAAGCGGGGAGACTGACCAAGGCAGCTCAACCAAGGGATGCACAAAACAAAGGACCAACACTCCAAAGACAGGGTGAGGGTCAGGGACAAGGTCAGTATTGAGTTCGGATAGGGGAAGAACACGCGCGCGGGCATCTCGAAGGCCGCCTGCACCTGCAACTGCCACTTCAATTGCAGCTGCAGCTACAACTGTAACCGAATTAGCCACCAGAAATACAACAGCAACGACAACGGCTGTAGTGCCGACTCCGCTCGCTAGTCAGGGGAGCACATGACGGCACATCGCCCACATCACTTACATCACAGCACATCATCCTAACTAACCCTTTCAACACACTGCAGCATACCAGTATCGCAGAACGCCAGCGTAGGCCACAACGTGGGGTGAAAGGAAGAGTACTGCCGCGGGCAACTACTTCTAAAATAAAACAAAAAACATCAGCTGTGAGATCGAGGATTCCGTCGAAGGTCATATTTGCGAGCTGTGTGATGCCTCGATCCCCCCTAGTAGAACACGGGTTTTCGTCAAACATAGCACGTAATAAACGATGCACTCGTACAATTAAAAAAAGTGGTGCACTGCCAAGCACCCGACGGCACTGAGGGCTCCATTTTGCTCCACCATAGCGTAGACCAGGGCAAGACGGAATAAATCGACAGCCGAAACAGAGTTCGCGACAGCTGCCGCAGCACTACAGCAACCGTTGGTTCGGGCAAGCATGGTGTGAGTGAGCGCATGTCTACAAACGTGCAAGCGGAAACATTGACGTTACAACCAACGAGCAATCGTATCGTCGGTATGTGCCGGAGATGTGCAAGCCAACTTGAAAGCAAGCCCGCGGCGACCAAGCGGTACCACTGCCGCAGCGCATCGCAAACCGAACAACGCAAGCAACCAGGGCATGTCGACACAGCTATATATAGGTGCGAGGTGAGCAGTGACAACCGCGGTGTAGCCGGTGCTCGTCGTCATCGAATGCGAATCGCGAATAGCCCATAGAGGGTTGGTCTTGACCAATGGACAGCATTGGAAGTTTGTAAGAATGGGTCCCCATGTGGACTGACCAATGAGCAGTATGTCGCATAATTCTGACACCACGACCAATCAGCCACCAATCAATGGGGTTGCCGTGTAACCAAGTAGTCATGAGCATGATAGATATGGTATACATACACAGACCCAAATATCGTCTTGCTTCTGCTCTGAAAGCGCCGACGCCAACACTTTTCGCTTTAAAGTCTTCATGTATTGCGGCATTAAGTTGTCCAGCACGCCTGCTGACTCGTACACCAATGCGTGTTACTGCTACTTCGAATACCAATACTACAGGTGCCCACAGGGAAGCGGTACTATCCTGCAGTCACTCGTGTGGTCAGCCATTCCATGGTACACATATCATATCGGTCACAGCCAAGTCAGATCTACAAACTTATCACTTCGGCGACTGGAGAAGGAGGCATGCTACAGTACTCTTACTGTAGGAAAGAGGACCGGGCTTGGGGGTTGCAAAGCGCGTACTGGGATGAACGCGTAGCTGCAACGGCAGTGACAATGGTACTGGTACTCACAAAGTCGTCCTTCTTGTCGGAGTTGTTGAGACTATTCACGCCCTCCAGAATCTCGGAGATAGTCGCGCCCCGCTCGCGATTTCGCCCCACCAGCTGCATTCAAGGAGTTTGAGCGCAATGTGGTACAGCAGAATCAGAAGCAGAGCGAAAAAAAAACAAAACAGAAAGGGTTTCCATGGCCCTGTTCGGCTTGGCGGGGTTGAACGAAATTCAGCTTGCGCGACGCAGGAAGCCCAGAGTACGCGCCAAGGAGCACGGCCGGGAAATAAAAGGAAATGTTAGGGTTAGAGGTACATAGTGGCTGTTTAGTGGCTGCAGGGGGTGGGCAAAGAGGTCGTTCGGTTGACACACAAAGCAGGGTATTTCATGTTCCCACCGCCCCACTGTAACGCCCCCTCTTCAGCAGCACGACAGGTGCAACGCGACGAACGCTAGCATATAATTACCCGCAGTCCATTTCGATAGCAAGCATCCTCTGCCATCAGAACCAATGTTCGCCGGCGAAATATGACTCATCCACGTCACAGACGGATTACAAACAACTCCCGATGCTGTACTGTACTGTACTATAAATAGAGCTACCACAACTACTGTAGAGTTAAACTACTGTACTACCGTACTCCAGTAGAAATACTGCTCCTGCTACCAATGCAGAGAAATATCCAACTGTACCTCGAGCACTTGCACGTAAGCAGGGCTGACAAGGGTGACACTCTTCAAAGTCGCCGTGTCCAGGCCCAGAGCTCTCAGCCTCACGGATTGGGTGGCCACGACACCCACCTTATCCTGTCCAGTCGTCAACCGTGACACGGCCGTCAATCGTGAGGTATAGCGTGAGCGGGAAGCCGAAAGACAAGTGAAAAACAGATACCAGGATATATGATATCTCCTCGGTTTAGACCCCCTTCGGAACCTCAGAGGCGGAAAACGTCTAAAACAAGGGATACTATGATTACAGCATCAGCCATCACCCACACTGAGCAGTCCGGTCTGTGCTACTGGGGTACAGTAGGTTACTGGGGTGCAGTAGGCTAGTGGGTTGCAGTACAGTAGTACGGGATGTGTCCATGCTGCAACTAATGGAAGGAGATGCAAGACACGCTCTTCCTCGAAGGTTAATAAATTCAGTATCACCGCACTTACCACTTATTGAGTCGCTAGTACCGCTATACTATAAATCGAGGCACATTAGGGTCAAGTGTACGATCTCTCCACATAAATGTCCCCATACAAACGACGGCCCTTCAGGCTTGCTACCGCAACGCACCCAGCGCTGACACCAAAACGCCCAAAAGCTTACCATTTGTTCCATGGGCGATATCGATACCGAGACCAAGGGTAATTGGCTGACGCAGGCTCGCTGCGTGCAACACTTCTCGGTTCAGCCCTCGACTGCAGCAGGACAAGAGTATCAGAGTACATCTTGTTGGGTCGCACAACCACCGACAAGGAGCCCATTCGTCGCTACCACTGAAAGCACAAGAGCCCGCATGGTAGCTCCATCCAATAAAGCAATGCACCCAGCTTTGTCCTATCTGCCCCCGCTACATAGCAGTGCCACTGGTGTAGTGGCAAGAAAGCAAGCGATCACACACGTCCGGACGTGGCGTAGCACAAGGCTTTCTCTGCGCACACCTGCTCGTGTTCAAGGGCTCGTGTGTCCTTGATGGCTGCCAGTCGAGAGTCGTCTTTGTCGCCGCGCTTGAGACTGTGCGATTCCTGAGAGCGCCAAACAACAGTGCAAGGTGAACGATAATGCAGGCATGCCGGTAATAGCCCAGAGGTCGCCGCATGGACTCACAATTCCAACAGTATTAGAACAGCAGGAGCAAAGCCGTAGCACTATGTAGCATTTGAACAGCAGCACCAAAGCCACAGCAAAGCAGTTTCAATAGGGAACGGTACCATGCGTACCATGCCCAATGTGAAGCGAGAGCGGTATCAGTCTAACGGGTTCAAGTGAAGAAAGTCGGAAGTAGGTACACCAAGGTTCAAGATCGGGTCGAAGTACAACGATGCATTCAGGTGATGTAGACGCGGTCGAAGCCCGTGTGCAGATCGCTCGATGAGGCCTTACCTTGCCGCCATCTCCGCGTACGGTACGTCAAACTGCATCAAAGCACATGGAAGCACACGAAAAGCACAGTGACCAACCTTGGAGTTTGAACGCCGGCAAGGAAGTGCGAAAGCATGAAACACTTTCTACACCAAGGAACACCCGACAAGTACCGTCGCTCCTTAGCACAAGCCATCGATCCTGTGTATCTGAGTATACACCGGGTGCTGCTAAATAACCATAGAGCTATGCTGGTAGGTGGTCGTTGAGCAGTTTCGACTTACCCCTCGAGCGTTGTATGTAGCCAGAACTATCTCCCTGCCCCTCCGCGCGACGATGGTTCTGCTCAGTAGACGACAGGACACGACGGATATGATTTGGCATGATGTGGGATGATATGAGAGAGATGGTCGGACATGTATTCATATTACATCACGCGGTACCATGAGGTACTGTTATAATACGGTGTGGCATGGCATGACATCGCATGACATAATATGGTATGAGTTTTAATGCTATATTTATTTGCTTCGATGTGACATGAACATGGCATGCCTTAACTTGACATGATATGACATGATATATTATATACACTGGTATGTCACGATATCGCAGCGACAACGCAAGTCCCAGGGCCGATTGTTTCCACGACCGGGATCGGGCACATGTGACGACGACAAACTACTTCGTACCGGTACATGGTAAAATATTAACTCATGACGACTTGTAACCCCATCCAGCCACGCTTCGGGGGCAAACTACTGCTGCAGAAAATGGTATTGACTCGAATCAACTGGTATAGCCCGAGCGCACAAAAACTACCCGGTATGGAGTACTCGTATCACACGCGCCCGTGCGACAAGACTCGCATAACGACAACAGCAGACAGCAGCGATGAGAACCTCGTCAACGTTCAAGGCTTGCAGGCATGCTTTCGCCTTTGTGAACGTGGGCAGCACGCCGGAGCATCCGGTACTTCAGGTGTTACATGCTCCTGCCGACAAGGAACACCCGCCGGGTTTGAGAGACGGAGGTGGCGACTCGGACGGGAGGTGGGCGGAAGCGACAGTGGCGCAAAGGACGGACTACACAGTAGCTACCCTGGACGTCGACGACAACCTCGCCGAAGACGAGCAGTCCCTGCCACTCCAAATCCCCACGGGGTACTTGCCGCACTCAACGCAGCAGTCGTGAAATAACGGTCGATAGTGTTGGGGTTGCATATCGGGTGGCTCAAGGGGGTCATCACGCACACGACAGACTCAAGCGTGCTCCCGCCACCTTTACGACTACATAAGAATACGAGCAGTCTTGCTCAAGCGCGACGGCAGCAAGCACCAGCTACGTGCTCTGTGGACGGCTCATCGGAGAACGGGTCTTGGGGCGCCACTGGGGCGCCTTCCTATCTATTGACACCGCGGGTTCTGACGATGAGAGCCAGGAGGAGGAGGCAGAGGAGAGGACGAGGAAGGGCAGGAGGACGACGACGTGGCGCACATCGGGGGAGGGGGGAAGAAAATAGCCGGGGCAAGCGCAGGGCTGTCACCTTGGGCGAAGGGGCAGCTTCGGCCACAATGTCTAGTACATGGAAGCAGGAACGGCTTGCATGCCGAACGTGCGTCTGGCGGAATAGCAGGCCTTCCAAGTGTTGGTATATCAACTTTGTCGGGGGGGGGGGGGGGGGGGGGGGGGGGCTTCTGACCGCGTACCGGGGTAGTATTATAGTACTGAAGTACAGAGGACAAGATCTCGGGAATCCAAATAAGAAAGTGCAACTTAAGAAATTGGTCTCTCTCGCTCGCCCGGAATAAAAAAATCGGTCTGAGCCTGATTTCAGGTTTCTTGTAAACAGGGTTGGTATGCTCGTAGACTGCACACTATAAAGCGAGTATTAATAGACCACACAGCACAATACTACCACCATACTAACGGCATCATATCGTACCGGTCCTCTCGTACGTGAGAAAGAGCCCAAAATATGTACTGATACAAATAAACCATAGGTTCCCCGGAACCAAGAAATTCGGGAGCGGCTATAGTGTAGCTATTAATAGTGTGGAATACACCCTTTCCCAAAGAAGAAATCGCCCAATCCAGGCCAGGGGCCAGTATCCCTGTTTCTAATCAGAGGCTGTGTCTACGACATTGCTGCACTCCTACATAAAGTGGCAGTTCAGGATACCCAACCAGAAAACGAGCATTAATAAAGGCAGGCTAAGCTTTACAGGAAAGCAGGTAATTAGGAAGTAGTTATACAGAAGTTAGTCTAAAATACACCCACTCTCAGATAAGAAATCCATCCTGGACCAGTTTTCCTGCTTCTTATTGCAGTCGTATTAATAGTAGTAATAGCGTCGTAGGTGTCCCCTACTGCTGTACTGCACCAGTAGTTTTTTCACCAAGTTTTTTACCACTCACGGACATGCAGTACGTACCCGGTACAAAATAAGCTTAAACAACTTTTTTTTTACTGCAATTTTCGTGTGTTGTCGGCGGGGTTCGAACTCGCGAACACAGGCGACAATGCGCCACTCGTGTTGAAGCTCCAAACTCCGAACTGTCCAAAACAAAATGAAAACCAAAGCCGACGCCCCCTTCAATTGCAAAGAAGAGACTTCCTTGCAAAGAAGAGACTCCCTACGAGTATGCTATTTCATTTTGGAACGGAAAATATGCGTACGAACTTGAACACAAAACATTCAATACTGATTTCAATGTAAAACCTGCAACAGAGTACAAGGGAGGGTGAGCTTTGCTTTGTCCACAAAGGCAGTGCGTCGAAATATTTGGAAGCTGTCGGCACACACGGTCCTCCATCGCATCGCTCGACAAGCCGGCTACGAAGGCAGTCTTTGTGTAGTGGTGTTGGAACTTTGAAAGTTTCCCATCAGTATTCATACCTCCACAGCCATCCCTTCAGGCACTCTCGCGGGTCGGGATCGGCTGCCTCTCCCTTCTCCTCTTCAATGTTTAGCCTTGATTCTTGTGAGGACGATCCACCACCGCTTGAATCCACCAAATTCACCAGCTCCCACAGTCGCTTAAGCGTGCATCCACTGCTCCCTTCCAGAGCTATCTCCCTCTGCGCCGTTTCCCAGAGGCCTTGGAGATCTGGCATTGTCCCCGCCGACATGGCCAACAGTATTTGATTTACCACGTACTCGTACCCAGCCGATCGCAGTGGAGTTGCTTCTCTCTCACTGCAGCGTATAACATAAGCACGAAAGTGCAACACTTTGGATCAACACACGTCGGGGATATGGTGCACGTGCTGCTCAACCGCGACAAACAGCAGCAGCAGTGGAGTGGTATGGACCGATGATAAAGACCGCGGGATGCAGATGACAGGGTGCACAAATACGATTCTTCAGCACACAACAAAGCGAGACATTACCCAGGAGCAAACCAAAACGCCTGCTCTAAAAAAGTGGGGATGCGGCGTGGCATTTATAAAATAACATAAAGACTGGCAGCGGCAGCGCCAGCTGAGCTTTGCTGTGCTCTGTCCTTACGGGTGTGTCGCCATTTCGAGGTACGAAGTCTTGTGTGATGTTACTACGTGCACTGCTCGCTCCAGCAGCTGTTGTGGCCGGAATGAAGCACGCCATACGAGCTACCAGTCCTGTCCCCGGCGGTGCTGGCACATCCAGCGGACGACAGCGAAGCTGGATACAAATCCCAAGGTGCCAAAATACAAAAAGGCAATACAAAAATAGGTATACCGAACGTAACGTTGCTGTACCGGAATATGTGGAAGCAAATCATGTCAGTTTTCGAAGGATAGCACGGCAGGCAGCGGTAGGTGACGTCCATTACTTGGGCAGGTTCACTAGTCTCGCATGCCATAGGCCCAACTATGCATAGGCAGCGCATCAAAGCTATGAAACCCACTGCTGTGCATTGATAAGCGCTGATTCCACCACATTCCAGTTCAACTTTCATTGCGAGGTTTGAATTTGTTCTCGCATCCAGCTCCAGCTTTACAGCAGTGGTTAGATGAGGGGTGAGAGCTGACAGTCGTCTTGCCGGCCTTGGCACAGCACAGGTCTACCAGTACACGCAACCCTGCGCGTCGAGCGGAGGAGGCACTGCCAGATGAAGACGTCCGCATTCGCATTCTGTCATACAACGTGCTGGGACCACGCCATGGGATGACCAAGAAGCATGAACACTGCCCGCTCCCGGTGAGTACCCTCTATGCAACATGCTTGCAATATGTAACCCACCCCTTTACGACAGCCACCAGCAGAACTCCTAGATTAATACGTACAGAGTGCATGTGATACGTGCGTACTGCTGCTGTAAAGCACGTCATCACACCTTCGTTTGTACATATTACAAAATTTATAAAAAAAAAAAAATATAATATACAGACTGCTGCTGTAGCACAGGACACCTGATAAGAACACGGGCATAAAAAAAGGCTTTACAGGAAAATAGGAAATTCGGGACTCGTTATGCTAAATTTAGTGCAGAACGCATCCATCCAGCCTATTATTTAGACCATATTTCCAACTTCTTATAACAAAAGTATATACCTGGCTCGTATGTACGTAGGTGTCCTGGACCAGCCTGTACTGCAATATCGCAATCACAATCCAACAGGAGGTTGGACCTTTGCAACAGGCCCCTACACACACCTACCCTGATATCGTGAGCCCTGGGCTCGTAGCATGCTCGTAGCGACGGTGTATAGATTCTTCAGCAATAGCATATTATTAACAGCAGTAGTACCGTACGTATCTGACGCAAGGAACCACCCTGGGGGGTAACTAAGTCGCTTTTTTATTTTTTTATCACCCGGAGTGGTTTCCTGTAGTGGGGTGGTATCTACCGTATCTGACGTAAGAAACCACCTCGGGGGATAGCTCAAACGCATTTTACTTTGTCTTTCGGGGTGATTTCCTGTGGTGGGGTGGTATTTACCATACCCCGGTGATAATGGACATACTCTGTTCGATTTTTGCAACATTTACCACGGGGGGGTGATATCGGCGGAGGGTGATAGGAGCACACTGGGTAATATTTGGGACACGTGGCACACCCACCCCGGCTGCAGGGGGGGGTGATAGCAAGGGTGGGGGCTGGCGCTGGTGCGTTCAGGGTGGCTGCCGTTGCTGCTGCCGGAGAGCTTGGTACTGCTGTTGCCGGGGGTCCTGGTGCTGCTGATGCCGGGGCTTGAGCCGCGACGGGCTGTGCCGGGACCGCAGATATGCGACTGGCGCAGGATTTGCTGCTGTGGCTGGCGTGGCACGCGTTACCGTGGCTGGCACGTCTACTGTAGCGCTGCTGCCGAAGCTTGAGGCGCAAGTGCAGCAGGGGTGGTTTACGGATGGACGAAGAACGAAGCGATCGTGGTCGTGGCTAGAGACGCGCCAACAGACCGTGTCGGGGTAGCTAGCTTCTCCGAGGCCACAGCCATGTTCTTTCCACGGTGATGGGCCGGCCGTGAGGAAGGGCTCTGCGCCTGCTCGATGTTGCCGTCGTTCTCTTTGATGTGCGCTGCCGAAAGATGTCGGTACTACAGTACTTTTGTGTGGGGCCCCCGAGGATGGTATTTTTTTTTCGTTGTTTGAAAGGCGTAGGCCCAAGGGGGAGGTATGTACCGTACACCGGTAAAAAAATGCATTTTTATATTAGTTTTGCTTTTTTACCACCGGCGGTGGTTTCCTGTGGAGTGGTATCTAAGGTGGGTGGTATCTTACGTCGGATACGATAGTATATAGGCGCAATACAATGGTTGCAAACGTGGCCATGATAAATTGATGTTTGATGTTTGACGCCTTGCTGCCTTGATGCTTTTGTTTTCGATGCTTTGATGAGTACACGAAAAAGTAAATCGACGCCCCACTTTTTTTTGCGAGTGCCAGACAGGGGGAGGCACTGAAATCAAGTTGAAAAAACTGAGAAAAACGTGTTTCATTTCATTTCTGACAACAATCCGAACCCGCTACATAGTTTGTTTTCAATTCCGACATGGTGGCGAGTGTGGCTCCGTGTTCTTCTTTTTTCGTGTACCCCTGTTGATGGTCTGATTTTTATGTGTTGATTACTGATCACTGTTGATTAGCTCCGCAGGTGGACGAGAAGAAGCGAGAGGCTGCGGGAGGAATTACTCGAGTACCACCACTCCAAGCCGGGAGGTCTCCATGCCGTATGCCTTCAGGTGGGTAGCCCGGTAGCCGTCAGCAAGCAGAAGAAACGTAGAGGCATGCGGGAAGGAATTACTCCGAGTTCCACCACACCAAGCCGGGAGTCTCCATGCACGTATGCCATCAGGTGGGTAGCCCGGTACCGTCAGCCAAGCACGAACTGCTATGAACACTGCTGTAGTTTTTAGCCGAGAATCTGTCTATTGAAACGTGAAAACAGCAGCAGCACAACATACACACTTATTTGCAGTCTGTGTGTTGCGGTCCGGCGGCGACCTGGGGTTCTGGGGCAGACTGTCCGTTGGTTTCCTGGAAACAGGTAAGAGCCGTCGACAAATTGAAACATCTAAAAGATGCACAAGCGCATAAACGCAATTATCTGATATTTGCAAGGCGAGCTTTGCATCGGGGTGCGGGAGCGGTACGATAATCTTGCCGCCAGGTCGGCTTGCCACGACTATACCGGCGACGCAACGGGACTGTGCTGGCGGCGAAGTGCAGTCACTACTCATCACATACAGTACCCGTAACGGAATACTACTCATAGTACAGTAGTTGACAACAATACCAATAACGTGATATATACAAGGTATATCAGATCAGGGGACGTACGTAGACCACCTTTATCGGTATTGCCGGCTCGTATAATTTTTCGCGATCGATAGTGGTACGTAGCGTATGACAAACACTCTGTTTGCCTGCTGTGGTCCGCTCTGACTTAGCGTCTCGGTGGCGTTGTGGCTGAACAAAGCTGACGACAACGAAAGGCACAAACGATCAAGCTGCGCCATCGAACTGTGCGCGTTTCTTCAGGAGGTCACGCCCAAGACTCTCCGAGACACCTGGGTGCCCTTCATGAAGGAGCTCGGGCTTGATCGACATGTCTACCAGCCCAAGGACCCCTTCCCCAAGTGAGTTTAGCCACTTTGTAGCGAATGGGTGCTCATGCTGGAGCCATTAGTGCTTCTCCAGATGGTTGAGACTATCTGTTGCACTCGTGTGAACTCGCTGGAACTACGGTTTTACAACACAATCATAGTTGCTGGGGTTTCACCTTCTCGAGTTCCATCAAGGACGAAAACATGAAAATAACATTACAGTAAATCCAAGCTTGCAATGTGCGAACAACGAGACGACCGACTCTGGACTGCAATGCTGTACATTATGCGATGCGTACATTATGGCAATGTAGTCGGAAAACTGTTTCAAGACGTTTACGCGATCTGGGAGGGATTTTCTTGCCATTTTTTTACTCCAATCCCAACCCCCCTGACATGTGCCGGTGTTGATCCCGGCCCCCCAGGAGACTCTACTCGCACAGGTGCCTGGGCGTAGCCGTGTTCTACAACACCCAGCACTTGGAAAAGACGGCGGAGAGGCGTGTCTTCTTTCCTGACCATGTACAGAGCCTAAAACTGCACAGCAACACCAAACGAAAACGCTCCGACGTTTTAGACGCCGCCGAAAACGTTTCAAACGCCGCTGAAAAAGTGTCCGATGCGCATGACGCAGTTGGGAGGAGCACGGAAGTAGTTCAACCGAAAAGAGAAGCTGTGCCCGGCGGGAGCCTGCCAGAGCGAGGCGGTGGAGGCGAACACGGGACGCAAGGGGGAGGGGACAGCCAGATGGATGTTTCGGGGGCGCCGTCTAGACTGGAGCAAGACCTTAGCTGCAGGCCCGATGCGGCGGTGATGGTACGCTTGAGGGTAAAGGGGCAGGAGAAGAAAGCCGATGCTGATGGCGATGGTGCCGATGGGTGCGAGAGGAAAGAGGAAGAAGAACGCTCGCTTACGCTTGTATGCGCGCATCTCTGGTTCGACCCTTTCCGGCCAGACCTTAAAACGGCGCAATGTAAAATGCTGTTCGACGCCATCGAGCGGTTCCACGAGAAATGCGGCGTGATTAGTACCGGGAGGAATGAGACCGGCGTGGAAGCGGGGGGGGCGGCGAGAGGAAAAACAGGGGCGTCCGGTCCCGCTAATTTGATAATGTGCGGAGATTTCAACTCGGTGCCTGTTATGAATCCGGCGTTTCTTCCGGGACCTCTGAAGGTGGGGCGCGAGCGAACACGGGGTACGTTTTCTCGTGATGGAGCAGGATATCTCTATGTATATGTCCATCTAAGCCACGTGTGGAGTGTTTGAAGGCCGCCCGCGGTGCCTCTGTGGCATTCTCGCCCGTCGTGAACGGTGTTCCTTCCGCATTCGCTTCGTGAACCACCCAACCCGTCGTGCTTTCCGTCGCAGCAATTTGTTTTCAACGCACGCACGAACGCCCTCTGCGTCATTGATCGTAGCCAAGGTCGCCGATACCTTTGCTGACGTTCTCGATAACGAGCGTGATTGGGAGGACTGATGACGGCTCTCGCCAACCATCAATGCCATGTGGTGAACATGTTTCAAAACGTTACGAGTGGAGCTGTGTATGCTGAGGCGGAAAACACTCTACTTCACGTACGGACACACTGCTCAGTGCTTTACCGCCATGCTGTGATATCGATCGCAGTCCCCTTTCTACTGAGAAACTATTGTTATTGTGACTGTGTTGTGTCCTCAATCCCACAGGCTGAAGCTCAAACGCGATTAGCAGCAGCACGGCGGCGCCCCTCCAGCCCCCTCCCTAGTCAACCCAGGGAACTCCAGCGCTTCCAGCATATATCCCCCAACTCAAAGGACAGCTAGTGGGGTCTACTCCCTGTTGAGCTACGGCGTCGTGCCCCCTTCGCACCCGGAACACCCAGATTCTTTTATTCCTCACCTCATCAAGCGGGAAGCGGATGCATCTGGCAGCGGGGCCTCCATGAAAACACGACTTCAACGGGTAAACTCACCGGCCGTCCCGGCCCTTCACAGGCCGTCTGGTAGATGGAGCAGTGGATTTGGGGGCACACTGGAGGATGCGTACAGGGACAGAGGCGCCGCAGCTCCTCGCTTCACAACTAAGACTAGGTATTCTATCATAGACGATGCGATCGGGTGTGTTTAATGGGACTTTAGTTTTTTTGGCCGACATCGGTTGAATGGAGTACGGCAACAAGAGCGAAGGGGGACGGTAGAGTTCGATTCAGCTCTGTCGTCTGAGTCTAACGCATTGGGGAGTGAGATATGAATACCGAACGTCTGTATTAAGCGTGGTACAGTATTACCGGTAGGTCCCTCAGTCGGTTGCATGCCTACATATCAGTAGTAAACCCGTAAGGATATCCCAGGATGGCTCCAGACGCCACAAATCCTAGGGGGGTGGCAGCACTGAAGCGTCGTATCCAGTCTTTATCGAGAGCAAAGTCGTCGAGTGTTCTGAGCAAGCACGCGTCTGTCCCGCATTCTGGCTCCCAACACCGCCTCCCCACCTGTACCACGATGGCAGCACGGTTGTGATGAACCATCTAGATGAACCATCGAGCCCACTGAATAGGTTGCGCGTGCCCACTTTGCATGTTCAGCACCCATTGCCAGGTGCTCTCTTATGCATAGCGGCATAAGGCATTTATACTTTTTTCACACCCCCCTCCGACCCCCCCTCTTTTTCCTTCGGCTGCACCGCACCGCAGCCAGTTTAGCGGAGTGATCGACCACATCTTCGTTTCGAGCGGCGAGAAAGACGGTGACCTGGAAATAACAGGCGTGCTCGCCTTTCCGCCTGGGGCTGATTTGGCTGATTCGCCTTATTTGGTGTCTGATTCAAGTGATTTGGTGGCTTCGGAAGCGGAAACAGGCGTCGACGGGAACACCGCGGCGGTACACGGGCAGCTTGACGGAGTTAAGGATGAGAGAAAAGAGCGAGGAAAGCCAGAAGCGGGGCAGGTCGAGGGAATCTCTCGGGGAGACTTTGGACCGATTCCGGATGAGGTCTGGGGCTCGGACCACTTGGCGCTTGGCGTTGAACTGGCTATACTTTAGACGTTTAGACGTCAAAGACTTGGAATTCAGGCGGTCATGGTGTTGCCTTGAGATTTCAAAATAGGTGTGAGGTAAATCCTGCCATTTTTTGAAGCGGGAGGTGGGAAAGTACTCTGCTCTGCGAAGTGCGCTATTAATAGTATTGTGCGACGTATGTACCTGTCTGATACGTACGTACACACCAGGTACTTGCTTCTTTTCTCATTGTGTTGCTGTGTACGATTTGTCCCACGTAGTTTGTCGGTTCTTCCCGACTTTGCTTTTCTCCCTTTCAAAACTACAGTAGTTAAACTTGTCGTGTGACCTCGGACGTCTTATACGGTAATACAGTAAGTAATAGTACATTGTGGTGATGAGTTAACCCTATCTTTGGGACTGTACTGAAGAAAGTATTTAAAATACTGTAGTACCAGGTACTGATTACAGCATCAGCCGCACCAAGCAGCTGGGGTAGGGTAGGGTAAGGTAAGGTAGGGGATGTATCCGAAGTGCACCGCAAGGAGAAGTATACCATATACGACACGCGCCCAGCATGCTCATATGTGTACCACTCTTGGCGCTCTGCCTACGTACTAGGCATATTATTTATCAATAGGAGGTTCTAGAAGATTGAGAAGACCGCGCTTGTCGCTTTTTTAGGTCGTTCCTGGGTCCCGCAAAGATTAATGCGAGAATATTATTGTGGCACGTACATATTATTGGATGTTTTTGAATTGAAATACACTGCGAGGGCGAGATACTCGGGCTGTTTAGTCGTTTTCTGTCTTTGTTCTTCGGGTGGGTGTACACGGCGCTTGTGGCCTGGTCCGGTGATAGATGTTATCTACAGTATATCATCAGAGCTAGGGCGACTGAAAACGTTTACGTGTCTCCTCTACATATGAACCACTATATGAACGCTTTCCCGAAAGAAGCAGGACAATGATCTCGGGGTTTTTTTTTGTGGACAAGGTTGATATCAGATGCCTGTTTACGGAAGATAATACCGGAGTACACCAACTAACTACAGCAGTACCTGTAGTGGTGCCATGTACATGGCCCTACAGGCAGTCGTTATGAGGCTTAGATTGGGCAGGCGATTGGTTAACCTTTTTACCTTTAGCCCAACGGACTAATACCTTAACAAATGGCGTCGTCGGCAGGACATGGGTCGTTGGTCGTGAGTTTGAATCTCACGTCCACCATGAAATCGCTTTTTAAAGAAAAGTGAATTTCCTCATATTAAGAATCTGAAAAAATACTTCTGGATCCCCAGAAATTGGAACCGCGTGTTGGTGTCACGCGTCGACCCGTATATCCGGTCCGTTCCAGGGGGGGGGGAGAGTGTTATGAGGCTTAGATTGGGTAGGCGATTGGTTAACCGATTACCTTTAGCCCAACGGACTATATAAGACCTTAACACAGTACAGCTTTGATAGCTGCATGTACAGAATTATGGACAAGCAATACAAATCAAGAACGATATCGCGACTGCTCTCTACAAAGCCCAACATACTTCTTTAACGCATACATACGGTAGTAGCCGTATGTGCCAGCCTTCATGCGTTATGAATTATGTTTCAAAGGTAGCTGGCACTCTGAGATGCTGCCCGTGAGTTTATCGTTTGGGGTCGTCAGTTTCTCTCGCTCTCACTTCCGTGCAATAATTCATAATTCCCTTCGCGTGTCCACATCAACGTCCATATGTCCACATACAATGCATGCCTAGTACAGCACTGCTGTATGTAGTGTACAACCCTACTGACCCGTTGTTGATCGAACATATATTATTGGATCGCTCGATCTACGGTGGAGAGGTTTTCTTCCCAGCGTATAGCAGTGGTGATCACCCGTCACTCCGTCGACAATGAGATCGGACCAGAGAAACTGAGAGGGCCTCTGCCACGAAAGAACGATGCAGCGGCGTCAGAGACAAAATGCGTAGCAACATAGAGCCGTACGAGCTCGAATACGAGTAAGATACAACAGCAGGGAGCAATGATACTTGGAGACAAAAACAGCAGTGCCATCTACAGCAGTACCTGGTACCGTATGTATGAGTACATACAGCAGAGAGACGAGTGTAAAACATGCGGGTCTGTATCATGATAGATACCATGTGGTGTACTACTGTACTGCTGTAAACTGAGCCGGTCGGTGGAGTCAGCGCGTCGAAAAACTCGTACGGAAACACAGCAGTACACATCTCTGGTGGATCCCATTGTTAATAGTACTGTACCAAGGTACGATACTGCCGTAGGTCCACACACTGCGAACGGAACGGTATATTTATTTTGACGAGTGCATTGACGAGTGCATGGACGACGAGGGCGAATACGAGGAGAAGTTGGAGAAGAAAATACGAGTACGTCTTCGTCGTGTATTACAGAGATTTAGTGTAGAAAATCGAAATGACAGTTTCAGATTTGACAGTTTCATTTGTGGGATATTTGGTTTCCATCGAAAATTTGAAACATGCGTACCTGCATTGAAAAATGAAAAAATGTCAAACCGCACGCACGCCCCATGCGCCATGTGCTATGCGCCGGTTCTCTCGATTGGGCAAGCGGGTCGTCCCCGTGCGCGTTCGTGACGACTGCGCCTGCACGGGAGGCCGCAACGGCCGCTGACTTCTAAGACGTAGGCGTTTTGACACCCCCCTTTGGCTCGGCTGACTGCCTCGAGTCGCGAGGTTCAAACAGGTCCGCCCTCGGCAACGACCCGCATCCACCATGGAGAGGTCTCCCGGACGTTTGCGAAATGCGGGGGGACTCATGACGTCCGATAGTTCGTCCACGGGAACGCCAGAGCATTTCCACAGAGGGCGCAGCGGTTACCCCGTCGCGCGCGGCAGCGTTACTGCAGCGGATCATTCCCGAGAGCAGGTGCAGTCGGCTCTAGACACCCTGCTAAGCGACAACGAGGATGTTGGGTCTAACAGAGCACCTATCAGCAGTAGCAGCTATAATGGCGCACCTCCCGTCGAGAGTGATCGTTCTCCGGGGCCTGCGGGGGGGCGACGGCGATCGCGTGCCGGAAAGGACCCTATCCCGTTGGATACGAGCAACACCACGCATGAACGATCTCCAAGTGGTCTCTCTCCTGGGAATCAACTTCGCATTGACAATCCTGGCGCGTTTCCCGGCGTTTCTGAGACGAAATCGACGGGGGGGTACACGCCTTCCGCCGCCGGAGGGTACACGCCTTCCGCCGCGGGAGGTTACACGCCTTCTGCTGCGGGAAGGAGGTAATTCCGTGTACAGAACGTATCAGGACATCAGTTGTATCATCTTTGCTCAAGTTTAAGTGGTACAGACTACAAGTACAGTACACCTACGAGCAGGCAATGGTACATGTTGCAATACAGCAGTACTACTGCTGTATCATGTGCCGCTCCCAGACGTTGCATCATATCTGGTACCGGGACCTTACAGTGCTGCTGTATCAATAGTACCAGGTACCCGATTGGGTTGTATCATCTGTTGCATACCTGGTATACCATAAATGACACGTTTTCGTGCCTGAATCTACAGTTTGTGCGGTACGTGCGGAGCTTAAAGCACGTGCTGGCAGGTCACGAAATGGACCCTTCTTGCGTCCACAACGTCGCATTGACATTCTATGATAACACCACCAGTAGTAGCACGTGTCTTCTTTCCTTTTTCGCTTTCGATTTGTTTTCTTTTTTTCTTTGTTTTCTTTCTTTTTCTCTCTTTCTTAGAATAGGTATGTCGTGCCTGCCATACAGTATCCTATATGATGACATGGCATTGCATTGCGTTGTCTACTACTGTGGTTACTGCAGCATAAGTAACAATGTAGTATCTCTGTTGTGTAGTTTTGTGACCACACAACTTTTATCCCTCTAGGAATGAAGAATCGGCACGAACACGGGTTGTGCTGGATGTCGACGGGTAGAAAGAACGATTTAATGTAAAGAACACACACATATCTAGTACTGTGTAGTTACAGTACGGAAAAAAAAGTGTTTCTATTGCTGCCGTAGTAGCAATTATGTTGTTATTAACCCCTTAGGGTGTTGAAGATAGTGACCAATACGACGACAACTTTTGGTGTTATCGACAGTCTTATGACCAGCGTGAGCGCCCAACAGTGCGGTTAGGATCAGGCTGCGCTCGTGCCGTACGACGCCTTGTATTTTATAATTTTTTAAAGACGTCAGCTGTGAGTTCGACTGATTAAATAGTTGATACTCAACTTTGCAAGCTGCGTAATACGTATTATAACCCTGACACGAAACTTCTATGATCCCCCAACCACGCAGTGACCGTTGCTGCCATCGTTACTTTTACTTTTCAAAGTCATTTTCTCCCTCTGAAGTCCCAACCATTTTTAGGGTGCACTCGGCCGTTCAGTATAAAGTGAATTCAGTACTGCTGTATGCAGTGATTCAATGGGCCAAAGCGGCTAAAACGATTGGAAGTCTACACCAGCTGCCACGCGAAACAGCCCAGCGTGCTGAGGTAGGGGATGATCTGTTTACTGTAGTCCCCGAAATACAATACGTGAATACAATGCATAAAAAATTGTACGGCATGGTGTTAGCATGGTGTGGTCTATACTGGTACACCGCTGGAATTTGTTGCGTACTTATCCTTGGGAGTGTAGAAGGTTCATGACATGCAATGATAGGCTATGATGAGGCTGCTTCTGTAGCTAAACATATGTCTTAAAATGTTTTTCGTTGCGCTTGAAAAAAGGTAAAACGTAGACTAACAGCATAATGTCATGGCGTTCCCGTTTCGACTCTACGCACCTCTACAATAACCCACCGACCTACAGTTGACCAAGTTAACGTTCTTGCCTTGATCGTAGCATGGAGACCTAGATACATAGGAAGCTCTACCATAAGCCACCGGCCTGGAGTCGACCGAGTTAACGCTTTCGACTTGACTATAGTATAGCGACCTGCATGCAAAGCGACAAGTGCCTTTATGTATTGCCAACCGTCTAGGCATGCCTTGGAGGACGAGCGTGAAACAGCACAAGAGTACAAGTATCACGATTCTCATCGTTCTCAGCTTCGCGCGTGTCGTATATATATCTCCCTAGGTTCACCATATCACGCTTAACAAAACGCAACTCCTCTACAGTACCACAAGTACGCCAGCAACCTGAGCTGCTTCTGGGTATGCCTTAGAGGACGAGCGTGAAACAGCACAACAAGAGTACAAGTATCAAGATTCTCATCTTTCTCAGCTTCGCGCGTATCGTACATATATCTCCCTAGGTTCACCATGTTACGCTTGCAACATACCACAATTCCTCTACAGTACCAAAGTACCCCAGCAACCTGAGCTGCTTCTGTGACCGGCGGTACTTATCATTTATGATATAAATATTAGTGGTCGCCATGTATGTTCAACGCTTTTTCCCTCTATATTAATATCAAGTTAATCAAGCCCCAAAGGGGTTAAGGTTTTCTAGGCTCTCACGAGCCTAAATTAAAATCGGGTGAACACCAATTTTTGACCGACGCTATTACAACACTGTACATGCCTGGTACATTGTTTGACATCAAAGGTGCTACAGTGGCGCGTGGCGATAGGTCAACCCCGGAAACCCTTCCCTGCAAAGACAATAGAAGGTCAAGTTACCGTCACATTTATTTGTTTCAAGGAACACCCCAGTCACCGAGGTTGTGATGTCTTCCCACGATCATCGCGAACAACCGTATGAGACTACACTCTAGCGTGTGTTCCCGGCTTCTTGCATATCTTGCATATCTTGCATTTCTTGCATTGCTTGCATTGCTTGCATTGCTTGCACGGATTGCACTACTGCGGCAGGAGACGGAGCAGCGTTAGGTCGCCGAAAGCTTACAACATAGGTGACTCCCAAGGGGTGGAAATTTCGACGTTGGAAGGATTGCAGGTGTTTCTAGACGGAAAGCAACGGGAGGTGGTCAACGCGCATGCCCGCAGGACGAACGAGCTGGACACCATACTCACCAAGGAGGAAAACTATTTCGGCGCCTTATTAGAGTAAGAGATACTTGTAGTTTTAATAGAGTAAGGGCTACCGCACCTCACTGCTGCACGTATTAACATTGTAAGAGTTATCCTGCTGAAATGCAAGAGCTACCATGCCATCGGCTTCATTTCGTCTCCTTCGTCTGCCTTCGCACCCAACCAGCTTTCTCTACTCGCACGTACGTAGTCGTGGCCGACAACCAATCTCTGTACCACATAATCGCTGTGAACGATTCCAGCTCGTACTATTGCTGCATCTCACTGGTCGAAATACCGTTGTCAAACAAGTGTACTATTAATAACATCGTGAAACACCTCGTTCTTACCTCGCTGCGATTTAATCGGAAATTTCATGGGAAATTGATTCTTGATGAACTTCGACCCCGGCGGAGAGCAGTAACGAGCTGGAAAAAATGGGCATCAAGCTTAAAGCTACGTCAGCGATGCTCAAGGGGCAGACGTCCGTGGCAAACACCCTCTTCCGCCGTGGAAGTCGGCGGCTATCCCATGAAGGGGTAGAGGACGCTATGCAGTCAAAGCACAGCGAAGAGGTAAAGAAGGCCGACTACCTTCGCAAGAAGCTGAAAGCGCACCACGAGGAGGCGCGCGCGTCTCTCGCGAAGAAGCTCCAGGTTGAAAACACCAGGTGAGACGTTTTTTTTTTTATACCAGTACTGCTGGAGACTATAATAAGTGTTTACTGAAGAAAAGGAGCAACCACAGTGTGCGCGTGAGGTGCGTATGCCTTACGTCCGTATAAAAAAAGGAGCCGTCCCATATAAGGCGTGAGGTTCCCATACCGTATACCTGGTGTATTTTACGGTATCACTCTGACCGAGTATATAAGAACCATTCCCTAATATGAACATCGAACGTAGCTTATATTAGCGGTCAGAATGCTAGAAAAGAGTAACCGCAGTACATGAATAAAGCGTCCATGCTGTACGTTCGTGTACAAAATAGTGACCACAGTCGTATATGCATGAGGTGCCCATACCGCACGTTCACGGTCACCGTTCCCCGTTCGATAGTACCGTCATGGGTTGTGTCTTGCCAGTGGTCGTTTACTCTGAAGCTCGAGCAGCACGTGGTGTGAACGAAGTGCTCCTTAGATGGTCCGTGACTTATCCCAACAACAACAACAACAACAGTAAATAAGAGCAACAGATAGTTCCTTCTAACGGAAAAAAACATGCACCTGGTACTTTGGGGCTCGAAGCACCCATTCTCGCCTCCAATCCCTGGGGTGGATTTCTCGCCACGTACTGCTCGTAGCTTCCAAGGCCTCTGAACAAAGCAGCTTATCTTTATCTCACAAAGATGAAAAAATGTGCAATTTAAGCCATGTAGCCCATCAGGTACCGTGGTTCCTGCTAGCAAGCTTGTAACAAACACGAAGTTCATCGTAACAATCGTAACCGTGTGCCATCACCGGGACCTTTTCGCTGTTTTTGACGCTTGAATCATGCACAGGATGGGACGCGTCATCAAAACGAACCTTGGCAAATACGCAAACCCCAAACTAGCGCAGGGCGCGAAGGCGGCGGTGCTTGCGAGCATAACCGAGTACCTCAACGGCGATGAATTCATCCGCATTGTATCGGCCCCCCTGAACTACACCAGCCCCGACTTCCTCGTCTCGACAGAGCAAGAACTGGAGACCGTTGGCATAAACTACAGCCCTACGAACGCCCGGCAAAGGTGCGGCAGATGATTTTTCCGCAGTTGCCCACCCCGCTATATACAACAAGAGTAGGCGATTGCAGTTACTATGTCTTGGAATATAGGTACGGTTTGTATGCCAATGAGTATTCAGAATGGTTATTTTATTTCGGTAAATAATCGGGAGTTCACATTGTTTGGCTCGGCAATCGCACGAAACATGATAAAAATATACCGAGATTAGTGTAGGACATACTTTGCCTCATACAAGAAGAAGAACTTCATTCACCCTGACTAGAAGCAAGATTTTCTTGAGGGATGTCGCCTACTGTATGACAGTAGTCTACTGTATGGAAGTAGCCTACTGTATGACAGTAGTCTACTGTATGGAAGTAGCCTACTGTATGACAGTAGTCTACCGTATGACAGAACATTACCACGGTTACATGAAAATACGCCCTCGAGAGATTCAATGCAAGAAACCGAGACACTGCTTGAGGTTGCGCGAAATTTAATTGGTCCTTTCGAGATATGTCTGCTTACTGATTACACGACGGCTACGGTATCGAGGTAGCAAGGTTGTTCAGTGTTGTCATGTACAAGGAAACAGATGCTATTACATACCGTCGTGTCTCCATTGGTGCTGCCGCTCGAGTGAGCAATATGCTCAGTAAGGCGAGGAAAGCAATGAACAACGTTCTTCGCTGAACGTGCCTCTTTCAACTTGCTATGTCGTGTTTTAGAAGCTTGGCGTCTTCAGAGCCGACAGACTACGACTCCAAGATGGCGCAGCTGCAGGAGCAGAAGGCGCGAGATCAGAAGCAGAGGGTGGAAAACGATGCTCAGAGGCGGCAAGAGGTAAATCATCACTCCATATATACATACGAAGTACTGGTATACTGATATTGATACATTTCCGGTTGGGATAGGACATCTTCTTTTTCTCGGTTCAACTCAGGTACGCGACCTTGAGGTGCCAGCAACGGTTGAACATTCGCCGAGACATTCGCCGAGCCAGGGATAGGGCTACAGTAGAATGCAGGCATATGCGACGTACGTTAGTGGTATTTCGCTCCTGCGATTTTCGCTTGGACAGTAGAGCTTACAGCGATAGCAATATCGTGTCACTATGTTTGACTGGGGTTTGTAGAATGGGGGGGGGGGAGACCCAGTAACGTGCTTGCCACCGCTCTAGCTCGGTTCAAGTGTATTAGTGTATTGATGCAGTAACGACAGCTCCCATCGCCCCCCTAATGGCTACCCCTGAACTTGGGATACCTGTAGCAATAATGGCATCCAACGGTACCAGTGCTTAGTACTGTCTCCCCAAGCCAGCACGACATACTCCACTCTCCAACTCTTCTTCGAACCAGGCTTCCTACTTACGCGTGCAACGTGCACCGGGTTATACCGGCATCACTCGACCAACCCGAATCTGCCGTAAACCGCCACAAACACACTCCAGAAACACATCGTAGGGTAGAATACGGGTGGTAGGCACCGCTGGCTGAGCCCCATTGACACGTAGAGAACACTACTGTTCCAACGACATCGCTGAGGGAAGCCGTAACCCTGTGACCTTAACCTCGCAGGGACAAGAGAGAGAGCGCAAAGCCCGGGAGGAGCAAGCCGTGGACGAACTGGCTCGAGCCGCAGAGGAGGCTTCCCGGCGACAGGAGGAGATGCGGAGGCAGCAAGAGGAGGAGCTCGAGGAGCAAAAGCGGCAGCTGGATGAACATCAAGAGACTCTGCGGAAAGAGGCGGAAGCCGCCAGGTGCGAAACAAAAACGTGCAAGTAGCGAGTCGTGTAGAAACTTCCTGTGAGAGTGGATGGCAGCAGTGGAATTGCGGACGCGAACATCTCTCCCCTTGAGGCTGTAAACTCGCTCAACCGCCACTGTGTAAGGCGCCGCCGATTGGTCGAATAAAGCATGTCATGCCAGTGATGAAAGATAATATGGTACTTCAGTACTCTCTTGGTGATGTGAGTTTGTGTATCGTGCCTTTCAGGCGGAACCGGCAAGAGAGCGCCAATTGAGAGCGTAGGCTTCACATTGACAGAGGCGTCCACTTCAGCAAGGCAAACTCTAGCTTGAAAAACGACCATTCAGTGCGGTTCGGCGCCGCATGACGAACGGTACGCGCCGTATATCCGCTTAACCTCCGTCCAAGATCAACTGAGTGGGAGTCGCCTACGAGTAGATCAGGTTGCTTTTCATTGGCGACAACTTTCGTTATGGGCTTTTTTTTTTGTATCAGTGTATCAGTCTATTAATAGCAAGCCTGCACCCTTGACGCGCGCGCGCATGTCCGTCTTGCCGCCAAAGTCACTGCCGTCGCCGGGGAAAGCCAGACTAGGCAAACTATCGTGGCTCCTGCCTGACCCCCCTCACACAAATTGCAGAATTTTAGCTGATCACAAGGTTAACCTCACCTATCCAGGTAGTCACAAGGTTAACTTCACCTCCGTTAGCTTTTCTTCGCAACTACTGGTGTTTTGCAGGGCCCGTCACAATAAGGATCTGGAGCGCCGGCGGGCGGATATGGCGAGAGACGAGGCGTCGCACCTGGCGAGGCAAGCCGAAGCGAAGCGATTACGAGTGAGTGGGTGTCCTGCTCGGCCTGCTATTAATAGAGAAAGGTCGATGGTACACCATACCTGGTAGCTACTAGGCTAACGGTTAGGTCTGGCGTAATAGTCTATTAATAGTGGGTTACAATCAGGGCTGTTTACAGGTTAGGAGATCTTCACAAACTCCCGGGTTGGATCAGGTCGGGTCAGGAGGCATTTGATTTCTCACGGGTCGGGTCGAGTCGGGTCGGGTCGGGTTAGGTGGCCCTATCCGACCGGATCCGTAGAGCTTTGACCCGACCTGTACGTTGCAATCGCTTTTGTTCAACAACCTTGACCTCCGAGATGTACTTGAAAGTTCGGGCACAGCAGGAAGATAATGTACTTCGCAACACTTTAACCTAGAGCGCGCTACTGCTCGAAAGGAGCAAAAGGCGGTTGCAGCCTGCGTATCGTATGGTACGGTATGTGATGTTTGTTGTATTATACTTGATAGAGCCAAGCACAAGCCTTTCTTCAACTTCGGTCGAATTTATTTCCAGGAGGAGGAACTAGGACGGCAGCGCGAGGAGATGCAGCGAAAGCACGACGAAGACATGGAGAAGCAAAAGGAGGAGTTTCGACGGCACGAAGAAGAAATTGCCAAACACAAGGAGGAGCTAACCAAGCACAACGAGGCGAGAGTTGGCAGCGTATCATAGCAAAGCTTGCGCCAGGAAGACAATCATGCCGCAAAAACGTAGACTAAGCATACTGTACCCCGCACACAAAATCATGAGGGTAATGCAGTATTGATTCGTGCCGGACAAAAGACGACTTTTCGACATTTTATATAATAGAGTTATATCGACCAGGCTGTCCAGGGAAGGACTACCGTACGTTCGCTCTTATAACATAAGTATCAGTCACCCTTAACAATTGCTTCGCTGTGCCGGTTTTGATGTGTTTATGGGGACTCCCCGCCCCTGCGAACCGCGGGTGGTCAAGCTGCCAGCACACGAGTGAGTATGGCAATTGTGCGTCAATCGGCAACTTTTTGATGACGGCGTGGCGGGACGGATCGGCTCTCCGCCATTTTCCTGCCCATTCCTTCTTGCACAAAACCTTGAGCATCCCAGTCTGATGTATTGTCACCTCGTCCACGAGCGTTTCAGTTGTTCGACCGGACCGCCCATGGGCCCAATGCCTTGCCTGGTTCTATTTCGTAATCTGCAGAGAACACACTATTCTGTTAGGAATAGTGTCCTTCACTGGTGTACGAAAACCTATTCATATACTTTGTGGCCGACGACTGCTTGTCGAACCTCGGTCCCTGTGGTAAACAGAAAAAAACTAATTTGTTGCTCCCTTTGTGGACGGTGACCGCTCGTGGAATCTCGGCGAACAGGACGTTCTGCGAGAGCAAAAGATGCTCGAAGAGATGAGTCGGCGGGTGAAAGAAGGGGATGATGACGAGAGACGCCGCCTGGAGGAAGAAGTTGCCAGACACAAGGTGAACACGTGTTCTTGATATCCAACTTCCAACGGCAACAAGTACGGGTGCATTAGATGCCAACCTTGGCGATAAAAACACATGCTAACGCAACGCGGTCCCTCGCCAAAAAATAACAGTATATTTTCTAAAGAAAAGTGTTTTGTGTTGCTGTTTCTGGTGCTGCTTTCACGTTATCAACACTTCTTCGCGGTAATGAAGCCTATATGGTCGCGACTTTAGCTCAACGCGCTGGAAGTTAACTAATCCAATATGACACTTCTTATTTTTTTCCTCCATTTATTATCTTCACCCCTCCTTTATCTCTTTCTTACGGTCGTCGTAACTCAGATCCGGGGTCACATAGCAGCCCCCACCCCCCCACTTCCCACTACGGTTCGTGCCGTGTTTTTTTTATCGCGAGAACATTTCAACCATTTCTTCCCTCGACGACTCGCGTCTAATTGCACCTACCCACGCTACGCGCTCTCAGCACTCAAATCATTTTTATTTTTGCGAAAAAAACAAGTTCACCAACGTGGGCTTTGAACTCACGAAATCATTCTAGCAGCATTCGAGGGTAACCAAAAGACCACCGGGGCGACCGGCACTGTGCAGCAGGAACCGATCCCAAAATCTGGTGATGTTGTCGAATATCGCGAATCGTGTTTTGAACGTGCTCAAGGACGAAATGAAACGCGAGTCCGAGCGCGTGAAAAAGGAGCTAAAAAATCTTCGAAAGGAGCGAGAATCCTTCGCCCGGCGGGAGGAAGAAAAGCGAGCGGCAGCGGAGGTGGCTAGACTGCAAAAAGAGGCCGATGCTTTGGCTGAAGCCCGAAAGTGAGTCGAAAGCCCCCTCTTTTATTGCCTTCTTGCTGTCTTCAAAGAGTGCACATGTGAATCGCCCAGTGTGTGCCTTTATTTGATAGCTTACGACGCCGGTGCTCGCTCGCTCAACACATTTCTATCGGAAAATTTGAGGAGCTTGCAGCCGTTGGCAATGAAGGCAGTGAACGCGGCGACGCTCATGGTTGGGTGCACGGGTCGTGTTAAGCTATTAATAGCCGACTAATTATATGCGTACCTCGCAAGAAAGCGATAGCAATATTTCCAAGTTAGACGTTTTGACAAATTCCTGCACATAGCGCACGCAGCCCACCGGTTTCGGATCTTTCCATCAGCTCCGCTACTGTGGAGGTACACCTGGTAATCATAACACATTGCTGGTGCTGGCGTAGACTTGGGGGTCAATATGTGTTTGCCAAGAGTTACGGATGAACGCGATCGCCCCTTCTTTGATTATGTGGTTGGCGTCATCAGGCCAAGTAGGTTGTCCAGCTCAACACATCGAGCTATGATGTACAGTTTGTATACTCCGGAGAATATAACTTACCTGATACGTTATCAGGAGTTTGTTGGCGCCCCTCCCCAAGCGATCTGCTTCAATCGATTTCGCGGCGTACCTGCCGCAACGTATATACGCCTGAGGTTGCCTGCTCGTAACCCCAGCCCGCCTTCGCGTGCTTACCACTCCAACCTGGGTTTGCGTGCTTGTTCAAATCCAACCTGAGTTTGCAGGGTCGAGCAGGCGGAACAACGGCGGAGAACTTCCCAAGAAGAACTGAGGGCCGACATAGAGGCGGAGGTCGAAGCAAAAAATCGCGAAAGAACTCCATGCCGAGAGAGAAAGAGTGGCCGCCAAGGCTGCCGCGCTGGACGAAAAAATGCGTGCGTTCGAGGAACAGCAGAAAGCAGCGGCAGACCAGGCAGCGGCAGACCGCGAAGCTATCTTGTTGGCGATCGCCAAGGAAAAGAGCGGGGCAGGAGATTCATCGCTAAATGGAGCGTCTTCGAAGGGGGCAAACGCCATTGGAGAGGGTTTGGGCATAGGGCGAGAAGAACGCGAATCCACGGGATACCACTTAGGGGACAAGATCGAAGTTCTCTGTACTCCAGTGGGAGCGGCGGCCGGCACGAAGGCGTACATTTCCGGGGAAATAGCCCATCGTAACCCTGACGGATCTCTGGATGTTATCCTGTCGGACGGGAGGATGCGGCAAGAGGTTCCGCCGTCGGATATAAGGTTTGTCGGTTATTTAGATTCAGAGGTCTCGCGGAGGGCAAGGCCGGCCGGGAGTGGGACCGAAACCACGCTCCCGGGGTATGCCAACGGAAGGGAGAGCGATCCTCGGAGTCGCGGTGAGAAAGGAGATGGTGCCGGGAGCTTCGATCGAGGAGATGCAAAGTCAAGGATGAAGGTTAAAAAGGGTAGCTTGGATGACATATTGGCGACCAAGGAGGGGTTTTTGGGAGATACGGCGGCGGCGGCAGCGGTGGCTGCCTCGGTAAACCGCGACGCTGCCAGCCGTCCCGGACGAAGTCAAAATGTACCACATTCACAGGGGGGGGGCGACGATGGTGCAGGCCCAGGGTATATGGGAAGGAGGGCTAAGGAAGAGGAGGATAAGGAGAAGAAGCGGGATAGTCTGGACGATATCTTGGGCAACAAGCTCGGCTCGACGAATACGAAGAGCGATGCCAAAACGGCACTGCGAAAGGGAGATACCGTCGAGGTGTTTGCCGCAGCTCGTGATGGGGAGCACACCCCCCCCACGAAAGGCACTGTGTTCCGGGTTTATGGCGACGGGTTTGTCGACGTGGAACTGGCAACTGGGGAAAAAGTGTTCCGATCGCCGACAGAGGTTCGATTGGTGCCGATGGTGCTCAAGGGAGAGTCCTCTCCCTCGTCTTCTGCTGCGGCGTCATCTGCCGTGACTTCTGTTGACTATGTTGTCGGAGATCGAGTGGAGGCGAGGTAGGTTGGCACAAGTCACTGGGAAATGTCTTGTGCGTTGCGGTGAGCCTTCGTTGTTGCAAGTGGGCCCCGTTTTTATCAATACCGAATCGATTGTCTACCATATTGCTACGTATGGGTGGAAAACTTTGTCCAGATAATGGTGTATTTGTGTCTATGAACGAATAGAGTAGAGTGCGCGTGCAGTTCCCTTCAACCCCCCCCTCACTTCCCGCCTCCGTAACCGTGCCTCCCTCCGTCCTACGGCTCCCCTTCCATCTCCCCCCACGTAATATCCCAGTTTCTCTCCATCCTAACTTTCCCCGTTGTACCTCCCTCTTCACAATACCCCTGTTCCCCATTATCCTTAGATACGCGGGTAACCCTGAGTTCCTTCCTGGCCTAGTGACGTCAACAGAAGATGGGGTGTCCGTGAACTTTGACGTCGGTTGGCATGGTGCCAGCATACCCCTCAAGGATGTCAGGCGCGTCGGTAGGTCGCCGCCTTTGCCTACTTCGGGACGCGGCGCCAAAACCGGTGCCCTGCACCTAACTCCTGGGGCTAAACTGAGATCTACAGGGTGCATCCTCGACCTGGACGTCGGGAGTCTTGGTGGGGACACTTCGAGCGTCGGAGATCAGGTACGATAGAAACGGGTGAGAGGGTAAGAAGGGGGGGAAGGGGGGGGGGGGGGGGGGTTCCGACAGGACCCAGGAGATGCACTCGCGAAGCATACCCACCGAGACCATTGTGGATTATTTCCCCCTATGATTCGAACCATTCTCCCATGCCTGGCAATGGGTGAACGCGTACATACAAATACCTCTGAACGGCACCCGGAGGAACCGTGAAGCAATATGTACCACTTTATTTAGAACTACCAAGTCGTAAAGAGATAGGCGAGAATTTATGTGGTTGCCTCGGGGTATCGGCTATTGATACAGGCAAACTTAGCCTATTTCGACGGCTAATGTAACTATCACCCCAGAAAGAAGGAGGGGAAATGTTCCGAGTAATTCTTCGAACAAAGGCCCATCCAGTCAAAACAATCCAAGAAAATCTCTTTCAATCAAATAAAAAAAGTAAGACCGCCTCCAAAAAAAGGGTGACGTCACCAACCACGGCTAGCTTGCGGATCAGAAATTTCCGAGATTTTCCTCGAACGATCCAAAATAATCACGACAACAAATGTCACCTGACAAAAGAGTGGCGTCATCTTCCGCGGTCATTTTTTTTTTAGTTTTCCGAGAAGTGACGTCATGATCGCGGATGACGACACCGGCCGACCAGAGATTTTTTACCAATAAGAACATACTAAAATTGGTCAGCAGGAAAACAGAGGGCACCGAATATTTTTCTCTCCGAATAGCGAACTCTGGTTAATACGGAGGAAGCTTTTTGTCAGAAATCAAACCTCATTCAAAGAGTATCAGTTATACCGGTATGAATTTTTTGAAAAATCCAGTTTATATTCTTCTTGCCAAGCACCACCATGGGATCAATATTTTGTCACTGGTTGCAACATCCTACCGACGCAAACACAGATCCAGTCATGACAGTAGAGGCCTTGACTGCAAGGTGAAGAGTGCAGCTCCCTTATGATGGCTTCATGCCCAAATACACAGGCCAGGGTGCAAGAGAGCGAGATGGAAATGGCTCGAATACGTTGTATAACTTGGCGGCAAATGCAAAAAGTAAAAAGCCGATGAGATAGGAGGGACCACGAAATCCCAAAATTTCGTAGATACTCCTTTTACACCACGTCTTCGGGAACAGAGAACGCTAGGAATCGGCCCAGTCATTTTTTTACGATATTTTGAGCCATGTTCATTCCGCCCTCGTGCACGCTCTGCTTTGCGGTTGAGTATAAAACCACCGCCACATAAAGCTGCGGTTATCGCCTTTCAATCAAGGCCTCAACCGCCATGCTTGCATATACAGCAGTGTTAGCGTCTGTAGGTTGTTGGAACCAGTGACGGCATATTCCTAAGTGGGCTGAAAAAAAAAAACTACAAACCATTGCGATTTTTAAATCAATTACAGTCGTGATGACAACCTTCCTCCGAAACGTAGATCCCGCGGCTGCACTTCGTCGGATGATAGTCCACCTGATGGCTGATTGCTCATAGCTGATGGTACAAATCGTTTTCAAATCGTGTTCAAATCGTGACCAAATGATGTCCCAACCTTTTTTGTTCTTGTCGTAGGTGCAATTCCGGGACCGTCAAGTTCCTGGAACGGGTCCTCCAAAGATAAAAAATGGGGTTATCCGCGCGGTACATCCGAATGGCACTTACCTGGTCGGCTTCGAGGACGGTTCCACAAGGTGCGAGTGCCTGTACGACGGTCTGCGCGTGTCGACGCAGAGGGTACCACTGTTATAGTAGGACATTGATGCCATCGCGGGATACTATATTGGCAACGTCAAGTCCCGTTATAGCGTATGACGCGCGGTTCTACTGTTAGTATACTGCAGATAAATTGTGTGTGTCTGCATTGTTTTACACCACTACCCAGACCTCTCCATGCTTCCGTGGTCAGTAACATGTCGACGTCGGAACGCGTTGTAGTGTATGTTACACTACAAAATTCTACTCGTAAAGTACTACTACTGATAATGGGGTGCGGCTGACGAAGGGGTACTGCTGATAAAGGGGTACTACTGACATATGAGTCCTACTGAAAATGGGGGTACTACCGAGAATGGGGTAGGTACTAGTCATGATGGGGTAGGTACTACTGATAAAGGGATCCTACTGGTAAAGGGGTGCTACTTATTGTGGGATAGGTAATGTTGACGTAGATACTACTGATAATGGGATAGGTACTGCTCATAATGGGGTAGGTACTACTGATGAAGGGGTCCTACTGATAAATAGGTAAATACTATTGACAATGGGGTAGATGCCACTGATAATGGGGTACTACTGACGAAGGGGTACTACTGTTCAAGGTGTACTACTGATAATGGGGTAGGAACTCCTGATAAACGGGTATTAATAGATACTACTGACAATGGGGCTACGGAAATAGGAGCCCCTCTCCCACGTCGGTCTTCCCGAACAGCTGGGGTGGCACTCGCAGGAACGAACGACCACTTCGGAATATCTTGCTGACGTCACCAAGGACGCATGCTATATACGGTACCTAAACTTTCTGAGGCTCCTCGCTTGTGAAAAAAAGAAGCGGTATGCTATCACTACCATTACTACTACTACTGCTACTACTAAGTCACCAAACAATCAATTTTCAGAAAAAGGTAGCCTAGGCCCCTTTTCGACAGTACTTTCACAACAAAACCCTCGGCCTAGGTCAGGCACCTATCGATCAATGTGTAACAATATTTAATATGTTAAACACACACCGGATCCCAAAGATGTAATGGTTGTAATGGTGGTTGCAATGGTTGCAATGGTTGGGCAGCGGCTCCTCAGATGCAAAATGCTACAATGTCTGAGGAGCACCGTCAACTTCATGTTTGCAAACCCCTACCGTGTCCTGAGTCCAAGGGGCATCATCCAGCACCTCTAACGCGACACCTTTGCGCACGGTGGAGGAGAGAGGGAGGGAAACGCCAGATGTTTGACTCTTCGTGTGAGACATCCAAACCTTCAGTGAAGCAATAAGAGCTCCTCCTCCCCCATGTCGACCCTGGGGGGGGGGGGGCACGGACACTCGTGAACGACAACTTCTGCGAGCTTGCTTCAGCTTGCCTCAGCTCTGGAGGAGTACCCACGCTAACGACCGACTACCTCGCAAAGTTCGCCCGCCTATCCTCCTTCTCATCGCAGCAACAACAAGTCTGAGATTCCTAACTCGGCCAGCTCCCTCTGCACCCCAACGGCGTTTCATGCACAGAGACCAAGTTCTTGCCAAGTTCTTGACCGACTTCCAGTGGACACGCGACGACTCGGCGGCACATCGCCGGGCAGCTGGCCCTGACGCGTCTATGAAAGTGGCGGCTCTGAAAAACAACGACTCGGGGCAGCAACTCCCCCTCGGTGCCAGCCAGGGAGATAAAAAGGGGGCTGGCCAGGGTACTGGCCGTGAACCGGGCAGTGGGCTCGGCGGCAGTGGGCTTAGCGGCAGTGGGCCGAGAACAACCGCCTCGGCTAAAGTGGAGCCTGGCGGATTCTTCAACAAGTTCGGCTCGGGCAAGGTTTTGCCAGTAGGCGGGGGCGGGACAGGAGCCGAGGGTGGGGATCGGAGTAAGAAGAGAAGGGGAACACATGACGGTGTCATCACTACCAGCGAACGAGAACCGGCAGTAAACTTGATACATTTTAAGCCCCGGGCAACCGACTCAGCTGACCAGGTAGGGGGCGAAAACGTAGCGACTGTTTGGCATTACTATTTCTTCCGCAATGATTCTTACAATTCCGTCCAGAATGGCGTGTCGTATGCCAGTATAACTAGAAACGCATTGGAAGGATATGTTATTTATGTGTAGCATTGCATTCTTGCATTTCTGTAAAACCTCTTGCAATGTATGTATTCGGTCCTTTATCAGGGTTCGTTTTGTTGTTGTACACTGGGTTGACTACGGGGGACCATAGTAAATAGGACCGAATAGTATTAGTAAAAGTAGGGAAATATATACGTTTTTTTGTGTGTACCGTAGGTTCTATTTACTATGTTCCCACGTCATAGCTTTTTTTCATTGATCGCTTTGTTTTTTGTCGTGATCTTACAGTGGTATTCAGTATTTCGGCTTGTCACGTCCTCACCCCGATTAAAGGTTGTGTTGAGTCGGTTTCTCGGTCTTGTAGTCAGCATTGATACACAACTAATCTCTCTTATCTATTAATAGTAGGTTGAAGCGTCAGTTTTGAGGCACTGGGCGTGCTATTACGGCGGTCCATAGTTAATAGGACCTATGGTGTAGATAAAAACCTATATATTTACCTATTTTTACTAACAAAATTTGGTCCCGTTAACTATGGACCTCCGTAATAGATGTCGCGGTTTCATGCGAAGGCAGCAGACACACATTTCGTGTTTCACATATACATCCTGAGCAGCGCGTGGTCACAAGCCTAAACGTCTTTCAGAGTTTGGGTTGGGCATACTAGACCACGGGCGCCCGTGCCTGAAAAGTCAGCGGCGCACCAATGCAGCGCGCGATCTGGAGACTCTGTCTGCTTGATGGGGCCGTTCCTTTAATCCGTCACGTTCACATGTTTTTGCGACCCTTTTCCACCCTTCACCCTGGCACTCCGTACAAAAAAAAACGAAAGAGAAAACGTGCCCCACGAATTCTAAACAGTACGCCCCAAAACAATGGTTGCAGTTCTGAAGCTGGGTTAGCTAGCTCTGTGCGTGCAGGTTACAGTACTTTGCGCGTGGTCGATGTTTGTAACCGTCACACGCGTTCTACCCTTTTCCTCTGATACTATAATCAAGTATATTTAAGCCCATGCTATAATCAAGTATAATTATGGTCGTGCTGTAATCGAGTATATTTAAGGCCATACTAGAATCAAGTCTCATAGAGGCCCGAAATAGTTGAAACAACTTTGCCCTCGCTTATCTACCCGCGTTAGAACACATGATGACGTCAAGGCATTTGCGTACGAGTATGCCCCCAACATGACGCATTTTCCCCTGCTGGTTGTGCCGGCTCCATCGTCTACATGCATTTTTTTACCAGGTATTGTTTTAGTACCGGGTACTGTAGTATTAATATTTAATAGTGTTGTTCTCCATTGTAACATCTGCCTGGTATTTAATGTATTATTGAATATTTGTAACTTTGCCTTTGCGTATCTACTTGATATACTTGATCTACTGGTAGGGCATCCTCACGCCGAACAACGCGGGGATGTTCCGGTCAGGCGTGGGACGGCGGCGACAACAGCAGCAGCAGCAGCAGCAGCAGGAGCGACGGAAGCAACAACAGCAGCAGCTATCCGAGCTGAGCTACAACACGACCACGGACGAATCGGAAGCAGAAGGAGACAGTGGCAGGAAGAGCGGCACGGGAGGGAGCACTTACGGCAAGTCATCTCCTATGTTGCCGTCGCACAGCGTGCCACCTCGACGGATGACCTTCTCGGGGTACAAAGCAGACGAAAGGAGCGCGGTGTACAAGCCTCAAAGGAGGCCAAGCTTCTTGGAAAAGGCCGGAAAGCGTGCGGTGAAAGTAGCCGTGGCGGCTACAAGGGCCACCCGAAGGTTCAGCTTCTATGGCAACAACGGGGAAGGCGCTGAGCTCGTGGCGATCGGGGTAAGCCTGGAGAGAGCCTAAAACCTTTCTGTGATATCAAACGTGTACATGTACACATCTCTTGGGCAATAAATAATTTGTTACCTTGTACCTGTACCTGTAAAACCTCTCCTCTGGCTTTTGTCGACATTGTACCCACATTCCTTCCTTCTTTCCTTGCGAGATGTACATCCCCGTCCCACCTCTGTTTTCTGCCGCGCGAGTCGCATCCTCCCATCGGGTCGATCGAATTAGGCGTGGAGAAAGCAACGTTCCTAAGATAGAAACAGCACTGGGGCGAATCGATTTGTCGCACAGCAAACCGTGAAAAACCTGCTTCGGTTGCTAGCGGGGATAGAAAGCGCACCTTCGTCTCACGTTTGTTTTTCTGCCGCGCAAGCCTATGGGCCCCGTGTGATGTTTGTCATGGCTATCGTCACATCGGTCACGGCTCACTAACAACACACGTAACACTGTCGTTCCTCGCGAACAACGAATGATGGCTGCTGTGCAGGATCGCAAGAAAAGCTTGAACGGCAAGGGCAGAAGAGGTTCGAGCGCTAGGGTTAACGCCGACGAACAGAGCGACGATGAGCACAGCGAAAATGAAACGCACTTTTACAACCGGTGAGGATGAGGATTGTTCGTCTTCTTTAATCCTCCGGCGGACTGGTTAAGTTTAGTCTCCCAGTTAAAATAAAGCTTGTGTTCACCAAACTCTCACAAAAATAAACTAGGCGTCATGTGTCAATTTAACCCATCGCTGCCGCTGCAGCAGCAGAACCCACTGCTGCTATTTAACACCTCTGGTGTGTGAGCATGTTGATCCAACCTGACCCCCGAGAGGAGCAAGTGCGGTGCGGATAGGCAGACACCCGGGGGGAGATCGAACACTTTGAACTCCTCTCACCGCGGCTTCATCCTGCCTGGACCGAGGCCGTTTTTGCTTTTCGCCCTGTTGTTCATTGTTCGTTTTCCATCCCATCTATTATCGTTCCCCTCGTACTGTATTTCGATTACTTTTCCAGCTCCACCCCTTCCGTAGCTCAGATCAACCATTGCATTCAAACACATGGCGGGGCACGCCCCCCCCCCTCTCCCCACTGCCAGTGCGCGCCTTTCGCGTTTTTATCGCGACGAGTAATTCAGCGTTTTCTTCCCTCGTCGACCACCACCGGACTGTGCTTGATGACGATAATAGAGCGGCCGAAATCGCCACCAGTTTCTGGGATCAGAACGTCTTGCAGCCTGATAATCCGTTCGGATCGGAGTGGTCGGAGTATCTACTCCTACAACCCTAGGCCTGAGCGGCGCAAATTACCCCCTTCAGAAATGTCACAATGCTTTTCGGCTTAAACTACTCGGCATTTGCGTGTGTCCGTCGGATCGGGAATGAAGAGTACTTTTGTGCATATTCTCGCCATTGAAACGTATCATTTATTTTCGATCAGACTGGTAATTATGTTGTGCAGTGCACCACTATGTCCCGAAGCATGAGGACCTTTTTTACTATGCTACTATACAAACGATCCTTGCTTCTCGGGCACAAAAAAGAGTGGCACGAAACAGAATTGCTTACCTAGATAACCACGAGCCCCAAGCCCTGCAGTATACCAGGTATACATTGCGCAAATGGGAGGCGCTGTGCGTGCAGGCGGAGGAGGAGGAGGAGGAGGAGGAGGAGGAGGAGGAGGAGAAGGAAGACGCGGCGGCGAGGGTTTGTTCCCACCTTCGCCAACGTGCACAGAGTGGACACCAACTTTACCGAATGGTTGTGGAGCATCGTCAGTGTCAACTAAGGCACCACGAAGGTCGCGGGTCTTGAGCACCTGCCCCGTCGTGTATCCATTTTGCTGTGTTTTGTCAGCCAGCACATATTTCGCACCCGGCGTCTCTGCTTTTCTCTTGAATCGCCCCCCCGACCCTCCCCTTCATTCCCCCCTTCCCTCCCCGCCCCACCACCGTTTCCTGTGGGTCAACAGGCGAAGAAAAATATACGAGCCCCAGCACACCGAGGAAGCCCCGTCGGCTTGGTTTATTCGGGTTTGCGGTATAATCAACCTAATCTGCATGGCCGTCTATCTGACGTGGAGGTTCAAGCGCTCTCTCATTGGCGTGGACCACCTCATCTGGGCCTACACATTCCTCGGCGCCGAGTGTATCATGGCTATTGGGATGATCGTTGGCCACAGCTCCCGGTCGTTTCCTGTTCACAGAGAGAAGGTAAGGGGGTAATCGGGTAACAGAGTGAGGTCATCTCATGGCAGCAAACATTTTTTTAGATCGTACTCGCATACTATTCGTATAGCCTATGTAACACAGTACCAAGTATGTAACACGGTATGTAACACAGTATGTAACACAGTATGTAAGACAAGCCTAGTGCGATGGGGATATTATAGACTATAACACTGTCTGGCCAACACCTTATTACTACCGGGACTCCTTAGCTGAGGAAGAACAGTACAGTCAGCATACAGTGCCCAATATCGTCGTAACACGATTTGGGAAGGTTTGTTCCTACAAGTAGTAGGTTTGTTCCCATGTAGACCATCGGGTTGCACGATCATGTTTTCTCAAAGTGAGTTTCTGGGTAACTTACTGTAGTACTGACTCATAGTGACTTAGAAATGACTTACCAATAGTATACATGGCTTAGAAATAGTATACATGACTTAGTAGTATATATGACTTAGTAATAGCATATATGATTTAGTTTTGGTATATGTGAATTAGAAATAGAGTATATGACTTCTTGAGCAGTATATGTGACTTAGAAATAGTGTAGAGCTCCTCAAGTGAGGAAGCTTCAGTACAGTAGGTGCACTCCTGTCGTAGAAAGTGTCTGAAGATACACATATTATCGATATTATCGACATTTCCGAAAATACCGACCTTGTCGACATGTTTCGATATTATCGATTTTTTCGATATTTTCGGTTGTCGGACCCCGAGGGTATCATGGGTATCTGGGTTGTCGTTATAGCCACAGCTGCATCTCTTTTGTTTTTCACCCAGAGGGAAGGTTAGGTTATGTCATGGCAGCAAACCAACGTTTGGTCGTAATCCTACATTCTACGTACAGCTAAATGACGAAGGTTACGCCAAATACCAATACTGATTGCCCGTCACGAAACCCCTCGCAATTTTCATAGCAGCAAAGCAAAAGTTGCTTTCGCAACGCCATAAATACGCCAACATCATATGATATGTGAAGATGAATGGTGATTGACGAATGACGCACCTAGTGTTGAACACCAGCACATCTACCAGGCATGTATCGTCCGTCAAGAGATGCTTCGCATTTTTTATGGACTGCTGGTTTTGCTGGTTGTCGGTTGTTCCACGAACGTGCCATCGCTACAGGTGTTCATGGACGATCTGACGGACATAGACGACACCATCGGGCAGCTGAAGGTAGCGGTGCTAGTCCCGACGTGTGGAGAAAAGGTTAGCGTGATGCTCAAGGCTCTCTTCGGAAATTTGCAGCTGAG
Organism: Macrocystis pyrifera; assembly: GCA_031763025.1. NCBI lineage: Eukaryota > Phaeophyceae > Laminariales > Laminariaceae > Macrocystis > Macrocystis pyrifera. Next base: position 15,324,736 of record JASSKH010000009.1, read on the forward strand.
GTGAGGCGCGTCGCTTGGAGAGAACAAGGGAAGCAAGGTATTGGGGCGCCGGTGTGCTGCTGCTGTTCGCGCTATCTCCCGAACTTCTACGACATATCAATGAAACGCAGTCTACAGTCCAACAGCCCTAGCAACAGAGCTGCAGCATTCAGGTGGTGGTGTCTTCTTTCGCGGATCCTGAAGTTAGCATTTCTCACCTAGGTCAAATAATGATATATCTAGTGGATCATTTAGTTCCTAAGCTGCCGTTGTGAGAGGTCATGCAGGATCTGTACGGTACATAGTACATATCCAGCCCTGAAAGCGTGTGCTAGACCGTGGAGAGTATACGCGTCCCACCCGGCAGCACGCGCTGCTCTGTATCAGATCGTGCAAGATCGGGAATAGATAGATGTGTCTGCCTTGGAATGTATAGACCGCTAAGTAGAAATTATCTATCTGATCTATCTTGTCTATCTGATGTATCTGATCCATCGGATCTATCTGATCTATCGGATCTGTGAAATATATCGGATCTGTGAGATCTATCGGATCTATCTGATCTGTCCGAAGTGCGAAGTGTTTCCCCGTACTACTGATGTGAAAGAAGTGTGCTATCCGCGCAGGCTGTGGAGAAGCCAAAACGCGCGGAGGGAAACCCTGAGAATAATCGTTTTAGACGAGAAGCGAAGGGAGGAGGTGCAGAAGCTCGTGTCCTTGGTCTACACTTTGGCAGAGGCGAGTGAGCACGGAGTGAGGTCATGCTGGTGTGTGGCCCTTGGCTTGCAGTAAGCGTTTCACACCCCGGACAGGTCATGATCTATCTGTATACATATCATCTAGATCATCTACAGTGGGTCCAAACTTGCCGTTGTGAGATGTTGTGCAGGATCTGCATAGTTCAGATCCGACCCAGGAAGCATGTGCTCGATCATGTAGATTTCACGGTTTCCACCCGGCAGTATGAGCTATTAATAAATACTACCGATCAGGAGTCTATCTGTTCTGAAATATCTAGATCATGCATTGGGAGTGATCTATCTGATCTGTCTCACGTGTTACGCAGCTTCCCACGTGAACTGTTAAAAAAGAAAATACTGGTCATTTTGTCACTACAGGCTACCGGTGGATTCCCCTTGGGACTCGTACAGTAGTTTTGCTTGATACCCGTATTCAGTGGATAGTATGGTGGGTCGCATGTACTGTGGCAATTGGCGGCAAAAACTGAGACAACTGGCGCCTTAGCGCCGAGCGGAAGTGGATCATATGTGCATGATCCTTCCCACGATTAAGGAGGGAAACGCTACCAAAGCTTGCACCTCGTTAAGTATATCGTGTGCCCATCTCGAACATGAGCAATCGCTGAGGCCGGTAGCGGAAAAACCTGCCAACACAGAACCACCGGCAGCTGTTTGAAGCGAGATCGCTGTCCTTGAAGCAACTTCCGCTGGATGTTGGTGTTGAGTTTTTAGTCGTTTCTACTGCTGTCAGGGTGATACCTATTGGACTACCAGAGTAAATGATTAAACTCTCGATGTTTTTCGAGAACTTTGGGGGAGAGGATTATGTTGTAAGACTTACCCTGGGCTGGGTAATCGATCGGCTTTGTTTAGCCCAGCATGGAACACCTCAACGTTTCCTTCCGCTCGATCTATTTCGTTATGTATCACTCTGTGCTGGTGTATAATAACCGTTTTGGGTATTTCTTGTAACATGAAGACAGTCCTTTGTTTCCGTACAGTATCTGATTTACTGTAGAGCCAATTCACGCCTGATTTTTCCCTCCGCCTCCAGGTGGTGTTGGACAAAACCGTGCGAGAAATTCTCATGCGCGAAGGCGTCGTTCCCGTTTCCGCGAAAGGCTTCTACGACCACTTTGCCAACGGCGTGCACAGTCAGCGGATGTATGACGACGTTAACTTCATCCGCGGAGTGGAAATCGTGGCCGAAATCGACAAGCTTATCGAGGCAAACGACGACAGCGTCAACAGGTATATACTCACCCTGACCCTACGTTCCCAGCCGAATTCTCACCTTGATTGACCCAAACATCGATCACCACCTCGCCATGTCAATATTACACATTGAGGTAACACCTAGGGACCAGCACGGCTGTTGTCGCTGCTTAACAGTGAAACAACGAGTAACATAATTGTTTTTCAAGAGACGATATGTGTGCGACGTTTTTTTGGGGTTTCTTTTCAAACTTTCTAAATTTCGAATTGTGCCGCTTCCGGCGGCTGGTAGACAAAAAAAAGAAACTTAGGAGTCTCGTGAATGAAATTTTAGAATTTTGGATATTTGGAAACATTTAAGCAAAGAGGGCACATTACTGGACTTTGCTTCTGAAATAGTACACGCGGCTTCGTCACGAGGACGGCAGCAACGATTTCAGCGGGCAAGCCAGTGCGACATTTGAATGAGGGAGCAATATGCAGCACTCAGATGGTGCGGAGGAAGGCTTGACCCCTCCGGCCTGGCTCCAACAGCATTGGCCGCGTCGCACGTCGTACGTTAGCACGCTTCTTATTTAGTTTTCCTTCGTTTCTTTTCGTTTTTTCAGACATTTGGAGACGGATGTAAGAACAATTGCACCGACTGCAGCTATTTAAACACAATAAAGCAGTACAGTAAATATGCCTCGGCGTAGGAAATATTGAAGCTAATACAAGCGGATCTATGCGAGTTCCTGATTTTTACCGTGCCGAAACAAAGGCACCCACCCCTTTCGAAATCGCTGTAACACCCGACCGACCGACCGACCGACCGACCGACCGATCGCGATGAAAAACACACATCACCATCCTCCACTACAAAAAAAAAAGAACTGCTTCCCCCACCACCACCAACGCACACAAGTTGGTGGTGGTTACAAACCTCCTGCTGCTACTAATAGACATCCGAATGACAGCTACACTACGAGCCTGTCCTATTACGAGGGACCATAGTAAATAAGACCAAATGTTGTTCGTAAAAATAGGAAAATAATCAGGTTTTAGTGTTTACGGTAGGTCCTGTTTACTATGGTTCCCCATAATATGACTATTTAGCAGGTCTTGTTTACTTGCCGCCCGAGTTTTTGAAAAGGTTACGCTGCACTGAGGACTCGCAAGACGGCGGGGGGCAACGTTCTTCCACGCTGCTGCATCACTATTGATAGTGATCAAGAGTTTAGTTTGCCCGATTGACGTTTTCTTGATGTTTGTTTGCAGATTCTCTCCAAGTGTGGCTATCTCCCGAATCAAGGAGCGAGCTCGCCGAGCAAGTTGTTTCGAGCGGAAGGAAATCCAACCTGGCCAGAAGAAGGTACGTACTGATTAATTAATAGTTATTTTGTCGAACCCGGGCGGTATACAGCACCCAGGTAGCACCGCGATCGCTTCACAAGCTGCATCTGGCAGCACTTCATATCTTTTCCTTGTGTTGACATTGTTGCGTTTGCCATCCGACCTTATTGTGCTGCATACTATCGATTTCAACGTTGATCACTCACGAAGATTGTCAAGAACATTCCCCGAAGAAGGAAGAAAACCAAGAGAAACTCTGCAGTAACAATACTAGTAGTTTGTTTCCGAATGAAAGCACGTTTGGCGGGCCGTCGGTACCCTGGGGTGGGTTGTGGTGTTACGGTGTTACAGCGTTTCGGTGTGACGGTGCTATGATATGCTCGGCAGGTCGGTGGTTACGGTGGGGTGTCTTCACCGACACTATTACGAACGTCAACATCGGCTATAACATGATAGCAATATGCTGGCAATAGCGACATGTGTCGTACGCTTGTGTTAGCCGCACCCACATTGTGGTGCTTTTAACTTCCCCCGAACCACCCCTGCAGATTTGGAACCGAAACAAGTACATTCCAACAATTCTATACTACTCCCGCATCGACGCCGGTCAGCCAAGGATCAGCCCAAAGGCCGGGAACATGAACAGGTATGATGGGTCCGCGGGTCTGTGTTGCGGGATAAGTATTTGGACTTGATTCTGATGTCGTCGTGTAGTAGGCATAGTATACGACCCAGACTGTGGCAGGGGCGGTCAGGTCAGCCAGTCTCGTGGGAGCTTGCAGCTGAACAAGTGTCATATACATCATACTGCTCACGTGGAGGGGATGTCTATGCGTTGTCGGAGGTACCGATGGTTTGTTTGGTAGCATCCCTCCTATGTTACCGGTGGTAGTGAAAATAGTGCCACCTCTCGGATAGAATTTGTTTTAGGAACCGGTTGAAGCTACCGCCGTGACGTGACGCCGACCGTCTTAGAGGCGCCGACGTTAATCCATCGCAAGGACACGTAGAGCGAAATAAGGGACTACTGTGATTACAATAGTAGTAAACAATCGGTAGATGCGCCCTGATGCGTGAAATATACGCCGGAATTTTAGGCATTTGACACAATGGTGTGCCGACAAACAATTAATCGCCCGCTCGAAGTAGGGACGGGGCGAGTTGTCACGAGTAAATTGGGGCAAGGGCTTCCGGGAGGAGACAAGACGCAATACTTCCGTGGCTTGGCCCACTGGAGAACACGCTGTGTCACGCGACGGTTTTCCACCTTCACCCTACTGCTGTTGATCAAGTAGGAAATGAATAAATATCACTAACACCGACTCCCTCATCATATTACAGTTTCTGCGGCACGCCACAAAGTTCACCCATTATAAAGGAGTTCCTTTAGAGGCGTGTTACTGTCATATAAGGCACAGTTCTTCCGTGAGGTACCAATCGTCACCATCCAAACCAAATTCGCTTGCCGGTCATTGCCTTCTCTCGGTGTGCAAACCAACATCCCATTCTGCACAGGGCGATGTTCAGCGCCAACCCGCAAGAAGAAGCTCTGATCGGGCCAGCGTCCATAATCGTGGTGAATGATGTCCGGCACGAGCTGTACCCCGAGTTCTTACAGAGAACGGTGCCATACTTCTTCACGTTCGACAAGATACGCCGCTGCTACAAATGGGCCGACGTAGCATTCGTACAGGTACACTTCAAGCTTCAAGCACCTAAACTGTACCTGAAAGACGCGGCATGTACCGTCCGCGAAAAAAAAAACAAGACACATACGCCGCCTCTACGAGTGGGCCGATATAGCGCTCAGAACGGTATAGACTATTCATACAGCACACGAAGGAATATTTCTGTATCACTTCAAAAATCTCGCCGGTACCGTTGGATCCCCCTGTGCTTCTTCAATTTGCGCGTATCGACTCTACTGCACATACATGTCGGCTTGCTCGAGTAGACGCCGCAGCGATTTCACGACATGCCGGATTGGAACGACCCGGACCCTCTGGGAAATCAAGCAGCCACGCAATTCGACATCGTCAACTCCGGAAGGGATGGTGTGGGAGGAGCGTTGTCTTGCGGCCAAGGCTCTCTCTGGCGGGTGCAGGTGCGTCGAAGACGGCAGCTTCATCGAACGGCGGATGCATGTGTGCGTGCGATCGGTTCTGTTTCTTTTTAGGATGCGCGAAATGTTTCCGCGCTCATCGTGATGGGGCCGGCAGGGCGAGCCTTGGTGCTTGGTGTCATATTCATATTTCGAGCGAAAGTGTGTTCCGCAGTAGTTACTATTTATTGTTACACGCTGGGCTGTTCACGGGTCGGGTCAAAGCTCGCGGGTCAGGTCGGGTCGGGTCGGGTTGCGCAACGGTGATCCGACCGGATCTGGGAGAGTTGGAAACCTCCTGACCTAATCCGACCGAACCAAACCCGACCCTTGAGATTCCGAAACTTCTTGGCTGACTCGACTGCGGGTTGGGGTGATGGCCTGTGATATTGGGGTGATAGTTGGGGTGGTGGCTAGGGTGATGACCTGCGAAGCCGTGAAAAGTGAAGAGTCCTCATGACGTCACACGCGCTACGCACGCATGGTGCTTCAGTCGAACCGCACTTCAGACCCTTGCCGACCAAGGTAATAATATGTAGGTATGTTCAGGGTAAACTACCGTAGTGTATAGGTATATACAGGTCGTATATACCAGAAGGCGGGATCCTGGTTCCCTCGTCCCAAGCCACCGTATTAAGTGCTAGAAGGTGCCGAGGTCTTCGTGCTCGCGACCAAGAATGTGTGTTCTACTGGTCCACTGGTCTACCGTGCTGCATTAATATCCCTTGAATTATGGCGTGACAGGTGATGCGAGAAGGCATTCGACCGGATGGAAGCAAGTACATCCGGAAAGGCCCAGCGGTGGACCAGGTGCGGTACAGCACTGTACAGTGTTTCTATTGGTCAGCTGACTTCAACGCTATACGTTACGGTAGGAGTCACCGTCTAGTTGTTGGTTTGCTAGATTTTGGAGTTATTAATGATGGCGTTCGGTACTTTGCGGAATTCTGCGCTTTTTCATTATCCGATTGGCGAGGGGCGCCCAAAAACAAAAACAAAACATGACCAACACTCCTCTTTTTTTATCCGGCCATTCGGAGGGGGGGGGGTCAATCACGCCAACATCAAGTGATACGTAGAGTTGGAGATTGTTTACATCTATCCCCTCTCCCACGAACACCTCTCGATTTTTGTGGAATCCGACAGCGCGTATTCTCTTTCAGTCGTGGAAGGGCCGAATTCTTCACCTCAGATTGAACCGGTGCTCGGAGAGTTGCAGATAAATAATAGTTGTGCATGTGTCAACGGGGAGTGCACGAAATCTGTTTGTCTGTTTAGTTGTTCGTTAGTTTGTTTGTGTTGAAGCTTCTACCTGGTATGGCAGTGTTATGCCGAAACATTTGCTTTGGCCCCTACAGGGGGAGGGGTCATAGATTTTATTTGCTGGGAGTTCTCGGATTGGCGCATTTGAGCGTCATTTAGTTTTGTTTGTACTGCTGAAAAACATATTCGGCTTGGCTATTAAGAGTTCACCACCTAAGGTGTTATGTACCCCACTAACAGTGTGCAGGTATACACTATTAATAGCGTGTACTACTGCAGGTCGACTGAACGGTTGGTGTTGAGCTTTCCTCGCCGCCCCTTGCAGTACTGCTGCGTAACGGCTTACGGATGGTAACTGTAAAGGGTTAGGGTTGACAGCGGCAGTCGACCGGTGCAGAGACGGGAGTCACCAATACTATCCTCCTATAACAATATTGATAGAACACCAAACAATCTACAAAAGAGAATGATGCAGTCATGCTATCAATGTTTCATAGCTTAGGGTGGAGGAGGTGCGGACGATGTAGCAGGGCTCGTGTGAAATAATGCACTGATTGCCGATGAGACAGCCCGAAGCAAAGACGACATTGCAAGACACATATAATAACTGCATGATGGGGTTGCCAATACGCCATTCTAAAACAAAGATGGTATTGGAAGCCCAAAACCAGGGTGGTATTGGAATCCCAGAACCAAGAGGGTATTGGGAGCCCATAGCCATCAGATAGCATTGGAAACCCCCGAAGCCAAGCTGATATTGGAAGACACGTTGGAACATGCTTCGTGATTCTCCGCTTGCCGACAGATCGGAAAGCAGGGAGGGCTAGGGTTTCGGTCGGAGGTGTTGATCGAGGACACGCACACTTCCATTGACCTCTTCAGGCAGGGCTGGAAGTCGGTGTACGTCAACTTTCCGAAGGTATCACCCCTAGCGTAGGAGATGCCAGATAGATCATGATCTCTCTGTCTACTGTTATATCAACTGCTGCAGTTCCTCGCTTGCCGTTGTGAGAGGCAGCGCAGGATCTATATATCTGCATATTACATAGTCAACCTGGAGACATGCCTTAGACACGCAGATGACACGGCTCCCACCCGGCAAGGCAACATGAATTAAATCACATATACCAGGGATCTGTTTTTCATGGAACATGCTACTTTATGAGGTATGTAGGAATCGATGACCTGTCCGAAGTATGAAACGTATATACGGGGAATCACTAGTGGCAGTGAGATGACTGACTAGAAGTAGCCGACTTCAGTAGTTATTTGTTGGCTACCACTCAGGGTGGAAATACAATAGTCGTTTAGGCATTAATATGAATACTAAACGATCCTTATATTTACGCCCAGGGTGGTGCATTATTGCAGTTATTACGGGGGACCATAGTAAATAGGACATCATATTTTAATAAAAATAGGTACATATATAGGTTTTTATGTACATTATAGGTCCTATTAACTATGGACCCCCGCAATAGTTGCGTGCGGTAATTGTTAGCGGAGAATTTTCTTGGATTTTTATTTTAGTCGTTTGTGCCTGGACATATGCGTGTATTTTTAATATAAATACCAAGTCAGTGAGTTCGCTCACGTCGCCACCCAACGAATGGCCTGCCGTGGAGGATCCTGTTAGGACTGCAGTGCCATTTGGCGGAGAAATTACTCAAAATTTGAATGGTTTGTACCCAGAACGGGACTGCAGTTCTAAAAGGGTTAACCCATACCATTTACTCACAGCCCTCACGCAATATGGCACTTGTTTAGTAGCTTGGTCTAGCGACACGAAGAACACCCATCATTGCACAACACATTTCTTTACTCGAGGGAGGTTCCCTCGGGAGAGAGCTATTTCGAAGACTGAAGCCTCTCGGGGAAACGTGTGCTAGAGTGCTTATCAAAAGGAACAAGAGCGGACGAGCGATGAAGCGGCTCCAGCAGCGATGACGAAACCGCCGACAAATAGTGCAGTTATTTTCGGGCGGTGCGTCCTGTCCGAGTTGAAGCGAGCCCGGCCAATGTGTCTCCAGAAAAAAACAACCCCCTTCCTGTGTGTTTCTCGCGCTGCGTGTTCCTCCAGGAGGTGCTGGCATGCTGCACATGGCCCCCTGATACCGTCAAGTGGCGCTGGAAGCAGGTTCTGAGGTAAGTGTTGTTGTTCCCCGCATGCGCGAGCCCCCCAGTGCATACATCGGTTGCCGTCATTACCGCCATCCCTGTATTGTGCTCTGACTCCTCTCACCAGCGTGTGCCTTCAAAAATATCCACAACGTCGACAATAGTGAACCGAACGCGGTGTGATCGCCAAAAACAAATAGCATAGTATTAGCACAGCATGGCGTATATCGGTGCTGCACGATCGACGCGCAATCAACTTCGCTCGTGAAACATCTGTCGAGCTGACAAAATCCCGTGCACGCTCGAAGCACTCAACTTCGTTGGTGAACGGCTGGCGGACTGACGAGATCGCAGGACTCGATATTCGGGCAGGGGTATTGCCGGTACAATACATCGCTTTAGGCTTGAGATTCAGAGACGGCGGAAGATTAATCTGCCTTGATAACGCTGCGTGCTTTTCAGCTATCACAGACAAAAAGCATGCAGCACATTCTCGAATAATGAAACTTCCCATACATAAATTGGAAGGCATTCACTAAACATGCAACATACATTTACTGTAGAACCTTCAAGCGTTACCTGTTGTACAGGAGTACATGGACCACAACACGGGCCTTTTTTTGTCGTTTCCGCCCGCACTTTGTCGTGAAAATCACCGATTTTCATCCGAATGGGGTCAGACTTCTCCATCGGTAGGCATCGGTAAGCACCACGAACCATCGCTACCAATATTCAATACCCACCGCATTGCATGCTTGATCCGCCCGCGGGGGGTCTTGCGGCGGGCCCTTGCGCAACCACTGATGTAGATGGCATCAAGGTGCGGTGCAGCTGGCTATGTGGAAGGGGTGGAAGTTCGCCCTCTTCGGAGATACCTGGGGTGCTTCCTTCCAAAAGGTTGGTACTCGTACATCAGGTATAGTGGTAGTGGTGTGCTCGAACGGGAACGACTACGTATCTCTGCCTAACTCGGTCCAAAAACGACTTGTTGTAGTATGAAGGGAACGGTTGTCCCTGCGGAACCAGGTCGAAAACCGACTGTTACCATGAAATCGCACTATTCTGGGGAGCTGTTGTACCCAAAGATTAAGATTCCAGTAGACGGCAACCTAGGCCTGTGACAGAAGGCGGTCTTGACTCAACATACAGCAGTATTTTTAGCGTGAGAGCTCCTACAGGGGTTACTGGCGATGAAAGCAAATGTCGTCTCCTTCACACATCCAACTTCAGCTGTACCTACTGGCCGTTCAGTAAATGTCAACAGGAACTTCGCGGGACAGTCTGGCCTGCGACTGTGCGTCCTGCACACTGTTGGCTGATGACAGCCTCTCACACCTCTGACAGATCATGCACAGATATACCATGCAGATAAATCATGCAGATACTATGCTGCGGTCATGACATGTTGTGCAAGATCTGTATAGTACAGATCCAACCAAGGAAACGTGTCCTACACATTGCAGATTACACGGATCCCACCCAGCAACATGAGCTAGGTCATACATATCATACAGATCAAGAATATATCTGCCCTGGAAGATCTAGATAATGAAATGGGAATGATCAGTAGATGAACTGTCTGTCCGAGGACTGCAGCCTTCGGAATCACTATATGTTTCATTTGCTGTCCTCCGGCGGATGGGTAAGAAGGCAAGCACATTATTGACCTTTTTTCTGGTACACACATACATACTCGCATATATTCTATTCTTCCAAGTGAGTTGTCTCCAAAACGGGAATGCAGTCCTGAAGGTTAAGCTCACCGCACTTGCACATAATTGTCATACTTGAGTACGAAAATAAGATATCAGCTGCTGTGACTCAATAACTATGTTGTACACAACAGCTGGTTTCAAGTACTTATAGTAACCAACGGTGCTGATGCCGTGGGCCACTACAGCCCTTCTCGCCGCATGTAATGCGTCATATTCATACGAACGAAACTACCGTAATTTATCAATCAATCAGGTGTTTGCGTTTGACGCATTGAGCTACTTTCTTCAGGCCTTCGCCGGAGAAATCCTTTTGGTTTTCCCAGTGGTCTACGGCTTCACCAACGCTCCGCCTTTCAACACGTGGAACATCGAGTTCGCCTTGTACTTTTTCCCTTTCATAATTACGGGGGTGCTTCCGACGGTCGGAGCGCTGGGGTGGCAGAAGACACCGTCAGAAAAGGTGACCATGTTTGGCCATATTAAGCCTCCGCAGCGAGGATGTTTACGTCACGCTGACCAGGATCCCACGTCCGTATCCCACGGTATCCCACGTGAATTCCCGTAGGACGCCGTGGCATCCCACGAGATCCCGCGGGATGCCAGGCGACATCCGGGTGTTCCCGCAACTTTTTCCGAAGGTGGATATGGCAGTCAGGGAAGCAGGCGCATTTTACAGTCGTTTCCCCCACTCGTGACATGGCTCGGCAGGCGTCTGTCCACTGTCCACTGTCCACTGTCCACTATCTACTGCCCATGATACATGTGCTAGCCTATCCCTAACGCATGTCATGCCGTGTGCTGCTCACAGCGGTTGAATGCCAAGAGCAAACCTCTGCCGAAATATTCGGACACGTGCACGTAAAGAAGTATGTTGTAGCACGGAAAGCCGTCCAGAAGCTACTGCAAGAGACCACACCTAACGGCCGTGCTTTTCTCTCTGGAATTACCCGTCCGTCGATGCGTACGTAGGTGATGCGAGACGAGCAGATATGGTTCGCGACTTCGTTTGTGCAGATTTACGCCGTTTTGCACGCCGTCTGGGGCACGATCACGAGGAAAGACCCGTCCAACGCATGGGAGTGCAAGTGCCCCGTCTGGCCGCTCTACGCCCACTTTATCGCGATTATCGTATCATCTTGCTACAACACAGTCGGTTGGATGAGGCGGGACTTCGAAGAGCCCTGGGTTTGGGTGAGCTGTATCGGGTCGGCGATGTTTGCTCTCCACTCTCTGTGGCCGGTGGTGTCGTTCGGCTTAGGAGTCACGATGCCCCCAGCGTTCTACACACGAGTGTTCGGGATGCTGGTTGTCATGACGTTAGTTAGCATGTGGCTTCTCGGGGAAAGCACGAGTAATGCTTGAGAATATTGCTTGAGAGCAGTGCTTGAGGGTAGTGCTTGAGAGTAGTGCTTGAGAGCTCGTAGCAATTTTGAGCGGAGCACGGGGTACTATTTTAATCGTGCCGTGGCGAATCAAGGGTGTACCTGCCACGCGTCAACGTGCTTGTATATCCCCCTAGGTTTGCCGAATGTGAATCTGAATGTTAGTTAATGGTCGAACACGGGATGCAGGGGTCGTGAGGGATGTACTTTGTTTGGGCGGGTATTGTGTAGAATACAGGACATAGGTTTGTTTGTACCGCGGTACTTGTTTGTATCAGAGTTGTACTACTGTAAGAAGGTTTGAGCAGTTATCAGAGGAGGGGGCGCGGGGGGGGTTGGCGCGCGCGGGGGGGGGGGGGGGGGGGGGGCGTACTCCTTTGTTGCTTGCCTTAGTCCTTTGACCATTGACCATGCATCCCTTTCGAGGCGGAGGGGGCGGGAGGGGTGTACGGGAGGGGGGGGAGGGGCATTCGACTCCCGATGTTACTATCCTCGCGCCAGCACGAGGCATCTGTTGGTATTTGTGACACGGCGCGTTGGTGGGGAGATGCCTCCGTTTCAGAGTGAACAGGTGCCTCCCAAGAGGAGATATTCAAGGCAACGCCTGGTTGACGCCCCCGTGCCTTCTTAATTACGTACTGGTATCAAGGATAATTTAGTCGGGATTAAGACTATTGTCATTCGGGTTGGCTGCTGGTGTATCGTCTTTTACCATATTCTTACTTCATGGACGGGTGCGTTTGAAACAACACACACCAAGGCACAACGTAGAGCTGACGAGTCGGCACAGTATACTGCTCTCGTCGCCCCTTCGTATTACGTTTACCAACTCATGGAGTACAGTGCGCTTATAGCATGCATATGGACTTCAGGACGAAGGCAGACTACACGCAGAACGCAATATTTAGCATGCTGACTCAACAAAGAGGGTTGTCGAATGACACAAGAATGAATGATGTTTGGTCGGAGCGTCACTACTGCCATCTGCCGTGAGAGAGCACATTTATGACGAAATACGCGTACTGCCCACTCGGCGCTTGGGGAAGGCGAGGGAATTATATTTAGGCTACACCTGACGCGGGCGGGCATGAAAAAATCCAGAGGAAGGGGTAAGCGTGTAGAAACTCACGACATTAATATATATATGTACAGCCTCGTGAAAATCGCACGGTGTTAATCAGACCCCTGTGCTGTATTCTGGTGTAGAGGGCTGCCTACCATTAGTAGTGCCTGCTGGCGCAGATGGAGCAGCGAGCTGCCAGATGGGATCAGAACCGACAGAACCAGATGTGATCAGAATTGGAGTCCGAAACTCCCGCCCATCCCCTGGAAGAAGCCTTTTTGGCCCCTCTACACACGATGTACTGGTGCACAATAGACAGTGCTCGAACTCGAAGTTGGATCGGCAAGCACCGCGATACATACCTTGCACGAAACTCCTCACAGTAAGGAGCAATAACAAAATACTCTGCCAGACACTACGTACTGTATGAGGTACCTGGTATCATGTATGTGTCCAAACGCCGTCAACATGAAAGAACGCTGTTCACACCATACCGGATAAAGTATGACGGGAAGGGGAGAGCGCCTCAAACGTTGCCAAGAACCTCAAGTAATGGAAACGCAGCCACGAACGCGGCTCGCGGTCTAAGGGCAAGCGTCATGGTATCTATCCTGGATCCGAGGGCGGTATTGTTGGCCTTTCTGCCTCAAACGTAACCCAACACAAAACAGATATTGAGTAATGCTTCCGCGGGTGTGATGTAGGTGTGTATGTCTAGGATATACATGGCGCAACAACATGAAAGCACGTTCGAGTAGAATATCAGTACGGCATACCCCTGGCAGACACCAACAGAGTCCTATTCTAAATCCCTTCAGGGTTTACTGTAGTTTCTGTTTCTACTAAACAGCTCTAATATTTTGCTTGACTGCGTTTTTTTTAGAGCAGTTTTTTCAAAGCAGTTGTCTGAACTCGTTTTTTTTTACCTTCGTTGAAACATCTAGCCTCGAGCAAGCCACAGCCACGCATTCGCGCCGGTGGCTTAGCACATGTTGCCCGCCGCTGCCCGGGAAGTCTCGGGGTTCTGCTCGGGAAGGTCGGCGAGAAATCGCACTCCGCGTCTGTAAAATTCGTGGTTCACTTGATCAAAGACTAGAGTCACTATCCTATGGTAATATGAAGTAAAATCGTGAAATATGGGCTGAGGGTGTGTCTTAACCCTCTAGAAAGAGCATGGGAACGAGCGGGGAACGGAATGAGGCTGCTCGTGGTCATTTGTTTCGTTCCCGTGTTAAAACGTGTGTCAGGGCCATGCAGAATCCTGTACCTCGCCAGCCGAATCAGCACGAACGGTCGTTGTTGCACATGGCACGACACCAACACGCTGTTGTGCGCGAATTGGTGTCACGTCCATTTTCGGTGGCGTTCATCGGCATCAAACGAGATGCTACTTGTATCCGTTCGGTCCTCCCACAGCAGAAAAGGGGGTGCAGCAATTCTTCTTCCTTCTCCAAGATATACTGTTTTTCTCGGACTGCACTGAATCTATTCGTTTTTCAACACCAATCAGCACCAATTCATGTGGTAAATATGTTTCCCTTCGGTTCGTTCGAACGCTCTCTGGGGGGGGGTTAAGACACGCCCTGATTATAGCCTTTTTATGGAAAATTTGGAAAAGTCATTGCAGAAATCCTGATTTTCATTCATCATAGAATCGCCTGGGTTAACTCAGCCTCGATCTAAATCCTCTCCCCTCCTTTTTGGTCCTTGGGCAGTTGCGGGACCCGTGCTGTACTGCTGTATTTTGATCGGGTGTACTCGATGAATGGCCGACCCCTATCAATAGAAAGAAAATGGAGAATAAATGTATGCAGAAAGTGAGGGCACGCCAAATTGCTGTCGCGGAGGTCCAGGCGCTAACTTATAAAGTGAAGTAAAACCACCTCAGTCAGGGAGCTCTATCACACAGCGGGAGGAGTCTATGCGTATTTTACAGTACAGCATAGTGCTGTATCCACAGTATTGAACCCGGTAATACTTCAGCATTGCGAGTAGACTGTTTGCGACAAACAACGTCAAGACCATATTCACTCTAGACATCCACCCAGAGGAGCTAATTTGGATGAACTTGACCAAAAAGGCTAATAACTTCCCAAATGCGTGAACGATTTGGACTGAACTTCACTTCAAATCCATTCGCGCTCTATAAGTCCATACAATTGATCCTCAACACGCTCCTGGCTTCATCACGAAGCTCTCAAGGCGCAACCATGGCAACGAGGGAGAGACAATTAGGATGGACACACACAGAGCACAGGCGCGGCAACGAAGACACAACAAAACAGCCGGAGACTCCAAAGGGGTCCGAAAAGGTTCGACAGGAGCGCTCTCCGTTGTCTCTACAAATGGATACCTGGTATTCAGCACAAATCAAGATCTTTTTTGTGCGTATTTGGTTGTTTTTTTCTCTCAAGACCGTTTTTATTGAAGCGAAAAAAACTGGATTCCTTACTTTTAGGCATGAGAAACTACAGTATCCGTGACAGTTCAGTTCTAACGGAAAAAGCTGGAAAACGTCACATTTCGTCATATTCTCAGTTTGTAAAACTGAGTCGCTGTTCTCAGTTTTTAAAACTGAGTCTCTGTTTCGGTAATTACAAATGTGTCTGTCTGTCTGTCTGTCTGCCTGTCTATCCGTCTGTCCGCATGCATTATATTTTCGAGCACGTTCCAATGACCGATATATAAAGTCGTTACAGATTATACTCGTACGACGTATTCGACTCTTACGGAGCTTATGTACTGAAAAATACCATGCAACCAGGCAATATTTACCCACAGAATACATCCATCACACTGTACCATCATAAGATACCACAAAAATACCCATCTCACACCGTGATTTTTCCATGTTGTGTACCCACCAAACAAACCGTACCATCATACATACCATACCAACATACGATATCACATACAATGCCACACCGTACCGTACCACGTACCATACCACACCCATACTATACCTACACCACCGGAGGGGCTCAGCCATGCGAGGACACGACAAGAGCATGCTCAACATCAAGGATGATGCTGTTGAACCGAGGGGCTCAACCATACGAGCACAGCTCTGTAGCGCATGCAGCAGGAGCAGCCACAGATCTGAAGCAGGAGCGCATATATATAGCACCGCCACACAATGCAAACCCCCAACTCAATAAAATACAACCCGGTTCTTGCTGTGTAGTATGAACTCATTCGCAGCCCTGACCCTGCCACAAGAGCACCAATGCCGGCGGCGTTGAGAACAGTAGTCAGGCTGCGCAGGTTGAACAGCAGAAGAGCAGTCACGCGACGAGCGTGTCAGGTCTCTGGGACCGCAGATATCACCGGGTGGAGCGCCATCGTGTCAAGTTAGTAACGCTTACTATCCTCTAGTTGGAATTACGGCCTATGTACCGGGTTGGGCTGTTCAGTGCGGTGGTTGTTGTGTGTGTCCGATACAGTCGGGGAAATACTGTGGTCGATCGTGTCCACTTCCTACGAGAGGCTGTTGATTAAGTCACGAGTGCTGGATGGCCCTCAACGCCACCGACATTGCTGCTGTAGCAGGGTGATGGCTTCGAGTTCATACTGCACCGACAAGCGGGTCGTACTTGGGTTGGAGGTTCGAATTGTATAACGGTGCTATATATGCGCTGTTGCTGCAGAGCTGTGTGGCTGCTCGTGCTGCATGCTGCTGCAGAGCTGGGCCGTATGCTGTGCGTTTTTGTTGGGCCAGGATGTGCCACAGTATTATAATAAAATGCCCAGAAGCGACCTCAGTAATATCTGCTGTAGTCATATCTGCGATGCATAATGATGGGCAAATACGGAATATTCTGTACTGTGCTGAACCAACACGAACGAACATCTACGTATGTGGTCGTATTTTGTTTTTTCAATCGACACTTTTACTTTCCAGTCTAACTCGTATAGGAGGTTGTATTACCCTCAACGATCTTCTGGACAAGCCGTGATCACAGAGGTCGCCTCTTCTCCCCCCCGGTACGTGACCGTATTTTTTGTCGCGCACAGGATTCAGTATTCCCACTGCTCGTCGATTTTCATCGAATTTAGCTAACTCACGCTCTCGCGCTTTTCGCTATTACTGGTCATTTTTTGCGTGTATGCAAGAAAACGTCCCTACGAGCATGTACTCGGTGATCTGTGCAATTACTTGTGTTTATTTCACTCGGTAAACAAAAAAAAACAAAAGAGCCACGACGAGTTATCTCATATTCCCGCCCAGTACAACCACGAGTAGTGTCGATTACTTTTTAACCGTCGTGCGTACAAGCGCAATACATGTCAAGAAACCCCGCTGCAGACCACTGTGCCACCGTAGATATGTCACTCTCGTCTTTCCCACTCTTCTAGTAATAGTAAGCTGTCAAAGAGTCTGGTACATCACTGCTACCAACAACACGAAAAAGTTTAATTCGTTTTCATTTTGCGATCCTCTTTGTGGTGCAGACATGTTCTGTCTATTCGTCCGTCGATCACCTTTTTACCGGCGTATATTTCGTCTCCCCGATTTCAGAAAACATATAATTTATATCTTGCAAGCTGTACCTACTAACCCAGCACCGCTCGGACTCTACGTGACGTTATGATATAGCGTGCTTCGTAAAAAGGGTGCGTTTTTCGGCACGTAGGGACGGGTAGACTTCCATCGTCCATCGTCGCTCGGAACCGGAGCCGTGAGCCCGTGGGCTGCTACTGTTGCCACTGCTGTGCCCTGAAAGTACGTGCAGCTGTGGTCCTCCCGTGACATCCCAGTACCAGGCTGCTGCTCTCTCCACGGGACCCCCCCCCCCACCCCGATAACCCGATTTCTCCTTTTTTTCTCCGATTCACCAAACCCCAGACTGTTCTTAATAGGGTGTATCCTTCTACTTTATTGGGTCATGTACGTTATCCGTCTAAAGTGTTGACGCTAGCAAGCCAGAATCTCGCTGACACACTAACATAACGTTATTCGCTACGAGCTGATGTCGCTAACACGGTGGTAACATAATGTTAACGTTTGATTGACCATGTCCGTTGTCCCTTCAACGTGTGCACGATGGCCACAAGGGATTCCGCTAACACGCCGACATAGTGTTACTCGCTAAGGGCTGCCTACCCTAACACCGTGACACATGTACTGCGGTCCTTACGGGACCAAGACAACTCTCTAACATCATCTTACGTGATCGCCCGTCTAGATCATTACGCACTAGCACAATGCCATCACAAAATTCAAAAAGTAGTTAACGAAGTAAAGTAATATTACTTTTTTTTCCGCTGAGCCCTAACATGAACTTAAGCTATTAACTTGACGTTATCCGAGGTGTGAATTATTGTCATATAAGGCAGCGTGTGTCCTGCTCAACTTCCGGCATGAAAATTGCCGCATTCTTATATTGGCCCAAATTTCGAGCCTGAATTTTTAACTCATGTGGTACTTGTAGTTATTTCGTGTCACCATGCCGCCCGGTGTTGCACTATTTCTAGAGCGAAAGAGAGGCGTGGCTACAAAGGGGAAGCGATCAAAAGGTGCTACATCTTCAGCGCCGGCCGCACTTTTATGGTCTTATCTCCTATGGCCAATTAAACTCGTTTGGCGCGAAGCGCCAAAACAAAAAGGGGCAAGGCCAAGCGACAAAAAAAAAGCAGCGGTGCGTGCAGGCTCTCATTATTATACGAGTGCGTCTGCCTGTAATAGTCGTGTTTTTTCATTATTGAGCGCGAGAGTTATACGTTACCGGTTTCCACAACCCCGGCGTCTGTAGACGTGGGCGATCTTGAGCTAAAGCGTGGAACTTGTCTTGTTGCAGGCCATTTCGAGTCGATCTGTTTTTTGTCGTGTTGCTATTAATAGTGTGTTGTGAGTGCGGCAGGCGTTTGTTCGTTTTTTTTCATTTTTTCTTGCGAGCGCGCTAGGCCGACATATACGGCATGTATCTGGCAGCCTCGCCTCCTGTACCTCTATACCACTGCTGCAGTACTTGCCTACAATGCAGCTTTGGGGTCCATTCATACTTGCACACAGCACAGATGCTGTACACTCTCTCTATTTTGCTCTGCATGTATAGAGAAGTTGTCTTCCCTTTCTTTTCGGAATTTTTATCAGGTCGATGCTTGTATGCAGCAACCGGTGCAGTCCGCCCATGACAACATCATGAGCACTCTCCGTGAGTGAGCAACCTGCCCGACCGAGTGAGATGAAGAAGTATAAACTAGTACGTGTAGGTGAAAGACTATGCATGGTGGAAACGCATATATGTGCCAATCGCATCTTCTCATGTGCGTTCATATACACTTACAGTATATATATAAATTGAGTATCTTCTTTGACACGCAATGTGATATCATGTTTGGACATCACTATTAATAGTGTTTTGCCCTTCGACACAGCAGCGGTCGCGAATCCTTTAGGTTGAACCGCGCAGGAGCAGTCTTCGTTGATCATTGCTCCCACAGCCCCCGGAAACAAACAAACAAAAACATGCCCTTCACGTATAGCTCAAGCGCACCCCGCTCTCAGACGCTGTGCACCGACCGTAAGTGCCGGGTGTAGTTTGCATGGACAGTATATCTGTAACTCTTGCGAAACAATCAAGACACGTGGAAACGTTGATTGACAGAATGCGCTACACAAGAAAACACCACCATAATCTTGGTCTCAAAGAAGCAATACCGTCCGCTGCAACCCTTAATGTCTTCTTGAAACTTACGGAGTCAATACACACGATGCACGCGTCGTCATCATATAGTTTGATCTCAACAGTACTCTCTAGATTGCCCGCGCTCAACATGCACCATTACTGCTTGCGCGACCGGCCAAAATTGAAGCCCGCCTGATGTATTTCGTCTCGGGCGCATCCAACTCGCACCCCCGACAGAATTTACAGATCGCGTTCTTCTCCGTCGGCTGTATAATTTGCGGCAACGCTCGTCTGGTATGCTAACACAGCAGGTAACATGCCGTCTCACCCTGCGGTCCAAACAGCTGATTATGGTATTATTTCTATGCCCCCACTGTGATGTAATACCCAACCGATACGAAGTACTGGCAAACGTGCGAAAGCCCCGATGGCATTGATGACTGCACAGCTTTACTCTGGTGCCCCCTGATCTCGAGCAGCTTGATGTTCTGAATACTATCTGTTCAAACTGAAGGTCGTCGGCGATTCACTCTGCCACGCGTGGCGCCTGCAGGGCCTCCACTACCCATGGGAGCGCGCAGTTTGTCCTGATGGGCGCACATTTATCTCGAACGGGCCTTAGCGCTTCCCTGATGTTGCGTGCGTCACCACCCGTGAGGCGCGGGGTGTGGGTAGCACGTATCATGTCCGCCCAAATGCAGTAACTGATTACCAGAACCAAATAGGCCCTCGCTCGAGCACCCGAAACTGAAAAAAACGGGATGGCTTTAACTCGATGTTTTAATAGTACTCCTCACAAGGTAGCCGGTCTTGTTGCTCAAGATCGAGACAACCGCGTTATTTTCCGCTTCGATAGCCGCGACGAAATCGTACTACGTCAGTGATGGATTAAGAAAGGATACAGCGATTCCTAGGTACAACGAGCGTCACTAATGTCGTGCTGAAGTTGGAGCGTGGCCAGTACATTTTACTTGGGTAACAGCTGACTCGAACAAACCGGAGGCGGAAAAACAGGCCTGCTCGAGGGGCAGGCATCAAACTCCAGGACTGCGTAGTAACATTAGTTCTATCAAAACATAATTCCTCAATAGCTCCCGCACGTTTGACATCCAATACCTCTCGCGCATTTGACATCCTGCTACGGATAGCTGGATCGACCCCCGACGTCACAGTAAGAGATTGTGGAAATCCAGATTACGGAAATCTAGTTCGGATACTTCGCGTTGCCTAGCAGCACGAAAACGATTATTTCACACGGGCGAGTACAACTATTAAGAGAGTAATGTCAAGGATTGCGTCTCAATGTCGAAACGAAACAATTGATTAAGCCGTTGGAAACACGTAGCAAGAGACAGCGAGATACCATATCCAGTACTCGATCAGACTATTCCTGCATGGCCCTGCGTACTAGATGATCATACCCCCCCCTTCAAAGCGATGTCCCGTCCCGGCGTGATAGAGATGCGGCGGTCTATGGTCGTACGACTACGGCCTTTCATGATATCGAGTATACTCCCCCCCCCTACGACAGTAACGTCAAGATCGTGGTTATTAACAGTCGGCCATTGAATCTACCTGCACGACGAGCAGATGCATATACACTCTTCTGCGCCATTTGTACCGCAAGCACGCTGATACATTAGAAAGCCAGCCGGAGAATACTCCCTTGCCCGGATACTGTATTGGCAGGCCATCGGAATCAGTCAGTCTGTCAGTCAGCCTTTACGTGCAGTCTCCCTCGCTTCCTCCCTCAGCAAGGATTGCTGGGTCTCTGAGCAGATTTACTCGCCGAATAGGCCGTCGACGCTACGAGTATGATAGCTCAGAAGAAAAACTTATGATGTTCATGATGTGAGAGTGCGGCAATATTCAGGTATTCAGCGCCACCAACCGCTGTCAGTACCATCACCCCTCCGCACATCGTCGCGTCCCGCCTTGGCGACTACTACTGCGGAACCGAGGGAACATTCCCTGGGGAACAGTGCGGCTATCGCCCCGCACGACCAGCGATTGATATGTTGTTCGTCGTGCGCTGGTTGCAAGATCTCGAACAAAAAAGAAAAGTCCCCCTGAACGTGGGCCTTATCGATCTATCTGCAGAAATCCCACGACTCTGTCGACCGCGAGAGCTGCTGTGGGAGGTACCAACCAAGATATATGCTCACAATTATCCGCAATTTCCACGAAGGCATGCGGGCTCGCGTGCGTACGGATGACGGTGAGCACTCGGATTGGTTAGATGTCACGCAGGGGCTGAGGCAGGACTGCGTGCTATCACAATTACTGTTCGACGTGTTCTTCGCTGCTGCGTTACATGTCGTGCAGGTACACCTTAGCAAAGACGAAGCCATCGTCAGGGATCTGGTTCAACTCAACGATGATAGAGTAGTCGGAACAGAGGAGCAAGAGCCGTTGGCATGTGTGCGAAGGGCTGTATGGGGCATGTTGTACACCGATGACGCAGAAAATGTCTCGAGGTCGTATGAAGGACTCGTTAAAATGATGACAGTCATCGTGACTGTCTTCGAAGGAGCAGGCCTCACGGTGTCGGAAAAGAAGACAGATAATGTTTCTACGAACACCAGATCAGACAACCTTCGCCCCACCACTCGTCATCGAAGCAACAGGCCAAAGGTACAAACAGACGGCCCAGGTTTTATACCTAGGCGGCAATATCCACGAAAGCGCCTATCTCTCGCTCGAAATAGGCCGACGGATCCGTCGTGCATGCCTCAAATGGTTCGGCCCGTAGTTGTATGATAGGACGACCGCTCCGCTGATAGCCTGAAATTCCGAATGCTGGAGGTCGAGGTGATTGAGACCCTGCTGTACGGGTTTGTGACGTGGACCCTAGCGGAGCACTCCGCCAAGCTTTGAACGGCTCACCGCCAAGTACTCTTGCGAGCCATTGACTGAACACCCTCTCGCACACGAAGGCCCTCAAGATGACACGTTGCGAGAGCATCGAAACGACCATCAGTAAAGGGCGGCTCTTGTTCGCGGGGAGCCGTGGCACGGTCAAACAAGGAGCGATTATCCAGTCGGGTAAGGTTTGGGACTATGCTGGCGGGGAAAACACGAGACCTGGCGGACATTGGCATTGATGCATAATCGAAGACTTTAGGGAGTTCCGAGCCATCGAAGGGTCAACGGAACACTCCACCTTGGTGTTTGGAGTTGTGACCGCGCTGTGGTCCACTGCAGCAAAAAGGCGTGGAAGTGGCACCGGGGGGTCCTTGAAGCAGTCGAACGCTTCATGGTGAGGTGACAAGATGATGAGGCACAGCTGAGCACGTAGGCAGCGCCGCGCGCGTCCGCCGTGGGTGGTGTCCAGGAAATAGGAGGAGCGTTAAGGTCTTGGTCCGTTGAGGTAATGTTGGTAAAAGGTTAACCAATACCCAATCTAAGCCTTATAACACACTCCCCCCCCTGGAACGGACCTGATGTACGGGTCGACGGTTGACACCAACACGCGGTTCCGACTTCTGGGGATCCACAAGTATTCTTCAGATTCTTGACATGAGGAGGTTCACTTTTCATAAAAAAACGATTTCATGGTGGACGTGAGCTTCAAACTCACGACCAACGACCCATGTTCTTGCCGTCGTCGCTATATGTTACGGTCTTACTCCGTTGAGCTATTACTGGTAGAAGGTTAACCGATCGATCACCCAATCTAAGCCTTGTAACAGGAGCTCCCAACAGGAGGATAGTGGAAGGAACCCGACCAAGAGAATGCGGGGAGGGGGAGAAGTCCTGGAGTAGGAGGGAAACCGCGGTGGACGAAGGTAGGAAGGAAACGGCAGAGAGGGTAGGAAGACACCACGCCGACTAGTAAGTGGAACATGTCTATAGTATGCTAAACTCGTGCCGCCAACTATTAATAACTGCAGCTGCAGGTGCGGTCTTCCTTGGGGTTTTTTTGGGGAGGTTGCGTTTCGATCCTCCGTGATTTTCTTGTCGTTTCTTTATCTTTCTTTCTTCTTGTTTCTGTGAAAAGAGTCTTGTGGCGTGGGTGGATGACGAGCCTGCTTTGCCTGTTTCGTATTGTTTGAGGCATCCTCCCCTGGGATGGGGCATAGTAGAACGCAGGACGGAGACAGCAGACAGGGTATTGACACCAGACCGACTAATAATAGTAGGTGGAGCCTGGCTATGCTCCTCGTACCACGAACTGAGTGGACAAAATGCAATGTAATGTCATGTGTGTATGTATTGAATGGTATATGTACTGTATAATAGTACTGTGGTGCTCTTTCTTTAGCTCGTTCTTTTCAAGTGTCTGGCACATCTCCCGAGGGGAAGCACGACAGATTTTTCTTTCATTTTTCCTTTTCCTTCTTCTCTTTGATTTGTTTCTTCGCTTTCTGCTTTTTTTTTTTGTTCATTCGTTTTTTGTTTTTGTGTGTTTCATTTTGTTATCTCTCTTTCATAGAATGTGTAATGTATCTCGTGCCTGCCCTATTGTATGCAGTATGCTGACATGGCCTTGCGTTGTCTACTTTACAGCGTAAAAAACAATGTGTTAATATTTTCTCTGTGGCGTAGCTATGTGACCACATAACTTGTAACTCTCCAGGGTTGAAGAAACGGCCCGGACACTGGTTGACAATGTTGTGCTGGATGTCGACGGGTATTAAAATAGGAAGAACACAGACAACATACTACTGGATACGACACTCACTCACGACACGCGCATAATAACCTTCTATGAAAGCGAGAGAACAAGAAATTAACAAAAAATTGAAAGAGAAATAAGAGTAACTATTGTCGTGCCCCCCCGCAGCAGGGGATATGACAGACGAGCTCAAGAAACAACAATATACATACTCGTGAACACACAGAATAAAGACTTCAAGTAATAACAACCAAGGGAAAGAACAGGCAAACCGAAGCACAAACAACAACAACAAAAATAACTAAGAAGAAGCACCCTCAGCCAAAGCTCTGTGACGTAGTTTTGTGATCACAGAACTTGTACTAGTATCTCTAGGATTGAGAAAAACTGCACGGACACTGGTTGTGCTGGATGCATGTCGACGGGTAGCAAGAACGATGAAGAAAACAGAACGAACACACAGCAACACGCACGTCTGATTGCTCCCAACATATTCGGCCGCACGCCCATGGTCTTACCTGGAGCCGGCGATTAAATTAAATTGGCGCGAAGCGCCAAAAACGAGGGAGCAAAGCGACCAAAGATTTTTTTCGCCGATAGGCGTTTTTTTTCGTATAGCGGTGGGCACAGGCTTCGTCTGTCTGTAACTAAAAAAGTTGTGTTTTTGTAATACTCATTGCGAGAGCTGTACCTGACCGATTTCCACACACTCGATATCTACAGAAGCAGACGGTCGTAGGCTAACGCGTGGAACTTGTCTCGCTGGACAAATTGTCTCGAGTTGGTCACTGTCGGAGTGCTGCTATGGTCCTGGTGATGTTTTGGGGGCGGGGCTATTTCGTTGTTGTAGTTTGACTTCGTTTTCTGTGAACGCACACGGCCTACGGCATGTATCAGACAAACTCGCTTTCTCTATCTATCTACTGGTGGTACTGGCCGACAAGACGAGTACTACTGCTTTTTGGGTCTGTTTACACTTGTCCACAACACAAGTGCTGGGTACGTTTACCTTGATATTCTCCATCTATTAGATGCACTTCTTTCTTCGCGCCTTTCCTCTGGATGTTTTCAATAGATCAGACGATGTTTTCTGCAGCGACCGGTTCAGTTTGCTGACAATTCCACGAGCACTTACTTACCGTGAGTAAGCAGCTAGCCTGGCCGGGTGAAGTCAATAATTATCAAGTACGTGCAGGTGGAAGAACGTGCCCATGGGAAGTCATCACCGGGTTTACAGGTGTGCGCATCGTATCTTTTCTTGCACCTAAATCGAGTAGGTTCTCAAACAAAACGTATTTCCATTACGCTCGTGAGTCCTCGTTGGGGGCAACACGCGAAAACAGTCTTCGTCGCTGACTGCTCCTACAGCCCCCCGAAACATATAAACCCAACAAGTTCTTCGCATATATCTCAAACGCATTCCGCTCTCAGAAGCTGTGCACCGCATGTAAGTGTCGGTGCAAGGACAGCACCTACATTTCTTGCGGAATAATCAAGACACGCGAACCATATGTTGATGAACAGTATGCCCAACACAAGAATACAACCATCCTCGTAACATCAACGGAGTAAAAACGTCGCCTACAAGCGGTGGCAGAATCTATCCCTGAAGCATATCGAGACAAAAACAGTGCACATGCTGCACGCATCGTGCACCACTTGGTTTAATCTGAACAGTATTATTCGGGCCGCCCGCGCTCCACGTGCGCCATCATCGTGGGCTAGAATTGCAGCCCGCCTGACACATTTCGTCTCGGGCGTATAAACTCGCACTCCTCACTGAATTTCCAGTTTTCGTTTGTCTCCTTCGGATGCTTAAAAGTCCCGGGAAAGCTCGTCGGGTGCACAGCACTTGATACACCTTCAACCTTCGTGCTGCTGCCAAACGTGACTATGATGGCCTTTCTATGCTCCTACTGCCATCTCATACCCCCCGGCAAACCCCCGAAAATCTGGATGGCATTGACGACAGCACAGCTACCCTCTGCACCCCCCTGATCTCGGGCAGTTTGATGTTCTGCATACTATCTGCTCATCCTGAAGGTCATCAGCGATTCAAGCAAAGCCTTTGCCAAGAGTGGTACTTGCGGGGCCTCCACTACCGAAGAAAGCGCGGCAGTTGGTCTTGATGGGTGCACCTTTTGCGCAAACAGCCCTTGGCGGTTCCCTGGTGTTAATGTGACCGTGATGCCTGCGTTACCACCCGTGAAACGTCAAACGTGGGAAGGACGTGTCATTTAGCCCAAATGCCGCAAGAAAATTACGGGAATTGTACAGGCCCTCACTCGAGCATCCGAAACTTTAAAACACGAAAACGGGCTGGGTTTCACTTGCTGTTTGAACAGTACGCCTCCAGGTGGCCGGCCCTGTTGCTCAAACTGGGGACAACGACGTTCTTTACCGCTTCCATATCCGCGACGACATCGTTCTCCTTCAGTTTCGCACCAGTGCAGCTATCCTCCGGCACGTGTGAACATAGCGACACCCGTCCCGTTCCAGTGTTATGTCTACATCGTCTTGGCGCCCGCCCTACTGGCGGAGGGGCTGTTTCACTACCGCGAAGGTTTATGGCAAAGGGTCGCCTTCGCGAAGTCTTCTGCACGGAATTTGAAAAATAGTTATTCGCCAATCCTAAAACATGCAAACTACTGCCGGCGCCGTGGCAAAGAAGGATACTGAATCGCTTGGAAACCTCTAGGCGCATGCACACTCCGGCCGACGGCGGTGGCAGGGGAAACAAGAGTCACGGTACTTATAACACGGCACTCAGTACAACAAGAACTACACCCGTATCGCCGGTACTGCTGATTCATAAACGGCACGACCTGCCGTACCCTACCTACTGCTTTGGCACTGCACGAAAAGGCACAACGGCAGGCTTATAGCTCACAGAGGTGGCGTGCAGCGTCAGTCACCACGAACAAGTAGGTAGAGGTTGGGGTAAAATCAAACGGCTAATTTACCCTCAAAGCTTGGTACAAGTGCGCAAAAACGGCGACGAAAAGAAGTACCGGTGACTACTACTTAGTCCCAGTGCTGCTCACCTGAATCGAGATTTCCTCCCTACCCTCTCCGTGGAAAACGCCGGCGTTCGCGTTAACACCAATGGGTCTTTGCTCTCTGTCGCCGTTCGGGATTCACCCATCGTGCACGCCTGCCCCCCCCCCCCCCTCGCCCCACCTCCACACCTGCGACGACTAGTGTGGGTTCAGCGCTGAGAGCTACGGCACCGTGGAGTGTTTCACCCAGGAAGTGAATCCGGCGGCGAGGCGAGTTCCCTCTGCCCCATCTCCGTCGCTCGTAGCTCACTCGCCGCGCCGGGCAGGTGTAGTGTCCTTTCCTGTCCGGCAAGACGAGCACCTTCGCAGTTGGCGTTTTCACCACGGCGTGCGGTTCCGGACTTGGGTCTTGCCATGGGGTTGAGCGTACAACCCTCGGGGTTGAGCGTACAACCCTCGGGGTTGAGCGTACAACCCTCACCACCCTCACCCGGCGGGCCTGTCCTTGCGCCGACTCTCATGCACGACTATTGCTTACTACTGGTTAGTTTGTAGTCTTCCGTCAGCGGATTGACTCCCTCAGCAAGCAACGCCTGTGTTGTTCCTCCTGCTCTCTTTCCGCCGTCGCCGCCGCTGCAAGGGCATCGCTTTCGGCTGCGTGCAAGACAATCGCACGACAAACACAACGTGTATGTTGCAAGTGTGCGACACCACTTCAGCATATCTTATTTTCTCATTTCGGGTCAGGCTCTATTTCTTTCGTGTGAGACGGGGTGTGTCCTACTCAACTTCCAGTATAAATAATGCCACATGCTTATCTTTGTCAAAAACTCGAGCCTGAAGCTATAAACTTCTGTCGCGCACTGCTGTAGTTGTTTTCTCTGGTGTCAGCATACCGCCTGGTGTTGCACTCTTTCTAGAGTGAAAGAGAGGCGCGAATGCCAAGAGAAAAACGAACAAAAGTTGTTACATCGTCAGTGCCAGCAGTACTGCCAGTACCACCACCCCTCCGCATTGCTCTCAATACGATTTCAAACGCCACTCATCGTTCGACTAATCATACCAAAACGCACAGAGCGAAAACGGTACCGATCACTGCTCCTGTCAGTGCTGCTGCTGTAGGTACATATACAACCAGTGTGGTGCCCAATAAAACTACGATATGTGTTGGATGGACTGCTGCGCAAGTCTAAACCGGTGCACAGACGGGAGCGTGTAGCGATGAGGCCAAGAGGTGCCTCGCAGGCAGTTCTTCTCACGCCTATTTATGCTACTGCTGTAGTTTGACAGGGCTGTAACTCTACATCCCACTCTGGACGGACATATAAGGAATTTTTCGTATCCATATTAATGTGTACACGCTACCTATATTATCCGCTCAGAACGGTACCGGGTGACAAATTCGAGCTGTACATCAGTACCAGGCATGGCTACAACAACATGCAGCTGCTGCTGCTGCTGTGCGGGAAGGTGCGAGTACAGAGAAATAGGCGAAGCTTGTAGGGTGCAGGCAATAGGAGTCAATCCTGCCCAAGTAGTAGTGCACCAAGAGGTAGAGTCCGCACAGCAGTACCAGGTACCTACTGCTGTACCTGGTACCTGGTAGGTCGGAGGAAAAGTCTACAGCAGCAGTGCTCGACGTACATACTCTGCATTCATCGCCACTCTTCTTGTAGAACAAGCCGACACTACAGTAACAGGCACCTGGTGTATAGACGTCTCCTCCGTTGTATCGGTCCTGGAGGCAAGCTGATGGCGCTCCATTGGAGCAGTCTCTCCCGCCCGGCGACCAAGTTCCGCCTGCCTGCCGTACGTAGCAGGCTCTCATACTGCGACCGCCAAGGGCCATCTCTATAGTCATCTCAGTTGATTATCCATCCTGGGAAGATCAAACAACTCGATCACCAGTAGCTTACCCAGCCCTGCTGTACCCTTGTGCTGCTGCAAGCCGGCAATTCGGTTCCTACATCCCTCTGGCCGCGCTACAGCACTACAGCTGAGACGGTCGTCCTCTCGACTTGACCACTTTTGGAATAAATGCGGTGCAAACAGAGCGTGGACGACGGACGGGATGATGGGTTCCACCGCCACATACTCCCCGTAATGCTCTCCATTGGTCACATCCCTCCGGTACTATGGGGTGTACTATGGGAACACCCTCCACAGGCGTTTTTTTTTGCATTTCTGTTATTGGTCGAGAAAAAAAAAAAGAACGCTGATTGGTCTGTACTATGGGGCTCCAGGTAAGACCATGCGCGTGCCGCCAAGACCAACCGTGAACAATTACGAAAAACAAATCATGATGAGCGTACGTACGTATCGCGTACAGGTATGACGTACCACCGCCAAGCAGTCCTACACGTACTACTTCTGTCCGTAATTCCGCCCTTATCGTACGATGATCTTGCTCAGTACGATGAAGACTCCCCTCTGCCTCATTGGAAGCCTCACCCTCGTCATTGCACTGGCACCGTATCCCATCACAGCGTTCAGTGTGCCTCCACTCTTTGCTGTCCGAAACCCTGGCCGTCAACAGCAGAAGCAGCAGCATGTTGATGTTCGAGTTGTCGCAGAACAACGACGGCAGCGCAGCAGCAGCATCAGCAGCAGCGGCAGCATCAGCGGCACCAACGGTAGCGGAGAGTCTACTTTGTTCGGGTGAGTGACTATTCCGCAGAGTGCTGGAAGTACCGCTCGCTGTAGCCTTCCGCCACCGCGTATGTTTCCAATTTAGCGGGCGACCTCTTCTCGGCCTGTTGTTCTGTTTAGTCACCTACCAGTATACCGCCCCGGTGGCTTGGTAGGTGGTCCGCGAGCCTATCAAGATCAATTTCGTGAGTTCGAGTCTCACCGAGTGCATGCTCGTAGGGACTTTTTCTTGCATAAATTTGATTAGCGGAAAGCGCGAGAGCGTGAGTTAGCTGTACATTCGATGAAAGTCGACGAGCAGTGGGAATGCTGAACCCTATGCGCGATAAAAAACTAAAGGCACGTACCGGGGGGGAGAAGGGACGACACCTGTGACCACGGCTTGTCCAGAAGATCGTCGAGGGTAAAACCTCCTACGAGTGGGCTGGAAAGTAAAAGTGATGAAAAAAAAAAAAAAAAAAAAAAAAAAAATACCATGTGGTATAAAATAAGGGCAATGCTATTTGTTCTCCCCGAATCCGGAAAATAAATAATTGTGTTTAGTATTTTCACTCTCCCCGAACGTCCCCCAGCTGACGTCCTATTTTTACTATGGTCCCCCGGAAGAGCATACATGGGTAGTCAGTCTACACTGCAGTTCCGTACCTGTAGTCTGCTTTGAAAAATGTACATCATACACATACAAGAGGAGTGTGTGGTTGGTTGGTTGTGGTGTATAGCAGATGCCGGTAGGTGGTTTTTGTGGCGAGGTGGTTTGTTGTCCTCGAGGGGACGGACCTCACGTAAAAAGAATGGACAATCTGGAGTTTATTCCGCTTCTTCTTCACACGCCCTCCTCGGTGGCTGGTAAATCCTGTTCAAAACTTGTCCATCACGACGGGAGGTTCCACGTCGTGCTACTTAGTAGTTGTGTGTTGGCTAAAACACACAAGTAACATGTACTCTATCATATTATACGTTCAGAAAAGCAAGGTATGGACGAATGTATTATTATTACTGTAGTACTCTGTTGTAGTTCTGGTACAAAAATAGTCAAAAGTGAAACTAAGAAAAAAAACGTGGATGGTGCGAGTCGAACCTCGGAAACGAAAATGTTATCCAGCAAGTAAATGCAGTTTTAAACCTATACGCTAGAACAGCGCTCGTACCACTGGCATGTCGTGTTTTTTACGCGATCTAAAACACTTTGCACGATCTCCTGCAGCAGTAAGGTAGCTTGTACAGGTACGACTGTGCATATTCAGCAGTACTGCTGTAAAATGCAACGCGAGGAACGTACGTGTACTGATCCCCTTTCAGCTGGCTCTAGGACCTATCGATCAGCAATGTAGGACACACTGCGATCAGAACTACTGCTGTATGTACTGCTGTAAGTGTATTACGAACGCTGCTGTACGAATGAGCCGCAGTACGATCATCCATACGCGCAAGGTGTGCTCACTGCTGCTGCTGGGCAGCAGGGTTGGTTGTGGTGCTGTAGGAAGCTGGAGGTAAGCACGCTCTGTCCACTGCTGTGGGTATTGTTCTATAGGCGGTGGTCCGTGCTCCGTGCAACAACCCAAAAAAAACGTATGCATGGGATATTTTATACGTCATCCTGGGTACATACGGATAAAAAAAATATACGGCAGACGATGGAATGCGGACGACAGGCTCCGACAGACACAACCAACCACAGCAACACTGCGCATATGGTCGTGTCGAACACGCACGGCGTGTGGGCGGCAGCGTTGGAACGATGGGATCTGTGCACGCATGTTGTCTGTTGTGTTCCTGGTATATGCCTGAGCTGTGTGCTCACAGCTCTCATGAGAGCCGGGAGAGAAAACAGAGAGCATGACAATGTGTGTGTGTGTGTTCTTCACATTAAACCGTTCTTCTACTCGTCGACATCCAGCAAGCCCAGTGTCCGTGCTGATTCTTCACCCTAGAAAGATACGAGCTCTGTGGTCACAGACTACGACACAGAGATAACACACCGTAATGCATTAATAGCCTACGTAATACCATGCCTTCGCACTAGGTGCGGCCGACACAACATACATACATACGCCAGCAACCAAAATACACCATAAAGAAAGAGAAGCAACGAAAAAACCAAACCGAAAAAGAACAAGAAAAAGAAAAAGAAAAGGAGAAGAATCCCAAATAAATAAATAAAATGGGAAGCCAAAGCTCAGACACATACATACTTACCCCGAGCATGAGCCAAAAGGGACGTGCAAGGGGAAAGATACGAGAAGGAAAAAGGGGACTATGCATCCCGGTGAACACTTAACTAAGTAAAAAGAGCAATAGTGAGTGGGCCAAAATACGCTCGTCACCCACCCACTATGTAGTACTTCTTTCATAAGGATAAGAAGGGAAAAAAAATCAAAATGCATACCGAACGGCCGCAGCAGTTGGCGGTACGAGTAGCAAAGAAACGTCCAACCTATTAGTCGGCCTGGTACCTTGCTACCTTATCTGCGGTCTCTCTGCTACTCTCTTCTACCGCGGTTTCCCTTCTACTCCTCCTGTTCCCCCCCCTGCCCCTATACACTTGTACGGTGTTCCCTCTACCCCTCCTGCTGTTACCCCTCCCCCCATTCCCTCTAACACTACCTGCAGCGGATGCACGGCGCTGTCTACTCAGCTTTGCCTCAGCCTCGTGCCACCTGCCCATGAACTGTTCAGCTGCTTCGAGGATTCCCCGGTACCACTTTCCCGTCTGTTTTGCTGCAGTGGGCCACAGTGCGGTCCCAACTCCAAAGACTAAGGGGGAGTCTTCCGTTGATCCCTCTGAGGCTTTGAACACTCTAAGGTCCTCAGCAATTGCCCTAGGCCAAGTCTTAGGCTGCCCGCCTGGTTTCGGGCTCCCCCCACCAGCGATCGTCCCGAACATCAACCGACTGGGCAATCGCCCCTCGTGTTGCCGCACCACAGCCCCCGCAAAGAAGAGTCGCCGTTTACGGATGGTCGTTTCGATACTTTCGCATCGTGTTATCCTGAGCGCCTTCGCATACGAGAGGGTGGTGTGGTCGGTGCGTAGTCGGCGCTGGAAACCAATGACTCGCAGAAGGACTTCGTGGTGGGCTGATCGAAGCTTGGCGAAGTGGTCCGCATTGAGGGTCCACGTCACGCAACCGTACAGCAAGGTCTCAATCACCTCGGCCTTCAGCATCCGGACTTTCAGACTAAGCGGTGCGTTCGTCCTATCGTACAGTTCCGGACCATACCGTTTGAGGCATGCCCGCATCAGACGGATTCGTCGCTCGATTTCGAAGGAGAGGTCAGCGTTCTCGTGGATAATGCCTCCTAGGTACAAAAACTGGGTCGTCTGTTTATACTTTTGGCCTGCAGCTTCGATCGCGAGCGGTGAGGTGGTAAACGTCTGATCCGGTGTTCGTAGGAGCATCGTCTCTGTCTTCTTCTCGGATACCGTGAGACCTACTGCTTCGAAGACAGTCACGATGACTGTCATCATTCTCGCAAGGCCTTCCGCCGACTTCGAGACTATTCCTGCATCGTCTGCATACAACATGCCCCACACAGCCCTTTGCACGCATGCCAACGGTTCCTCTTTTCCGACAACCCTGTCCTCTTCGAGATGAACCAAATCCCTTACGATGCATTCGTCTTTGCTGAAGCGTACCAGCACGATGTGTATCGCAGCGGCGAAGAACACGTTGAACAGTAACGGCGTACGTGGTACAAAATAAGGCCTCTTTACCAAAACCAGGGAAATCGTCTTATCCACTCCCGCCGGAAAAAAAAAATTAAGCGCCTGCCGCGCGCTTCAGAGTGCACGGATCGCGCCGAGACCTAGACCAATGTGTCCGGCAGGGCTTCCCGTGTCCGTGTACTTACTGTTTTGCCTCAAAGTGCTCGTGCGAAGAGAAAAGTTGGCAAAAGTACGAAAAATTGACAAATATACGTATACATATAAGAAACTAAGAAAGCACGTCAGCTGTGAGTTCAACCGATATATTTTATAAATTTTGAAATACGTCAGCTGTGAGTTCGACTGATTAAATAGTTGATACTCAACTTTGCAAGCTGCGTAATACGCCTCGTCTATATTCCATTTTTACCTAATTTTACAATTATTGTGATAAACCGAACGCGCGTATTCTATATGTTATATTTGAAACGCAGGGTCTCATGCGGGTCAATACATGGAAAAACCGTTTCGCAAAGCGAATCCAACAACAGCATGCAAAAGAGTACCGTGATTGTCATATAAAAGAAGCGGGGAAGCAGGAACGTGGCGGTGAATCAAGCCGTGCGTTGAAGTTAGTACCAAGAAGCAAGCTTTTTATTACACGCACGTCAAAGAGTCAATATAGAATAATACCAGGTATTATATACTATTACTGCTGTATTTGTACGCGAGAGTCAAAAGCGGGCGAATCCACTACAGCATGCAAAACAGTACTACCTGTAAATTGTCATGTCAAACAAGCGGGAAATCAGGTACGTGGCGGTCAATCAAACCGTTCGTTGAAGTTAGTACCAAGATTCAAGCTTTTTATTACACGCACGTGAAAGAGTCAATATAGAACAATACCAGGTGTAATATGCTGCTGCTGTACCAGGGCACTTTACAAGTATTATTGAACGAACATTTATTGCACGTACGAGAGAGTCCTTGAAAACAAGAGATATCAGGTATATAGGCTGTTGCCGTCGTACGGTACAACAGCGAAATTATGTCGGTTTGTACTCTGATTGTCATATACAAATTTGCGAGACCGATGTCGAAAAATAATTTTATAAATTTTTAAATACGGTTTATCACAATAATCGTAAAATTAGGTAAAAATGGAATATAGACGAGGCGTATTACGCAGCTTGCAAAGTTGAGTATCAACTATTTAATCAGTCGAACTCACGGCTGACGTATTTCAAAATTTATAAAATACGCTGGCGTATTACGCAGCTTGCAAAGTTGAGTATCAACTATTTAATCAGTCGAACTCACAG
Organism: Macrocystis pyrifera; assembly: GCA_031763025.1. Taxonomy (NCBI): domain Eukaryota; class Phaeophyceae; order Laminariales; family Laminariaceae; genus Macrocystis; species Macrocystis pyrifera. Next base: position 15,359,504 of record JASSKH010000009.1, read on the forward strand.
CTGACGTATTTTAAAAATTATAAAATACGCTGGCCTATATCTTTGACACAAGGAATTACATATAGAATACGCACGTTCGGTGTATCACAATGCTTGTGAAATTCGGTAACAATGGAATATAGACGAGACATATCACGCAGCTTGCAAAGTTGAGTATCAACTATTTAATCAGTCGAACTCACAGCTGACGTGTTTCAAAATTTATATTAAAAAAAAACGTCAACTGTGAGTTCGACTGATTAATAGTTGATACTCGACTTTATTTGCGACACGTTGTCGCATATAAGCGGCTTATTTGCGACACCGCGTCACGTTCGCGGCACATACCTCAGATTGGCTCCGCACCGCCAGAGAGGTGTTGGCATGGTGCAGGGCCATCATTGAAGCTATCGCATGGCCGAAACGGGCCAGGACTCCAGGAGATATCTGGCATCCTGGTGCACCCGCAAAACGTTCAGATCGGTGTCGCAAATACGGTATTTGCGACACCGCGACGTGGTTGCCGCACACGCTCCGGATCGGCAAAGCACTACCAGTAGTAGAGCCTGGTATCACCTGAAAATCGGGGGGGTATATGATATATATATACCCCCTAAAAAAACATGACTACCATGGTAAGTCATAAAAGTTGATATTTCTTAGTCATGTCCATATCACGGGCATATAATATAATGTTGTACAAGGTTCCCCTCCGGGAAGTGCCTAGGGGAGTGGCGCAAGAACGAAACAATAGTAATACTCGGATGTATTACCTGCACACCTGTTGAAAACTAGCTGCATCTCGCCCATCATTATTGATGTGATGAAGAACACACGCACATATTTTTGAGGACAGAAGAACTGCTGCTGCATTGCTGCTGTATGTGGAAAAAGTGTTGGAGTTGTGGTAAACATAAAACGAGGGTACCGGTAGGACGGGTACTGCTACAGTATAGGCCCGCTACAAAGAAAGTGCCCAATAAGAACATAATGCTCACTTTTTGGAGAACGCTATTATTAAGAAGATTGGGTTAAGAAAAACGGCTCAGTAGTGAACTCTACACTAAATCCTGTAGAATAGCCTAATAGTATGCTCATGACAAGGTTGTTTCAAGATGGCGCCCCAAGAAGACTCTCAGGCTTGCCCATACTGTACCCATTCAGTTGACTGTACTAATCACACCGCTATACTACTACTTTTTACTCTGTTCGCTGTAGAAAAAGCCGGGTAGGTAGTGTACAGCTGCAGCAAAGGTAGGGTAAACATCAGTCAGTGCTTCGTCGTACGATACTTGTGCGAACGACGTATCAGTGGTGTACCTGCCTGGTGGTATGAGAGAGCTTACACTGGGGGTAGGAATCGATTCCACTTCTTCTTGGGTGCCTAGAAAAAAATATATTAAAAAAATGCCTGCAGACTGCAGCAAGCCGAGCAAGTAGCTGTGTGCATGGTGCGTAGCAGCCAACATGACAACAGCAACGAGCAACAGGTACTCGTAGGTACATGCTTGCTGACTGCTGGCCTCTCCGCTGCTGCGAGCATCGCACCACTGCTTCAGTGTTGCCGCTGCTCTGCTGCTGTCTATCTACAACAAAAGCAGAACAAGAGCACGCCAGCAGCAGTAGAAATCAATTTGTGCCGTCACACACCAAAGATGTCAGGAGACATGTCAATCAAGGCAAAACGTGAACTGTCAAGGGTGTAGGGCCGAGTGTTCAATACTAAAAAAAAAAACCTACCAACAGCAGTAGTAGTATTTTTTTGTGTCACAACAGTCGAGGCATGTCTTTATACTCGTAGGCGAAATTGCCTCTCGTCATGGGCTAAAAATTGTGTCTCATATGAGATCTTTACACAGCAAGCACAGACAGGCTCTGATTAACCATCCACCGTACAGCGCGGCTCTACCACACGTGCATGGTATTGCCGACTGTTGATGCTGTAGTTTGCTGGCAGTCAGCACGCCCTCTGCGCTGCTGGTGTCGATGTCTGTTGCCAGAGTCACACTGCTGTGTGCAACAGCCCCAACATAATTTTATATATCATGTACTTTGTATATTGTGATAGGGTAATGCTATTTGCGACACCGGTGTCGTAATTTCTTATTTGCGACACCGCGTCACGTTCGCGGCACATACCTCAGATTGGCTCCGGACCGCCAGAGAAGTGTTGGCATGGTGCGGGGCCATCATTGAAGCTATCGCATGGCTGAAACGGGCCAGGACTCGAGGAGATATCTGGCATCCTGGTGCACCCGCAAAACGTTCAGATCGGTGTCGCAAATACGGTATTTGCGACACCGCGACGTGGTTACCGCACACGCTCCGGATCGGCAAAGCACTACCAGTAGAGTCTCAGCATGGGCTAGGGCTACCATTGAAGCAATCGTGTAGCCAAAACGGGCCAGTACTCGAGGAGATATCTGGCATCCTGGTGCACCCGCAAAACGTTCAGATCGGTGTAGCAAATAAGCCTTATTTGCGACACGCGTGTCGCAAATACCGTATTTGCAACACCGCGCCGTGGTTGCTGCACACGTTCTGGATCGGCAAAGCGCTACCAGTAGAGCATGGTGTAGGGCTACCATTGAGGCCATCGTGTAGCCAAAACGGGCCAGTACTCGAGGAGATATGGGGTATCCTGGTACAACCCGCAGAAACTTCTGGATGGTGTCGCAAACAAGGATACGTATTTGCGATACCTCGTCGTAGTTGCCGCACACGCTCCGGGTCGGCAATGAACTACCATCAGAGTCTCTGCATGGTGTCGGACTACCATTGAAGCTATCGTGTAGCCAAAACGGGCCAGTACTCGAGGAGATATGGGGTATCCTAGCACACGGTCAGAATATTCAACGTGGCTCTTCTACTACTGCTGCTGTGCTACATACTAGGTACAACAGAGTAAACACACAAACACGATAGGCTAGGAGTGCGAAAACTATACACAACCCATCAGACTGCCTCCCCGACCAGGGCATCCAAAATAATCGGGAATTGACTGCGTAGCTGGACGAGGAGACTACGCATGAGTTGAGTGGGGCGGGTCAGTGCGTACAATCTGCTGGAGGAGTTGCGGGATGTTGGTGAGTCTTCCATAATGGTTGGGGTTTTGTCCGCAAACATTTTACCTAAACTTATGGAAAAAACCTCCAACCCGCGTACCAGTGTGTACAGCATACAACAGCACGGTGGGAACTCTACACAATACTGCAGGGCATCGAAGGACACCTTCCAAGCAGCCTACGAACTCCACGACCTTCTACGCGCGTTACTCATACCGATTTCTTCGTCACCATGAACAGCAAGGCGGCTAACCCCTCTGCCGCTTACATTGAACTCATGCAGTCCGCTGTGGGTTTCTGTTGTATGTTTCACAACCGTTAGATATAAACATCGGGAATCCGTTTACAAGCTACGTGCTACGCATGTGCCCTAAGTTAGAATATTAATAGTAATAGTATATGTCAATACTACAGCAGTGCGGATACGGTGGACTGTTGTTGGTGCAACAACAAGCAGGATAACGTGTCGGAAAGAACGCGTACAACGAACATGACGCATAGCTAGGCAAGCTGCAGCATGGCCGCCCTCTGTGCATCTATGGGGTGTGTTCGTTGCCTTAACTAATCTGACAAAATCTGTGCACAGCGTTTCGAAAGTTTGTTCAGTCCTGTGCGGCAGAACGATAGGCGTTGATAAACGCCTGAGGGACAGGCGCTTTTTTACACGGCTGTTCAAGGGCAAATAAACAACCACACTGGTGGGTGATGATGGTTGCACGGAACGAACGCCGATTTTACTGCGGTACTATATGATACTGCTGTAGATGACATACACCCATCTATTTCGATAGCATCCACAGACAAGTACAAAAACCATATACAGAGCGCAGCGTGCACAAACTTCTGTGCCCTTCATTTGTGCCCATATTAATAGACGCGTTAACAGAGCACCCGGCGCTTTGGACGATATCAGCGCTCTCAATTATCGTACGTACAACTTGTTATAATAACACGGCGCGGCAATGTAACCAAGTTAATTTCAAATCCATTGATTCACGATGACGTGGCTAACGATCGACGTACTCGTGGAAACATGCTGTACAGTGGCATAGTCCGAGCTCATGCTATAAATAAGCCACCGTGGTTGTCTTGGTCTAAACGGGGCGCGCGCGACGAACGTCGTGCGATGTCGTCAACTTCGGCTTTACGACACCTGGTCCAGTCTGACTATTCTGACAGTGCACCAGGATCACCAGGATACCACATACAGTAGCATCTACTACTGTAATGGCCCGTTCTGGATACACGCGAAACAAGGCTTATTTGCGACATCAGTCTGGGTGCACTAGGATACCCTATATCTCCTCGAGTACTGGCCCGTTTAGGCTACACGATGGCTTCAATGGTAGCCCTACACCATGCTGAGACTCTACAGGTAGTAAGTCGCTGATCCGGAGCGTGTGCGGCAACCACGTCGCGATGTCGCAAATACGGTATTTGCGACAGCCAGAAGGTTATGCGGGATGTACCAGGATACCCCATATCTCCTCGAGTACTGGCCCGTTTTGGCTACACGATGGCCTCAATGGTGGCCCTAGCCCGTGCTGAGACTCCACTGGTAGCGCTTTGCCGATCCGGAGCGTGTGCGGCAACCACGTCGCGGTGTCGCAAATACCGTATTTGCGACACGCGTGTCGCAAATAAGGCTTATTTGCGACACCGATCTGAACGTTTTGCGGGTGCACCAAGAGGCCAGATATCTCCTTGAGTCCTGACCCGTTTCGGCAATGCGATAGCTTCAATGATGGTCCTGCACCATGCCAACACATCCCTGGCGGTGCGGAGCCAATCTGAGGTATGTGCCGCGAACGTGACGCGGTGTCCCAAATAAGCCGCTTATTTGCGACACCGTGTCGCAAATAAGAAATTACGACACCGGTGTCGTAAATAGCATTACCCTTTTTTAAAACGCCACCAAAACATGCGAGGAAGCCGCGTGACTGCCCCTGCCGACCTCGAGCCCCCCAACGGGTTGAGGTTCGGGTTCGGGTTAGGGTAAGTGTTTGTCACCGGCAATAGCCATCGATGGATACTCTCCTCAATCTTTTGTGGCAGTGATGTCTATCGGTGGAACACATCTATTGTCACCGACAATGGCCATCGATGGATGCTCCTCACAATCTACTGTGGCAGGTAATGTGTGTCCATCGTTACCGTCCTCAAATATCTTGTCAATGACAATGTCCATCGGTGAGCACGGCTAGTCGGCAATGTATATCGATCGACACACGTACAAGGTACTCTGCTGAGCACAACAAGGTATCTATTGTGTGACAACAGCAATATAATGTATTGCGACGACAGCAGTAAAATTGTTTATCTTGACACCACTTGACGCACGACACACGACAATGGGTGTATGGCACATTATGGCGTGATCAGCTAGGTCAACCAATGAAACAGGAAGCGTTTCGATAAAAAAAGGGAAAATTCTAAAATCAGGTATACTTGATGCGTTTAAGCCAAAATCAGGTCCATCCTAAAACCAAGTAAAAAACGCGCGCCACGAGCGGTGTGATGTTCGTGACAATCCGGTTAAAAATGAATGCGCCTAAGGCATTAAGCGCGCCACATGGCCTCCAAAATCTGAATTGTTTTGTTTTCTTCAGGGTGTATCATATGTACCACGGGCTCCACTTGGACCTGCAAAGAGTCACTATTAATATGCTTCGTTTGTTTCGCCACGGCGGGAGCGCCAAGAGTATTTACTCTGGCGCCCCCCCCCCCCCGTTGACAGCTAGCTTTAAAGCTTCCAGACCGTCCTCGCGGAACCGCCTACTCGGCACGAAATTATCTTGCCGTACCAAACCTGAGACCACCTCGACGCGGGGTGGTGCAGACGAAACGCCGAGTGTCCATGGTGCTGTGAAGACTGCTGTGAACATGGAAAACAACAGAGTACACACAACAACTAACTGAAGCACACCGCATACCCCAAAGGAGAAAAAGGGAAACCAGCGTACGCATGTGTGCATGTATATACGTACTTTTACGTACGACGTACGAGTACAGAGTTTATACGTCAACACAGAAGAATTTCAACCGAGGGAGGGCAGACGCATACGGAGAGAAAACGCAGTGTACGTATTGCCTCTCTGATTGGTTCAAAGTTGGAAATAATCAGTTGAAAGCTAGACAGAGTAGAAAAAATCCGGCGTACCTTGGCCTTTTCGTGCCAAAATCAGTTACAATGTCAGCTTGGCCAATAGCAGGGCTCCTGGTGTGTGTTTTGTACTTGATTTCAGTATGTAACTGTTTTCGGCACGAAAGTGGCCAGGTATTATACCTAATTTTGGCAAAAACCCTGAAAAAAAAAAGAGCAGTGGCCAAAATAGGGTATATTTGCACCGGGTATACCCGATTTTGGCTAATTACCCCAGCAGTGGCCAAAATCAGGTATAGCAGATAGGCGATGACTTTGTGGCGAAAACCGGGTACCCTTCAATTTCAGTGACCACGACGTCCCCTTGACGCCATCTCATTGGCCAATGCCGGCTACCACCCGATGTTGGCCACATTTGCATCGGGTATACCCGATTTTGGCTACTTACCCCCCCAAGAGGTGCCCGATTATTGTACCCACCTGCCCACTGTCTGTGCTTACTGCATGCGTGGCAACGTAGTATCTGATGTGGCGTAGCTTTGCATTTTTTGTGACCACAGAACTTGTATCTATCTCTTCTAGGATTGAATAATCGGCACGGACACTGGTTGTGCTGATGTCGACGGGTAGAAAGAACGGTTTAATGTGAAGAACACACACACCCGAGAATGGCCAGACTATTCGACCACAACGACCAACCACCACCTCGGGGTCCATGCCTCTCGTGTCGACGAAGACGGGCAATAACCATCTGCGTGATGTCCATGATAAGGTTCACTCTACGTAGACTATACATATTAATAGTTATTTCGCTTTCTCTCTGCTGTAGAGTGCTGTACCAACCACACACAAACCACCGCTCTCCCTCCCTCTCCTGTCCTCGCTCGGACCAAAGTTAGCACATCCCTCCCTCTCCCCTTCTCACGAACCAAAAGCAACCTAAGGCCAATTCCTAAGCAGTCGGATTCGCAGTCAGTTGGAAATGGTGCTATTGGCACGTTCGCACGAACTTTTGCCCCGAAAATGTGCGAAACTGCTGTTTCTCGTCTCAGAATGAGTTAGGCTTTTCTCCAAGACCAACCTAGAGCTGTTTCCCGCTTCTCCAGGTGCCTAGTTGCAGGAAATCACCGCCGGTACTTTTCCGATCGATCTGGGTCAAATACGATTAAATCCCCGATTGGATCGGGAAAAAAAAACTTTTTTTCGATCCGATCCCTAATCGTAATCAATCGTATTTGACCCAGTTGGATCGGAAAAGTGCCGGCGGTGATTTCCTGCAGCTGGGCACCTGGAGAATCGGGAAACAGCTCTAGATAAAGTACAATTCATTCTGAGGCGAGAAACAGCAGTTTCGTACATTTATTTTCGGTACAAAACCTCGTGCGCGTGCCGATAGCACCATTTCCAACTGACTGCAAATCCGACTGCTTAAGAGTTGGCCTAAGCACAGCAGTAGTAGTAGTGACAGATCATGGGCGACGCTACCAACTTCGTGATAAATAAAGTGTTATCCAGACACAAAGAGTGGGCATTGCTATGCAACATCTATCTCTTCCTATCTCTGGTCACGCTGGAATTGTTATGTAAGGCAGGGTGTGTCCCACCCTATTTCCGGTCAAAAAAACGTAATTTTCTTATTTTCGTCCTACCCTCGAGCCTGAAATTCCTAACAGTCAATCTCGTACGGGTAAGTAAGTGATATCGCGTACTGCCTGTAGTCATCATGCATCTTTTTGACATGCACGCGGCGGGTTTTGTTCGGTTCTCCAGGCGGTATACGAATCTGGAATAAAAACATTCGTGTACCAGGTACTGAAATGTTGGACGACGACGGACGAACTACCACTCGTTCGTTCGTACGAGGGGTATGACCTATGAGTCAATTTGTTAGGAAGTTAATCTTGCCTCTCGTCAACTATTTTGTAGTGTACCCAGCTGAGTACTTGAAGTTGGAAACTATATTTAATAGTATCTCCCAGTTCTCCATTTCATAGAATGCATATGTCGTGTCTGTCGTATCCAGTATGATGACATGCATGACATTGCATTGCCCACTGCTGTGCTTACTTCATACTAGTATTACGTGGCAACGTAGTATCTCTGTGGCGTAGCTTTGTGACCACATATTTTGCATCTCTTCTATAATAAGATTGAAGAATCGGCACGGACACTGGTTGTGCTGGATTTCGACGGGTAGAAAGAACGGTTTAATGTGAAGAGCACACAATCAGAGTAGCCTGAGTATCGAGACCCGAAATGACTGGTAGTGGGTGTGTAGTGGAACTCGCACGACCTTTGGAGTTGTGCGTATGTATGCGAGCCGACCTCGTTTTCACCGCAACTCAGGTACACTACAAAATAGTTGCCGATACGCAACATTAACTTCCCAACAAATGGACTCAGGCCGGATCTTATGCATTTTTTTTTGAGTGATTGAAAAAGGCAGGAAGTCGGATTTTCCACGGGCAAAAAGCCACACCAGATCGGTGCTCCATGTGCCGTCTTATGGTGTTTTTGGTTTTATTTCGTAGGAGAATTTAAAAATAAACAGAACCGAGATCTTGAAGTCCACGTACGTGGACCACGACACGAACGAGTCATTCACGCCGGGTTTGGCGATCAACCTTCACCACCAGCTCCTCGAAGGAAGGAACGGAATGTGGAACCTCCTGGGGAGCTGCGTAAGGGGTTTGCTAGTCGCTGGACCAGCAAGGAGCTCTCGCTCTCGCGGAGCATGAGCAGCTTGCGGCCGTCGTCGTCAGAAAAAAAAAGCGTTAGATTGTTTTGATACTGCTGTTGTCTCGTCCTATTCGTCTCCAAAGTTGTTTTGCCAAGAGCAGCTGCAGTTGGGCGGCCGCAAGGGACGCGATGGTGGCCAAGGTATTGATGCCCTCTCTCTGTGGTGGCCGATGCACAAGTGCTGGCGCCCAGCTGTGTAAAAGAGTAACCAAGCATGTAGCGTCGTGACCCATCATGAGCCCAGTCTGTAATCTATACAAAATTGTACAATGCCTCCGAGGTCTTGTGCAAAAGCAAATTTTATCACTTTCAGAGTTGATGAAAAAGGCTGTAAAAAAAAATCATGTCATCGAAGTTAATGAGTGATAAAATCTCGGAGGAACATTTTTTCCACCAAACAGGCCCCATAAGACGCGATTTTGAAAAACTCTGATCAGAAATTGGACCAGATACCCCGAAGCCTCCGTAAACAGCCATATAATCACCTTAAAAAAAATGCATAAGATCTGGCCTCATAGGTCATACCCCTCGTACGAACGAGTAGTTCGTGCGTCGTCGTCCAACATTCAGTGCCTGTTACACGAATGTTTTTATTCCAGATGCGTATACTGCCGGAAGCACCGAACAAAACCCGCTGCGTGCGTGTCAAAATATATGCAGGACAACTAGTAATACAGGCAGTACGCGACAGCACTTGCTTACCCGTAGGGGATTGTTAGGAATTTCAGGCTCGAGGGTCGGACGAAAATAAGAAATGACATTTTTTGTCCGGAAGATAGGGTGCCTTACATAAGAATTCCAGCGTGGCCAGAGATACGAAGATATGTTGCATAGCAATGCGCACTTTTTGTGTCTGGATAACACTTTGTTTGTCACGAAGTTGGTAGCGTCGCCCATGATCTGTCACCACTACTACTGCTGTGCTTAGGTTGCTTTTGGTTCGTGCGAAGGAGAGAGGGAGGGCTGTGCTAACTTTGGCCTGAGAGGGGAAAGGAGACGGAGGGAGAGCGGCGGTTTGTGTGTGGTTGGTACAACACTCTACAGCAGAGAGATTGCGAATGAGAGAGCGAATGAACTAGTCTAGAATGAACCTAATCATGGATTTGAATCACGCAGATGATTATTGCACGTCTTCGTCAAGGCGAGAGGCATCAACCGCAAGATGGAGGTTGGTCGTTGTGGTCGAATAGTCTGGCTTTTCTGGTAGGTGGGTACAATAATCGGGTGCCTCTTGGGGGGGAAGTAGGCAAAATCGGGTATACCCGGCGCAAATGTGGCCAGCATCGGGTGGTGGTCGGTGCTGGCCAATGAGATGGCGTTCTGGGGCCGTCGCGGTCACTGAAATAGAAAGGTACCCGATTTATGCCACGAAGGCACCGGGTATACCCGATTTTGGCCACTGCTCAATATTTAGTACGATCTCAAGCGCTTATATACACGTGGTTTTCGATCCTGGACAAAAGACAATGGCCGCTGCAGCAAATAATAGGGATACAATGTGGTGTAATGGACGCGTATTTTGCTGTCGGCAATGTCTGCATCTCTTGTTGCCGTCCCCAATCTGTCGTGACTGACAATGGCCATCGATCGACATACTTCTCAATCCATTGCGGATGGCAATGGTCAGCGATGGACACGCTGCACAACCTATTGTCGTTGATAGTAATATATATCGATAGATAGATTTTCTCCCCCGTCTGCTGTCACTGCCAATATCTATCGATAGTTTTTCCCCTCGTCTGTTGTCGCTAGCAATATATATATATCGATAGATTTCCCCCTCGTCTATTGACGCTGGCAAAAATCTGTCGTTTCATTTTCCCCTCCCCGATTGCCGCTGGAAGTATATATCGATAGATTTTCCCCCTCGTCTGTTGTCGCTGGCAATACAGATCGATATACATTTACCCTCGCCTATTGTCGCTGGCAATATCTATCCCATAGATTTTCCTCCTGTCTATTGCAGCTTGCAATATCTATCGATGGATTTTCCCCTCGTCTATTTCCGCTGGCAATAATAGATAGACCATTGTGTGTCTATTGTCCAGGGTGTGGTCTCGGCACACAAAGGTGCTGGGGCCTTAGGAAGATCCGAAAACCCATGAAAAAACAAAATTCAGCTGGGAAGCACGACGCTTCCTTCCTACAAATACACGAGACGAAGAAAGCGCACATGCTGGTTGTGCCGAATGTCGACGGGTAGAAAGAACGGTTTAATGTGAAGAACACACACATGACATGAAATCAATGTGCAGAGTGAACTATTAATACTACTGTAACATGGCCGCGGGTATATACTTGACTACAGCATAGAGTTACCGTCGTTCCCACAACTAACCAACTCGTGGCTATGATACTGACTATAGCAGTTGCTGTCTAGAGTGCTGCCTGCACCGTTCTCCGAAGCGCACGGTAGTGTAGGTGTACCCTGGATCGAAACCCGGGTACCCGGCGGGTGCAAGCCGGATGGGGAGAACCCGTGATGGGTTCTGGGGGTGAACAAAACCCGGCTACTCGGCGTGTTCGAGCACCCGGGTACCCGTGTGTTTGGCACGTCACCTGTGTAGGATGCCTCACAATATCTATAGAAACCTTTCAAATCGACAGAAAACGGGGTCCTCGACCTGTCCATATAGATTTTTCACTCGCGTTTTGATACGCATGCCTGCCATGTTGATCTCTTCGATATCCTTGGGATCATAGCCATACCTTTCTTTTACTCGAGCCATGGCACCTGCCCGACATGGAGACCTGGGAACGCTACCTACTATATGGCGCACATTAGGCCAATCTGTCTTCCGCTATATACTTGAAGGTGCTGAGGTCAGGGGCTTACGTGGGGGTATGTATGTTTTTTCGTACACAACCACAGACATATGCCGCACTACTCGTACGCGTGTATCCATATGTGTACATATACTCACGATACTGTGCAGCTGCGCAAAACAATAGCAGGTACCTGGCACTCTGTAGTGTATATCATGGAAAATATAAAAAAACCAAGGCAGGCTTTGCCGATTGCATTTTGTTGTACAGGTAGTTTCTTGTGATTATTATTGAATGATTGAACGATTGAATTTTTGAATACCCGACGCTCTGCAATTGCCGATTGATGGGTATTATGCTATTATACTGTAGTTCTCGTTTCGACATAAAATCATAGCACGCGCTGTCCTCCGCTTCTGGTACCTCTTGATGACCGTAAACGAAAGCGGGTTGTCCGAGTACCCGGATTTGCCCAAGTACTGGTTCAACCCGTTTGATTTCGTCTGAAAGTCCGGGTTACCCGCGGCGGGTTCGGGTTTCACTTTCAAAATTTTCCGAGTACCCGTTTGTGACGGGTACTCGCCGGGGTACACCTCTACACGGTGGTATATAGTCGTAAACACAGAGAGGAACACACCTGCTGTCTGTGGTGCTGTAAGCCTCGCGGGCACGCTACGCAGCAGCAGGAAGGTATCACTCCTTGAGGATAAGTCCCGCCTTACACCCGCCAGAAAGACCTACCTCACTCGCTATACGCCTGATAGAGTATGCCTCGCAGCATGCCTTGCCGAGGCAGCGAGGGGAATGGAGGTGTACCGTGGTATGATACCAGGTACACAGTGGGGCCATAAAAAAAAACAACTCAAGGGCGTGTCTCAACCTTCAAAGAGCATGGGACCGAGCGATACGGAACGAGGCTGCTCGTGACCATTTGTTCCGTTCCTAAGCGAAAAAACGTGTTTAGGTCCACGCAGAATCCCGGATCTCGCCAGCCGAATCAGTAGGAACAGCATCCTTTATTACAACATGCCACGACACCCACCACGCTTTTTGTTGTGCGCAAATTGGTGTCCACGTCCATCTTCGGTGGTGTCCATTTACATCAAACGAGATGTTATTGTTCCCGTTCGGTGGGGCTTTCGGTCCTCCCCAAGAAGAAAAAGGGGTGCAACGGTGCAACGGCGGTGCAACACTTGCTGTTCCTCTTCCAAGATATATGCTGTTCTGCCCTGGCTGCACTGAATCTATTCGTTTTCCATAACCAATCGGCCACAATTCATGTGGCAAATAATATTCTATTCGGCTCGTTCCAATGCTCTCTGGGGGGGTCAAGACACCCCCCCCGCCAGCATATACATTATATATGGGTTGGGTTGGCGTCGGTTGGCAACGACACTGTAAAACATGCCGCTCACTACGTGAGCTAGACATCCAGGCTACCGTTTTTTTTTTTTTTTTTTGTTGGCGGTCGCCCACATCTGGTCGTCGAGTTAGACCATTTGTGCGAGGTAAAGAACCTTTACTCTGCTCAAGGGAATTGGTCGTATCACGTAGCGTTCAGGGTAAGGCACCCAAGAGGCAGTTACATAGTACTCTCATTGCTGTCTCTGGAAGTGGCTACACCGGAAATTAAACTCATTAAAGCTGTCATACATATGCAAGTCCGCCTCACAAGCGGTTCTTAGTAGGATACAGCTCACACTTCATGCGACTCGCCAGACACCTCACGGCGCTTCGCGCTTGGTGCAAGCAATGTCTGCCTGGTCGGTGAAAACCCGACATGCTCCGTCCCGGCGTTGTAGGGATACGAAAGTCTATGGTCATACGACTACGGCCATGCATGAGATCGAGTACATCTCTCCTATCGAGTACACCCCCCCCCCCCTGGCGGGGCGAGAAGAAATCAAAACTCGACTTTTTTCTCTGGAAGCATTTATGCTGACACGCGTTGGCAAGTTACGTTGCCCAAGTTCTCCTGCGTCGTACCTGGCTGGTTTAGTTCAGCTAGCGCGACGTGTTTGTTTTGAATCGATTTTACGTCGATTGTGATGATTGAGAATAGGTAACTGTATACAAATGTACACCGTGTGCAGTCAGTGTGGCCTGCCGTGTGACTCAATGTGATACTCTCAAGCTCTAATGAGTGTGCATTGTGATGTCAGCCAGCGCCAACGGGAACCAGTCCGTAAACAAGGTTGTGGTGTTTGCAGGTCTTTGAGCTAGAAATGGTGGAGCTGGAGTATACGGGAACATCAGCTGCCATTTTTGCTAGAATCAGAGGTAGAGAGTTGCCGAGCTTCGTGTACTTCTATGATAAATGCCAGTCAGTGCAAGTCGATGCCAATGAGTGTGGAAGTTGTCTTGTTGTTATTTATGTCCTAGCCTAGCTTGACCCGGAACAACACACCTGAACGAGAGTACGAACCCAACACTGGATATAGCCGACACCAAAACACCAAAGAACAACACCTCCTTGCACTACGTCAACGATGCTCTATCTCGTGAACCGGCGATACGAAAACTGCCAACCGTTCGTTGTTCGGTGAAAATAGGATAGTCTGAGTCGCACCAGGTGTCAACCTTGATTGACTACCCGAGATGGCTCTTGTGGCGATGGCTCTCCAGCTAAGTCCGCACATTCAAGGGTGCTTTTGTACCTGCTGCTGCACCCTCCACAGAGCTCATAGGTCGGTTGTGTGTTGTTGTGCGCCACGGTGTGCTCGTCGGCAGGGGTGAAGGAGATAGTCCCGCCGCGTTTTTTTCGGTTTCTAAACGGCTATTTTGCCCACGAAAGCCTCTGGTTTGTTTATCTAGGAAATAGTGTAGAGGAAAGCTTTTTTATAGGACTTAGTAGGGATGTTTTCGGGAGGGGATGGTTGCCTGGTACCCCCCCTCTAGCCAAAAAAGCCAACGTTGGAAACATGCAGGGGTTTTCGCGGGGGGGTCGGGTCACGGGGTGTTCTAAATACCACGGATCGAGTCGGGTCAGCAAGTGTTCAAAATCTCACAGGTCGGGTCGGGTCGGGTCAATAAACTTTCAAAGCTCACGGGTCGGGTCTGGAGGTGATGAAAATCTCACGGGTCGGGTCACGTCATGACCCACGAGAAACGGGTCACTCGCGGGTCGGGCCAGCATAACCCGCGAGTTGTTTCTGCTGACCCGCGGGTCGGACCCGCGCATCCGGCTGGCGGATCCGACACTTACAACACTTCCCGCTCTCTGGCCCTAAGGCTTCTCTGGTACTAATAGTCAATGATAATATTTATTTTTGATACCATGACATATTCAAACATTACAACACCGCCAAATCCGTATACGCATGTCCGCATCCATCCATACCCACTACAGCCTACAGTCTACAGCCGGGCCACATATCACGGCGGGGCACGAAAAAAAAATAAAAATATCAAAGTGTTTTTTTTTAGTGTCGACTCACGGGCCAGATCCGCGGGTCGAACCTGCGGGTCAAGATACATGGTCTCGCGGGTCAAGGTGACCCGACCCGCGTTGACCCGTGCCTCACAGGTCAATCGGAAGGTGGCGGGTCGGGTCGGGTCGGGTCAAGAGGTTTTCAAAATCTCGCGGGTCGGGTCGGGTCAAGTGAACATACCTCAATTTGTTCGCGAAGGTGTGACCTGACCTGCGAAAAGCCCGGGTGGCAACAAGATTATTTTATTTTATTTCGACCACATTTTTTGTTTGTTTTTTATTTTCATCTCGTTGGTCGAAAAGTGAATCACCAAGCAGGCGTTTAGAGTTGAGATTCGAAAATAACGAAAAAAAAACGGTTTCGACAGGAAGTCTTTTGGGACTTATTTTGCTTTTTGTGTGCTTCAATCTAGGGAGTTTGTCCAACTCGACGTGGCATGTTCCTGAATCTGAGCCAAGCCACACAAACTTGAGACGTGTCGTCGCCTGCTTCATGGGCGAGATCCACCATTCCCGAGGGAAAGGGCCACCGGAGCAGCCGCAGCGCGAGGTCCGACAGCCTGTGGCGCAGAGTAGACCATCGGCGGCGCATAAAAAAACTACAAGGCCGTCGCAAACCCAACTTTTCGTCCCTATTTGCCTATCAAACCACACGAGCACCGACCAGGTTACGACTTCGCTCACAAGTTCGATCGCTGTATCCCCGTTGCTACTGCCTGCGTGGGGCTTCAGGGCTGTGCCAGTCACCCAAGACATCGCAAGAGCGATAGCCTCTTCGGCGGTACTGGCAGAACAATTGGCTGCTGGCCGCGGCGCCCCATAGAGGACGCGGACCGTCGCTCGCCTCGTTGGTTGCCCTCGGGTGTTTGTTGACACTTGCGCGTTATTCGATTTTTCCAGCCAAATGCACTATTTCTCGATAGGATCCAGAGCATTTTTAATTCACAAAATTCTATTCAAAATCACATAATTTTTTTTTTTGCTGTTCGATTACGTTTTAAAAAGTTGCTCGTTAACACAGGCCCTAAGAGGACTGCAGTCTTTTGAAAAATCAAATCCTTTTTTTTTTCAGTTGCAAAACCATTTCTGGGATAATTT
Source organism: Macrocystis pyrifera (assembly GCA_031763025.1). Taxonomy (NCBI): domain Eukaryota; class Phaeophyceae; order Laminariales; family Laminariaceae; genus Macrocystis; species Macrocystis pyrifera. The sequence goes on from JASSKH010000009.1 coordinate 15,375,684, forward strand.
CGATTTTTTTTCACGACTCCTTACCGAGAGCGACACCTGTCCAGTTCCAATGCCCAGGCTATCCCCCTTTCGGCAGTGTATGACAGCGTAGGTCACAATAGACAATATTTTTGTCCCAGGTGCCAGATTAATTCGACGCCTTTTTCATTACGAGAAGTGCCTCTTACCAAGAACAACTCCCCGTACCTCTGCTAGGCATAGACGAGTTTGAAAAAAGGAAGTTTCCGAGGCTGTTGATGCAATTTTGACTCAGGTCATAACGCCGAACATTAGTAAGGGAACCTACCTTGGCCTCTAGTTCGACCATCCGTAGCGTCCCACGCGCCCACAGTAAAGTGTAAATACCAAACAGGAGCGTTCCGTAATCAACAAAATTCTTGCTGCTGAGCAATTTCGTTACGTGATGCAAACACAGCAATGGCTGCTCTCCGTTGCAGGTCCGAGGGCCCCAACATCTCCCAAGTAGAGACCATGACGAACACGCTACTGCTTGTAGTAATTGAGCCCTGCCGTGTTCTGTATGGAGTCGTGATTATTAGTCGTAATTGTACGAGAAACAGTATTGCTGCTGTAAAGAACACGCAAGAAAACTTATATTTCAGGGGTCTCTTGGGGCAACAAATAAAAGAACACTGCGGTTTTTTTGTAAAATCAAATCCATATACCAGTGTATTTTTTTCAGGTGCAACTTGACTCAAGTATTTTGCTTCGCCCTCCGATAGAATTTATAAAAATTAAAAAGAGCAGCTGTGAGATCAAGGATTTCGTCGAAGCTCATCTTTGTAGGCTGTGCGTCATACTATACTACAGTAGTGATACTTGGATCGCGCGTACAACGGGTTTTATACGGCCTCATGCAGGGTATACAGTCCGCATATACACCATGTATGTACGCACTCAGTATATCGTACAAGTTCTAGTCTCACTTAAGTCGAATATCCTCAAATAGTACTATCTCTTCTATGACTCTAACATGGATGCAGTGATCATACAAGTCTCGACTACTGACGTTACGTGCGATCGCCGCGCGATGATACCGTTGCCTTCTGTTGCCAGGGTGCGGGAGAAAAGGCGTGCTGGAGCGCTTAAGGCGGCTACGAGTAGCGAGCGGGGCAGCGTCTCCGAGCCCCCTTCCACCAGACTTGACGGGGAACAGGCGGGCTTTGCCACGACTACTACTTCTTCGGACGATGACGACGCACCAGAAAAATGGCCATACGACTGGCGCAAACAGTGAGGAGGGTTTGTGAACTGTGTCCAAGTACAATTACCAACCGGGTAGGCAGTAGAGTTTTACTTGGTACAGAGAACCCGACATTGGCTTTAGGAGGTTGGTTAGACTTTTTCTACTGTAGGTTAATCGTTGTAGGGCAGACTGCAGTAGTTCCGTTTTCGGGACGAACCAGTCAAAGTGTAACTAGGTTGTACCCAAAACAACTGCAGTCTTAAAAGGGTCACATTATGGTTGTTGGCCAAAGCCAAGGCCAAACAAACGGGGGCGAGGGCGCCCTTGCTGCAAAACAGCTTTTTTGCTGCAATGCGATTCTTAGTTGTTACAGTACTACCAGTCCGGTAATTCGCGGACTATTAATTTCAGGTCAGCGCGCGCCCGACGAACGGAAAGAACGCGGGTTATGCATATACGTATATGAACTGTAGCTGGCGGGTTATAATGGCGGCAAGCCTCCCGATGGAGCTACTTCATGCCTGGTACAGCAAGTCGAGTCGAGGCGGTCGTGGGAGGACAATATTGCGTACGAGGCGTTGTCTCGCCGCCCGTTTTCGCACACCTCCGATCGTATGGGCACATTGATACTTTTGCGATGCATTAATGGAACATAGGACCGGGCGGAAAAGAGTCTCCATCCGCCTTCTCGCTTGGCTCCACTCTTATGTACGAGGCGCCTGGTACTGGTATGTCTTAGTATCGTACCTGGTATCAGCATGCCAGTGTCTGCTACTGGTACACCAGGTACAGTGTTATCGCACATCCCGGTGCAGTAGCCCATGCTTGGTTACAGGTTAAACCCATACTTGACATAACCCTGCTTTAGTGTGGCAGTACAATCCAGTCCAGTGCTGTACAGTACCAATGCAGTAGTGCAGTGCTTGTACTTGAAGTTGGCCGCCTGGCGCTAAGGAACATTCGTCAAACTACTGCTGCTGTACTGCAGTGTGATGTGCCTAGGAATCTTGTGTGAGGAAGGACAGTGCCGGGCGTGAGTCCATGTTACACGCACACGCAGAGCTACCGACTACCAGATACGAGTACATGACCACACACCCTGGACGATAGACACCTCAATGGTATATTGCTTCGACAGTAGACGAGGGGAAAACCGATCGATAGATATCGTCGGTATCGTAGAATGTGGAAGGCATCTATCGATACATATTGTTGGCGACAATATATTGTAAACGTTGTCCATCGATAGCCATTGCCGGCCACAATACAGTAGATCAAGAAATGCATCTATCAATAGCCATTGCCGATCACAGTAGATTATGACGCGCCTCTGTCGATAGCCCTTGTAGGCCACAATCTATATAACCAAATATATGTATCGATGGTCAATGTCAACCGCAATAGATTCTGCAAACTATCCAGATCATAGGCTTTGTCGGCGACAATATCTTTCCATCGAGGTACTACAGCCCACGCCTGCCTGGACAATACTTGGGGGTGTAACCTATCGACAAGTATTGCCGACGACATTACATCGTGAAACGTGCCAATCAATGACCTTCATCGACAACAATAGACCCGTCCATTGCACCATATTATATTGCTATTGCATGGGTTACTGCCTATTGTCCAGGGTTTGGTATATTCATACCACAACGGTACGCACAAGGTGGGGATCACGAGCATGGGGTATGGAGCACGGATAGTTCCATCCCTGTCCTGCACCAGGGCGTTCTGATGTTGTTAGACTGATCATAATACAGCAGTACTACATCTGTACGTCGCAATGGCAAATTATTGCGCGGCGTCGACCGTGACTGCTGCATAGCTCTACAGAGGTTCCCAAGCTGGTCATTTACATAATCAATTTCCGTGTTTAGCTCGTCTGCCGTTTTTGTTGTAGAGCACTCGGGATCGGTCCTGTTGTCACGCACCGCAGTGCATACCCTGGCAGTCGTTTTCTCGAAACGGTGAATCATACAAACAATACTTGACTCAATTTTTAGGTGGTACGCCGTTGGGTACGACAAGGACATCGGTGGCCCCAAGCCCTTCGGAATGTCCATATTCGACGTGCCACTGATGCTGTACCGCGACTTAAGCGGCGCGCTGCAGTGTGTGAGCGATTTGTGCCCGCACCGCGCTGCGAAACTCTCCGAGGGCATGGTGAGCCCAGCTTGGCACTATGGAGGTTATAAAGTTCTGAACTGCGGTGCGAGGTGCGAGTAGTGTCAACAGTTCGAGTTGATTTTTGGTACCCCGTTGAACAATCGCTTAATATCGCCGTCATGCCACGGGGTGGGTTTGTTGTACGATTCTCACGGGACAAGCAACACCAACCAATCGCGATCAGTTTTCGCTCGACCTGCGTGGTAGGCAGGGCCTTTGCTGTAGAGAAATAGACATACAGATATATGTCTTTTACTTGTATCAATAGTAGACGGTAAGAACGACGGTAAGAAACGCCTATTTCTACGCAAGAAGGGTGACCCATAGGATGGACGGCACAGGCTATACGGCAGCACCAGATCACACGTCGCCCGGTCGATGCTCTCGCTCCTTCTGGGTGAGACCGAATCGACACGCATTAAGGTACTTTCTACTGACTATGGCTGTACTCGTGATGTCTTCACTGGCGCCCTCAACGCGATGCAGCACAAGTACCTACAGTAGTGTGTAGAATGCATGGTGTTGTACCGCCGAAGGGAGAGGCCGTAACCCGTCGGTGTTTTTGCCGGTCTGCAGGAAGAAAAACGACTTGAGATGCCCGCCGTGACAATTTCGATCGCCGTGCTCTTGCTATGACTGCCCCCCTTAGATACGGTACGCCACCACCAGGTGCATCTCACCTAGCTCGAGGGTACCGTTCAGCATTGCATCTCCTCGAAGATTTCACGCAGTTTCGTTGCTACCTTATGGCACGAGGGTGCTCATTTCTCCCGTTACTCTCATTATTCTAGCACTTTTTCTTCTCGTATTACGCACTGGATATTGCCGTGCGAGTGTATATACTTCGAAGTACTCCTGTGCTTTGTCGCAGGGCACCTCCTCCACAACCCGTACCACGCCGACAGCATCAGCGATACCGGTATGGTACTGTTGCGATGGTTATTGCGAGCGTATCTGTTGAGTGATACATCCGGGACGTGACCGATGATCGCACAGGTTACCGACGCTGGGAAAATCGAATGCCTTTACCACGGCTGGCAGTTTGATGGGTCCGACGGAGCTTGCACTCGCATCCCGCAGGTGTGTTCCACTCTGGTTGGCGAGGTTGACGGGGACTGCACCGGGGATTGCCTAATGCTCCAGTGTCTGTTAAGTAGCTCGACTACCTTGTTCGTCATGCGTGTACAGTATATATAGATGAATCCGATTCTCTGCAGATTGATACCGTCGACGGGAGGGGTGAGTCGATTAGGACATGCTTCTTGGAAGTTCGCTGTTGCTGTTACACCGGTCGGGATCCCGAGCGCCCTGTGTTGCACCTACTGCTGAATGATGGCGCTAGTGAGCTATCGTGGGAATCAAGGCTCCTTAGTTAGTACAGAGGCAGTTTTGGTCGGCACTTCCAGGGTGGGGTGAATCCAGCTGTCCGCCCCGTCAGTTCGCTACGTTTTGTGTTCGTATGCGTTCCACACGAAGCCGGCGGCACGTAGAATAAACTTCGGGCGCCAGGTCAATATCGTTGTGCTCTATCCGTCAGGAATAAAAGACATGTATAAATAGTATTCTGGTAAAGAAACAAAGCTCTGACGTCATGTAACGTTCGTCCGCTTGGTAGAGTTTAGCTGCTGCTCGTACTATCTTATGTAGCGCAAAAAAACCCCAAAAATTATCCCCCGACGTCAAAACCTCCCACCGTATAAAATCTACTATGTGTAATAAAACTCGCGACCAGCTTCCGGAGGGCGGGTCGCCTCCGCGCGCTGCTCGTCTCCGCGTCTACCCGCTGGCGGTGAACGAGGGAGTTGTTTTCGTATGGATGGGTGACGACCCTTGGGGACAGGGGGCGAAGGACATCTTGCCCGTGCCATCGACGGAAGACAAACTCGACGAGAATAAGGTCAGTCATTTGGGCGGGGAAATGGCAATTCACATGCTTATGGATGTCCCGGCCTTGTTCGTACTCGATACGTGCTGGTATGGTGGAGAACTATAATAGTGCGGAGTTGTTTGAAACGACGCATGCTTCAGTAAAGGTGCACGGCACCTCTTCTCTGTCTTCTCATTTTCTGAGGTTGTGATACTCTCCCGGGAGGAGCTGTATGTATACCTCGGCGAAAACAACATCCGACAATTTTGTGATAAAACTGTGAGCAACGCCTGATGCGCAATCACACCCTGGCTATACAGTGTAGTTTGCATGATGGACAATACTGCGAAAGTACGGTACAATAGAGTAGTATGTTGACATTGGATCCAAAGGTGCTGGGTAGCTTCTCAAGTGTAGTGCTTGAGTTGTAATTATTACAATGCCTGCAATGGATGCAATGGTTGGGTTGCATTGGTTGAGGGACCCAGTCAGTCAAAACGCATCCATTGTTGGCCTCAGAAGTGCCAAAAAAGGGCCATAAAGGGGCATAGCGTGGCACAAACTCTACCGTAGCACGACTGAAAGGTGTCTTTTATGTTTCATGGGTTACGTTTTATGCTCCGCAGGGGTTATAAATAAGCTCCGTGGGGAAAGAAAGGGCTGCCCCACAAAGCAGTTACGGACTGTAATAAGCCGATCGCCGAGCGTAGGACGGAATGTAGTCTATAAAAATCTATAGACGTTTGACCTCTAGAGCATTACCTTGAAGAACATAGAACATATTAGAGCATAGAGCACAAAGTGCAGGTTTTTATGGCCAAAACGGTAGTAAAGGGGCGGGCAGGAAGAAAAGCCATTGTTTTCGAACTAACATGCCAACCTCCCCGGGGATATAGGAGGTTTGCGCCTTGCCGCCGAAAAGACGAAGCTTCGCGTTGTTGGCGTACCGTTTTTTTTTGCTTTGGTTGAAATAAACACGTTGGGATTCACCTTGACGATACGCTAACCCGAACTGGACTGTCCCTGTTGGGGAAGCAGAAGTTTGCACGAGCTGTGAAGGTTGTGACCTGAAGCCGGAGTACAGTAGTTGCTTCCCCTCCTCGGCAAGCCTCTGCGCGTCGATGAACTTACTGTATGGGGGTACGGCTGCCCTTCTCTGTTTTTCTTGTCATACTCGGCCGCGCCTTTTGATTGTCGTGCCCCTTCTCAACGACCGTCTCCCCTTGTTGTTGCCTCGTGCTCTGCCGTCTCTTTCCGCCGCGTCTCCCGCCGTTGGGATATCCTGCCACGCCTTGTCGTAATAAATGCGCTTGGTGCCTCGTACGCCCTTCGATGAACGTGACAAACGCTCAGCCAACGTTTTCGTACGAGGTGAGTTGGCGGTGCCTTCCTATGCTCGGAGCCTCCTTCCTCGACACCTTGCATACGTTGGGGTATGTTACCTAGCCTTTCCGTGGTTGTTCTTTTCCTTGGTCTAGTAATTTGCTTGTTGGGGTGTAGCCATTGTAATCATTGTTGGTTGTACGATGTGGCAGGGGCGTGGTGGCATGCATCATCGCGTTGACGTTGGACAAATAAGCGTCTGCTTCTCTAGTAGTGGTATTGTATATCGATGGTCGGTGACCGATCTCGAGAAATAAGCAGCCGCACGTTTTGTGTTCGAATATTTAAAGTTGACGTTTTTTGCGTTGAACTTGTTCATTTCGTGCATGTATCTGCACGGGTTGTCCAACCTGATAATCAACTTTGTCTGCACGAGACAGCTTTTTCTAAATGATAGATGTGCGTTTATCTGCTAAACATTACCGGGTACCAATTACATGTTTTCGCTGTTGCGAAAACCTTGCTCCCACCGCTGAATGCCGTGCGCCATTTACTGTCCCGCAGTTTGTGTACGACCTGCCGTACGACTGGAGCTATCTCGCTGAAAAGTGAGTGCAGCGCTGACCGTGTTGTATGGTGCAACAATTCGTGGAGTTTTGTTGCTGCTCCTTTGATGTTCAATGGAGGTCGGATGGGTAGATGATGTCTGGTATGAAGTTGTGTCGCGCGAGCTCGAGCGTCATAGGCGAGAGCAACGGCGTACCAGCCACTCCAGGAGAGGCTAGCGCAGGTCGGATATAGGAAACGCTTATACCCGTATGCGAAGCAAAACAGGGCTCGCACTACATATGCACTTCTGATAGGATTTACATACCAGCAAAGCGAGTACTGTTGCTAGTGTATGTCAGATAGGTCAACAGCAGTAGCTCTACACGTTATATCGTGGATGGCATGTACTTTGTCTCTAGTCTAGGGCCCGCCCCTACTTTAAAGGATTTTATTGAACAGCTGAAGCCACTTGAGCAACTCACGCTGATCTCCTGATGGATCTGGGTTCTGGATGGTCGTTGTATCCACCCCAACGACCGATTTTCTCTTCCCTCTCCCATCGTCCTTTCCGCCTGTGCATGATTTGGAACCGCGTCAATAGTTTGCTGGACCCAGCGCACATCCCCGTTAGCCACGACAAGACTCAGGGGGGGGGAAACAAGGAAAACGCTGGTGAAATCAACTTCGATGTGAGTAATGGTGACAAAGCATGTACCGGAATGGTACTAGTTTTACCCCTTTTGCTTTGCGCGGCAAGATCCCTTCGCCCTCACTCCTTCCCTTCCTGACGATGCATGTGAATCCCTAGATCGAGCACTAAGTGTCCGCGTTGCCGGGCCTGGTCGAACACTCTTCTCCACGACAAAGTGTAGTATGTTGTATTATTACTTCTCCGTTGGTTGTCTGGTTGTTCTAGCCGTTGTTGTGTCCAGTTCATACCCTTGGCTAGCGAGCTACTGCTGCCAGTTGGTGCCAGTTTGTGCCAGGACCATCTTGTAGTCTAAGCGGTTACCTTGGCAGTCTATGGTATGCGCGAGGAAGCTTTCGTCGCGCTTTTTTTACGCATGCCCCTTCGGACGAGACTGTTTGAACGCCTGTTGAATATATGCGTCCAAGACTCCCCGAATAGGCCGAGCATCCGCGGCAATTAATATGCAGACACGGTGTAGGCTATTATACACACATGTCATCAGTTATTAAGACTGCTGTACAAATTAAAAAACTATCAAGTTTTTTTCGGCAAATATCCTACGAACTCAGCTAAGCCTTCTTTCTCGAATACATAGGATGTCCCCTGCATGATGTCTATGTGTTTGACATGTAACATACGCACCTTGTCACAGGTCGTGAGAGAGGGACCCGATGCGCCTAGCCCACGAGGGTTCGCTTCGCTCGTGCGAATGAACTCTTTCGGCAAGGGCAAGACTAGGACATCAACGCGCTACATCTTCGAAGCTCCGGGGGTAATCCGCGTTCGAACTGAGGGCAAGAAGGACGGAGAACCAATTTTTGGAGCGGCTCTTCACTGCATCCCCATCGGGCTGGGGCGGTCGCGAATTTTGTTCAAGGTGAGCTTCCTCCGAAATACATCAGCTTTGGTGCGCGCAGTCAGCGCAGGGCGGTATACTATTAGTATTAATCGTGTATTTTAATATTGTGCAGTTTCGTCATTGGTTCCTTCCGCCGGGTTTCATGTGGCAACGACCGTGCGGTCTCAGTTCAGTGGAGGCCCCTACCGTTCGATGAGCTCGTGAAATAGTTTCACGCTTCGAACAAAACCATTGTGGTAGCCAGAGGTGTACAATGTCTGCGCTGAGGTTGCTGCTGCGGGTGGACCAAGTTGTCGGTGTTATATTTTAACGCTGCTGCTGTGGCGTGCTTGTCCACGAGAAATGTCCACTTTTGTTCCGTACCGTCAAAGATATGGACGTCGGCGTAGATTTACGTGAAGCTCCCGTCTATTTCAACGCACATATGCTGCGTGCGGCCAAAGCGAGCCCCCTATGTCCCGCTTTCTACATGCTGTTACGTGCTGTGCTTCCGCAGTGGACTTTATCGTACTACAGTACGTCCGTTACATAGATACGGCATGCTGTTCTCTTTGTATTTCCGGTAGATCATACTGAAGACGGAGGAGGAGGTTGGTAGACTGTAGAGGCTTCCCGTTGAACATACACGTTGGCGAGGAATCTTTCCTACATCTTCAGGCGTGATCCTCTGTGATGTTGTAGTCGCCGTCCAGCGCCCTTTGCTTACATTGCTGTAGCGACCTGCGCAGTCACGTGCCGGGCATTGCTGGTACTGCTTTTCGAGTCGTGTTTGTGTACCTGACTGAACGGTATTGCAACACCTGTTGTCATGCAGGACGCACGCAGATTGTGGGGACGCTTTTGCTGCAGCGTCGAGGAGGTCCATCATGTCGATGATACCGAACACATATTTTTTGGCAGGATAAAACATGAGAGGACAACCTCTCGAGAGGAGAGCTGCAAGTTTATTGGCATCTGTAGCTTTGCTGCTAAACCTTGCTTTGTGTGTCCTCCTCACGGTACGATAGCACTCATCGTTGAGCTGCAACTCGCGTTTTCTCGCTCCTGTGCTGGGTCGTGTTTATATTGCTATCTTGACAGACGTACGCACTGGGATTCCCAAGGTTCTTGCGGATTGTATTCGCCCTCAAGCCCGCTTTCCTGAGCCATCTCAACTCGTGCAAGGTATGGTACGCGTTCTTGTTATTTCAGCATGCAGTTCCTTCTAGTTACTGTGAACCACTGATTTTGTTACACCCTTCCGTACAGTAGCGCAACAGATGTGGAGGCTTGACCGTGTTATCTTTAGCTTGTTGTCATAACGAGATGGAGCGCACGGGGGTCAACACCCGTACTTCACCTTATGTGCCTGGACAAGACACCCTGTTGATGTGCTTCCAAAACCTATGCGCCTCCCTAGATAGCATACACCACGCTTGCACTTTGCCCCAATCGTCCTGTCCTTTAATTTGTTCGAACGCGCTCCTCAGTCGGGCTATTTGCTAGTGTTGTTTTTGGCGTTGCTTTTTTTAACGTCGCTGTTACTTTCCAACCCAACTCTTGTGCGGTTTTGCCCTCTTTGGCATTCTGGACTAGTCCAGACTGCACCAGGCTATAATATAGCAGCAAGCCTTGGTCACAGGTGTCTTCCCTCCCTCCCCCCCGGGTACTTGCCTTCATTTTATCGCGCATACGTAGGGTTCAGCATTCCCACTCCTCGTCGATTGTCATCGAATTGTGTGAATGCAAGTGCTGCTATCGTGTTGCGACCTGGTGTACAGATATTGGAGCAAGACATGAAGATCATATGCTCTCAAGAAGACCATGTGGCGAGGACCGGCCAATCCCTTTCGGAAGCGTTCTTGCCTCTTAAGACCGCAGACATCTTGGTGGTGGAGCTGCGGAAGTGGCTGGATCACGTTGGTCACGGCATGCCTTTCTACGTAGGGTGGAAGACGAGGAAGGTGCGGACGCGCTCAGGGTTGGTTGCCTTCTTGTGGCATGTGTTCGGCCCGATTACGATGCCGGTGACGTCTATTGCTCGAACTAAATGAACGAATGTAACCTGCGGAGCGGGTGGTATGATAGCATCAAGGGCTTTTACGTGCCGGTGCTTCGATTTGAAAGAATCACAGGCCACAAACTAGCTGTCAAGGTACAGCGTTTTGTGTGGAGGCAGGAACTACAGCGGTAGTAGTAGGGGTTGTGGTCTGCGGCTGCTCGCTTTTTGGTTGGTTGTCGTGACCGCAATTGGTAGGCGTCATCATGCCCTCATATTTAAGCGAGGATACTCCGTTTCGAAAGGGATGCGTGGTCAATGGTCACATGACGAAGGCAACCAACAAATGAGTACACCCCCCTCGCCACATGACGTGTCCTGAACGCCTAGGGTCGCGCTTTACGCCACCGTTGTCTCCATAACGTCACAGCAATACGGCGAGCCTGTCTGACAGCAGCAGTAATCGCCGCCGGCACCCATAGGCATACGATATTTTACTGAAATGGGAGGCAGGCATCGCCTGAGCCCTCTTGCCCCACGAGGCTGTCAAGAACCGTCAAGCGTGCCCATCGACCTTCTGCGCATTTGTCTGCCTTGCTCCCACCGCCATCACCCCCACCCCCGTCGTTCAACGTCGCTCATTGTCGTGCGTAGGAGCCCGCAATCCTGACCGATCACGAGGACTCCCGGCGACACAACCACCGGGCAAACGAGAGTCGATTCCACCGACATGTACTCATCAGCGCGGAGTCGCGCAGAGCCCTTGCGAAGGTCAAGGCCGTGAAACGGTGGGGGCTCGCTTGGGCAGCTGTGCTTGCTATGAGCTCGGTTGGGCTGTCCTGTGTAAGCATAACGCGCCTTGCCACCATCGGGGCCGACGTTGTGGTGTCTAGGGTTAGAGCCGCAGGGGTCGCGGCGGCTTGCGGAGCGGTAGTCTCCCTGGGTTTGGCCGTGGCTGCGACAGTCTTAGAGGGACATTTTTTCACTAACTTCGAGAGGCACCCCGTCCTAGGGTAAGGTCGGATGCTATGATTTGTGTCGAACAACATCGACCGAGTCGCGGTTTGATGATATTGCGGCAGCTTTCGCGATCGTCCGATTGGACGTTCGTCGCATCTTGTTGCTAGTGATGCATCTTTTGTTTCATGCGATAACTTTGCGACACGAAAGTACTCCGTAGTCGTTTTGGCGCTCTTTGATCAGCGTGTGCATTTCGGGCGGGATCACAATGTGCAGCGAGACGGAAGTACCGCCATCTTGGACGGCGTTCTTCTGTGCGTGGGTCGCACGCCCGCACTGCAACGGCGACTACGCTTGGTCCCCAGTGAATAGGGGATTGCACTCACAACAGGGTGTTGCTCTCGGGGCCTGCAGTACTCTTGCACCGTACGTTCAACGTAGCGATTGCGCTTTCTGTTGCTCATTGTTTGCCGTTGCCTGCTTCGGTCGAGAATGGAGTCTTAAGACGGAGCGATCGGAGTGTTTTTTGGGACACAACGAAATCACAAGGGCTCACAGATGCTCCCAGTATACTTGATACTCCAACTATACTCGGAGTATCGAGTACAGTAGTATCGAGTACATTTTGTATACCAGGTATACGATACGGAAACGTTTGTGTGTTTTTGCTCGGTTTTGCACGACATCGGTTGTCTTGCTGTTCTTAGTCATGATCCCGGTCGCGCGAGAACACGCGCAGGACCGATTAAACTACTGTGTATACAGTATATCAAAAGGCATGTCCGGTCACATGCTACCGACATACCGGCAAATATAACGTCGGAGATGGGGCTGTGTCGCCGTCCCTAGCTCGATTTTTCCTCCTCTTTTTGACCATCGTGGACCTTGAGGGTCATGTTTGACAGGTATGATAGGAACTGAACAACGTCTCGCGACAGTTTTGTTGTAATTTTGTGGTATCGAAGAGAGAGAGGTCTATGGATTGTTCGTAAAATAGCAGGAGATCGGCTGCTGGGTCAGCCAATAACACAAGAGTAGGGTGTCCACATGTCGCCCACTGTCTATCGTGGTCACGTGGTGCGGTCGTCGATTTGGAATCCACCTTGTCTACGCTCTAAGACTTGGCCGGATGTTGCGCCAGTAGAACACAACGCATTGTTTCCCTCGCCTAAAAAGGTCCCGACGTGTGCTTCATGCTAAGTGTGACCTACATATGACCGTGTTTTCTCTCCGCCCCCACGTCCATACTGACGGTATTATTGTATACGGTAGCTACAGTATTTCCAGTGTGGTCGCGTACTAGGACAGGGGTAGGAACTGGTTCAGTGGTTCACTTCAGCTTAAAAGACGGAAATTATGTCCCCCGCGAATGCGGGGAGCGGCACTACTCGAATGTGACATATTTGGTATCATATTGACTACCATTAATGGCGGAAGAGGCTGGCATGGTCATTTTTTTGTTGGGGTCCTACAGCAGGGCTGGCGCCAGTCGCGAAAATGTGTCCCGACCAACCACGGGCCTAGGCAGGCGTTTTCATTGGAAGAAACTTTTTTTTTATTTTGTTTTGTGGGCAGTCAGTCCGGTTCCAGGTACTCCTAGTAGAGACTGGCTACCCTATATACCCCCTATGCGATATGATATTTCCATAGTACTTAGTCATGTTTTTTTTTGCCGGAACGTGCGGTATATATCATATCGTATTACATCGCTATATAGGGGTGCTTTCTGCACGATGTGACTAAAAGGTGATACTTCAGTATGATATTTGGTATATGATATATACGTCCGCTATGAAGGGATATATCGGCCTATATAAGGTGTTATAAGATGATATATCGGCCTATATGAGGTGAAATATGTGATATAACTATCCGATATGTGGCATAATATGACGATTTGCTGTCTTGACGATGTCTTGCATCTTTCGGGCGTACTTTTTGGGCGGAGTACAGGTGCAGTATATACCTGGTACGTATCTACGAGTAAGAGTACGAAGCGTGACGCACACACAAGGGGGCGTACCAGGGGCCTGTGCCCGCTGCTGTCTTCCTGTCGTGCGGGTTTAATCCGCGATGAGCGAGTCGAACGCGCCATCGCCTGCGGCCACAAGCGAGCCACACAGCTACAGCAGTCGCCGTCGACATCGTCAAGCGCCGCCACACATCTACGTGCAATATATCCTCGCGGAGAAAGGGATGCTGTATAATCATTCATGCGTTTGGTGTACCGGGTAGTACGTAGCGGGCACAGAATGCCAAGTACCGATCTAGTGCTTTACCATCACAGTGGCACAGGCCCCAACCTCGAGGAAGTACCGATGTGACACGGCGGTGATGTACATATATATATAGATACCTGGTAGGTGATAATAGCACACGAAAGCATGATATATAGGGCAGATATGAAGTGACATATCATATACGAGGCGTATTGCGCAGCTTGCAAAGTTGAGTATCAACTATTTAATCAGTCGAACTCACAGCTGACGTATTTCAACATTTATTAAAAAAAATATGTACAAGGTACATAATATATAAGATTTTATATGCCCGTGATATGGACATTTTTTTTTTTATTTTTTTTATTTTTATCATTACTTTCACTTTCCAGCCCATTCGTAGGAGGTTTTACCCTCGACGATCTTCTGGACAAGCCGTGGTCACAGGTGTCGTCCCTTCTCCCCCCCGGTACGTGTCTTCATTTTTATCGCGCATAGGGTTCAGCATTCCCACTGCTCGTCGATTTTCATCGAATGTAGCTAACTCACGCTCTCGCGCTTTCTGCTTATCATTTTTTTTACGCAAGAAAAAATCCCTTTGAGCATGCACTCGGTGAGATTTGAACCCACGAAATTGATCTTGATAGACACGCGGACCACCTACCAAGCCATCGCGGACGCCATGAATAAGAAATATCAACTTTTATGACTTAATCATGTTTTTTGGGAGGGTATATATAGATATCATATACCCCCCCGATTTTTAATTGATACCAGGCTCTAATTCCAAGGCACATCTATCTGTACATTTTTTTAGGTTAACCTAGGGTAGTCTACGTTGGAAATTCGGAACCTGTTTGACGGACTCCCCTCACTCAAATCTGGTCCCAAATCTGGTCCCAAATCGCTCCCGACACACACAATCAGTCTGGGCCCAGCATTCAGATTCAGTGGAGCCCTGCGCCTTGAGCTACGCGACCCAGCCCCACCCCGGGACGATCGTTGTAGACAATCACTTGTGCCAGAGTCGATACGGGCAGCGAATATTTTTCGTAAATTGGCTACAGCGCATCGATCGTAACAAAAGTGGGATCGCCTTATTGAAGCACGGCTCGCTCATCGGGATTAGCTAACGGCGTTAATGAGGTCGTTGTCCGCCGCTCGCAAACGGCACCTATCCACCCAAATCACCCACACACCCAGCAGTGCAGCAGTACAGCAGTACCAGACTTTGATGATCCCCCTTCTTGCCGGGGATCGAGCCATTTTTCCCCGGGAGCGCGCCTTCCCCCGCCCCCCCACTCGTCGAGTTGGGCATCGGCGCCGCTCTTTCGGCGGGGACCCTGAGGGTTGCCGTGTGTGGGGCCGGTATGGCATGCTTGCGCTGCTGTACAACAGTAGTGGTACGGCCGCCAGTGTTTGACGAAACTTAAAAAAAAACTGATTGCGTAGGACCAAGATGGCGCCATATTAGCACCCATTTCGTGTTGATCCCAAGCTGGAATTGAGTAATATGCGAGTCAACGTGAAAATTGCACTTTTACCGCACAAAGGGGCAAATGTTCAAACCGGTTTCGGGAGATAGGTCTTGATTTTTTGCGCACCGTGTTCTGTGAAACCCTGTCGACCCTTTAATGAAAGATGTCTGCTGACGAACAGAAAAAAATATCTTTGTTATCACATGTAAGAACGTGCATGAGCAGAGGATATTCTCCCGAGGTGTATTCTGGATTTTGTACTAGAGTGGCGACAGGATCTTCGTAGATCTGATGATCGTCACAAGGCGGGGAATTGCCTACAAAACGAGCAGAGGATATTTGCTGGCTCGCCCAATTATGTATAACATTTTTGCACTACTTTTTAAACCAAACGGTGCTTGTAATTCAGGACAGAGGGGTACATAATTTCAACGTCGTTCTCGTAGACGCATCATGTATGATACCAGGGGTCATACTCATACAACAACACAAAACAACGAGGAGAGTACGTATACATATGTATTTATACACAAGTAGTGGCGACAGTCGATCGTTCGCTCGCGACCGTCGTGTCCTTGTTCGACGAGTCTACTCTCCGCGCTGCTGTATCATGTGCCAGGGGTAATCAACACAACACAAAACTACGAAACTGCTAGAAATGGTAACGCCTAGGGTACAGCAGGGCAACGATTGCCCTCCTCTACATACAATGTTCAATAGTCAGCGAAATACATAGACAAAATTGGTCCTATACTGAGACTACGTAATTACGAGGCAATGCCTAATTTTTGCACTTTTCCTCATGTCCACGTCGTTTTGTGGAGATAGACCCTGAAACCTTGCACACGTGTTATGTATCTACTTTCCGAGGATTGACCTGCGGGGGGTTGTTTTGTTCACTTTTTTTTCGCCGGAAATAATTGGTCTGAGGTGTTCCAAATTAAAAAAAAAAAATCACCCGAACGAAAAAAAAAAAGTAGATCATACAAGTAGTCAGTCTAGTGCCGGATCTTAAGCAATTTTTTTTGAGTGATTGAAAAAGGCAGGAAGTCGGATTTTCCAGCGGCAAAAGCCACACCAGATCAGTGCGCCATGTGCCGTCTTATGGTGTTTTTGGTTTTATTTCATGGGAGAAAAAAAAAAAAAAAAACAGAACCGAGATCTTGAAGTTTCCTTGAACTCCACGTACGTAGACCACGACACGAACGAGTCGTTCACGCCGGGTTGGGCGATCAACCTTCAGGGTGTGTCTTAACACCCCCCAGAGAGCATAGGAACGAACCGAATGGAACATTATTTGCCGCAGGAGCTGCTGCTGATTGGTTATGGGAAATGAACAGATTCAGTGCAGCCCGAGAAAAACTGTATATCTAGGAAGAGGAAGAAAGAAGTGTTGCACCCCTTTTTCTTGTTTGGGAGGACCGAACGGCCCATATTTTCGGACTTCAGGATGAAAGATTACTTCAGGATGAAATGCGAAAAAAATGGAAATTTGTGAAAAAATACCAAGAAAGCCAACTTTTTTTTTTTCGTTTCTGGGGTGGGTACCTCACGATTTTTTGGGGTCCTAGGACCCAGCGTCGCCGCTCACTGTCGCAAACGGGTTTTCACATATTTCCGCCGTTCTCGGTGCGGGTAAGAATTCGATTTTTCGTTTTTGCGGTGGTGAGAGGCGACGCGAGATCGTATGACACCAAAAAATCGCAAGGTGGTGCTTTGTGGTGACTTCTACCCACCCTAGAAAAAGGAAGACCAAAAATGTTTCCTTGGTATCTTTTCATCGATTTCTATATTTTTACGTTTCATCCTGAAGTAATCTTTCATCCTTAAGTCCGAAAATATCCTGTTACATATAGGATCTTATTTGATGTAGATGGACACAACCGAAGATGGATGTGGACACCAATGTGCTCTGGCATGTTCAAAAGATACCGTTCGTACTGATTCGGCTGGCGAGGCCCAGGATTCTGCATGGACCCAAACACGTTTTTTTACACAGGCACGGAACGAATGACCACGAACAGCCTCGTTCCGTTCCGCTCGTTCCCATGCTCTCTGGGGGGAGTTAAGACACGCCCTCACCACCAGCTCCTCGAAGGAAGGAACGGAACGTGGAACCTCCTGGGGGAGCTGCGTAAGGGGTTTGCTAGTTGCTGGACCAGCAAGGAGCTCTCGCTCTCGCGGAGCATGAGCTGCTTGCGGCCGTCGTAGTCAGAGAAAAAAACGTTAGATTGTTTTGATGCTGCTGTAGTCTCGTCCTATTCGTATCCAAAGTTGTTTTGCCTAGAGCAGCTGCAGTTGGGCGGCCGCAAGGGACGCGATGGTGGCCAAGGTATTGATGTCCTCTCTCTCCGTAGTGGCCGATGCACAAGTGCTGGCGCCCAGCTGTGTACAAGAGTAACCAAGCATGTAGCATCGTGACCATCATGAGCCCAGTCTGTAACCTATACAAAATTGTACAATGCCTCCGAGGTCTTGTGCAAAGCAAATTTTTATCACTTTCAGGCCAGATCTTATGCAATATTTTTTGAGTGATTGAAAAAGGCAGGAAGTCGGATTTTCCTGCGGCAAAAAGCCACACCAGATCGGTGCGCCATGTGCCGTCTTATGGTGTTTTTGGTTTTATTTCATGGGAGAACAAAAAAAAAAGAACAGAACCGAGATCTTGAAGTTTCCTTGAACTCTACGTACGTGGACCACGACACGAACGAGTCGTTCACGCCGGGTTGGGCGATCAACCTTCACACCACCAGCTCCTCCAAGGAAGGAACGGAACGTGGAACCTCCTGGGGAGCTGCGTAAGGGGTCGCTGGACCAGCAAGGAGCTCTCGCTCTCGCGGAGCATGAGCTGCTTGCGGCCGTCGTAGTCAGAAAAGAAGAACGTTAGATTGTTTTGATACTGCTGTAGTCTCGTCCTATTCGTATCCAAAGTTGTTTTGCCTAGAGCAGCTGCAGTTGGGCGGCCGCAAGGGACGCGATGGTGGCCAAGGTATTGATGCCCTCTCTCTCCGTAGTGACCGATGCACAAGTGCTGGAGCCCAGCTGTGTACAAGAGTAACCAAGCATGTAGCGTCGTGACCCATCATGAGCCCTGTCTGTAACATATACAAAATTGTACAATGCCTCCGAGGTCTTGTGCAAAAGCAAATTTTATCACTTTCAGAGTTGATCAGAAAAGGCTGTCAAAAAAAATCACTTCCTGGAATTTCATGAGTGATAAAATCTCGGAGGAACATTTTTTCCACCAAACAGGCCCCATAAGACATGATTTTGATAAAATCTGATCAGAAACGGGACTAGATACCCCGAAGCCTCCGTAAACAGCCATATAATCACCTCAAAAAAATTGCATAAGATCTGGCCTCAGAGTTGATCAGAAAAGGCTGTAAAAAAAATCACTTCCTGGGATTTCATGAGTGATAAAATCTCGGAGGAACATAGTTTCCACCAAACAGGCCCCATAAGACGTGATTTTGATAAAATCTGATCAGAAACGGGACCAGATACCCCGAAGCCTCCGTAAAGTCATATAATCACCTAAAAAAAAATCATAAGATCTGGTCTAAGGTGGTCTTCATTTCCCCCCAAAAAAACGGAAAAAAAAAAACAGGCAAACAAGAAAAACGTTACATCAGATGTTCGTATTGTCTGAGCGAAGACGTTCAGGACTTCACGGCCCAACTGGAAAAAAACAGCGTGGACTTTGGCCGGGGAATATATTTCCTTCGTTTAACTTGAAGCAGGCTGTACCTACGAAGCACCTACTTTTTCGTGAAACTCCTGACTTGAAACTGCTTCAAAGGTGCACTCCAACAAACGATGTTTTTTTTTCAAGTGGAAAACATACACCTGGTACTATTATACAGTAGTATAAACATCAACTCTAACGATTTTGGGTCCCGTACGTTATGAGTTGGAGAACTGCGTCACTGATAAAAGTCTGGGCTGAAACGTGTAGTCCCAATATCTGCCGTAGCACGTCTCCTATGTTTAGAACGTTCTGAAGATCGTGCGCGCAAGCGGATGGGTGAAGGAGTCAGTATTTCATCGTGCGCAGTACGACGACATGGGGCAGCGTAAACCTTGATCAGTTCGCCTTCGGCTAGCCTACCGGCCGTTGGAACTCACACATCACCTGACTCCTGGTAGAAACATACATGCCAACCAGGTAGATACTAATGAAAGGGACGTTGATGGCCGCATGCGCGGTATTATCTCGAGTATGCATCGCGGCCACCCCCTAATGCGAGCTGAACTGCAAGCTGCTTCCACCGAAGTGTACTAAACTGCACATAGCGTTTGCTTAGATAACATTGCAGGCGTGCTTCAACCCAGACGGCATACCAAGTACATATGTGGTACGTAGTTTCGATCGAGTTACATGTGGATACAGATTATTCACAGCAGAGGCACAGGAGCACACCACCTAAATACTGCGTTAAAAGGTTAACATGGTGCAGAGCAGGTTTCTGTCACTCGCGAGCAACAAGTTAAAAACAAAACAACACCGTGGCGGATGTACAAAATGAAGTACAACACGTTATCCCAACCAGAGCAGCCCAATATCACACACCTAGTGCGAAGGCATGGTATTGCGTAGGCTATTAATGCATTACGGTGTGTTATCTCTGTGTCGTAGTCTGTGACCACAGAGCTCGTATCTTTCTAGGGTGAAGAATCAGCACGGACACTGGTCTTGCTGGATGTCGACGAGTAGAAGAACGGTTTAATGTGAAGAACACACACACACAATGCTATCTGACTCGCAACACGAACCGCTCTATTTCCCCGAGCAACTCCCCGACCGTCTCCGACACTACCACACACTCCCTTCCCTCGCCTGCCCTCCCAATAAACCCCTCCTGCCCGCCTATCCCTACGTCTGCCCCGTCGGCTACCGTTCCCTCCGACATGGCGGGCACCACTCCACCACCCACTCGTCGTAATTCTCTGGCGGCGGTGGCGTCAGCCCGAACATTGTGGGCGAACACGGGGCTCTCGCAGTCCCTTGCCAGATACACATCGGACGATGTGACAGCACCCACCCCCGATCGAGCGACGGAGACGACTAGCCGCCGCCGCTGCTTGTGCTGCAGATCCCCCTCCCCCCAGTCCTGGCGCTGCATCTGCAACGCCTCTCCACGACCGTCCTTGTCCCACTTTTCGCTCGCCTCGGAATCTCCATTAGAGGATTCCTGCAAATCTTGCGTAAAAGAACTGCTGTCGGCGTGGTCGACGTCGCCCCAGTCTCCAAGTGCATCGAGAATACTGGCGAGCGTGTTGGCGGAATCGGCCTTGACCACAATCGTCACCGGCATGTCCTCCGGGGACAAGTTATCGTCGTCGAAAACAAGTCCTTTGCGCTGCTCGTGCTCGTTTCTTGCTACAGAAGGAGCCCCCGTCTTGTCCATGTCTCGACAATCGGATGATTCCCCGGACCCGGGTTCGTCGGCCAGATCAGCCTCGCCCAACGCACTATCTTCCAGCAGCTGCGGGAAATCTCGTTCCAACCTTCGGTGGTCGATGAAGCCATCGATCGTGCGCGTAAGCGCGCGGACTAGAGCCACCTGCAGGCAGGGGAGAGGAGCGGTGCTTAGATAATCAGCGCCAGTACTCAAGGAAGCTTGCGCGCCATCCTCCAATTGTCAATCAGAACTATGCAACAGCGTCGGCCGCTCTTCCATACGATACATCGCCGGCCATACGGCATCCGCGCTCCACGCCTAGCACTCGTCTTAGAGCAGTTCAACGATTCAGGTTTGCCCACATTCAAATATCATCCATGTTTGCCAACTGCAACAGTCGTGACGCTTGTCGTCCATACGCCCAAACGTCCGGCGACCGGCTGCGATCACCATCACATCACTATCACTGACGCCACCTCTTGCGACATCACCTCAACCGAAGGTCGATCACGGTCCAAGCCGAGATGACGGCCGAAAACCTGGTTCAACTCGAAACGCCGGCCGAGGAGACAGCGCGCCAAGCAAGCACGGAGAAAACAAATCGTCCAACGCTACACTGACCTTTTCGGCTGATTGTCTTTTCAGCACTCGAAATGGCTCCCCCAAAGGCGCATCGGACACACTCGTTCGAGCCACCACCACCACCTTTGCCGCCACCCCAGGGCCTGTGACGAAACGCGCGGCAAGCAGGATTATTAAGCGACACGCGATAGTCAACGAGGTTCGTACACAGTAGTAAAACCGTCTCATAGCATCGACAGGTACGCGTGTTCCAGTGCCCACAGGCTTGCCGTGCTATCAAAGCAATAGCCCCATCCTATGCATCCGGTCGCGCCCACGCCCCACTCCTGCCCCCAGTTACTGTACACGCATTAACCTCTTTGGGTCCTCCATATAGCGATTGAAACAATGGTTGGTAACTGCTGTGGTGTTTCTTGTGTCAACCGTTTTACGGGGGACGTGAGCGCCCACACAGTACAAGAAGGACCAAGTCACGCCCGTGCCGTACGGCGCCTTATAATGTAACAACTCGGACACCATTTCGTATCATCCCTCAAATACGCAGTTGCCACATGTACCATAGCTGCTCTAATCGTCACATTACATCGTCAATTTCCCCCTCTGAAACCTGATAGTGCCAACAGGTATTCATAGTACTAGTGTACCGGTACTGCGGAGTATCAATATTATCCACCTGCACATTCGAGCGATCTGACGCCTTCCTCGTCAAATATGGAGCGTACAGAGCCCCACAGCGACCCCGAAACGAAAAAGTCGCCAGGCCGCAGAACACCCCTGTCAACCAGCACGAGCTATGGCGGTGGACAGGCGCGAACGAAGCAAAACAGACGCACAAAACGTGAGGACCGAGGTCGCGCGATTGCTACTGACTGCTGTCGGGCAAGGGTTGGCGGGCCGCTGTTGGGTTCAAGGTCGAGTGCAACGCGTTGGACCATGCGTGCTTCTGCTGCTCAGGGTGTGTTTTGCCCTGCGCCCGGTGGCATCTACTCACAATGGAACAGCGACATGAACATGCTTGCCGTATAATTTAATGTTCAACCCAAACATCCACTACTCCCGGGAATAACAAGAGCAACGATGGTGTCGACGTTTCGTTCGGAAAGGAGCCACTCTTTCCCTCAGCAACAGAGCAGTCCATATTCTCTTTCTCGCAAGCCTTCTATACAACTTGACTTGTCATGGAAACCCGCAGGAAAAAAAACGCGCGCTGCAGTGCCTCGACACCATCAATGATGATCCATACCATAATCTGCGGAACTTGCGCCTGCCGCGCCTTAGGTAGTTCACAGAGCGGCTAAAACCCTAAACATCAACACCAGCACGAACAGCAAGAAACACGATGACCACAACGGCGACGACGACGGAGAGATGGCTGCCCGCACCAACAACTTTCCGCTCTTGGCGCTGCTCGTGTAGTCGAGCACCGTCGCTGTAGCTGCGCCCTCGGGGGCCTCCATGATGGCAATCTCGTCAGTGCCAACACCTTCAGCTGTCTCGGAAACTTCGGTTTCAAACCCGGGCAGCGCCGCTGGTGCCCCACTCTCGCTCCTAGCCACTTCCAGAGGGGGGGGGTTCTCGGGTTCCACAGCGTCAGGCTTCGACTGCTCCAGGGTGTCCATGCTCAATCGGCTTTCATGAGGCGGAGGTCTTTGGCCGAGCGCCGTCACTAGGGACGTTCTCAAGTCGTCTAGACCGCGGCCGGTGCGAGCGGAGAGGGTCAAAACTTTGGCGTTCTCGATCGCGACGAACTTTCTGACCTCCTGCGACAGCTCCTTCACTCTCTGGGAATAGACGCGGCAGTCCAAGAGGGGGGGGCGCTGTTGGGTTCTTGAAGGTAGGTGTCTAGTTTGGCCTACTGTACTTTGGAGATAGTCCTCCGAGAAGAAGCCGGGCCACCGCCAAACAGAGGTTCGGTCAACAGTAAAGCACGACAAAATGTGATTGAACTGCCGTTCGTCACTCTAATAATTTCCTTGCGGGGAGACTCGATCACCACCAATACCAAAACACGAGATAATCTGCTTGCACTACTGCGCGTCATTGGAGCGGTTTTGAAACAGACACACGGGATCCAGTATAACACCCATGCGTTGATGGTAGCAATAGCCTCCCGGAAAAGTGATACATCGGTTGAATAAAAAGGGTAATATATTAACTTCGGGCCTGGGCTTCGAACGCAGGACATAAATTCTTGGCGTATTTCATGCACAAAAATGGGTAAAGGCAACGTCCTGATTACGCGGGGGCATGTAACAACACAACACACATGCTTGAAACGTCACCGGTAAAGTCACCTGAGCCGCTTTCTCGTCTGGCAAGAGGTCTATCTTGTTCAGGACAACGACTGCAGGAAGGCCCAGCTCCTCCGCACAGCCGATGCTCTCCGACGTCTGAAGGCATATCCCATCCACCGCTGCGATTACAGTGGAGGTGGTTGGTGTAGTACTACGGTCAGACGAAAATATGCCATGCACCCGGTCATACGGCTACAGAAGTTCAACTTCCACGGGCCAGGCGAACTATAGGGGCTCCAGCTGTGACTTGACCACCCGATTCCTTCATGTCTGGTCACCGATAGACAAGGGCCTTGCAGGTCAAGTGCCTGCAGTACCACCTTCGAAAACGCTCATATACGAAGGATGCACATGTCAAAATACCTCAATTCGGCCAGTAGTCAACAGCAAGCTGGGAAAACTTGGAAGGACAGCTATATACGTCATCGTCACTTCGTTTCTCCGGGTTCCGTCAATTATTCTCGCAAGGGATAGGAGCATAATAGCTCCGGCTACACCCTAAAATCAGCTCAGCATCGTGCAATCGGCTGCAAGTTAAAGACCGAAACGACAGCAGCAGCTAAAATCCAACCCAATCCCCCAACGACCCTTCTCAACCAAACAAAGTTACAAGAGCCTTATAGAACCGATTTCAACTTTGTTTGCGAATCGCATCTAATCCGATGTACCGTTGATGATTATTATCGGTCGAACTACTGCTGCCACTGTATTGTCACAACCGCGAACAACCTTTGGTATCGCACAAAACTCGATCTCAAAACCAACGTCGCGATTCTACGCCGTGCCGGTTGATGTGAAGCCACACCGACAGCGACACCCAGCCGGCAGGCACCAAGCCCCGACACCTAAAACCTCACCTGAAACGACCAAAAGAACCGCGTCCGCCACCCTGGCCCCGTTGGTTCTCATCCGGTAGAATATCTCCTGTCCTGGCGTGTCTAGAAACGTAGCTACGGTGGCCTGACTCGACGAGGCCATCGCCTCAAGCGAGTCCCCCAATTCCTCGGTGTTGCCAGGAGACGGTTGGAGGGAAACAGTGCGCGCCCTTATCTCCTGCGTTATTCCTCCCGCCTCTCGCCTGGAATTTGGGATGGGGGGGGGGGGGGGGGGGGGGGGGTTCTGACTGGACTTGGTTTGCAGGGTGATGGTGCGAGCCTATGCTCGACAGCTCGCGAGACAGTGGGCCAGCAATGCGGCAGCTGTTGTGATCAGCAGCTCCGCTCCTTTCTCCCCGCTCTCTACTATTAACAGTGATGTAGGAGAGCGCAGCCCGATTCATTCGCGTGGTACAGTACCCGGTCCCTCGCGGCCCGCGTGAAGCCCATCGACAACGAACAGAGTAACTTGAATTCAGATCTCACTCGGCAATGCCGCTGGCAGGTCCCAAGAGAGCGTCCAGGATGGTTGTCTTTCCGTGGTTGAAGTGTCCCAACAGTACCACCACAGGCCTTCGGCCCCGGTTGTCGCTCGCTCCCTCCTCCCAAGCATGCACATCCGACCGGACAGCAAGAGAGGTCCGCTCCGGCTTTTTCTCGACGTCTAGAAAACGCACTGTTTTTTTCAGTGTATTCGCCACTGAGCGTGCGTCCTGTGTGTTGCAAGCGCGATACATGGACGTGCGAAACAATACGGCGCGATACGAGCACCAAACGTAGACGGGTTCGATTGAAGGGGTGCACAGGTGCCGATGCCGTCGGTACCATGTCGGTAGCATGTCGGTAGCATAGAGGCCTCGGGTCGGGTAGGGCACCTTTGATTCCTCATGGTTGTCAACATAACCGTGCATATTGTAGTACCTGGTATATATGCATCTACCACCAGCAGGAAAATCGATCCCTCATCAACTGGATTTCCCGCAGCAAAACTAGACTGGTGGCTTTTTACGTGCTGGTATCGTAGGTGTACAGGGATGAAGCTGCAGCAGTCTGAGTAGGCAAGTCCAGCGGAGAACCATAAAGCTCCACTTCACGCACCCCGCCACTGTCAATGTCGTAAGCCAGTCAAAGCTGATCGAATCCACAGCCAATGCTGCCACTACAATAGAAATAGCACAAAAGCGAAGGTGCCGCAGCTGCTGCCGGCTAAAGGTTTCTCTAAAAGTGCATTTTTCGAAGCAAGCACAGCATAAAGTGCACCACCTGACCTGAAAAGGCACAATGACGTTGCCGAGCTTCGGAAACGCGTACGGAACCCCGCTGAACACGACCCTGTGCATCTTCTTCTCTTGATAGCCCCCCAGGGATTTGAACAATGCCTTGGGCTTGACTCGTAGCAGGGATGCCAGCTCCCTGTTGCGTTGACGATTGTGTTGACGGTGTTCCGTTAGCGCAACGGTGATACTAGTGTTACTGCTGTAGGTGGAAGTGGTACGATATATTGTACTGTCATCATGGGCAAGTTCGTACTGTGGTGAAGGCAACTTGAGAGGGAAACAGGTCGAAAAAAGTGACGATTACAGTATCAACCATCGGCCGCACGAAGGAATAAAAGGAGGGATGCTGGGATAGGGTAAGGGTAGGGTAGGGAATAGGGGACGCGTCCGAAGTGCAATAGAAAGAGGTGTTGCACGCTCGTCCTACTGAATAGAACATTGGCTACTAGTAGACCGTATACTTACAAGTACCTGGTAAGCAGGAATATATACGTCGTCGGTTTTTTATCGCTATGCTGCAAGTATACAAAAGGGGCCCCAAACTAAGGAAAAGCTTCAACCTTTTTAGGACTGCAGTCCCGTCTTAGGGACGAACCACTGAAATTCTAAGTTGCTTGTCCCCAGATGTCATACTGCCCAATATACAGCTCACCGGGGAGAGGCGTGTGAGCGTGCGCGCTGCTTGTCACCCCATAGGGAAGGAGAAAACAGAAAGACAGCGAGTCGCACGGGTCCGCTGCCTGCTGTAGGTCTTGCTGGCCGAGAGCAAACGTGTGCGCTGTTCGCTGTGGGAGGATGAGTGCGAACTCGTTTAAGGAAAGAGAAACCTTGTGTTTATGTACAATAGATATGCACCACAACAACTTCTGAGCTATCAGTGTCACTCAGCGCTGACTATTACCGTGCTTTGGTTTTCGCTTTCTTTTTTGGCGCCCGGAGGGAAGTTCACAGAAAATTCCGAGGCACTCATTCCGGCAACATTGTTATTGTTGCTGTTGTTGCTGCTGCTGTTGTCGGAGGGGGTTTCATCCCACGGCGGCGAACGGCGCAAGGGTTTCCAACCGCCCGTCTCCTGTTTCTAGAATGCTTCCCTACAGATGCTGTTTAGCCCCGACATCGTAGGTTCCAGCGCGAGAGGTCCGCGGCAAAATTTGTGTTTGCGTGTGTCAGGTGGGTGCCCCGCACATCCTGAAGCTCCCAGCGTCTAAGGGTTTGATCTTCAACTTTCAGTTTGGAAAGACGCTTCGGGCCTCTAGCGAGGCAGTGGTAGTGTTAGCAGACCGGGACTGCCCGGCGATTTGCGCTTTTCGGGTGGTTATGACGTGTATCTCCGCCGCACTGCGGATTGGGTGGGACTTAACCGCCGGGCCCCTTCTTCCCCGTTGTTACGGCAGAAGGGGGCCGGGGCTGTCTCTCTCTCTCCGCAGCCCGTCTGACGGCGAACCTGCAAAGCTATCTGCGGATGGCAGAGCTGCCGAACTACTTCACGATATACGCCTTTCGAGTGGGAGGACGGACGCTAGCGAGCTACCACTGTCGCCAGAGTCGAAAAGGATTTTGCGGCGTGTGTGTGAATGGACTGAGTCAACGTCAAAAAAGTTTGGGTGAAACAACTCTGCCCTTGACCAGTGGTCAACTACAAATACAACCTAAGGAGGCGCAACGAAGTATGGGCGGGACCACAGGCCAGCGCAGGAGGCCTCATCCAAACCAATTCCTAAATTAAAGATCCACGGGTAGAGAGACAGAATACAACAGAAAATCATCCCCTTACCTTGAGAACGCCCCGGGGTGTTCTTTTCCACCAGAAATGTGTATGCGCCCTGGAGGGCGTTCTCAGGGCTTTTCTTATCGGAGATTTTTTTCCCCCATAATTTCCAAAAATTTGACGCCCAATATTTTCATCTTTGCAGATTTGGCTGATTTTTTTCCCGAAATAAATGAAATTTAGCTTTCCTGATTTTTTTGTTTCTGAAGATTTTCACAAATTGTGACAGAACCCCCGTGTCTTGATACAAACTTCCAAAATTTCAGGGTGGTCCTCGGTATATGTTTTTAGGCGGACACAGGTGGGGCGGTATTAGCCATTTGGCGGTAAGTTTTTTGGCGGTAGGTGGTCTCTAGGTTTACGGCGGGAACGACTTTGGCGATAAGCGGTACTCCCAAAATATTGCGGTATATTTTTGGCGGTAGGCGGTTTTTCGTTTTGCGGCGGTATCTACTTTGGCGGTAGGCGGTATTACCAAAATATGGCGATATTTTTCGGCGATAGGCCAATATGGTGGGCTTTTTTCGGCGGCAAAAAAAAAACGTTTTTCCCGATACTCAAACTTGTGCAAATTATGTCAGCTCGTCTCCAGCGCTACGTCGTTTTTACAAAAAAAATACCGCCAAATGGCAATACAGCCCCGCGTGTCAGCCTAAAAAACTAAACCGAAGAACCAGAAACTATGAACACCGATCACGAACAAAAAACAGAGAATGAAGAACAAAGAGAAACACGAAAAGGAGAAAGCCGGTACTTTTTGGGCGGTATCCAGTGTTGGCGGTACCTCTTGGGGGGTATCGAGACTCGGCGGTACTCTCTTGGCGGAATCTAGAGTTGCAGGTTGGCGATATGTTTTTGGCGCAAGCGGTATTTCCAAGTTATCGCGGTATTTTTTTTGGCGGTAGGCCGTTTTTCGTTTTGCGGCGGTATGGTAAACCGTCTAAATACCGTTACCGCCCACCAGGTATTTTCACGACGGGAAAAATACCGACGATCATCCTCTGGAAATTTTCAAACTCTGGAAATTCTGCAAGAAAACTCTGCGACAAGAAAGGCCCTCAAAGGGTACAACAAACATTAGTACTGCAGTTCGTACCCTGGTGGCAGTAGTTGTTTCACCTCCCAAAGCAAGTCCACACGTTGAGTTGTATCTCTGTCTCGTAGTTGTGTGACCGCAGAGCTCGTACCGCTAGGATTGAAGACTGGGTGTGCAGGCTGTCGACCGGTAGAGAACGCACACATATTTTACACTATTAAAAAGTACTCGTAGACGGAGTAGACGAAGTAGACGAGTATCAGGTACCAGCCGGCGTCCCCGGTGGCTTGGTAGGTGGTCCGCGAGCCTATCAAGATCAATTTCGTGAGTTCGAGTCTCACCGAGTGCATGCTCATAGGGACTTTTTCTTGCATAAAATTGATCAGCGGAAAGTGCGAGAGCGTGAGTTAGCTGTACATTCGATGAAAATCGACGAGCAGTGGGAATGCTGAACCCTATGCGCGATAAAAACTAAAGGCACGTACCGGGGGGGAGAAGGGACGACACCTGTGACCACGGCTTGTCCAGAAGAACGTCGAGGGTAAAACCTCCTACGAGTGGGCTGGAAAGTAAAAGTGATGATGAAAAAAAAAAAAAAAAAAAAAATACACCCTGCAGGGGTACACGACATGACACGGTAGTCTCTCTATTGCAGATGTCATATACATCTACAAATACAGGAGTAGAACTGCTGTTTTTGTCAAGCAGCTGCTGTAAAAATATGTTACCAGGTACCAGGTACACGGTATGTCAGTATGTCAGTGCTCGACTTGCAACGGCTGGTGCTCGGCTATACCTGGTACCTACTGCTGCAGTATCTGGTACCTGGTACACCAGTACAAGAACAGTCGACTCAGATTCAAATAGGCATCGCTGCAAGCAGCACCAGCACCAACCTAATCTCGATGAACGAGGGGATAGCTGGCGTCTCCGCCCTTGAACCGTGTGCCACCTTCACAGCTCTGGTCGACGCAAACCGCGCACGGCTGCTGCCTTCCGTAGTTGCACCTACAAGTGCATACGTGCGCTCCAGCCTCCCTCGCACCACCGATGCGGTTGACAACGCTCGGCACTGCTGCTGCTTCTGCTGCTGGTGTGACACTAGCAGAGCCCTTGATTGCAATGCTCGCATTGGGGACACATGCCCTTCGACAGCAAGGCGTGTCGCCCGTGACTCACAAATGTATGGAGACTTCAGACTAGCCCGGAGGTTTGGCAATAGCCTACGCCTGGCCAGCATAGAGCCTCAGGTGCTGATTCCAGCGGTCTTGCTGCAGCAAGCAGCAAGCGGCATGTGGTGGGCCTCAAATGCTTATTCCGCCGCATTCACGCCTTCCAGGATTTGAGCTTTTTTCGCCGTTTCAGATTCCTTTGGAAAATATTTGCCTCATCCACGATCCACGACGGCACGGCGTTGCAATGCGTCGTGCACGACTGAGTCTAGAGGTCAAAGAGGTCTCGAGTCCCTTGGCCTTTGGCAAGCACCTGCACCCTCCCCGAACCTCAGCATCCTAACAGAACTCCATGCTGTAGCCTTCCGAGTCGAGAATATAATCTAGGATGCCACAAGTTGGACCATCACATGATGTCGGACATGACGGCGACTCCAAGGAGCCAGATTTGGTGGGCGATTCGACGGTCTCGGGTGTCTCGGTCACTGAAGGCGGGGCGAGGGGCTTAGGACGGACAGGCGGGGTGCTATCGCGCAAAGATCGACTCCAGGTACCGCTTGCATCGTTGTGCGCTGATTTGACGCACGAGCAGAGATGCTCAAGACGATTCCCTGCTCGGGTTGTAATGTTACTGCACGACAAGTAGTATTGGTCGCCGAAAGATAGGCTACGAGTACGTACGGCAAGTAGTGTCTCGTACAACCTGGCATCCCACAGCAGTACAGGTACGCGTGTGTTACTTTCATCGACGCATTTCACAATACGTTTCTTTCATTGCCCCGCCAGGTTTTCGGCGTAGACTGCACGGGGCCATTTGGTGATGGTATCCTCTTCAAGGGCGGCGAGTGGGCTCCCGGTGGCGAGTACACTCAGCGACTTCGAGTTAAAAATGTCTCACCGAAGCTCAAGAAGCTCAAATACCGCCTTCCTACGACCAAGTATTTCTCGTTGGCCTATCCCGAGGTTATCACTCTCAGCCCAGGGACGATGCAGGTGCTACAGCAGCTATGTTCATACGGTAGTAGCAAAGGCCTTCGTCACGCTTACAAGCGTACTGTGTGGAGGAGTCCGCTTTAATTCGAGAAACATGGTAGTAGAAACATTTTTCGCCATGTACTACTGTATTCGAAGCTATGAGGTCCATTACTAGAGCTACAATACGTAGATACTACAGTAGAGGGTATATATACTAAGCAGTATACTATTAATATGGCTGTAGACTGCTCGTGCGAAGTACGAGAGACTGCTCTCTGGACCAGGGCAATCACAGAGTACGAGTACGACACGGATATTATATGTAGCTTGAATACGTGAACTATAGTACGAACAGTACTGTACATCGGAACCATTTAGAGGCTCGATTTGTGCACGCATTGGTGAACCAGTGAAATCGCACCCACAGCTGCTCACACTATTAAACCGGGCTATGGACGCAAGGCGTGCAATGTTGTGGCGTTAGCGGCATTTCATTTAACTTTGAATTGGCTAAGCGACCTGATCGCACGATACCTGTGGTAACATGACAACGGCTTGCCTCTCCGTCGGCAACGCACAGGAAGTGGATGTGGTGTTCCGACCAACGTCGAGCGAAGTGTACGATGATGTAATCCTGTTTAAGGCGTTGGATGGCCCAAACGCTGGTGGCTTCAATGTTCCTGTCAGAGCCTTACTACCAACTCTCCAGGTGCGGAGAGTGTGTGGAATATATCTTCCGATCTCGGAGGCGTATCGCGCTTTGTGTGTGTATGTTCTTCACATTAAACCGTTCTTCTACTCGTCGACATCCAGCAGGCCCAGTGTCCGTGCTGATTCTTCACCCTAGAAAGATACGAGCTCTGTGGTCACAGACTACGATACAGAGATAACACACCGTAATGCATTAATAGCCTACGCAATACCATGCCTTCGCACTAGTGAATTGTCGTGCCTTCGTCACCTTGAAATGACCGAGATGACCATCGTGGTACAACGGTGACACCGTTAGGAACTCCGGGCATCGTTGGAACCATACGCCACCTATTCCATGCCACCCATTATGATGCTCCCTCAAAAACATGCCCGCTTCCGCTTTCAAGTGCGCGCAAATTCTGCATGAACACATAATCGACCTAACCCTAACCCTACAACCCTGACTCTCCGTATTTCGTTTCTGCGTAGGTTGCCATCCCTGTCGGACTGGACTTCGGCTACTGCCAGGCAGACCATGTTTCCGAACGGGTCATTTCCGTACGAAACACAGGAGAGGTACGTACGAGTTATCCGTTTTTGTTATGGCTGCCGTTACGGTCAACCATAGAACACTTGGGCGCGTATGTGACAGAGTAGCGGTACCCAAACGCGAGAATAGCCCTGTGAAGTAAATTACGGTATATGTCGCGTGTGAAATACGTAAGCAATTATATACGAGAATACGCGAAACAACCTAACCACCGCTCCTAGTAATTATATTATAGCCCACGCTCGTTGACATTTCATCGCCTTTCTACCACAATTCATACGGTACTACCACAATCATACTACTACTTCTCTCATTCTTGTTAACGCATGAAAATAACTGCACCAAGGCTCCCCTCTGTCTATAAAGCTGTTCTCCAAACGTGTACTACACTAACGAGCGACGCAACTTATATCGTATGGTGTTCATGCTTTGTATTTTCACAAACAAGCGTGGGGCATATATTCATGACTAGCGCCAGCTGCGCATGCAACTCCTAAAAATGTCAGGTGGCTGCGCCGTTTCTGTGGGAAGTACCGCCACCTTTCGCTATGTCACCGTCAGACGGGGTCGTTGAAGTCGGCGAATCAAAGGCCATCACCTGCTCCATCAAACCTTCAGCCGCTTCTGTTTTCGTGAGCCAGGCCGTGTTGACGGTGGGGCAAGGAGTGAACGCTATCAAACCCAAGCCCCTCCTCGACATGAAGGTATGGATTGCGCACAGACATTGGCAGGCCGGTACCGGGGTGAAATGAATGGAGATTACATTAGTAGCCGCGCTTTTCAAAGTTGGATTGCGACACGTGCCCTGCAGGCATCAAATACCATAGGGTGTGGTCACGAAGCGTCAGGTATCGTCGTCTAGCCACAATGTTTCAAACAAACGCCAGGAGTAAAACATTATCTAGTATGAATATAACCGGGTTGAGCATAGCCTGAAAGCAGTTCCGAATATATCGCCGTGTCTTTCTACGTGCACGCAAGACGATCTACTGGAGGTAGAACAATTAATCGTTCCACGTGCGAATGTGATCCTCGACGTTTACCAAATCATGCCGAAACACCAGGTGTCGGCTGTGGGGAAATACTGCTACGTTGTGCCCTCCGAGGATGAGCTAGACTTTGGCGATCAGGCGGTCGTCGCGGGGGGGGGGGGTCGGGAAGCGACCACGGAAGCCGCCCCCGCAAGGACTTCACGCTCAGAAACCAGAGCGTCGTGCCCGCAGCTTTCAACGTGAGCTATGGCGAACGATGATGAATTTCTAACGGCATGCTTCGTATGAACGTTTGATAAATCGATAGTATCAAGTTCAGTGTCGACCAGGAATGTTTTTTCTAGTGACCTATTGACCTACGGCAGGCCTCATAATAGGACAGTACACATCGGTACAAGGTAGGCAAGGAGTAAGGACATCCATTCGACACCGACCCCAACCCTAACCCTACTGTAGGCCCGTGTTTCTGATTTACAACAGCAGCAGGGAGACGTCTGATCAGACTTCTGATTCCAAGCGCTAGTATCTACTTCAATATTTTAGTTCGCCACGTCCTATTACCGACACACTGTTCATATTGATGCCGCAGGAGACTATTTCTCAATCATGGCGCTTGCTATCGCCTAGTCTCGTACGCCTGGCCTCTTCCTTCCGAACATCTGACTCCTTGCTCATGTTGCCACTTGTATGCTTGACAATCATGCTTGGCATGCATCTGATTGCCAGATCCACAGGCTAGAGAGCGATCGCGACGCGGTATTTTCTGTGTCCCCTTCAGAAGGGGTAATACCTCCGGAGGATGAGATGGTCATTACCACTACGTACTCGCCCGTGTCTACGGGGACGTTTTCGAGGGACCACTACGAGATTGTCACCACAGGGGGCAATAAGGTGACACCAAGGAGCCTAAGCTTGTACCGGGGTACGTGATTCAATTGGGTACAGGGGAACGTGTTGCGGCATTGTGCGGCGTTGTGGGTAGAGTTGCGCTGATGAACGGCACACGCGGAGCGCTTGGTACAGAGACTGTAAGGACGACCCCGGGGGCTGTCCCGGCACGTCGTTGGTCATAATGCCGCGGTGGAATCAAGTATACGGCGCTGGTTGGTGACCAAGAGTTTAAATGTGATAGCGTGGAACACGAGCGTCAAGGGGTTGGGGCGAGATCGAGAGTGTAAGTTAGCCTGGGGACGCACCCGGTTGAGGCATCTACCGCAACAAAATGTAATGCACCGAATACTCAAGCGCGACCGACTAGCCCCGGCCGACCGTTAATTGTGCCTACTTGGTACTGTTTGTGTCCAACAATCTGGTTTAATAGGTTACCGTTGGGATCCAAGGTCGCGCCGTTGGGTGCTCGGTGCGGTTGGAGAAGAAGGAAGACCCCTTCGCGCGGGGGTGCGGTGTGCCGGATTCCATGAACTTCCGAGAGGTGCAGGTCGGGGCGAGCACGAGTAGGGTGGTTTATCTCTACAACCAGTCGTCCCTGCCGTGCCGGTTCGGCTTCGACATCCAGGTGAAGCTTGACCCTAACCCTTTCACTGCTGCATAACAAAATCCTACACTAATTCCATGTATTCTATCTACAAAAAAAAGTGGGGGCTGTTGTGAAAGTGAATCAATACTATGACCAAGACCATTCGAAGATGCTTGCGGCCGCCGATGTGATAAAGCACTCACTATGCGGCAACGATGGCGCATCGATAGGTTTAGAAAACCGTGCGTGACATTTTATGGGTCTGCGCCCAGTGTTGAGGGTGTTTGAATGCACCCAACAGCGAGAAATCGAGTGAAAGACAACGCTCCAACACCGAAACAAGAGATTTACAGCGATGCCACAGCTTATTTTTTCCGATGCTGCGCTCCAACAGGGAGACAGTTCGGTCTTCCGATTCAGCCGCACGAGAGGGAGCATACCTTCCGCGGGAAGCGAGCACCCTGGAGAGGCTCAAGTTACCGTCACCTTTGTCCCGACAAAGCCAACGAATTACTACAGGTGAGGTAGTTGAGTACAAATACTATTTGTACAGAGGTTGTCTTCAGAGGAGGGACCCGCGGAAGCGAAATAATTATACTACAGCAGACAATAATAGAAACACTGTAAAAATAGTCAACGAACGAATAGTGTAGTAGTACAAACGTTGCTGGGGGCACGTCTTAGCGTTTTTCGAGAAAAACAAAATCACATACCAACGTCTCTACCACGAGACAGCTTTATCATTTTCGGTGGACGCCCACACTTTGCGAGCTTGTGGCTCCCCTCTGTTTCCCTATGCGCTGCCAAAATCTGGCCAACAGATGTTTACCGACGTTGTCCGTTTGGCACACAATAGCTGAAGTGAGAGGCCAACATGACTTGGAGACGGCAAACCTTCGCGAGAGGTGCATAGGCAGTGGTCACCCACGGTCATGTTGCCGCCCTCTCACAATCTTGCTGTACTTACGCGCTGCCAACCTCTGCTGTGTTGCTGCAGGCGGATTTTCTGTTTGCTGGAAAATCAACAACCGCTTGTGCTGGACGCAATGGGTACCGCGTATGTGGTGCCCAAGGGAGAGGTGCAAGAGCAGCGCCCGGCCCCTCTGAGACACGCCCACGTGCAAGCATTTAGGAACAGGTACGTTGGACCTGCAATAGCCCTCGCCCCCAACGGTCCGTTTGTTGCTGTAAGTTGATAGATTAAAGGCGACTCCCTGTATAAAAATCCACATGGTTGTTGTTGGCAACAAAAAGGTCTGCTCCGGATGATACAGCGAACGTCCATTAGCGCTCAACGCGTACCGAGTGTCGCAAACATCAACAGATCCACGGGAGTAAGGCTAACACCTACCTATCACATATCTACTTTTTCAATATTCTGGTATGTCAGAACTCAAAGCTGTCCCAGCACGTAGGCGGCATATGCATATGTGTAAGTGCTACTCGAGACCGGATTATACCGGAAGAACAACATGCTAAGCCCATAGCAGCGGTGCGCCTACGAGCCTTGTAATATTACATGTAGTGTTGTATACGTATCAAAGTCGCAGGCACTGCACTGTACCTGGTAGAGTTATATATGTGACAAAATATATCAATATCTCTTCAGTATCTCTCTCAGCACTCGACAAATATGTCGACCGTCAAGTGTTATACGCATCAAACCCGTGCAGATACAGTAAGAAAGTCATTCCCTTGCGTCGTGCGGTCTGCCTGTGGTATCCCGTCCTGAGAAGGGAAAACGTGGGGCTCGGAAGGTGCTCCCCGGAGGAGGTGGAGCAGGTGCTGAACGTGGAAGGTTTGAGCGACCTCTTCGCCAAGTGAGTCATCTACAGCCTGCGGCGTCGCTCCGTTTGAGGCTTGGTTATTCTATGAATCGTCAGTGGCAGGCAATGGTTTTCGACGTATAACTGGAAACGGAAGGTTTCTCTACCGGACTTTTTTTTCACGTGCAAGTCACGTGCAAGTAGAGCCATCGAATGAAAACAGACCAGCATGGGACAGTAGGTAATTGCGTGGGTATGCCCACTACTGTAGGTGTGTGTGCAAAGCAAACTGCTGTACAAACGTTCATGGCACAGCAGTGTTCGACTTGTGGTTTGGCGTTGAGGTGCGGGTCTTGGACTACTACCACTGTAATCTTGTATCTCCTGTTTGCATAATTCGAGATACGCGATGCACATCAGGGGTGGATACTGCAAATACCTGCTGAAACTTTCGAAGGAAGTCATGTGCACTTGGCTACCCCTTGCATGTTTTGGCCTGCGATGGACGCCTGGCACGCAGCAAGCACAGCCGCAGTTGCGAACTTTGGTGTTGTTTATTCGCATCGATGTACGTGCGGCAGGTCTTGCGGAGGGAAACATGATGCACGCCTGTTTAAAACGTACCACTGCTAAGCATCCCGCATTACTCAGTGGAAAAAAAAGAGTTTCAGTTCAGCGTAACGTGTGTTAAACCTCGATCGACGTACTGTAACTAATACCAGTACTCATTTTTGTTGATGCGACTTGTCCGCGCGGTTGCTCGCAAACAGGGTTGGCCCTGAAGGCACCATGCCGCTACGGCGATGTGGCGTGTCAAGGCCGCTCACTAGAAGTGGGGAGGCGACGCGGGTGCAGACAGCCGTTGCCACTGAGTTCTTTGTGGACTCCGCAGGTGATTAAACATAATACGTTCGAGTGTGTTGTGTTCGTTTTTGTACTTGTTTTGCGCCACGATCACAGGGTTAACATGCGCATATCATATGGCAGGAGCTACAGCTCCGCCATATTCGCCATATTTGCCCCGTTTTGGAGTGATGGTATCGTCCGGAAGTGCATACATCACGACATCAACGAATATGCACCAAATATAACCAACCGAATATATCACTGCCGACCCCCTACTCACACGGCAACTACTTATGAGTCATTGCAGCAGGGTTGGTCGTCACTGGCAGAAAACGTCATCGTCACTGGAACGGCCTTCCAGAAAGTACGGCGTTCTTGCGCGCACCTTTGTCTATACCTGGACATCGATGCCCTTGCGTCAGTCCGTTGTTTGCAATGCGTATCTCAACACGCTACGAAGCTAGGCTTGCTAGATCGAGATCCACGTGCCACTGCCTGCCCCAACCATTTCCCCAAATGATCAAATGACCAAACGACCCCCCCAACTTGCGCTCCGGGTTATGTTGCCGCGACCAGACCCCTTTTTGAACGGGGTGTATCTCGATCGCACCAGCGTGGACTTCGGGTTTGCTGCGGCAGGCGGGGGGGGGGGGAAACAGTCACCTTGACCAACAACTCGAACACTAAGGTACTCGCTTTGTATACTTCGAATTTCGTTGTCATTACCGTTTTTCCCAGTCGTGGGCGAGAGAGAGAGACAGAGAGCGAGAAAGAGTCCCCCTCGGACGGACACATATATTGCAGCCGCAGCCTCGTGGATTTTTCTGGGTCTGGTGGCCCACGCGCGACTCCTTCCCCACTCCTCGTAGTCATTAAATTACGTTTTATGTTATTTGCTGTGTTGACAAGCCTATCCCTTGTATCTGCCGTAGATGTGAGGGTACACCCGGGTAGCATGCGTGGATAGCATTCGTGCCTGTGCTTGCAGCGGTTTGACTATTAGGCCCAGAGCCCTTTGCAGCTCTGCAGTGACTCTTGCTGCTAGACTTGTTCTGGGCCTCTATGGAGCCAATGGAGCTAATGCAGCTAAGGGCTTCTGGCAACCGCATTACAATATGATACCATACTGTAGTTAGTAATCGTAGTCGTCGGCAGATGATCGGCAGGTATGTCGTAAGTGTCTATCAGTCGTCGCCCGAAAATGGGCGTAACAGTGACTGATACCTGCCTTGAACTCAAAATACCGGAGACCACAATAGCGGTATGTTATATGTTTATATGTAGAAAATGCTGAGGATGGTAGTCAAGCACCGAAGGGACGATTTACGGGAGCAGTACAGTATCACACAATATCCTCTAAAATGGAGACAAACGCTTTATACGGCATAATATGTAATAACGCGATATGCTATTATATGTAATATAGCAAGGTGCCGAATATATGTAGTAAGGGCTGGATGTCGACGGGTACAAAAGCAGTTCAACGTGGAGAACACACACATAAAAAATATTCGACTACCATGCTTCCTGAACAGGTGCACGTCGTGTGGAACCTGAGGTCGTCGGCAGCAGAGGAGCAGGGCGGGCCAGGACTCCAAGTCTCTCCAATGGAGGCGGACTTGCCAGCGGGCGGGAGCCGGTCATTCCGAGTCGAAGTGAGCCCCACCAAGAGGAACTACTACTTTGCGGAAGAGGCCGAAGCTTTCGTGTCTCCCGCCAATCAGATGACCTTCAGGTGCGTCGCGTTTTCCGACGCTATTGAGCAATATTGAGCGAAAAAATACACATTACTTACGACAGCGTGTGACTCCTGAAACACACGCTATAAAAACAGTTCACCCAGATCATCGATTACCGCTTGATGATTTGGACCTTTCAAGGAAGATGTATTCCCGATGATCGTGTATGATCTAACTCATATTGCCGGGTGGGACCCGCCTAATCTGCATGATCTCTCATCTGGTTCCTGGGTTGAATATGTACTACGCAGATCCTGTACAACCTCGCACGAGGGCAGGTGAGGAACTAATGACCCATCTGATCTATTTGATCTGTCCGAGATGTGAAACGTTTTACGAGATGCAGAGGAGTCTTAGGCGATATGAAAATAGACGATGTTTAGTAGGAAAGGACGCATCGAAAGACGGTGGAGGGCTACGGTGTCGCGGAGCACATTAGCTCAAAGGGTGAGCACTTGTCCCTGCCCGCCTTTACAAGGTGCACTGGGAACGTCGGTATAGCGGCTGTTGCATTTCGTACGACACTTTCGCATCCTTCGTTTAAGGTCCGGCTATGTAGGCTTGTATCCGCTTGTGTTCATCACTTGTGTCCATCATTTGTGCCCATCACTTGTGTCCAACACTTGTGTCCAGCACTTGTGTCCATCAAAGTATCTGTCGGGCAAAGGGATATGACAATGAAAGAAAACAACCCACAACCACGAAATCAACTTCGGTGACTCTCCCAAATGCCCAGTTTAGCAGTGGTCTCCTGGTAGACGTATTCGACACCATCGTGCTGTTGTCCCTTGTCTTCAAAGTCAACCCCTAAACCCCTGCTAATTTCGACTGCTGTCTCCATTTCGTTTGGCTCACTTACCTGTGTACAGAACGGTGAAGGATGCCACGCAGCAGCCACCTTGGTGCCTGCCCCTGCTTGTGCTAGGTCACACGTTTATAGGAGAGCAATTTTTGGCCAAGGCTTCCTTATCGACGCAGCACACCGGACAGAGGCTGTGTTTTCCCGCGTGCCACGTCGGAGACAGCGTGTACCAGACTCTCAGGTTGGAGTCAATGCCTAGGGGGTCCGAGCACAAACCAATTTGTCAAACAATTGTATAATACGAGCCGGGTCAGTCAAGATGCTATTGCCTTGTCGACTTTCGCCTTCCGACAACCGTGACTAGCATTTTTTGTTGTCTGTTCCTACGAGTACGCCGACAGATTGCGCTGACACGGCTGGTATTACCACTCTCGAGCACCCCCACTGCTTGACTACTTGGTTAACTCGGCGATAGAAACCTGTTATTTGTTTCTGAGAATGTTCTAGGAATGTTCTGTGAATGATCTGTGAATGTTCTGGAAAAATATTCATGAGTTATCGACGTTGAAGTCAGGCTGCACTAGTGGCACACTGAAGGATGGCAAACGTAAACCGAATAACAAATACTGACGGAGAATTGCTCCACGCTTGTCCGCACTGCATTGTTCGTCTTCAGGCTGTCGAACCAGGGCAACATCCCCGCATGTTTTAGCTTTAAGCCTGACCCTACCGGAGCGTTCGACATAAAGCCTGCGGTCGGCCTTGTCCCTGCGGGGGATTTTCAGGTGTTCGAACAGCCCACAAACCGCCGCTCTGAAATACCGTACAAACAAACGCTTTACATAGAGCAGGTAGGGTGCTTCATGCGAATCTAAAGGCGGCTGGGATAGAGATGACAATGCGCTGTTTCGTTGTAGTGCTGCACTGATTTACCGCGAATACATGTATCCCGCACGCTAACGGTACGTAGCGTCACGATCTCTGGGCGTCGTGGTCACATTCCAGGACTCCGTTTGTATGCGACAGCCGTTAGTATGCGGTAGGAGAGGAAGAAAGACAGAAAGTCGTCGACAGTGCATCCTTTCTTTTTAGTGGTCAAGCCATCACGGTGAAGACCGCACACGACGTACACCCTCCGCAAAGAAGCGAGATCAATCCCTGCCAATCAAATGTTCACAACGAATGGGTCCCATGCATACGCCATATACCCTCTGGTGAAACCAGAAATCGATAGTCCTCATATCGAAACGTGGAAATTATATACTTCCTTCATTGGTAGCTCTGTATTAATATCAATCAAACGTATTACTATGTCACCGATTGATAAGGAAGTTAAAACACCATGCGCATGTGTGATTGCGTCCCCGGTGGCTTGGTAGGTGGTCTGCGTGCTTATCAAGATTAATTTCGTGGGTTTGAGCCTCACCGAGTGCATGCTCGTAGAGACTTTTTCTGGAATAAAAATATGATAAGCGGAAAGCGCGAGAGCGTGAGTTAGCTACATTCGATGAAAATCGACGAGCAGTGGGAATGCTGAACCCTATGCGCGACAAAAAAAAGACACGTACCGGGGGGGAGAAGGGACGGCACCTGTGACCACGGCTTGTTCAGAAGCTCGCTGAGGGTAAAACCTCCTACGAGTTAGGCTGGAAAGTAAAAGTGATGATTCTTCTTTTTTTTTTAATGCGATGAAAGGGCCATATGGGAACCCCGCGTATGCCTTGATGCAGCCCATGCGCTAGCTGCAGTAGGCATCTCATAGCAGGACAAACTGACTCCCAAGCTGCCAAGCCGAACGACACTGCACCCAGCGGCTAATCCTAACCCGTGCGGTACGATAGGGTGGCGTCGTTACTGAGAAGGCCCTGAACCTGGCAATGACACGGTCGTCGGCAGTGCGCCATATATGCAAGCGTCATACAAGGGGATATGGCATGCGCACGTCTACCGTAGGGGCTGTATTGTAGTCATCTTACTGTAGTCCGTGTGGCACAACCAACCCAGATCGTACCGGGCTTGCCTTCGCGTTTTTTACAGCTATGCCTAGTGAGGTTTACCCCTCCTGGGTTTGGAGAACGTCGCCACCGCTTGGTGTGTGTCCTAAACAACGACCCTGGCAGCACCCAAGAAGCCGATCTCTTAGGGCAGGGCGCGGTGCCAGCAATCGAAGTATCTGGCGGAGGACGGGAGGGTAGTGATGAGCGATCACTATTTCGGATGGACTCCTTCGGGTCGAGCGTGGAGGGGGGGCTGGAAAGGGGGAAGCGTGCGACGATTTATATGAGGCCGACGTGCGTGGGGATCGTCTCCGCGGGTTCGTTTCAGGTGAGTCACTTTGTCACAGGGGAGCATTGGGCACCTGGGCAATAGAGGAGTAGTTGCAAGACGCGGGGGGGGGGGGGGGGGGAGTGGCGAACGGCGCTGCAATCACTCTTGGATACCAGATACATAGCGCCATGCTTGACACTTTCATACCTGGTATGATTTTGTTGTTATCATTAGTGCGTTTCATATCCAGCAATGTGCTACTAGTAGCATGGACTTCAACTTTGATCACTCATACACATAATAAAGCATTGCATTCCTCGAAAAAAGCAAGAAGAAAACCAAGGGAAAACGAAATCGAAAACATCGTATCGTACCTTTTCCATGAAGGAGTTAGCCTCGGGGATTCGGGTATATCAGTGCTGGGTAGTTACTCGTCCATCTTATATAGGTCATTCTATACTGTCTCTAAACTTCATGTAAGGCATAGTACAGGCACCTAGGGAACGTAAAAAAAAACAGCGAAAGAGGGGGAGGGGGTGCGCCAATTGACATAAGCATCTTCTACTCTTGCGCACGGACCGTCAACAGAAGGACGCGACAATATTATAATTGTCGTAAGTAGCCTTACATTCCCGCATCTACAACTAAGTATCACGTACACACTATGACAGTAGCCCACCCTGAACAGTCCTAGGTGCAGATCACACGACGATCAAATGATGTCAACAATAACAACCAGAAATCGGAACGGGGGGTCGAAGGCGCGGCTGATGGAAACAAACAAAAACGGGACTATACATCTATCCCACACCTTACCATGAGGCCGAAATG
Source organism: Macrocystis pyrifera (assembly GCA_031763025.1). Classification (NCBI taxonomy): domain Eukaryota; class Phaeophyceae; order Laminariales; family Laminariaceae; genus Macrocystis; species Macrocystis pyrifera. The sequence goes on from JASSKH010000009.1 coordinate 15,418,311, forward strand.
CCTCTAGAAAGAATGAAAACCCATTGTAGACCTGAAAAGGGAAGCTCGGGGTCGGAATGCACTCACAAGATGGCAACCGTAATTGAATGTCGAGCTACACGGTACAATTGAGGCAACAAGTCAACTAGCATACTTCAAGACAGTAGTTATTCTTCACATTCAAGGGAGACGACGTAGTTAATGTAGGGTAGGGGTGGGTGGAATTAATTATTATAGTTAATGCCTTAGGTTGGCGTGAATGAACTAAGAGGTGTTTTGGGAGACAACACATAGTATATGAGGGGAAGGTGGAACTATGAATTCTAGTTTTTTGGGAGACAAAATCGATCGTTTTTTTAACCGAGGAAAAACTTGTTGTCGAATATATGTGGAAGTCTGACTCACGGCACCCGTCCGAGAAGAGTAAACCGGCTCCACCGTTTCACAGGTATATACCGTTGAAGCGTTCGCCGTATGACAAACGCCCGAAGCGACCACACAGTTGGCCGTCGCGAGGTGTCTAAAGGTTTGCATCCTCATCCCATTCCGTTCAACCTCCCTGGACAGGTAACAAATTCATCCAGAATTCCTGTTATCTTCGCCATTGATCCCCCGAAAGCGTCTTCGGGGGTTTTTAGGGTGTCTCCCATTGCGGGTCTTCTACTAGGGAACCAGACGGCAACGCTGCAGGTCATCTTCGCCCCGAGAGAGACGAAGGAGTACCAGTTCAGACTCCCCGTTAAGGTGCAGTTCAGACTCAGGCTTCCCGTTCGGATATAGTGCAGACTTTCTCGTACAAGTCAAACTTCCCATGGTTAGGGCACACTTCGAAGTTCTTACTTCTAAGGTACAGTCGGAGGTTCCGTCAAAGGACAGTTCAGACCTCCCAATGAGGTACAATTCAGGATTCCCGTTAAGGTATACCTCAGACTTCACACAACGGTTTCACACTACGCGTTTCATACAACGCGTTTCACACAACCTGATTCGCGCAACATGTTTCCCGGAAAAATCTGAAGGTTCGGTCTCTCCTTGGAGAAACCCCACTCCTCACGGACTGTCGCCAGCTTGGCGAAGCGGCAGCCGCAGCAATCAAGCCTGGGGCGTATGTGACGGTGGTAGGACAAGGGGAGAGGGGAGCGGTGACCTTTCACCCAGAGTCCCTAACCTACAGCGTCAGACTAGGTATGTCTTATTCAACTGCTGCTTGAACGAGATGCATGAGGAAACAAGAGTCGAGACGCATTGTGAATGATGATGATGATCATGATGTCTAGAAATAAAGTTTACTCGTGTGCCTCGACGCAGGCACTATTTCCCGCTTAACGTTTAAACCAACTACGTACTACAAATACGTCACCTGTGAGTCCGACCACTTGAATAGTTGATACTCAACTTTCCAAGCTGTTTGACTTTGTAAATATTTCCAGAATATTGCTGCGGTAGAGATGAAAGAGGTAAACATAGTTACCATTCGGCTCTTTTTAAGGAGACAGTATTGTGCGGTTTGGTGAGGTTGTCCCCTCAGCGAGAGGGCGGTGTTTGTGGTTTGGACTGTAAAAATCTCTAATGGCCTTTTTCGAGTGTCACGGAGGGGTAGAGACACAGATTGATGCGGCGTCCTTTGCAGCCAACACTAGAAACGATCGTTCGGAAATCGGGAGCCTTCGATGGACACTGACGGCTGCAAAAACCTGCTTTGATTGTGGCCAATATTGGGCACGAAAGCAACCGGCAAGGCCACCGACAACATCGAGCCAACAAGCGGGTTCTATCGTGAATCAGTCACAATCAATTGCTTTCGTGTTGCTTGGTTTTCTTCGCTTTTATATTTCCGGGGAGTGTTTATTGGGTGATCAACGCTGAAGGTCGTGCTGCCTGCACGTTATCGGATGGCTAAGCAATAAAAAAAAGAGTGAGTCACAATGCGTCCCCGGATGCTTGGTAGGCGGTCCACGTGCCTATCAAGGTCGATTTCATGGGTTGGAGTCTCGCCGAGTGCATACTCGTAGGGACTTTTTAATACATAAAAATTGATCAGCGGAAAGCGCGAGAGCGTGAGTTTACAACATTCGACGAAAATCGAAGAGCAGTGGGAATGCTGAGCCCTATGCGCGATAAAAACAATGAAGACGCGTACCGGGGGGAAGAAGAGAGACACCTGTGACCATGGCTTTGTCCAGAAAATTGTTGAGGGTAAAACCTCCTGCGATCTAAGCTGGGAAGTAAAAGTGACAATTAAATAAACAAATGCGTCTATTTATGGTACTCATTGAATGACCCTTGGCCAAACTGTGACGCAGTGAACACCTCGGAATCGAAGACCCTAGTGCTGGAGAATTGCAGCGAGTGCGACGTGACATACAAGCTTTTCTACATCGTCAACAAAGAGCCGCCGGCTCGTCATTCGTCCAGAGGTGAAGGTACTTCGAAGTTTTGTTTTGTTTTAGTCGTTACTTTTTCTTTCCAGCTCTCTGGACAGCCCGTGGTCTCAGGTGTCTTCCTTTGCCCCCCCCGGTATGAGCATACCTTCATTATTATCGAGTAGAGGGTTGAGCCGCCGGCTCGTCGCTCGTCCAGAGGTGAAGATACTTCGAAGTTTACTTTTCTTTTAGTCGTTATTTTTTCTTTCCAGCTCTCTGGACAGGCCGTGGTCTCAGGTGTCTTCCTTTGCCCCCCCGGTATGAGCATACCTTCATTATTATCGAGTAGAGGATTGAGTTCAGCATCCCCTCTGCTCGTCAAATTCCATCAAAATGTGTACATGCTGAGTATCCGTTTCAACAACATGTTCAACGGGATGGCCAAATGGGCGCATGTAGGCATGTTTTCCTTCGCGCTGGTGGGGTATACCTACTTGGGTTGTTCCGTCCTGCGGATTTCATTTCGAGGGGATCATTCGACCATTCTTCTTGTGCCTGAGGTCATGCTGTTGCCTATTGTTGCCCAACGCTGTAGGGTGTGGTGCTCTTCCACGGCTGTAGAGGACGCGCGCAGTACGTTTTCTTATTCGAGGGTGACAGAATTGAGCGTCGAGGCAGGAGAAAGTTGGCTTATGGGTCGATGCCTGGTATCGATACTATTTGGTCATTCTGATATCATAGATGTTTATATAGTATCAGCGTCAAAGAAATACCACAAGGAGCAGCGCACTGGTGGCAGATGTGACGCATCAGAGATATCGGAGAGGATTTTTTTTTTCTGGGAACGGGTCCGAGTCTCCCGGTACGACACTCTAATCGGCTTTCGCTGGTTCGAATTCAATGCAAGGCTTCATGTACGTGTCGATGCGGAAGATAAAGATGTTCTCACAACAACCAAACCTCCCGCTCGTTTTCAGAAAAGCCACCCGTGGATAAGTTCTAAAAAATACTCAGCTGCACCGAGCGATGCTCAACATATCTGAGGGTGACTTTTTTTTCCAGTGTTTCAAGACACGTTGATTAGCATGGCGTGGGTATGAATGCAGGCGATTAGCTTCCACAACATGGGCACCTAGCCGTCGGCCCCCATCCTGTAGGTGGCATGGTTCCGCTTTTTTGCAATGAGGTACCTCCTCGACCCCGGTTTACTCCTACCTCCTTCATCCTCCTAGAACGGCATGTTGAGGGTGACTATTGTAGCATCTGAAGAAAATACGCTGTTTAAGCTCGACTTCTTGGGCACATCAGCATATCAGTAATTCTAACGGTGTTGTGTACCACGTACCGTGGTATGCTGTATGCTGTGCGCTGTGTGTGGGGTATTCTACAAAAACTATTAAGGTTGTTCGGGACACGCACGGTGGTCCTCGTCTTTGTGCACCAACGAAATATAAAGGTGGGGGGTGGGTGGAATACCTAACCAATTGCTTTGTTTTCGGAGAGGATACCCAATCAAACAAACAACCTGATCGGCCTTACTAGCATTGTCTGAAGCAAGCTTGTATTCGGTACGTGGTATGTATGGTATGTGGCAGGATGTACCCCTGCCGAAGGAGGAGGAGGAGAAGAGGGAAGAGGAGGAGGGCAATCGCTGGGGAAACGGGAACTACGGGCAGTGCCAAAGGAGAACGGGGAGGCGAAGGGTCAAAGTGGTCACAACACCTCACACGCTCTCTTCGTCGACAAACCCCAGGGAATCCTACCAGCAAGGCAAGATATTCTCGAAACACATTTTCTTCTTTGTTAAGCGGCAACTATAAGACCCTCGTCCCCCGTCCCCCCCCCCCCTCCATCACTTCTTGCCAATTTTTTGTTTCCTGTTCACCTACTTCGAAGTATTTTATTTGCTCTACTTCTCCGGCTCCCTTCTTGTCGTAACGCAGGTCAACCATTGGGTCACATCACATAGCCGGCACTCCTTCCCCTCCATATTACGATCGTTCTGAGAGCCGATACCTGTTCACCTGTGTACGTGACGGGTAAGTAGCAATGCATTACCTACTCGTGTGCAGGGATCGAAATCTAAATTCACCAGTTCTGCCCCTAAATCCGTCTGTGGTGTTTGTACCATGGCTGCTGTTGCGACTGCTGCTGTTTGGGGCTTCAGGTCTCGCACGAGGACTATCGCCACCTTTCGTCCGATCTCAGAGGGAGAGTACGAGTTTTCGTTCCTTTGCCAGGTAGGAAATGTTTTCCAGCGTACAGAACGAATAGATCGCAGACTTGACGTGAGAGATGCGAATTCGTTTCCCACCCTCCCCTCACGGTGTTGCTGTATTATCCGCCAGCGTGTAAACACGTAAAAAAAACTGCATCTTGTACGTTTTACCCTGTACTGACCCATTTCGGCTGGACGAGCGCGCTTCGCGGTAAGGATATCTTTAAATGCAACCTTCAACCATGGTACTTCCTCCTTTCACCCTCCTCCCCTACGTGTGAAGCAGGTTCTTCCCTGGTGGTTTCGGTACCACCCGCATGTTACTAACACACAAAGCAAAAATGATGCCTTGTATACACCTTTGCATCCGTTGAGGCCTGTGGAAAGATTCACGGCACGGAGCACTCCACACGCGAGACCCTCAACCATGCCACTCCCTTCGTCCTGCACCCCAAACGACGTTCATCATACTCGTGTGTTCTGCATCGCTTCTGTTCGATGCGAAGGTTTCCCTTGTCAGCCGTAGTGACGGTGTTGATAGTCCATCCCATGTTCAGAAAGAGATGGCGGAGCAGGGGCACAAGGCACGGGCGTCCGCGGCTCGGCTAGAGGACACGGGAACACCTCCGGTATCGGCATCCAACATGGACGGAAAATCTGCGAGCGAAGCAGGGAGCGAGGAGCGAGGGATGATGCCACTGCGGTGTAGTGTCAGTGGAAGGCAAGCTGGGGTGTGTACAGGCGAGGTCATTGCCAACTATGGCCAGGTTTGGCTTCGATTACTAACTATGCTTGACATATGGTCTACGCATGACATGAACTTGACTCCCCATTCATTGCTCGAGCTTTAGCAGAACTGAAAATGAAAAGAAAGCAAGTCAAGAGCTTGTTTTTTTTTTTTTCAAGAGACGATATAGGTGAAGCAAGACAAAATATAGCCACTATTTTTTACTGGGCGATAGTCACTCGCATACCAATCTTGTGATTTAAGCCGACGCTCAGCCGCCTAACGTTCGGCAAAAGAAGCCTACTACATAGACCCCCTCGTTCGCTCGCACGGACGCCTACCATCGTGAGTGTCTCTATTAATAATTGTTAAGACGTGAACACATCCGTTACTTGTGTATGTGCAGGGCGTCATTCCCGACCGTGGTATTCCGCGATGTTCGTATGTCAAGAGCGGGGGGCGAGCATGTCCCAGGATCATCCGCGCGCAGTCTTTGGGCTGCTATGTCTCTGTCGACCATCAACGACATGCTGAGCAAACCCTTGTCCGAGGAAGAGGTTAAGTTCAACCAGGTGAGCTGTTATCGTGAAGGAAGGGGAGTTGACAGTGTTCCAGATAGGAGAAGAAACATTCCACGGGTTGTATTCCACAAACGTTAAGTATTTACTTTGTCGGTAACGGTGAAAGGAGCATGTCGAGCGCGCGCGCTAACTGGTTAAAAGAAGCTTGCCATGAGAGACTAACCATGTAGGACCCCGATTAGACACATAGTACGAGAAGAACACGAGCGCGCGCTGTGTACGTAAAGCTAGCTACACTGCTGAAGAAAAGAAAGGATTCTGCAGGACTCGCCTGAGAGCAAGCATGTATCCCACTGATTTGGCCACAAACACGCAATCAACATGGTTCAACGCCCAAGTTTTCACATCTTTTTCTTGTTCTAAACACGCCCGTCCTTGCAGGACTCTTCTCCGGATACTTCAAACCTGCCACGCTTCGACGTCCCTTTCGTTCCATCTGTTAATGGGTGCGGGCCAGTGGTTATCACTCTACAGGTGAAACGTACAAGCTGCCCAACCTATATCCCACGTCGATCCCGAATCATGTAGCAACAGTAGTGAACCTGATATATCATAGGTCAAGCAGCAGAGTAGACGAATTTGGGCTTTGACAGCGGAAGGTTTAGGCACTGGCGGCAGGGTCTGCCGGACATATGACTACACGTGCATAGTTGAAGCGACAAGTGCACGCAGACGCCCACAAACGAGCGAGCAAAGTGTGTCGTAGGGGCTTTCCGTGCATCAATAGGCACTCGCTCGCGCTTGGTGCGGTATCATAGACACCTGAGGACTGCATATCTCGACAGAAAATGCCACGGATGAATTTATTGGAGCCGTCGAGAATGAGAATAGTTCTCGCCGCTAGGTAGCTGCTCGCTTTACCCCCACCTCCAACTGAGCAGTGGCAACGACGATATGCTGTCTATGCAGTCGCAGCACAAGTGAATTCGTAGTGTGCTTTTTTTTAATCGTTCACAGCACCATTTTTTGCTTTCGGTGTTCTCACATCGATCACATCAATGGGCTGTTATCAAGCCCTGAGAGCTGTACGACACGTCACGTCCATTATTTTGGGTAACACAACATATATTTACTGTGGTAAATCAAAACCCATGATGGACCCCAAAAAAACAACTTATTCGTCTTCCTTTACTCAAGTAGCCACATTTGGTTCCGATTACAAAGAAATTATATGGTCACCCTTCATACATATATACCCTCGAACAGGTGTGCAATCCTGGATTACTTCCAACCTCCGTGACGGTCAACCTGCCAAACGCCAAACCGGTCGAGATGGAAACGTGGGCGAATCAAGGGGAACCTACAGCCGAGGTATGTATGTGGTGACAACCGAATGTTGATCACCGCATACAGCGCCGAGCACGGCTAAGCTGACGCTCTGCCTATCGTGCAGCTGCTCTTAAGAACGGATGCCATTGAGCTCTGCCAACGAACACGAATACAAACTACCGATAAATATCCTTGTACTCCACTGCAATTTTACCGGGGGGGGGGGGGGGGGAGGATACCGTTTAACTCCGAAACACTACCGCGTATATATTGTTGTTTTTACCGTTTTTACCGTCATTTGTTTTTGTAACATTTCCGTCTCGTTACCATATACCGTCTGCAACACCGTTAACGAGGGATACATACCCTGACGAAGATCACGCTGCACTGTATATTCTCATTTGCTTGTGCACGCGCAGGAGCTCCGGCAGAACGAGATTATCGACAGGCTCAAAGCGTTTACCATTACGCCTGATCCGGGCACGGTGATAGAAGTGTCAGCGGGTCAGAGAAAGACACTGAGAATCGCGTACAGTGCTGACTCGCTCCTGTATGGGGGTATCCACGATCTGCCCGTTTTGGTGAGTACGAACAGCAATAGTGTTACTGTAGTTGCCGCTGAATTGGCTGTCCAGCATTCATTAGAGTACCAGTGCGTTAGGGAGCCGTGTTGGGAATTTAGGCCGGGGGGTCGCTGCAACAGGACGCCACACTACGGATTACGTTGAGCTACGTAGGGGACCGACTCTACATTTAGTTTGTTTTATTTTTATCTGGTTTTTAATTTATTTTGTTGTAGTTTTGTTTTTGTTTTGTTGTAATCTTTGTAGCTTTGGTCATCTTGATTTGGTTTTTTAATACCCGATCGATGCGGCAGCACGCTGTTCCGCGAGTTTTTTGGGTCCATTGCAAGCCGCGTGCAAGTTACGTAGTCGTGTAAAGTGCACGTAGAACTTCAAGTGATCACAAGAAATACTGAGCACACCTCAAAACGGCCCAAGATCGTGTGCTATGGCTGGTTCTTCAGTACGCATGAGTCAGTGTCACATGAGCCAGTGTCACTTAAGTCAGTGTCACTCGCTCGAGGGGAATCGATTGGCAGGTTAATTGATCGCTCCCATTTGGGTGAACGTTTGCCGCAATCAAATCGGTATAAACATAGGACTTTTTAATTTTGCAAAACAATCCAGGTGAGCATCAAGGAAGGTCGTCATTTTTGGCTTGATCTGAAAGGAACTACGGTGCCGCCCCAGTCTGGAATGCTTTATGTCCCTTCAGGTGATACTCGACAAGATGGCAGACACACTTATGTTTTGTCCTTCTATCCAGTCTTGTATCTTCTCAGTACGCCTTCCAGCTCCCTCCCATACGTATCTCACATAATATCAACCCTCGCATTGGGTCATGTAGCAGGTACTCCTTGCCCCTCCGCACTGCGTACGGTGTGTGGTTTTATTTTTGTCGCGAGAAGAGTTCAGCATATTCTTCCACCGTCGACTCGAGTCGAGTCGATTCATTCACAGTGTAGGTAAGTACGTGGTCCGAGAGAAAATCTGGTGTTGACAGTATTGACAGTACTGGGAGTGTTGGCAGTGTTGACTGTTGACAGTGTTGATTGTTTGTTGGGGCTGACGATTTAAAAACGAAGACATTCTCGACGTGTAGAGTAGGCGTAACGTCGAAAAAAATACGATGTGCTTCAAATTTTCACTTACCGGTACAACGATTACGTACAGTAAGGGTTTCGTATTTGGTTCGCTGGGGGGGCGTTCACGGATCGGTCCGTCGATTGGCTCATGCAACAAGTGGGATAGGTGACCTCATGTAAAGAGAGCGCAGTAACAATTGGTTTCCTTGATTTTCGACTTAGTCTCGTGCCGCGAGCATCTGGCAACTCAAATGCAGAGACGCCAATCCCTCAGAAGTACATGCATGGTGTCAACTTACGGGAATCTAAAACCGCCGCTCATAGCAAACCATAGATCATGTCGCCTGGACTCGCAATCGTCAATCATCCTAACAAGACTTTTGATGCACGTTTTGGCAGGTCTCAAGAAGCAGTACGTGCTCTCACCGGTAGCTGTCGGAACTCCCCTCACAGAGACCCCGCTGCAAACAACGGAACTTATAAACGTTGGGGAGGCGGTGATGTCTTACCGAGTCGAGGGATACGGCATCATGCGCGCGAACAGCTCCCAGGGTCACGGCATACCAGTGAGATAAACATACACGGCTTGATTTCGTGGGTATAACTGTCCTCTTGGCTAGTATTTATCCTGCCGACCACATGTTGTTTCAGCAGGCCTCTGTTAAAATAGGATTCCAGCTAGAGCCACGTAGAGGCGTTGCTGTCATTTTGTATTGTTTTTTTCCTTTGTGTTGTACCAGGTATGTTGTTTGTGTAGACCGATCTATCTAATGTTTGTAGGCTTCATGCATATATGCTGTACGTAGGAAACCCGTCACCACCGGTAGGTGATGATTCTTGTGCATCCCTACTCAAGCCTAGTTCGCAATGCCTGTCAACAAAGCAGGTCTTCAGACTGGAGAATAAAGAGGGCACGATCCCAGGCGGGGGTGGCTCTGCTTTCCTGAGGTGGAGATTCTTGCCGGTGGAGGCCAAAGAATACGTCCTTCGCGTCACCGTCCGTACTACAGAGAAAAACGAAGGACACACCAGCATAGGAGAACAGTCCCAAGAACAGCCCTTGGAACAGTCGTTGGATATCACGCTGAAGGGGGTTGGGTACGATCCGAGAACGCGTGATCCGCATAGGTCAGTGATATTTTCAGGTGCTTTCAGTTTTTGTGGGCTACTTCTTCGGTTACATCTGAAGGGCTACGTCTGTCACATCTGGTGGGGCATTTTTACTACATCAGGCTCCAGTCCGCTGTTCAGATCGAGACCAGGATGCTCACATCCGGGGCTGTCTCACCTGCTGTTCGAGTGCTAGCGAGGGGTATTCCCAACCTCACCCCGCCCCCAAACCTTAACCGGAGTAACCCTTGAGCCAGCTTGCAAGTAAGGAGGATGCGATGGTTGACGGCGCTCTTGCCCCTTGACGGACAGCCATCAAGGAAAGCCGTCGAGGAAGTCCCCACACTAAAAATTAGTGTAATAATGTAAATCTAAGGCACTCTTCCTCCTTGACGGACAGCCGTCAAGGACAGCCGTCAAGGAAGTCCCCACCATATAACTAGCATATAATGTCTAAAGATGGCCAAAATTAGATTGTCAACCAAAATCTCTGCTTATACAAGAGCTCCAGAACAGCCGAAATGCCTCCAGAGCTCTACTTTCCTGCAGCAGTTGTCGAAGCAAGCGATGAAGGTGAACAAGGGTGCGTCAAACGCGTTGATGCCTGACATGAAGCATGGCACTACAGTAATTCGGTTAGTCTCCATGCGTAACTATATAGAGTATATGCCATCCTGGCGCCACCACGCATAACTTATGCTCGCAGATTCTTGCCTCGTGGTCAGTGGTCTCGCGTTCGCTCTTGGGCTTGGCGTACCAAATACGACATACTGCATACTGTATTTCCCAGCCGTAACGGGCGACCAGTTTACATGTGACATAGCACCGTTTTTGTCATGGACGGCATGTCCAACCACACGTTTGTGTGTTTTGTTGTGTTTTGCCTACAATATCGTTTCCAAAAAGCAATTGATTCCCTTTTGTCATGAGTTCTCTCCGTCGGAAAGACCCAGAGATGAAAATTGTCCATGAGACCCCAAAACAGCCGGAAAGCGGTAATTTCAAGTGATATTAATGCTCCTGTCGTTATTGCCCCCTTGCTCACACACTTCTAGCGAGAACCTGCCACCCGTGGATCTCGGCTTGACTCACCCAGCTCGACAGTTGGAGGTCCCAGCGGGACAACCTTGCGTGCTGGGAGCGGAAAGGCTCCGACTGGGACGGATCCCGCAAGGGGCGGTGTTTTCACGGGTTGTTTCCATCCGAAACTGCCTCTCGAAGACGGCAAGTGAAAGAGAGTTGTCTCACTGGTTTACGGTCTTCATTCATGGCGTTGAATAGTTTTCCGGTGTATAGTTTTCTCTTCAATCGTGATCGTGAGATTGTAGGAGGTAGACGGTAGACACTAGTTATGTTGAGGGGGGCCATGGTATTCAGAACCGACGACGGACCCAAACACCATTCCTGGTATATAGCTCCGTCTGTTTGCACACCATACGCGGTTACGATTCCTGTGTTCCTCCGTGAACGCGCAGTGGTTTCAAAGAGCCGATTTCCGTCACCGGTAGGATTTTTGTTCCCTATATTGAACATAATCTGTCCTTTTGGTCTTTGGACAACCATACAAAAGGGAAATATGTTTGGTTCAGGGGCACTCTCATCAACATCACGGCGTCGCCCGTTTAGTCGGGATGCACGCCTATTTAGAAGACCACCGCCGACTACATTATACTCAAAGCTCAACGCTTTGCAAGATCGAACGACGAACGTTCCCTCGACCCACGCCACCGTGCAGACTGTGCAGTTTAGCTGGGACCCTTACGAGACGGGCCTGGAGAACCCGTTGCTATCATCCGGAGTGGTATCCATCCGACCCTTGCGAGGCTCTTTGGAAGCTGGCCAGTCTATGCTCTTACACGTGACATTGTCCGCTGGATGCGGTCCCAGATTCCTGGGGCAGCAACCAATGGCATGCGCTGTTCGACAAGCTCCTCCAACTACGGTGAGAACCTCTGAAGAGAAACGCGGGGGGAGGGTCTGTCCCAACGACTATATTCACTTCTATCAATAGCGTGCCAGGTGGATATGTTGTGGTTGGCCAATTCGATTTCGGTGCTGTTAAGGGAGGGTAGGTAACCAACGATGGAGGCCAAAGGGCGGCCCAAGCACCTACTGCTGCCATTGTACCCCCCCCTGCCTTGTATGCTGTGTCCAACATCTAACAACCCCCCCCCCCCTCCCTGCTAGCAAAAGTTTCTTTCTATGTAATAGACGGAAACAACGTAATGAGCGCCTAATTGTTGGATGTGTCTCTACTAGGACTAGGAACGGTGGTCCGTCCCGAAACTGGTGCCTGGTCAATGATCATACGACTGCGGTCATGCATGATAATGAGTACCCCCCCCCCCCCCCCCCCCCCCCCCCCCCCCCGCTGCTCGCAGGCGTCTCGTTCTAGGAAACCAAAGTCTCGGCTGCAGAGCAGAATGGAAGAGGAGCGGCAAGCTCGCAACCGAGTTGCGGAACCTCGAGTCCCTCTCGTCTCGCGCCCGACCGCCGCCCGCACGCAACATATGGCCGATTTGGCGACAGCTCTATCCTCACGCTCCAACAGTGGCGATAACTTACGCGCCCTGTGTCCGCGCTACCCAGTATCGACCATCAATCCTCCCATTCCACGTGTATTGGCGAATGCGCTTGAAGCGAGAAATCGAGAAGATGAGAAGCGGGGCGGTCGCGGAAAAATAGCTTCGGGAGGCAGCAAACACGGTGGCGACGGGGGAGCGGAGGTAAGGGAAGGTTTTCTTGGGATAAAAAACGCCGGGCCTGCATGCCCATGGTTACTGAACTTTATTGACCGGTTTTGAGCACGTAAGAATACGCGAGAAGATACATCCTTGCCTGAGGCTGTTCTTTGGGAAAGGGTTCGTCCAGGAACAAGACCCGAACCTCCTATCCACCGTGTGACCGGGTGGATTAGTAGGTTATCCCTTTTGAGCAATAGCCCGCATTGCCATTTTCTGCGCTAGATATCGAATTTTGTTGGTCTTTTAAGGATCTTATACTCATATGTGTTCGAATCTCTGACAACGCTAGTAGTCCGCGGAAGGTCTTGTGCAAGTCCTGGCAGCCGATATAAATGAGATATAATCGTCGCACAGAGCAGAGATGAGGAGGTGTCGAATAAAAAAAACGTCTACACAGTTCGTAGTTGGTATTGTCCTCACTCAATCTACGTCGTCCTGTCAACAGTTTCGCACCCAGGATGAGTACCAACGCATATTCGAAACGGATATCACGGCGTACTGATACGCATGTACTTGTTGTCAATGCCGTACTCTCCTCCAGGGAGTCAGGACTGGCGGTTTAGGTCCAAGCCAGGCGAATAGCCTCGCGAACAGCGGTGAACAATCGGAATGGTACAGTCAAGGAGAAGACACAGCTGACACCCTTCAAGGAGTTCAGGGAAACGTGTGTCTCTTGCGCCTGGAGGTCGAGGGAGAGGTGCGGTACGATGCCCGAATATTTATCAGGATATCCAATCCCCGTCGTATGACGCTATTGACAGTGGCCACGGCCGTCGAGAGGTGGTGAATAGTGGGAGACATTTCTATCGGCGTTTTAGTGATGGCGAGCGCCAGTCAGACCTGGTACAGGTACAGTTGTTTACCTGGTACCAGGTATCAATGTGAACGTCTTACGAGAGAGAAGCGAGTTAGAAAAATACCTTTACCAGGCTGTTCACGGGTCGGGTCAAAAGGCACGGGTCCGATCGGGTCACCTAACCAGACCCGACCAGACCAGACCCGACCGGTCCGATCCGGTCCGATCCGATCCGGCCTGTGAGGTTTCTGAAATCCTCCTGACCCTACCCACGGGTGGGGGCACGACCCGTGAACAGTCCTGGTAATATATAATTTACATTGCCGCCCAAAATGGATGTAGGGGTATAGGGCATGACTTATTACCCTTACTTTTCATTAATGGATGCGAGGGTGGAGCCGGAGATCCTATAGGAAAATGTGAAGGCGGAAGAGATCCAAGCCGTCCGACCGAAAGTCGCCCGAAATACGCCCATTTCACCATTTTTCTCTTTTGTAACCCCCTTACATGAGCGCACACAGTAGCCCACAGTAGCCCACAGTAGTGTAGACGGTGGGGTGCTGCGCTACGGTACGGGAAGCTCCTATCGTTTCTGAAACGCTTCCCTTGGAGAGGAGCTAGCTAGCATGAAGATGAACAACCTCATGGCGCAGGCGTACAACGACTCTAATTTGGTAGGTAATGATCGTTAGATAGGATAGTTCCCCAGTGTTGTCAGTGCACTTAAGGACCTCCGTTAGTCAGATATGCTTGGCCAAAATAAATAAGGTATGTCACTCCTGCCGTAGCAAGCATGACAAAATAAGGTACAGTACCCCTCTCGTAGCAAGCATTACATTGGTAGTACGTCGGACAACAGTAGTGTAGACAGTAGAGCAATAGACAGCAGTGGTGTAGACAATAGTGTAAATACCCAACCCAGGCGTGAGGTCCTGGTGAGAGCTATTAGTGCTGGACAGTATTTTATTTATACGAAGTATATGAGTTGTCTACAAAATGTGCGTTGTCGATATTGTCGAGAGCATGACGATACCCTCTGTTGACCCAAACACTTCCGTACCCCGAACCCCCCAACTCATCAGGTGGTATGCACGGAGACATATCATTCTCTTTTCGATGAGCGCGGCGAGAAACTCGGTTGCTGCGAAGGAAGTGTCACAGGCAGTGACGCCGAGCACATCGCTACAAGTCACGGTGGCAGCAGCCTTCGCAGAATGGATGCATTCGTCGTCCCTTGCCCGTCCAGATATGTGCCTGATTGGACCGCCTTTGCTTCTGGAGGATGGGCTCATTTGAAGAACGGTCAAGATGATGCGATGCTATCGAATCAATCGTCAGTGGCAAGCGGGAAAAGCCAGAAGGTGAAGTTCGGCAGCTACACCATGAAGTGTGTCCCCGCCGTACATGCATTGACTATTAACCAAGCACCGCGTCTGACTGCTTCGGAAGTTGCATCCGGGACGTGCTGGATACATGTTTTTTAACCTGTCGATGGTTGTAGTCCCGAGTACTATAATTAATACGTTCTTAAGAAACCACATGCATACCCGCAAGGAGGCCACTTGGTGGAATAGGCACTGTCGAGCGTCGTAAATACTGGCAGAGTAACGGAAAAGGTGCTCGTGTCTCGTCCATTGCCGAAAATATTAATAGCAGGCACAGCAAGTGTTGTTGAAGCACGCATCCCAAGCTCCTTCAATCGGAGGTGTAGCCTCCGGAGTACTCCAGCGGCTCATGCAAGACGTGGTGGCGGCGCATGAGGTCCGGGAATGCCTCAAAACCCTCCCCGCTCAGCCAAGGGTGCCGACATTCAGCGAGGTGAGATGGGTGATGTATAGTGTTTTGCGCTTTCGTGAATTCCGATGGAAGCTTCCATGGCACTCCATGGCCCCGGTCATGCCGGCGGTCTGGTGGTGAATCTCAAATGCTACTAGCATTGGTGTCCCGGGTTCGATTCCCCGTATGGAGGTTTATTTCTCACGAGACACCAGCTGAGGAGAGCGCGGCACTCCATGGCCCCGGTCACGCCGGTGGTCTAGTGGTGAACCTCGAATGCTTCTAGCCTTGGTGTCCCGTGAGCTTTATCTCTCACGAGACACCAGCTCAGGAGAGCGTCTACTACTACAGTAGCACAATAGCGTGGGTAACCACATTTCAACGCGAGTTGGCGAGGGAATAATATTTGCCGAGCCCTTCTCGCGATCAGTGTGCAAGGCAACAAACGTACCGTAACTAGTTAATGGGGGGGGGGGGAGGGAGAAGAAGAGCCTGCTATGTGACCCCGGATCTGACGTACGACCAGGAACACGAAAAACAAAGGCGAACATAATAAGGGGGGCGATAAAAAATGAGCTTTCGTGGCTTCCATGGCACTGTTGCATTGTCGTGTTTTGTCATGCTCTTGCATGGCACTCTCATGAAGGCTCTATGGAAGCTTTAATGGACTTTCTTGGGCTCTAATGGCACCTCGTTGGCCTTCATGCGCTCACATGGGGTCCCATGGTACTTCCGTGGCACTTTTCATGTAATAGGTGTGATTTCATAAACGTTCATCATGCCGGCTGCCATGACAGTCATACGGCAGCTAACACGACCACTACTTTTGGGACTGCCATCACTGAACTGCCATGGGACTACCATGTAACTGCCATTTTGATGCGATGAAATGCTATGAAAACACGATAAGATTCCATAAGGTTCCACGAGGCGCCATGATCCCATGCGGTGCCACAAAAGCGCCATTAGGCGCCACTAGGTGCCACAGGGTTCCATGGCAGATTCGTTGCACCCCCATGGCAAGCTCATGGCAGTCCCTCATGCCAATCCCATGGCACTGCCCACTAGACTGCCATGGCAATGTCATGGCAGTCCCATGGTTGACAGTTCCATGACCGTTAGATGTCCATGAATATTTTTGAACATTTGGGGCACTACCCACGAAATTGCCATGGGACTGCCGTGGGAAAATGATACAAGCGTTGCTCTTGACTCTTGACGGGTGAGAATCCCCGTTGCAGGCCTACCGTCAATCGGTCTTGCTGTTCTAACCGTCGAGAGCAACAGCAATAGTTACTTCGAAGGTCTTTTGCAGATGTTTTCGGGGTGGGGGGCGGGGGGGGGCTCGGTCCCCCTTCTACAGCAGCATGTTCGTCGTATATATGTACTTTCTACTCGCGCCCAAACATCTATAGCTATGCACTCGTGCCGTGTTTAGGTATCTGATAGCCCTGCCACCCCCCGTTGTTGAACACGCCTCGTTAATGCGAACGAACGTACGGACCATGCGTCCTACCCGTTGAAATTTCAGATCAAACACGTGAAGTCCCTGCCGGAGCGTGTGACAGCCACACTAGCCCCACAATTACAAGCCTATCTTGCTTGTTCGGCGGCCTCTGCCTGCTCGGCGGCCCCTGCCCTACTCCCTGGGACTGATGCGAGCGAGTTTACTTTGAGAGGCGATGGTCATGGTAGACATCGACCGGGGGTTAACCACAACACATCTTTGAGTAAGGAGTGTTTGGTGACTGCACTGCGGGCTACGGCAGGAATAGTGGAGGCGTGCCCTAGGAAAGAGGAGCTCGGGGGGGGTGTTCAACCAGCGGAGTTGTTGGCCGGTTTCTTGGACGCAATCGAGGTGAGTCGGATCATGAATTGGAATTGATGATACGCGCGTCGCGAATATAGTGCACCCCGACACTCAACCGGGTCATGGATGCGACTTTATTACCTACCGATTTTTATCTCGTGCTTCATTAAAAGACTCTCTGATGCGACTTCAATACCGCAACCTTGTCGTTCTTAAAAGGCTCTCCTCAATGCGACTCCGTTCCGCAATTTTATGGGTTTCCTTTAAAGGGCTCTACGATGCGACGTTCATTGCCGTAATCTTATCGTTTTTTTTTTCTTTAAAAAAACTCTCTGATGCGACATAATTGCCTCAATCTTGTCGTTGTTCTTAAAAAGGCTCTCCCGGAGCACGGGGCGAGTATGGTGGATCTCATCGCCACCCTTGACAACACCACCGTCGGCTCCGTCGAGAAATGGCTGGAACAGGAGAATTTCAGCCCACGCAGCCGATCACCAACACGCCCCACTGGTCTCTCATCCCACACAGCGACTGGTCCAAACACTAACACCAACGAACCTACGGGAGATTCGTCTTCACCCAGTCTCGAGGCAGCGAATCATTTTTGTCTAGACAGAAAAAAAGCGGCAGCCGTACAGCCACAGGTACGACATATTTCATTCAGCAAAAACGATATCACTATTTTACCGTCTACTGGTATTGGTGCGTGGAAGTACTCTCGTTGCCTCCGATACGTAGCACGTAGTCATGCGTGTAACATATCAGTAATATCACTCTCAACATTGTGTGGAGTGTTCAAGCGCGGATTCCAGCTGTCGCTTGACCGCGATCGCGTTGATAATTTGTCAAATGTATCTCGACAGCTTTTGGTCTTGCTACGTCATCGAAATGTCCATTGAACGGCTTTCCATGGAATTTCCATCGATGGGAATATCGTTGTTACGTATAGATATATATAGAGTCCACTGCTGCAGGTCGGACGGGTTTATCTCGGGCGCTGTTGTTAGAATGAAATCCACCTCATTGGATATGGCAACCGGCAGTGGTATATCTAAAATATCCGGATCTTTGGGTGCGTCACTGTTACAAAACTAGGAAGGTTTAGCTACTCAGTCGAACGGATTTCACGTATTGTCACGATGATACCACACGGACAGCTAATCTACCAAATCAAGCGACTACCGATGTTCATGCATGCAGACTAATGACTGTTACCGTGCCAAAACACCCGTGCGGGGTTTCGCGAGACCTTAGCACCAGCGGTATCGTAGAGGGCCGTTTGCTCAATCAACCTCGGTCCGCCCTTGCTGTAGTTTTCGATTAGAAGCGAAGTCGAGACGGACGCATCGTGTTGGTCAGACGCATGTTCAAGGCGGCCTTTTATACGTCGGCCCCATGGAACCCCTCATAGGGCGATTTCGATCGCCAAATCACAGTAAAAGTTCCAACCTAGCGTTTCGTACATATGGTGTAGAATACATACACATCCTGCGAGGACACCACAACTGTGCACGTCAGGATCTACAGTAGGTCTGTCGAAGGAACGTCTGTGCGTTTCCTCCATTTTCCCCCTTGGTATTTATTGTTCGCACACCCGACACGGTGTAGTTGTTGACACGCCGAGCCAGAGATGCGGCCCCGTTTCACGCCGTGAAGTCCCTCAGTAAATTGAGCCATGACCTCCAAATGACGCTACCCTGGTTGTGTGTTGACAACGCAGGCTTGGCATGAGCAATCACTTCAAGCTGCAGACAAGGCCGGGGAACAACGGCTACAACAACGATTGGCGAACAAAGCTTGCGAGAATCACGAGACTCAACGGACGGTGGCTGCCGCGTTGGAGGGGACGTTCTTCAATATTATGCAGGTGCGATGCCGATATGTTGCGGTGAGTCGGCCTCTTTTCGCTCAACGATTAGCTGATGTGATAACGGCTGCCATCTGGCTCGTACCTAGCTTCGGACCCGTTAATAATAATGAAAATTACTTAATATTTGTACGGTTAGCACGGTACTTACGTCTGGTATCTGGTTCGTGCCTGACTTCGAAAGTTTTTATGCGTCATGGGTGAATTGTGTGGCATTATGTGGCATTCCCTGACCACGTTGAGCCTATGTAGCACTATTGCAGCACCTTTTCCTCTTCCCACATGCGAGGTTCGCAATCTGAGGGTTTCGGTTCAAGAATATTGCAATGAAGACCTATCATATTCCAACGACAAAGTTAGCCAGGTGTCGCTAAAGTCCCGACGGTTTGAGGCCTTAGTACCTCGCGTGTGAAGTGCAATGTTTGTTCCTTACGTGTGGCAGGTTAACGCTTCGCACGAAATGTGCGCCTGGCTGTTAAAAATACCGAGACCTCTTCCCGCCAATGCTGAATTCGATGCTCTTTGAAAAATCACGCATCGTCTGACAAACAGGAGGCACTTCACGGCGAGTTCAACCTCAGTAAACGACCAAAACGCTTCGCTATCCGAAACCCAAGCTCAGGTCAAGCCCGAGCCTCAAGGGGGGGCGTTGAAAGCAGAATATCTAGGGAAGCAGTCGACCTTCAAGAGAGAATCCCGCCACAAATTGTCGCGACTCTGGAGGATCCCCCGGTCACGGAAGCTCGGAATTCTGCTGACAAGGAACTGGCAGCCTGTCCGCCAGTTCCGTCTTATTAGGCCCATGCCCGCACAGATCCCAGGTCTTGAGAGAAGAGAGTTTTGGGTGATACGTTTGCAGTCTTACTTCGGAGTATTTCCACTGCTTAGCTCCTTCGTTTAGGTGGTGTGGTTGTATGTAATTTGCAATGCTTTTCGTATAGCGCATGTCATGCCGATACCTGTATAGAGCTCTACATATAGTTCTACGACAAGGAAGCCGGGTCTACCTAACCAGATAGTGTTGTCTGGCGTTGACGCAGTCAAGATCAAGTCATCATAGACTTCACGGGGGCTGTTTCGGGATGTATGACTGGAGATTAGGAATACGCGTGTGTCGTTGTTGTTCTGCGCGACGGATAATAATCTAGAAAAATGTGGCGGGAAGCCAGGCATTCATCGTGCTGACTTCACCTCTCCTGCGGGTACCCTACTTTGAAGTACTCCGTCAATATGCTGGAAGGTGAACAGTATATGCATACACCGTAGTGTTCGCTTCCGTTCTACATAAACAGGCGGGTGCGGGGCTCTACTCTGATTTAGTCCGTTCGTTTGAGCTAAGCACTATGTCGATCCAGGCAGGCACCGGCGGCCAACACAACGGTCATGTCATGGACGGTGTGGGCGCTCGGAACGCTTGCGTGTGCCATGTATCATAGGCGTGCATTAATTTCAGGAGCGAATGGGGCGGGAAAGGGACATCGGAACACAGAGAAGGAGTGGGAGAGGGAAACAGGAAGGAGGGGCTGACCCAGAAAAATAAAGGCAACGGGTTGGGGGGAGTGTACTCATGCCATGCATGGCCATAGTCATATGACTATAGAGAGACCCTCGCATCCCTACAGCGCCAGGACGGAGCACGTCGGTTATACACCGACCAGACAGGCATTGCTTGCCCCAAGCACGAAGTTCGGCGATTCGCATGTAGGCTGAGCTTCATTCTACTGAGAACCGCACGAAGGCGGCCTACAGACACGGGTAGCTATAGCGAGCGGCTGAGGGGGGAAGGGCGCAGCGGAGTGCGCGAAAAAGCCAGGAAACAGCGGGCCCGGTCGGGTCGGTACCAGGGCCAGCCGGGCGAAGGAGGCACAACCAAAGGGGACGCGAAAAGGGGATGTTGGGGTTGACGGGCAGCGCTTTCAAGATTGTCAAAGGTAAAAAGAGGACCCGAAAACAGTAGAGGCTGGCTGCCTTTGGGTGCCGTACGAGTAGCTCAAGCAAGTGGGTAAGTGGGAAGACGCTGCCTCGGCACCAAGGGCACCCCACAACAACCGATTTTCCTATATGCTAATAATTGGGGATTGCCTTTCCGATGAGAATGACAATCGCATTGGCGTTTTTTTTTGTTTTTTTTTTTTGTTTTTTTTCAGAGGACTATTTCTCTCGTGGTGAAAAAAAAACGTACCCTGTAAAGATAAACCATTCATGAGAGCTGTCGATCTCACCAATTAACAACCAAACGGCAAAAAACAGCAGTAAAAATAGTATGAATGGGAGAGACGCCTCCTTCCTATATACCAATTTTTTCATGTCCTAAATTCACGAGCCTGTCAAGGTTGGTTTTGAGAAGTTCAGCCTCGACAGGCTCGTAAGCTCCCCCCACAAATACTTTTTTTACGATGTCCTCAGTTTCCCGAGCATTTTAAGTATGTTTAAAGCCGTTACTATCGGAGAGTTTCCAAATTTTCACATTTTGGATATTTTTTGGAAATATGTATCAATATTCGGAGGCGTTCAGTCACGATTAGTGAAATTTCACAGAGGACAAAGTGTCCGGAAAGTTGAATTTAACATATTTGCAACATGAAATAAGGAAAGTCTGAAAGATAATACTATTGGGCGAAAAAAAAAAAACCCTGGAAATTCTGAAAATTCTGGATATTCTGGAAAAAAACTCTCGGATGATAAGGGTCCCTAGGCTGTTTCCTCGATATGCGCGTTTCCTTTTCCGATTCGATTTGGGCTTTTCGCTAATCGCGGACATTTTACGCCCGTAAAGCCACGGAGTCGACCGCGCGCTTCTCGGCATGAATCCACGCACTCTCGGAGGGCGCAGTTCGAATTATTGCCCACTACGAAGCCAAAATCTGATCGCAAGAATCTGAAGCATCTCCAAATCCCAAGATAGGCCTGTTTTCGAACGAGGGATAGCTTCAGATCGTTTTCCGTCCGACTATACACCGTGGGCTAAAACTCGAACTACGTCTGTAGAGAAGCGGGTTTTGAGCCGGTCACCCCTCGGAGAGACTCTTGACTCATTCCGAGTAGTGTACGGCCGGTTCCCTTGGTGTATCGGCCAAAAACGAACATACAAGTCAGAAAAGCCGGAACTGAACCGGGAAAAACAAATATCATACTCGTACGAAACAGCCTTAGTCGAATCGATACTATATCTTTATAATGGGAAATAAACGCCCCCCCGCGCCCCCACGGCGGCAGGGCCAGTGGAGGAAGTAGTTCTGAAACGAATTTAGGAGGCCAGAAATACGTTGAATCAAGAGGCTTGCGAAAAAATGGAAGGGCACATCATTTGGGGGCAGAGACTGGCAGGATTACTTCTGGCCGACACAAAGAAAAACCTGGTGTATAAGTGACAGGAAGCATATTTGAATACACAAAAAAGAAATGGCAGGGGATCGCCACTTCCGCCCCATCCGTTTTTTTTTTCATTTCACGATGGAATCATGCTTCAGTTATGAAACAATGTTACAGCCACCAAAGGCCGGGACCAATGAGATGCCTGTTCGTTAGAATGGTTCCTGGATTTCAGCTCACAATGACACTATTAGTATTTGTTGCGTCCAGATCACGCATGTAACAGTTGAGCGGAGAAGGCGATGGTTGGAAATCTTGCCCTACGGCACCATGGCATTAACAGAAGCAGTGGAAACTACGAGTGTGGTCAGCGCCCTTGCGCATGACTGCTGCGAAGATTTCGTGCTTTTGGGTGGCTTGTGTAACAGTTTTTATCGTCGCCTAGAATCGACTTCGACGAGCCAGAATTTGGCCCTCTTCAGCTCCGGACTACAAGTTTTTGGAGAGCATAAGAACTAGTGACAGCCGAAATACTGCAGGTAGTACTGTACTGGAAGGGCGGGAATGAGGGGGTGACAGATGCCTTGAGGTGGTCAAAATCCTAACTGCAAGATAAGCTACTCCGATGGCGGTTCTTTTATTGGACATGAATGTTGTCCGTGTTGGGCTTGACCAATTGGGAAGATACGTTACCCTCCTCATTCCCACCGTTCTTGTTGTAATCCCTTTAGAACTGCCCCCACGTTTTTGGAGGAACATCAATTGGAACTACCGTCGTGTGGGGCAGAAACAGACATATTATAATATTCCCATCATAGGCCAACAACACTATTAAACAAACACTAACAGCACAAACCAACATTTACTGCAAATAAGGCATTTTCCTTGGAATCAGTGTGGGACAGTAAGATCACGCGTAATATTCCCACTCTAGGCAAGGTCAACAACAACAACCATATCACTCCAAAAAAAGGTCAACCATGAGAAACAAACCAGTGGGGAAGGATTTCTGGTCGATTTTATGTTTGTTTTGCAAATTTTTATTTACTTGGTTTCAGTACTACTCCCGGAACTACACCCCCTTTCTGGTCTCGAAAAAAGATAGTGGGGTGTCGGACTTTTTTGCCCTGGGTTTGTTGAAGCGAATGTATCCAGTTAACCCTATAATTGTGCAATAGTCTTATATGATGCGAGTATCAGAGCGACGGTTTTCTAGCAAAGGTCAAAAGTAGCGACCGCACGGCTGCTATCTGCTGCAATAGAGCAGCCGCGGATGGCTGTGGCCAAACCGCCACGCACGGCGCAATAATAAGCGGTATCACAGTATGCCAACCAGCGACATACGAAGAAGGTGCCGGACATGCCGGCGTCGAGAGAAGCGTGCGTTTTGATTGTGTGTGTTATCGTTTAAAAAAAAAGGAAGTTGTTTTAGCATTTGAATTTGCTCCACTCTAAGTTTCTACGATAAATTGAGCATCAAAGATCACTTCGTTGAAGCGTTGTTTTTTTGGGCATCAGACGAACAATACGTAATAGATGAATTCCAGGTTGCGAAGGAACCACATCTCCTCAACAGCAAAAAAGCAGTTGTCATTCTCATCGGAAAGGCAATCAATTCTCAATCAGGAACATCGGCTTTTCAACGGAGATGCAGGCAGCAGGCAACCAGTGAGAGAGGGGACCGTTGACATCGATCGGGATGCTCGCGATGCTCGCTTAGGACTGAAGGCAGGAGGTACGTATAGGGTGGCGGATGAGCAAAACAGCTACTAGGCATATAGTGATATTGAAGAGGCTTGGCATTACTGCATCTTCATCTACGGTCGCCGTCGTTGCTGTCTTCGCCGCTGCTGAGAAGCCCGTTGTCGATCGCATACTCCAATGGGCTGCTACAGCAGCACATGACATATATTATACTTAATGTCCGTAGAATGAGAGTGTGTAGCGTCCTTTAAGGGAGACGGGGGGGCAGCTGCACGCTGGAAAGGAGCAAGAGGCCGACAGGGTCACGATATCAGTCTTGCCTGGTCTACTGGGGACCGATGCAGGGAAAGAAACAGGTTGCGCTGGTGAGGGAAGGAAAGGGGGGGCAGGGAGGAGAGGGGCGCTGAAGTTGTCGAACACGCACAAGAGGATGTTCGAGATATTCAAGGAGAAGCGTGTCGGGAGCTATTGCTGCCCTTGCTAGTCGAGAAGAAGGAAACGTCTAGAGGATCTCTATTGCTGCCCTTGTGGAGTGGTAGAAGGTAGTAGATGTGACGAGATGGTAAGCGAACCACTGAGGAGGGGCATGGCAGCACTCAGTTCAAGAGGAGCGGAGAGGCAGGAATTTCAAAGGTGCGGGTAGGCGGCGGGGGAAGGCTGCTGCTTCCGAAGGGCCGTACGCTGCATTCCGGGGGTACGGGGGGGGGCGACGAAGATGGCGGCAAGCGGGGAAAGGGTTTTGGATTTTTAGAGGTATGGGTTGTGGGCGCCGAACGCGTTCATGATATATGTAGTGACGAAGAGCATGGAATCCTCACGCTGAAGTTCGGAAGTCGTAGCAGGGGGGGGGGGGGGGGACGGCCAATGACCGGGACAAGAGGCACAATGGTGACGGGGGAAACGGATTGAGTAAATATCAGGATGATGACAGAAGATAATGTCATAGGGAGAGAAACCTAAGACACCAAGGTAAACAACCTAATCACAGTAGTGTATATGGATAGGACTACTCGTGTCTACTCGGTCTCTACCTACTAGTGACTACAGCCAAAGCGGCACGATCGGGTGTCTGCAGGGGGTGAGGTGTATGTGGCAAGGGGCAGAGGTCGAATAATGCAACCAGCTATTCCTTGAAGCGGGGACCAAACTATAGGGCTGGTTAGGGTAAATCGGCAATCTGATGACTGGTCGTGGCGAGAAAAAAACAAAACTTTTTTTGAGCGAAATAAAACGTGCACCACAAAAATAAATTATGGGTGCGACAGGGACAGGATGGCTCCATGGGCTGTATATATGGAATAATATGTGCATGGTGCACGTCACGGTTACCTGTTTCGCCAGCCTCTGTTGGATCACGCGTACAACTACAGAATAAAGCGTGTATGATGCATTCGCATCCCAGCCTTCATCTTAAACGATGAGATGTGCGTGCATTTTACGCCTTTTATATACCACGTACAACTTTCAGGGTGAATGATCTCTGATCCAGCTAAGTGTTACGTACACACGTACGGAAATCAAGGGAAAACCCCTCCCCCCCCATCGCCACGCCTCAGGGTGGCACGTTACCATCTAATATGTTCAAGATACATATTAAGGACCTGCTAGTAGCAGTCGCAGCAGTAAAGTAGGGAGTCACGGTGGGGGAAGATATGATATCGGGATTGATGTTTGCGGATGACTTCGTGGGGTTATCAGAAACACCCGAAGGATTGCAGAAATAAATAGAGAAGGCGCTAAAATACATCAGGAATTTGGAGGGTGACGGCGAACGTCAAGATCAAGAAAAGCGCAGTAGTCCTTTGTAACGAAGATAAGGCCACCTGGTTCCCGGTAAATTTCAGTTGGAAGTGGGGCGAAGATGGATTGCCGATCGTAGACCAGTATATGTACCTTGACGTAGGAATCTGAAGAGCCTGCTCTTGGGTTACACACATAGCAAAAGTAATAGGAAATGGTAAAGCACACGCAGGCAAGATGGATGCGATCCTAACAGACTCGCACCTTGACACTAGGATCAAGAAGTGTACCCTGAGGAATGTGATAGTACCAAAGCCAGAATATGCAGGAGACGTATGGGAAGGGAATGCGAAGTTCGTCGTACAACTGTTGGAAACAGCTAAAAAAGTCCTAAGATTCTCAAGTACGGCGAGTAGTACAGTAATTATGAGAAGAACTGGGAATGTACCCACTCAAAACAAATAGAGACATAAGAAAGATGAAATGACAATGTGAAGGGGGAGCTGGAAAAAGGTGGGATAGCGTAATTGATAGAGTATGGAAAGATATAGGAGGAAACCAAGAAGAGTTGATCTCCGCAGAGATTGGGACAAGTAGAAGGAACGGAAAGGCTGGCGTTCAGAAACAAGGTGAAATCGGAGAAACACTCGGAGTTATACGGGGAATTAAGCGAAGGCAGGGAAATGAAAACGTATTTGCACAGCCCAAGGACACTTCGTGAAAACGCTGAAAATGCGATTTCGTGTAGGGAACTTGGACCTGACGGAAAGAAGAAAGAGGTATACCAGTAGCCGAGAGGAGGAAGAAGTAGATGCACAGATGTTCCGTGTGGCAATGCAATAGAGAGTAAAACTCACATAGTAGGAGAGTATGTGAAATGTACAAGGAGGAACGGGATATGTTCGACGAGAAGATAAGCGAATAGACCAATGTGATAAGGATTAGTTCGGTACACCAAACAGCGGCGACAAAACGATCCCTATCCTACTGTAGGAGATAGGTGGTGGCCACAGGTGGCGAAGCAGGAAAGGGATAAATTTAACATTGAAAATATTTGCAATATATGGAGACAACGTGATGAGCGCCCAAATGTTGGAGATGTCTCTATCAGGAGCAGAAACGGTACTCCGTCCCGAAAGGGGTGCGTGGTCAAAGGTCGAAGGACTAAAGAAAGCAACAAATAAATACACTGGCCCCCGCTGCTCTCCTATCCCGTCTTCCAACCTTCAAACGTCGGCAGGGCAAAACCCCAGCTCATCAGACTATCTTGCTATGGGCGAACACTCTTTGCAGGCCCCAGCGCCGTTTCCACCCACGTCTTAATCTTCGGGTCGTGCAGGATACCGTCCAATAGCACCAGCTCTCCGTCAAGGTTGCAACCTCCCACGGAGCTACTGGTGGTACTCCAGCTATCCGTTCTTTTCACTCGGCACTTCGTACCTGCCAAACCTGGCCGGCGGCTTTCCAGGCGAATTGCGGACCTTCCACGCAGCTTAGTTAGCGTGTGGAGTCCCTTTGCTCTACCCCTTTCGCTTCTCGAAATTGTTGATGTGTCCGTAATCGAAGCCCCGCCCGCCGTGCCCGGGATGCTGGCGGTCGAAACAGAGCTAACAGAGCTCCGACGAGAGGCTGCTTGGGTCTCATTTCCCGCAAAATACCGAGTGTGGTGTTTCAACGCTGCAACAGGCGGGCCGATGTCTTCCGGGAGATGTTCCGTTTGCTCGTGAGTTCGGTGGTTCCCATCGTTTGGAGTAAGCTGAACATGTTCTTCATCCTCGTGAGTTGTCTTCAAGACGGTCGCCGCCGCACTCGTACTCGTAGTATGCGCTCGTGCGAAGAAGGAGGATGCGGGTTTTCCGTACAGCCTCGTTTTAGCTTGAACTGTAGCAGCGCGGAGAACAATGCCAGGAGGGCTTAATGCATCACCTTGCCCGTCACCGGGGAGTCGCGTTTTTCCTACGCCTTGGCGGCCATCGGCTTCTTTGGTGATGTTCCCTCCAGCTGCTGAAGCTGAAGCACTACTGTAGGGTTACGCAATAAAAGAGCGGAGATAAGTTATGTTTCGCGTGGTGTTGGCGTGTGATATAGCAGGTGTCAAGATGTCAATACGTGATGCAAGGATATGTGGATAAATCGTATATCATATTAAAGGCGCTAACTCATGAGCAAAGGCTAATAATTTAATAACAGTAGATAGTTTCTCACATGTAAGGAAGCATTCGAATATCTTCGAACAATCTTGCGCGTTTTCGCTCGATATTCATTTGTATTCGCCGCTCGCGGCGCAGCCCTCCGCGCCCTGCAGCCCCAGGCCCGAACCCCGTCCCTGATTCATCTCCGCACCCATCCGAACCATCGTTAATACCCTTTCTTCGTCGGGACTCGACGGAGCTACCTGCATCGCCCAACCTCTGTTCGGGCTCGCGATCCTCCCCGCGCCATCTGGGACTCGTGGTTGCAGAGCTTACGCTAGTCGGTCGCGATGATAAAGAGGCATCATCCTCGGTAAGGGGGAGCCTTTTTTTCTCGAGGCGACGTCTTGCGCTCATCTCTGTGAGGATTAGCTATTGTACACGACCGTCATGCGCGCAGGGTAACGGCAAGGGTCCGGAAGCATCAACGGGAAAACGCAGGTTGCACGAGATGCACAGCGAGGGTCGGGAAACGTGGACGAGGTCATATTACACATGTTTTGAGTTTTGACTATACTATCGGCTTGCTGTGAAGGGTATAGACGAAATTAAACGCTTGGCACCGGGGTATTCAATGAAACCTCATGGGCACCGCAGTTCGATCGGCTTCGGTGAACGAACTTCAATTCACACCAGCCTCCTCTCATCCACAAAAAAATAAACTGTACAACAAGCTTGGCCCTTGCCTTCTGGTTTTGACTTAGCACGGTGTCGCGAGCACGATGTACAGCTTCCTTCGCCGCTTTCTTTTTCCGGGCACTGTCCGCTGCCCTTTCTTCAACGTCTTCGTCTTCATCACGTGGTCTGTATGGCACGGACTCGACTGCAGGCTGCCTTTCTCGACCCTTTGGTGCAGCAGCCGTTCCATCGTTCCTAGTCAAGCCGCATCGACTCCGGATCTCCCTCGACCCCGCCGCTCTCAGAAAGTTATAAATGTTCGATCGAAGGATTCGAGTCCGCTGGTTGTTCCAGACAGTGACGGGGTCTACGCCAGCTCGCATCGCCTCAGACGGATCGGAAACAGATATATTCATGATTGCCTTTTCCATCCCGCCGATCCGGCCGTCACCAAGAGACAGCCACCCGTAGAGAGGTACGACACATACTCGGCGGAACGCTTGGCGTTGTGGTGGTTTCGGTGTCTCCTCTGCGAACGGTGCGAGCGGGATATGTGTGCCTGACGTGGTTCTCTCCATTTTCTCCTGGTTTGTCGGGTGGTTGTATCGGGCGGGCAACAGCACTGATTCTAGTTTAGGCCGTACGGACGACATCCCGCATATGTACGTTTTGATAGCTACTACTGTAGGATCCGTGGAGGTTCTGGGAGTTCTGGGAGTTGAGAGTACTGAGGGTTCTGAGAGTTCTTAGGGTTCGGCGCAACACAACGTTTGTACAGGAAGGGGGCGTACGGGCTTCGTGAAGCCCTATTTTGTGCCTCATAGACTAGATTTACCGCCACATACAGGGGCGTACACTATGGTAGAGTCAATAGAGGAAAACCAGTGCGGGAAGAGAATACACCACAGCAATTGGCGTCACACATGATACAGCCGAGTCCCTAAACACCGTGCTTTGAGGCGCAGCAGCACTTGACGTACCGAAAGAAAAATCGCTCACCAGGATCTCGACGGCCTTCTTAAACGCGACCACTTCCGTTTCGTGGCATCCCTCCACCTGAAAGATGTCAACATAGTCAGAGCGGTGATATTTTCATCCTGTTTC
Source organism: Macrocystis pyrifera (assembly GCA_031763025.1). NCBI lineage: Eukaryota > Phaeophyceae > Laminariales > Laminariaceae > Macrocystis > Macrocystis pyrifera. Next base: position 15,447,869 of record JASSKH010000009.1, read on the forward strand.
TTCATGACCACCTAACAGCATGACCTATTTGGTGAGTGAGGATTACTGGCTTGAGCTTCCTCCATCGAGAACAGTGACCCTAACCACATATATCTGATGCACCCCTCCAGCAGCTGGCGCAGCATGAATGGTTGGTTAAGGTGCGGTGAGTTGCCAGGGGAAAGGCAGCGATGACCGCGGATGTCTGGTAGAAATCCGCTCACTCTCAATATCTACGCTGCGTGAAAGGTGGGGGTGACGAATTCTCGTTACATGCTGAACATGCGTTTTCTTACTTCCCTTTTCGAACTTTACAAGTGTTTGTGGACAAGCTGCTTAAAATTTGTGGGCTTAACGTAACTACTCGATTTCCGACCACGTTCTCCAGACGCCCTGCACGCATCATAACGTCAAGCTTGCTGTCCAGAATGCCTTGTTGATCCTCTCACCTTTTCTACCATGCCCATTCGGGTCACCGCCCATGGGAGGATGGTCGCCTGTTCCATGTCCGCATCTTGGGAGCGGCCATCCACCCCGCTGCTCGTGTCAATATGGGACAATCTATCTTCTTCAGGTTCACCATGCTGCGATCGGCTCCTAACATCGTCTTGCGAACTTTCCGTGTCACTCTTATCAAGCAAGTCGTCTAAGTGGTCTACCGTCGGCCCTAATGATACTAAAGCGCCGGATAGTACTGCGGCAGCTACCACACCGTCTCCGTCAGCTCCACCGGTCCCCCGACAGGAAGCGCCACCATCGTTTTCGAGATCGATATTATCGTGTTCGCGGCCATCCTTGTCCGCGCTTGAGTCCCGAGTTTGATCTTTTGGCTCGTGTTCACCTCCTTGGGCCTCCGCAGTTCCAACGCCGATTTTCACTGACCCCGCCAACTCGTCGCGGCTGCTCCTACAGTCATCAGCGCTGCCGGGCTCCACACGCAAGTCGGCTCTTATCTCTTCCGGCAAACATCCGCTTATCTCGGCCAATAATTGTTCCTGCAGTTCCACCGGTCCTGGAGCCTCCGGCCTACCAAATCCGGAATTTCTGTCACCTTCCACCGGCGGTGCGGTTTCATCTTGAGCGGACGAGGTTTGATGTTCAGCATTCAAAGGCCGTCCAGGTGCGACTTCGCCTTCGCTGTCGTAACCTAACGCCGATGTCGTGGTTGATGTCGAGGCTGCCGGCTGTATACCGCTGTGTGTCGACAGCTCTTGTTCTTTTTGTCGAAGACGCTCTTGCTCTCGTTTTGCTTCTCGGCGCCTCTGCTCTTCTTCCCATTCTTGAGAAATTCTGTTCGCCGAAGACACGAATGAAACCGCGAAGCGCTGCCCCTAAGTTCGTCATAAACACCACAAAGAAAACGACGAGGACGAGCGGATGGATTGTTGGCCTTGACGAGGAGACTAGATCAACAGAATGCACAGGTTAGCGTTTTTTTAACCCTCACGTGAAATGTCGCTGATGGTTTGCCAATCTCTCCCGCCCGATACATAGAAGTAATTGTCTGCCCTATGGGACGCGTCAATTGGTTCAGATTGAAACATATGGGACGACCAGCAGCAGGATTTCAAGAAACGAGACCATGACAGATGTGCTACGATTCCTTCAGCGTATGATTGCTGCCCCCACGCTGGGAACGTGTTGTCATACTTTGTATATACCTGGTACAAATATATTATATTTATGTACATATATATCCAGTGCGGGCCGTGTGCACCGGAATATGCCATGGTTGACACGATCTCCCAACCAAGGATGGACCCACAAAAAAAAAACTCTTCGACGGGTGCTCATACCTTGGCCTTGAACACGGCAGGGAAATCGACATCATACCCCCTCCCAACTCCTTCGCGTTCATCGATAGGGTCGACGATGCTTTCAGTGCCGACATCGAAGCTGAGCCACTGTGCAGGGACGCCTTTGCGAAGTAGGAACATGTGGTCCGATAAGCATGCCGCCGCATCATACTCGGGACAGGCGCTCCTCTGGTATGGCAGCCATTTTGGCTGTCAGCAGGCATCGATGATAAGAGCATGACGATGCACAAAACAGCGAGCGGGTCGGGAAGAGCGGCATGAGGGGGGGTTTCAAGGCAGAGTGGAACGCATCTATCGTAGCTTGGTTTGCCGACCTCATATAAAAAGTAAACCACGCACTTTTGATTAACTGCAGAATACGATCACGAGTGCAGTGGATTCCACAGCAATGGCCTCGACACGTCATACATGCCAACCTTTTCGCAGAAAACGGAGTGGTAGAGGTGAAGTACCCGGTTCTTGGCTTCCGCTTCGGTCTGGAAGGAGCCCAAAAGGCGGATAAAAAGAGTCGCCAGTGGCTCCGAAGCGTCTAAACGTTTCCTGTACAACGTCAGCGATGAACGGTGTCGCATGTGCAGTACATTACATGCTGCGTGGCGTGTCATAGCTAACGCAGCAGGCGTACCGTAGGCGCAGTATTTAAACGAAGCGGCCCCGCGGCCTTCAAATCGGTGTACACATGTCGCACAAAACCGCTTTCATCGGCTCTTACGTAGTTCACTTGAACATCACAAAATGACTACAGTCCCGACTTGGCTCACAGCTCCCCCCCAGCTGGGAAAATCCATTTCAGAAGGACACGCACCTCGTGCTGAGCTGTACCAAGGCGTAGGCGCCCTGTTCGACCCGTTGTTTGGTCGTTGTAAGTGCATCTGTCCTCGCCACATCACCCCCGCTCTCTGGATTTCTGCCTCCTTGCCTCGCCCCCGCGGTGACACCATGTTCTTCTTTAGGCGAGGCTGTTCTTTTCTTGACGACTTCTTCACCCTCAACGAAAAAACACGTGTGCCGGGGTGGGCCCCGCGTGTAACCTACCACGTGTACCCCCTCCAAACCTCACCGCTCCACCCTCGTCACGTGCCCCGCGACCTTTTGCGTCACCGGCGTCTATAGAAGCTTCAGGCTTGCCTTTGTGTACATCAGCACATGATGTGTTTCCTTCTCGAGGCAATGCTGAGGTGGCAGGAACATGTGTTGACGCCGCCCTGTCGACGCAGAGGTCATTGCCCTCGGGCCTTGCGGCGGGTATGGAAGGGTTGGAAAGCGTCGTGGCGCGTGATGGTAGGGATGGGGCCCACGCTGGAGTCCGCTGAAAGCGGGTGAGCCTGAGGCAGGCACAAAAATGAATGGGTGTTTTTGTTGAGTAATAGTCGTTTAGTAGGCTTGGAGCAACACCAAGCAGAGGGGGTGATACCACGAGCATTCGCTTTCTCACCTTGGCGTCGACAGGCAAACGGTACACCTTTCCACTGGGCAGGTACATCCACAAACTCGTCGTCGCTCCCGGCGTACCCACCCGGTTTGTTGAGGTCGTTTAGAATGTTCAAAGGAGTCCCAGAGAGCCACGCGCGCAATTGGCGAGTTTTTTCGGCTGCTCCCCCTGGGGATTCTGTCAGCGTTCGTCAAATCCACCCGCCAACGCCAGTTAGGGCGAGAGTTCGGGCGGGGCTCATACCGCCAGGGGTCCCGTTCGGATAGCACGTTATTCTTTTCCAGGGGTTGTGTGCAGGTGCCTTCCTTCAAGCACCGAGGGGTGCAGAACCGCTCTCTCCGGTCCTTCACCAAGGGGACTGCACGGAAGGGATGGGTGAGTAGAGAACGGGTGGGACCGGACGAGATCTATGAATGTACCAGAAAAGGGTATTTTATACCCGCAGTGTTCCTATTGCAATGCTGTTCGGAGGAAATTCCTGACCGGGGGGGAATCCCTGGTCGATCGGTGCCGTCATCCAGGATCGTGACGTCACTTTACTGTAGCGCACACACGCTTCTTGCTGAGAATTCTTCGGAGAGGCGAGTGCTTCTCAACGTCGCCATAAAAATCCGAGACATGCATGCAACCGTGAGTCGAGTGTTCCTCCGACGAGCACTGCAGTACGCACATATCGGTTTCATCGCGCCGCCCAACAGCCCAACCTACTATCTTCTTTCTTTTGGGGCTTGAAGATGGAAAAGTGTCTAAACAAAGGGTCGAAACGTTTGGGATGACTACAGCATACAGCATCGGCTGCACCTACCAGCCCGGGCTGTTGAGCTATACTAGGGGGTTTAGCCGAAGATAGGCGATGCCATGCACGGAGATCTCGGAACCGGATACTATTAATACTCCTCGTACTAGTCTGCGCTCCCCCTTTATTGACGGTTGGTAATACCGCACCAGAAACAGTTTTGGCAGCTATATCTCGGTAGCTACATCTTGGTATATATCTCTCGGTAGCTATATCTTAGTAGATATACATTGATAGCCCTACGTATCATGGTAGCTACATATTGCTAGCTATATTTTGGTGAATGCTAGGCTATATATTGGTTCCAAAAGGGATAACCGCTTTATGAATGTGAGATCGTCTCCGTACCTTTGCAAGTTTCCTGCCGATTGTACTCTTCGTCTGGTTCCCTTCGATGAATCACCGCTTTGTCCCACCAGTCTTCCTGGAGTATGGAAACCCTCCAGGCAACTGCCGCTATCCCCCGCCACGCCTGCTCCCCACGAAGAAGTACCGGCATCAGTCAGCGATACCGTGGTGATATCGTCTTCATCTGCCTTGGATTTGTGTACTAGAGAAATATAGCCCCTGCACCGGTCATCGGAATTGGGGAATGGATTTATGGTTTGGCATCCCACTGCATAGCATTGCGTTTTGCCAATGCGTGTTCCTTAAGCGTATACTGGTGCGCCAGTCTATGCTGCGCGCTGAGCAACTGCCATGCTGACTACACGAGGACAACTGCCACATCTGCCACATGTTCCCCTGAGGAGAAGCTTCCGACAAGGATATCCATGGTGGGGGGGTGTTGCAACCATCGCAAGCTCAATCGTGACACAACGTCGTTCCATATCGGGTCCCTACTTCAGAACAGAACAAAGTGAAGCCGGTTGAAGAAATGCGTTTTTCTTACATGAGCCAACCTATGTTCGAAACGACTACAATAGCAGGGCAGCGCGCAGTCGTGTTTGAGCTAACACAGCAGTAGAACTAAATTAGTGAACCCAACAACTCACGAGCGCTATTTCGCACAGCGTTCAAAACGGTGTGCTGCGTGGACTGCAACGTAATCTATTTAACCTCGAGAAACGACGAATTATGGAGGTTGGTCCTCACCTCAACCCTTGCAGCGCCCTCTCCGAAAGGGAACCCAGTAGATGGACCAGCGAAATCGACAGCACCTGCGCCGGAGTCGCAACCGTTATGGTGTCTTGCCAGTGCTGCGAGGATGACGCCCCCGAGGAGCGAACAGCATCGAACGCCGTATTTGTGAGCTGCGATGCCGGTCAACTACCAAATAAAGCTTACCAGTCGCCGCAGGAGGAGTAGATCATCGAGAGCCCCCTATGTTTACCTTGTCGCAACCAAGGCGGAGCTACGTTTTAGCTTTTGGCAGAGCAGTCCACTCGCGCAGATATTTCGTAACTTTCGAGGGATGCACAGCCCAAGTTGCCTTCGTGTAGACATTGGCATGTTTTTTGTCGTAAGCATGAGGGGGTATTTTGTTGCCTACCCTACTGAGCACAGAGCATAATGCTGCTTCTCGAAGCCCGATGAGATTAGTGGGCAGTCGAGCTCACCCACAGGAGTGCGGATCCCCAACGTTATCTAGGCGCTTGCCAAGAAATGCTTGTCAATCGAACCTCCACAAAAAAAACGAGTATAACACCTTAGCGTTGTTTTCTTACGTTGTGCTGCTGCAGCAGTCGATGTTTGACTACCTGGTCCATCCCAATAGTGCCAAATACACATCGAACGGTCACCCCTTACCTTGCCGTTCCTTCGGGGTCTAAGCTTCTTCGCTGATTCAGCCACGTCCGACTGCCCGGTAGCATCAACAGGTATGCTCTTGTGTATGCCGACTGCATCCCTTGTCCCACTTGTTGAAATGGGCCTCGCTATCGGTTTGTCGGGCATCAAGTGCGGCCTGCCATGCAAATACGACGGTGACAGTAACCAGTCAGAAATACATGGACACTAGCCGAAGATTGCGTTCAACTTTCGCCACGATCCATACCGAACTTACCAGTACACGTTAAGAGACTACCACATACTTAAAGAAGGTGGTTTTGAAGTAGAAAACCTCCTGTTGATCGAACCCTGTTCATCGCCAAACCGTCAGAGGAGGACCCGGTACAACCCAGTCGCCAGCGACGTTTTGAGGGCGTTGTCAGCCTAGCCCTATTCGGTGTCTGTGGGAGGCCAGCGCACAGAAAATCGTACTGCGCGTTTCGTGTACACAAGAGTCTGCTACGTATGAGAACGCACCACCCTTTTCATCACACACCAGCGTGACTCACCACCCAATTATCTCCCCGGGGCCGAAACGACACTCCTGTGTATCTCCTCGCAGCGCACGGGTCTTCGCTAGACACTCGCCTCGAAATACGAAGAAGACGGAAGTTACTCCGTCTCCCTCAGAAGCTAGTTTTTCGTGCATGTTGATCTTGCGAATTTTCGCAATCAGCGACAGCTCCAGGGAGGTATCGCTCGGCATGTTGTGAAAAAACTGTTCGGCAGAGACGATCGACAGCAGACGTCAAGGTGCGTTCTAAGCCGAACAGCAGGCCGACATAATAACGCGGCCTGTAGAAGAAGCTCCTTCCCCGAGCAATATCAACATAATGTAACGCTTGCCGCAGGTAAAGACGATCTATGATGGATACGTAGTTCACACAAACTGCCTAGACCCCGCGGGCTCCAACATACCCTCTGGACGGTGCACATAGTGAACGACGTGGAACGCGTGGAAGGTGCAGCAATGAGATGGGTGAGATGGGAAAGGTTTTGTTGCTATGCATGTGACGTGCTTCACGGTACTGGTCGATTGGTCCAAGAGAGAGTCGCCCTCTCGCGGGAGATACTGGTACTGTGCGTACCGTTCGATGCCATGCCCCGACTCACGTTTTCGAAGATAACCTTGGCTTTTTTGCTGTTACGAACGGCCACAAACGCCTGCAGCCGGCGGCATTCCCTGAAACGTTGGACGCAATGGCGTGAAAGCATAAACAATACCAAATATGGACAGTTCAGGGAGCGCAAAAGCGAGGTTAATTTTTAATTTAGGGGGTCTACCAACCATCAAACCACCCCCTTGTCAACGGCAACAGCTACCCAGGGTATAAAGCATTTTCAAACGAAAATAGTTTCCCCCGATTTTTTCCGAATAGTAAAGGGATTCGAGTGACTTGAAACCATCTTGACACGCCCTGCCAACGACCCTAATCGTTAGCCGGATGGCGTGTGTCAATGCGCGTTTATCCACGCGGTTTTATCCATATTGGGTGTTTGTCATTCGTTGTGAGCGTGTTTCACTCAAGGGAATGGAATCAAGGCGTGGTACCAACGCGGGACTGGCGTTTCGTCACACTGGCATGGCTCCAGCCGGCATCGAACGTGACAACGTACCGGGGAAGCTTGATCTCACTGGAAACACTATTTTTCGTTATGTATTGGTACCTGGCAGGGAGCACGAGGAGCTCACAAGGCGCCATGCGGTTCGACACGGTGGCTGTCCGGGGCGCAGCATCCTGGGTGTGACCATCTCCAATGCCGAAGTGATTATCGCCGAACAGGTCTCCTTCTCTGGTCACAGTGGAGTGCATAACACGTTTTGGATACTACCGGGAGGGAGTTGGCTCTATGAACAGTTTGCGCAACACAGTGATCGACGCGATTGGTGGGTGTTGGCCTACGGAAGTGCGTCGTTGAGGAAACATTCTTGTTGCTTGATACAGGATATCCTACGACGCTTTGTGCACGTTCCGTTTCGGATGCTTTATTTCCGGCTGACACAAGACGGAAACATAACATTCCACCATAACAACACATTGCACCTTAAACTATGACAATGGCTTGGCTCGAAGCGCGTCAAAGCACCTTCGTACAATACGAATGTACTCAGCAAAATAGAATTACCTCACGCGATGGTCTCGCTCTCGGCATGTTTACTTACTTGGTCAGCGGTGCGATTGACTGGCGGTTGAACGACGCTTGGCGATATGCTTGCCAATCGCGCTCAAATATCTCGGCGCATTCATATTTCCCTCGCGTTCGACTCACTTGATCAGCCGATCCTCAGACGCCTCGCCTCCTTTTTGATCCGCAGAACCAGTGAACATGATGTAAGCTTCGCCGTAGCACTCACGCCCACGCCGGAAAATTGTCCTGTCAAAAACAAAGATGCCGGTGCACCGTCGAAAGAAGGCGGCGCTATCACCCCTAGGTCAGTGCTCATTCGTGCTCGCGCTAGCCATCGCTCTGCATTGGTATTGATGGTGGCGGTGGCGAAGCCGTTTAACAATCGAAAAACTTATACCTCACACGTTTTGTGCTCTGTTGCATTTCCCTCGTGTGGTGTTTCGCGTGTTGAGCACTCACGACTTGTTTCTCTTCGTAGTGGGCGCAACACTGCAGCAAAAAAAATAGGAGGGCTGCTCGTGGATCAGATAAAATCTCTCGGCTAGGGTAGGGTCGGATCGGGTCGGGTCGGGTCTGGTCGGGTTGACTCGGCCCCGTCCATGATATATCGAAACTCGCCTGCCCTGACCCGATCCACGAGTTTCCGGAGATCTCCTGGGCCGTGAAGAGTTCTGAAAAATAACGCATGATGGACTGACGCAATCGGTCCCTCCTCTCGCAAGGCATTCACAAATGGGTGCAACGTGTAGTTCCAACGCGATACTTTCTGATAACGCTCCAACGTTAAGAAGCGACAGCTTGCCTGCGGGGAACCGTCAGTGCGTAAATCTCGAGAGCTGCAGCCAATGCCGACAGTGGTTCCTCGGGCAAGTCAGAGCAGAAAGGCACCTGCACCATCGACACAGTGGGGACCGTCAAATTGAGGAAGAGCGTATGTATGCGTCGCACATTACCATTGATGCCGGTGGTACTGCCATGAGCTATGCATTCATCAATATATAGATACACCTTAGTGCAGAGAACCGATACCGTACAACCAACCCGCCATCGACAGGCGCTTACCACCACAGGAACGTGCCAGTACAAGAAAGTATGTATTTTTATTTTAGCGGACAACACAGCCTAATCGACGTTCAAGGACTCCTCTGGCACCTAGACCATGTTGGCTAGAAATGCCAGCGACAACGACCTAGCTTTCATGAACGATTATGATAGTTCAGCTACCTAACTATAGCACCTACGGCGCCTGCGATCTGCAATCCACGGCTACCCAATTATTTTATTCGTGTTGGTACGTGTCAGTATTGGCGCTGTAAACAGTGCGACGGACTGCAGCTTGACACAGTAGCGATGCGGCGCGACACTCACTCTTTCGGAAAGGTACTGCCGTGCGATTGCAAGGTGTTCCTCCCTCCTTCCTTTGGCCGGAAAGTTGAACGCCACGCGGGCTTTTTTCTTGAGGTCGTCAGGGTCGCTGCCCGCGATGCCCTTGCTTGCAGCCTCCGCGATTTTACTCCTGCCACGTGAGCGTGATGCGCCAGGTAAAGCAGTCCTTCAGCCAAAACTCTCCAACAGGTTGATGAGCTTCACATCGCACACGTTGGAAGTTATTGGAATATGCTATCGTTCCTTGTGATGGTCGCACGCTACGACCTATAGATAGGGCCTAAGTAATAAATACCTGGTGGAACATTTGAGGGTCGAAATCCAGTCCTGGCGTCCAATTACCAACAGCTCTGCCCTCCCGTCCTTCCGACCCCCGCCTCGTACCGTGTCGACTGCGTCTGTACCACCACCACCACTACCACCACCCGCGTCTATATGTGGCGCTTTGGCGTATTCTTCGAAGGCCTCCACAGGTTGGTCCGGGTCCAAATCGGGGTCCAAAATGGCGCCGAATTCGTTTCCCGGCACCAGCAAGCGGGTGCCCTTGATAGCGAGAAGAGGTTAACGTCACCAAGTTAGTGTCATTAAATTACAGAACTGGCGGTGGTGCATTTTCCACATGTTTGCGATATCGATGTTTTATGTCTTTCCTGACCCATGCCAGCTGTTTGAGCTACCGCACTCCCCACTCAGATCTGGGTGTGCGACAATAACGTCAAAACACACGACGAGGTATTGTAGGCTGCAGGGAGGGCAGGAGGGGGAGACGAGGGAAGGGGGGGGGGGGGGGGGGCTCACCTCATTACCCTCTCTGTCTAACACGTTGCTACTTAGCAGCACTGCACCCCTGAGCAGGACATAAGACCTCATGGCAGGTGTTTGCTTGTTGTATATCATGTCTCCCGGGGCGGCCAGCTCCAGCTGATGCCACCGATTGCGCCGCAGATACAATAGTACGCCAGCAGTTGTTCAGGGGGTGAGGGGTGAGTGCAAACAAAGTGTTCGCATGACAAGGATAGGCCAAACAAGAAAAGAAGCGACACCAACAGTAAAATCTACCGAGCATGCTTTTACTCTAGTCATACTACAGTAATTACTCATCGCTGTGATACCATGCGGCGCCCTCGTGAACCAACACCAAATCCAAATACTCACATGCAGGTTTCGCGCCAGTTCGATAGACTGATACTTGTCGAGAAGGTCAAACGGCGTCCAAAGGAGCCCCAGCCTGTCTAGGGAGTCGCGGAGTCTGATGAGCTCGCTCACAGTCCGGTCGTCTGTGTTTCTTCTCGCCACTGTTCGCACCAACTGCATGGCACCAAGGAGATGTTGCGGATGTCGACGGCAGCAGCATTACTTACAAGGATATATTTTTTTCGTATTTTTCGCGTATGATTTACTTACCAGGTACCTGGTACATAAAATTTCAAATTTCCGCTTCGGTGCGATGTGTATGAGAGAACGTCGAACGGGACGAACGTGTGAAGGAAGCTATGCGATAGCACGTCGTCGGACGCGCATGGCGGTCCCCAGAAGCATCGCGCCCGGGATGGATCAGACCTGTGGCTGCGGCTGTACCACTCTGATAGTCGTACATACAGGACCCGGATGGTACTACTGTACGTCCCTGCTACGGTACGTGCTTGCCCGCAGGTACGCTACGTATCTCAAAGGTAAAAATTTAGTCTTGAACATGAGTAACACGCAGTGTGCACAGTACGAGTATCAAACGTACGGGGTTTGTTCCGGACAGATGTGCTGCTCCAACTACTGTAATCTAATGCGCAGAAAGTCTCTCGGTTCAGCGTCCGTTGTTACATTCCTGCCAACGAATCGTCTATACGAGTACATACGGTGCGGTACACTATGATTTCTCTCGTGGGGTGTTGCCGAGTACAACCAAGAACATTCTGAACGCGGAAGTGTGGCGAGCTTTTTCTATCTATCCGCCGGAGGAGAAAGAAGCGTATTCTGCTGTGGATGCTTGATCAAACCCGCGAAAGTAGTTATCGTACGGGTGACGAGCGACTATCGTGCACGGGTACGGTACATGCGTACACAAACGAGGCGCAATCATCCGCGCGCCTCGCCAGTGACGCTCACCTTGCCGGCAAAATGTTTAAAAGGGCGTTTATGAACGCTGGTCATTTACATTCTCGGCCAGCAGATACGCGCTACGCGCCTATTCGAGTACGAGAAGCACCTGAGGTAACTACAGGCTGGAGGAAGCCGTGACATGCGCATATGTGTACACCAATCATACCAGGTACCTGGTACTGCTGCATACCAGGTAGGTTCGTAACAGATACAGCAGTAGTATTAGTTTTTTTTTTTTTTTTTTTTTTTCATCACTTTAACTTTCCAGCCCACTCGTAGGAGGTTTTACCCTCGACGATCTTCTGGACAAGCCGTGGTCACAGGTGTCGTCCCTTCTCCCCCCCGGTACGTGCCTTTATTTTTTGTCGCGCATAGGGTTCAGCATTCCCACTGCTCGTCGATTTTCATCGAATGTAGCCAACTCACGCTTTCGCGCTTTCCGCTTATCAATTTTTTTATTCAAGAATAAGTCCCTACGAGTATGAGCATGCACTCGGTGGGACTTGAACCCACGAAATTGATCTTGACAGGCACGCGGACCACCTACCAAGCCACCGGGGACGCATGCACAGCACCAGTATCCACAGCAGTATGAGCATATATGTGAGGTGACGTTCACACTCTGATTCATACATTCGTACAGGGGGGGGTACCATTCAAGTATTTCGCCTCTGACCTCAAGCAGGTTTTCTTCGTCATGTTCCTGAGTTGCGAACGGGTCATCTTCGAGTGTGAGGTACAGCATTCCGTCTTCTGTCTGCCGGCATCTGGCGTAGGATTGTCGGGATGTGAGCTGCTGCTGTATATGAGTCGAGGAAGGTGTTGGTGTGTTGGTGCTTTGTGTAAAAAAAAATGACAACATGACTTGGGACTTGCTTGCTTGTTTTTTTTTGAAAAAAAAACTGAAAAAAACGGTTTTGAAGACCGGAAGAACATGTGCAATCCCGCCGCATTTGGTTCGAACCGACACATCAGAGCTTCGGGGAGCAGGCAAATCAATTAGTGCGCAACTTCTCCGCCGTGATAACTACGTCAGCTCGTGGTGCCTCGGTGATTCACCTTGCTCCGCGTGTCCTAATTGAGGGTTTCTTGGGGTGTGAACGACCGACTCTGCACTGCAGCTTGGAGCAGCACGAGAAACATATGATGTCCGTGGGGCTGCTGTTCCCCCCCTTCTGATCATAAAAACGCCTCGAAAGTACACTGCTGGTACATTGCTACCAAACCCTGACCCAGGAATCCGGCTCGTTGTCGGGTTTGTGGTCCACCGTCGAGAGCAAAAGAAAGCTGTGCAGCGAGGCCACTGCGGGCTCAGCGATGTCGAGATGGCTAGGGATCAAAAGGCGCGAGGCTCAGCCGGCTACACCGGCGGACGTCGGTGCAGCTTTGGTTGCGAAGCACGGACGATTGGTTCACCGGCGTAAATCAAGCGAGGAGACGGAACAGTCGTCCCGACGCTCTTCCCAACAGTCGCAGAACGGACACAACAACGACAACAGCAGCAGTGATCGCGCGGACGAAGCTTCAGCTTTCAACCGAGGAGTGACGCACGCTGATGCTGGTGCGAACGGCCCCTCGGAACACAATCTTGATTCACCAGAGACAGGAGGCTCTGATTCATTCGGGGACGACTGGGAGATGCTTGGGGACTCCGGGTTGCGGGCGGCTGGTGAGGATGCCGGGGATGCTGGGGACGAGGCGGAAAGGCCTCTTTCTCCGGGCGTTGACTTTAGCTCCTTGTACGCGTACAACGCTCAGGAGAGGGACGGGGATGAGGAAGAAGAGGGTGGGCTCGCAGACGAAGAGACGGTTAGCAAGTGGCTGGACGCGAGAGAAATCCACAGCTTTCTTGTCCGAGGACCAACCTATCTACACGTGAGTTGAATCGGTCAATGAGTGTGTATTTCTGATTTACGTACAAGTACAAGTACACCCAGCAGATACCATGGTACATCCTTTACGTACTGGAATGTGGGTCCACCCCCAACAATACGTGAATCCGTATCAATTTCATCAATCGTATCAATCGCACTGGTTTGTACGAAATCGGTAAACAGAGTACTGCTTTACCAGGTACAGCAGTAGGCGCCTCGGCACACGTCCTTACAGCAGCACGAGAGTACGAGTAGCCTGATGTGTGTTGTTGTAGACTGTCCATACCTGGTACTGATGTTCGCATGTTTGTGTTGTTGTTGTTGTTGTTGTTGTTGTTGTTGTTGTTTTCTTCACATTAAACCGTTCTTTCTACGCGTCGACATCCAGCACAACCATTAATAGTGTCCGTGCCGATTCTTCAAACCTAGAGAGACACAAGTTCTGTGGTCACAAAGCTACGCCACAGAGATACTACGTTGCCACGTATGCAATGCAATGCCATGTCCTCATACTGCGTACGACAGGCACGACATACCCATTCCATGACCTAGAGAAATAAAGACGAAACAAAGAGAAAAAACAAAAACAAAGACAATTCGAAAGAGAAAAGAACCAAAAAAAAAGAAACAAAAATATACCCGGTATATGTATATACTTCAGTATAGCAACAAACCATCGTACCCCCCGCGTAGGGGACGTGGCAGACACTTGAAAATAACTAGCTGGAAAAAAAAGAAAAAGAAGAAAACACCACTAGTCGTCAACAGAGTAAGACTAAGAACCAAGGGAAAAATAACAGGCAAACCAAACAAAGCACAAGGCATGCTCCAGGTAGCGGCAGCAGTTTATGGTACGAGTAGCACAACCAGGGTCTCCCTGCTGGCCCGCCTGGTACCTTGCTACCCTGTCTGCCGCCATCGTCCAGCGTTCGTCAACTATGCCCGGCCCCTCGGCGCCAGACAGTACGAAACAAGCAAAGCAGGCTCGTCATCCACCCACGCCACACGACTCCTTCAATAAGGCTTATCAATCGGAGAAAGGAAGAGAAATGAAAATCACATAGGGTCATGAAATAAAAATAAACAAAAACAACAGGAAGACAAAGGAAGACCACGTCCGAACCAGCTGCACCAGTTGGTGGTACGAGTAGTATAGGCATGTTCTACTTCTTAGTCTGCCCGGTACCTGGCTACCCTATCTGCCATCTCTTTCCTACTTTCGTCCACTGCAGTTTCCCTTCTACTCCTCTTCCCCCCCCTCTCCGCATTCCCTTGGTCGGGTTTTCTGCTACTCCTCTTGTTGCCCCTCCTCCCCCCATTCCCTTGGACACCACCCACGGCGGATGCGCGGCGCTGCCTGCTCAGCTCAGCCTCAGCCTCGTGCCACCTCACCATGAACCGTTCGGCTGCTTCCAGGATCCCTCGGTACCACTTCCCCGCCATTTTTGCAGCAGTGGGCCACAGTGCGGTCTCAACTCCAAACACCAAGGGAGCAAGTTCCGTTGACCCTTCGGTGGCGCGGAACTCCCTAAGGTCTTCGACTACGCATCTATGCCAAGTCTTAACCTGTCCGCCAGGTCTCGGGTTCTCCCCACCAGCAATCGTCCCGAACACCATCCGGCTGGGTAATCGATCCTTGCTTTGCCGTGCCACCTCCCCCGCGAAGAAGAGACGCCGTTTGCAGATGGTCGTTTCGATGCTCTTGCAACGTGTCATCTTGAGGGCCTTCGCGTACGAGAGGGTGGCATGGTCAGTACGAAGTCGACGCTGGAAGCCAATGACTCGCAACTGGACTTGGTGGTGAGCCGTTCGAAGCTTGGCAAAGTGTTCCGCTCTGAGGGTCCACGTCACACACCCGTACAGCAGGGTCTCAATCACCTCGGCCTTCAGCATTCGGACTTTCAGGCTAAGGGGGGCGGTCGTCCTATCGTACAGCTCCGGGCCGAACCGTTTGAGGCATGCTCGCATGAGACGGATCCGTCGGTCGATTTCAAGCGAGAGGTCAGCATTTTCGTGGATAACGCCGCCTAGGTACAAGAACTGGGCCGTCTGCTTATACCTCTGGCCTGCTGCTTCGATAACGAGCGGTGGTGCGAGGGTTTTCTGGTCTGGCGTTTGCAGAAGCATAGTCTCTGTCTTCTTTTCCGACACTTGTGTACATGTTAATGAAGTACCTCGTATGATACATAATGATGACGGTCGTACATAGCAGCTGTCAGAACACTACACTCACCAGTTGCTACCATGTTCATGTGAATTTTCACGCCCTCGATGGATGGATCCAACGATATCAACATACTGCCGTACCAAAATGCAAAACCATCTCCTACGGTACAGGACAGAGTGACACGTACAGCAGTATGAATATGCTGCGGCCCCTCAACACAACACACGCCGAAGGCGCGCTCGCGCCCCCGGAAGGCCCCCGGAGGCCGTTTTTTTTTTGCAACATACTTGTGACTGCTGTATATGTACGCCCGAAAATCACTTACCAGGTACAAATACTCGTAGCAATGTACAATCTAGGCTTCCCGAACCTCGGAACATAGCGTCAGGATGTGTGTACGTCGTAGTGTGTACCAGGTACTGCTATTTCGCTCTCCCCACATTGCAAACGATTTCACCGACAATTACTTATTAGAGGTATGATGGACCAAACAGGGACTATAAATGGGTCCAAACAGAATGTACGACGCGGCGCCACAAAAACGTGTGCCGGCGCGGCAAGCCGCACGTCGCCTTCGGCGAGTGTTGCAGGAAACAGCCATTTCAACCGAAATAATGCTCAAGCTAGTGCCCGGGTAAAGACAGGTACAACCCAGCTGTTAGGTACGGAGCAGCAAGCAGTGCTACTGGTACAGCACAGTAGTATGCTGGCGGTATTACCCTCTCTAAGGCTGTTTCCTATCCGGTTCGATTTCGAGCTTCAGAATTGTGTTTTTCGATCCCAAAAATGAAAGCGTCTGCAGTCCGAATATGCAAAATCCGACCGATTTTTTTTTCGATTCGGGAATCCGATGGCCCAAGTAGTCCCAGAATCCGACGACTTGGGTCATCAGATTTTCAAATCGAGAAATGGCATGGTCTCTAAATCAACGATGCTATCCACGACAGCAAACAGCAGCTGAACGATCGATGGGTTGGGTGGTGGCATAGCTGTGGAGCGACGTTGCTTGGCGCCCGACGCGCAGTCGGCGGGCGGCGCGTCTCTCCGTGGCTAGACTACAGTCGGCTGGCGCGGGCTCTGGCCCAGAGACCAAAAGAAGCGCACTCGGCGCGCACCTGTACGTGGATACGTACTCGAAGACTACAGCAACAGCAGTCAGTCACATTGTGAAGTACTGAAAACCAAGACAAGTTGACTTTAGCGCACTCGGTACGTCTCTTTGCCGCCAGACCAGAGGCAGTCAGCGTGCGTTCGGACGCTTGGGTCCTACGCGCAGTGCGGCGCACTCGGCGCGTCTCTTCGCAGCGCCAAATCACAACATCGGTTGGTCTCGGCGTTTGCTCGAATCTCTGCACGCCCAATAAATCCGATTTTTCCGCGTACGGAGACTGTTTCGATTTGGGAAGTCCACAGCTGAAAATGCGATCGGGTCAAAGTTTGAATCTCAAAATCTGAACCTCATAGGAAACAGCCGTTATTAACAGGACATTTTTTTTCGTGTTTCGAGGAAAAATCCCAGATATTACTTTTTTTTTTCGCGTTCGGCGGATTTTTTTCAGCCCTTGCAAAATACCTTACACCTAATTTCCCGTATCGTGGAAAAGCCCCGCATCGTCGCAAAACATCGCGCAGGCGCAGGGTATGAGCCATGTGCGCCGTGTCGCCAGTCGGCACTGTACAGGATAGATCAGGGTCATCCCCAGGGTCATTCCCAGGCCGTGGCTGCTCGCAGAAAGCGCCGTGCACGACGAGAGCTCTCTTCGTCCAGTCGACAGAGCCGACTCACCGACATAGCCGAGATGAACACGAAATCTCCAGCTATTTTCTGTCGTGAAGGGCTTTGTTTTTGTAGCGCCAGAAGTGGTTCAAGCTACGCTCGCGAAATACGGCGAGATGCGATCGTCTCTGTATTCCAATCAGTAGTAATAGTAGGGGTCGGGGCACGATCTAGCGGCACGATCCAGCGGACGGCTTGCGCGCGCGCCGCTGGTTTTGACGATTCAATCAGATGGACGAGTGTTGCAACCCCATAAAACATGATACCACGCGATAGTAGAACCCACCGCATTTTTTCGCGTGTCCGTGAATTTTCCGCAAACAACGAAAAAAAATCCAGTTAATAACGACCCTTGGTACCACAGACAGTCCGTCTGCGTGTGGTATTAGCTCTATTAATAATAGCTCCAGAAGAGATAAGCACTGATTGTGATTCGGGTTGAATAATTGAGTGGATAGGTGAATGAGTGAACGAGTGAAATATTGTGCAAGGGCCAGGAAAAGTACTGGTACTGCTGCTGTAGTGACATAATATTAATAGGTGCCCCAGGTTCCACAAGTACGTACACCTGGACCTGTTATTGGCATCAATGGGGGTGTCGGTATTTTATTACTATTAATACTATTAATACTAGAGCAGCAGACTACTGCATGCGGTAGCTCTAGCATCGGTTGCATCATCACGGCGTTGCCACCGCTGGATGTTTCCATACATAAGATACGCATCATACTACAATACAGCAGTTGTATGAGACAGTTACTAATATTATTAATAGGATTCTACTGCTGTAGGGTACCAGGGCATGATACAACTGCAAGCTGTACAAGTACGTACGTACGCACGGTACTGCATACGTATGAAATCGCCGATGTCGCAAACGTGTGGGCTATGATACTAAACTGTTGCTGTCACAGCCCATATCGCCACCTAAAAAATGCCATGTCTATTAATGTTAATATTAATGGTGCGACTGGTTTTCGTGCGATGGCGGAATGGCGCATCATCCGGTGTAATTGTCCAAGGGGCTGGGAAAGTGCTTTTTTTCTACGCCCTCGGTGACTCGTACTGCAGCAGTATACTGATTCGCATGATATTTTACGTACCAGTACAATATGTGTACTGACTGCTCGAAAATGCCACATCTTCCACGAACATCGAACACGCCTGACTGATATGATATCAATGATCAATGGTGTGCGAATGTGGTATTAAAATTAATAGTGTGGTTACAGCAGACAGCAGTAGTACCCCTTCGATACTCGTACGATGTGATACCAGAGTATCGTATCATAGCTCTACGGTGAGTTGCCACCTATAATATTAAATGTAATAGTAGAAATATTGTTGTGTAATGGAGTCGCCAAACGCAAAATACCCAAAATACCCCGTTTCGTTTTATGTATCAGCTATTCTTTATTATCGGTTATTCATGTATTGCCTAACGGTGCCGTGTGGCCACAACCATGGAACCTGCTGCCTGTTCAAACGTTCAAATATGCCATATCCATCATCGTGTTGTACGAGTATCGTACTGCCGTTGGTTTTGTCGATCGATGTCTGCCGAGGATTCTCATAAAGGTTACCTCTAGTCACTGGGAATGACTATACATCGCTCCAGTATCTGCCAAAACAGGGGTTTTGCATACATTGCGCGGCGCGCAATTAAAGTCCGCGTAAGCTGTCCCGTGACGTATAATATTTGCCCATTCGGGCAAGTCTAAAATAACACGGGGCAAGTCTAAAATAACACGGGGCAGTTGACGCCAGCTATCTTCCAATCAAATGGCTGAAATAACGCGAACGACGGGAGCCATCTTCCAATAAAATCGCTGTATTAACGGGAACCACGGGAACCACGTGAACCACACAAACTAGAAGAAGAAAGACACAGCTCGCAGCTCGCACACCCGCAGTCACGCGACGATTGACCTTCGATCTCGACATATACTCCACCCATGGTCAACGAACTTGGTACCGGGCAAGGCCAATGAGTGCAAATTATGGCCTGGGAGGTATAATTGGAATCCGTCGTCCAGGGGGCGAGAGGTTGGCCGCGGCGTCCTATGCTCTTCGTCAGAGCTTTCAAAAAGTTCTGTTTCGTGCCAACGGAGAGGAATCGAGAGTTTTTGTCGTCTATTTTCTACATACCAGCTGCCAAATATGTCTTTGGTAGACGCCTGGTCCACCCACGCGACATATCACCGACCGAGGTGTGAGAACTGTGATACTAGTGTGGGTCGGAGCCTCTAACCAGCGCACTTCATTCAGAGTTCGTGACGTAATCGTTGGGTTTGTCGATCGATGTCAAACCTGAGAAATTGTCTATTTTTTGCCATCGGTGAGGGGTAGAGATTTTTTGTCGTCTGTCTTCGACAGACCAGTGCCAAAATGTTTTTTTATCAGACGCCTGGTCAGCCCACGCCACATATCACCGACCGAGGTGTGAGCACTGTGACACTAGGCTGGGTCGGAGACCTTAACCAGCGCATTCCGTTCAGATTTCATGACGGTGTCGTTGGTTTCGTCGATCGATGTCTGCCGAGGATTCTCATAAAGGTTGCCTCTAGTCACTGAGAATGACTATACATCGCTCCAGTATCTGCCAAAACAGGGGTTTTGCATACATTGCGCGGCGCGCAATTAAAGTCCGCGTAAGCTGTCCCGTGACGTATAAAATTTGCCGCACATTCGTGGTAGGGCCAGCATGGCACAGCATCAGTATTATGTATAGTAATGATAGTCATCGATGCGACCAGCGACGATCGAGCAGCAGTCGAGCCTATTACACCCTGGTGAACAGCAGCAGCAGCAGCAGCAGCAGCGCTAGTAGCTGGCAGTAGCAGTGGCTGGTAGTAGCTAGTGGTAGTAGTAGTAGTAGCTGGCAGTAGCAGTGGCTGGTAGTAGTAGTAGTAGTAGTAGTAGTAGTAGTAGTAGTAGTAGTAGTAGTAGTAGTAGTAGTAGTAGTAGTAGTAGTAGTAGTAGTAGTAGTAGTAGTAGTAGTAGTAGTAGTAGTAGTAGTAGTAGTAGTAGTAGTAGTAGTAGTAGTAGTAGTAGTAGTAGTAGTAGCTGGCAGTAGCAGTGGCTGGTAGGAGTAGTAGGAGTAGTAGGAGTAGTAGGAGTAGTAGGAGTTGTAGGAGAGTAGTAGTAGTGGTAGTGGTAGTGGTAGTGGTAGTAGTAGTAATAGTAATAGTAGTTGCTGTAGTTGTATTATTAGTATTAATAGTATTATATATATTAATAGTTGCTGTATTAATAGTAGTATTATTAGTATTAATAGGGGTAGTAGTTGCTGTAGTAGTATTATTAGTATTAATAGTACTAGTAGTATTTGTGGTATTGATAGTAAGGTCAAACGTACGGTACCATCAACTATATTATAATATTGGTTATACCAGGTAAGAAGGGCATCACACCATGGTCATGGCTTGCAGCTTCTCGGCTTGTACAAGTGCCTACGAATACGAGTACTATTATAATCTTGTGGTCTTAGAGTATACCAGGTATACTTTTAAGCAGTCGCTGTTATGAGCACAGGGTGGGCGATTTTGTCGACCGGGTATCGTTGAAGCTTTTGGATGTGTTTACAACCAGCAACAGTTTATGCGTGCGATCACAAAACTACAGGTCGTGCAGCCAGGTCCAGATATTAGTGTTGGGTATCGTACCGAAACTCTTGATGTATCGTTCGACAAAATAAAAAAAATGATCGTACCGAAAAAAGTATTTGGATATTAGTGTCGATAATCCGACATTCGATACCGATACGGTAAAACAACAAAAGGCTGAAAGCCTCCCAGGGGGATAGAGGAAACGGCAACGAACAGCAGTGTACCATGGTAGTACCATGATAGTATCAGGGCATGCGTATACGAAGCACCATCAAATTACCTGGTTGAGATACAAAGTACCAGCTTTATGTACCTGGTATGTATGCAGCAGCACAGGGATTATCAAGCGGCAATGACGACGTATCATACCAGCAGCACCGTAGCTGGAGCAGTAGGAGCATGTTTTTAATTCTGTTTCCAGTGGTGTCTTACCCGCTGTAGGCCCGGTAATAAGGTAATAAGTGACACCCACAAAAACGCATACCTGGTACACGAAGGCTTTCCTGGATCTGAGCCTCCGACCTGTGGTGAAGCACAAGAAAAGAACGCTATTTATAGTTTGGATCTACCCTATCTTCTTTACCTAGACGGATGCGTATCTACATATATGTACAGTAATATAGTACGAGTAGACAGTTGACATCGGAACACTATTTTTGAGAAAAAATACCCAAACAGCTCGCCCACGGGACACGACGCGAGCACCGCCGAGGATGTCCCCGGCAGAGCCGTGAGGGGCGAGCAAGGTGAGACGCGAACATGAAACAGCGCACCCATTGGCAGACCTCATTTCGAGCTGCTGTCGCCCGAAAATGACTCAGAATCAGGTAAAAAAAAAACACCCTTCGATCGTTCGCACCCAACCTCAATCAACTTACTGTAATAGCTGTATGTGTGTAGTGAAAATATTAGGCATAAACACACATGGATAATGGGAAATGGTATGAATGCATGGTACCCACCACCGTGTACGCCGCAGAGCGGCAGGACATACGCAACTGGTGGTAAGACACTGACGACTGAGACACGAATCATCCAGGGTCTCGTGTGGATCACGCGATAACAACAAAAAAATGAAATGGGCGGGTGGGTTTGGCTGGCTATGTGCGTGGGGTTTTCGCCTCCGTTATCGTTACCGTTATCGTTAACGACTTGGATTTTTCGGTTCAGTAACGACAATTATCGTTATCGTCATCGTTTATCGAAGTTATTTCGGTATTATCGTACCGAAACGTTTTTGGTTCCGATATCCAACCCTACCAGGTATACGATACGGCACAGCAGTCAGCTACAAGCTATTCGGAAATACACGTTTCTATTGTTTTTTCCACGGATTTTGGCCAAATCTGGTACGCCTGTTCCATTTGAGCGAAAAACAGTTACATACTGAAACCAAGTAAAAAGTACACGCCACGAGCGGTATTTCTGGCCAAGAGAAATCACATACATTTTTTTTTTTTCGCGCCTGAACATTGAGTGTGTGGCCTCCAAAGATTGAATTGTTTCGTTCTCTTTAGGGTATAGGCACCACGGGCCCAACTTAGACCTACAGAAGGTCACCAGGCTTCCATAGTTTCGCCACGGCGGGCGCGCCAAGAGTATTTTTTGGTGGCGCCTCACCCCCGTTGCCAGCTTTGAAATCTTTCGACGATCCTTGCGGAACCGCCTGCTCGGCGCGAAGTTATTTGCCGTACCGAACCTGAGACCACCTCAACGCGGGGGGTGAGACAGACGGACTGCCGTCTGTGTCCACGATGCTTTCCTCGTACAACAACAGAGTACTCTTCATAACAGCAGCTGAAGCACATCGTACCATCGTACACCCTAACTACCAATGAAGATAAAGTGAAATCAGCGTGCTTGTGTATATGTACGCACGTACAGAGTTTAGACATGACAATTGCAACCGAGGGACCGGGTTCCGCATACGCAGAGAAAAAACAGTGTAGGTATGGCCTCTCTGATTGACTGAAAATCAGGTCAGGACAGTTGAAAACTACTAATGAACAAAGTAGACAAATCCAGATGTACCTGTGGCCAGTGTCAGGCATAAAATATAGGTACGATGTGAGGCTGGCCAATGGCAGGGCTCCTGGCGTGTGATTTGTTCTTGTTTTTGGTGTGTACCTGGTATCTGGTTTTGGTAAAAAACTGACAAGGTACACCTGATTTCTGGCGAAAACCTTTTTTTGATCGTCGCTTTATATCATACAATTCCAACAGCAGTAGTACTACCCGTGCTGCGATAGTGTACCTCCTGGTATCATACCTGGTACCTGGTATTATATAGCAGAGCCGGTGTCCATTCGTTGATGCTGCGCTCTTTTCCCATAGAGATGACCACAACCACTCGACGTGAAGAGGTGGAAAGGATGTGTCATGTGGGCGTATGTGTAAGCTGTTGCAATGTAGCCGGCAAACACGCCCACGACGACTTACTACTTACTATCTACCCTATTGAATAAATCCGCAGAGAGTCGGTTTGAGCGGAGAGCTAATTTAACTGTCGAGCTCAATTCGTAGGATGTTTACCCTCAACGACCTTCTGGACATACGATACTCCTGTAATCATACGCAGGTGTTTTTCCTTCTCCCCCCCGATACAGAGTAAATGCCTTTGTTTCATCACGAATCGCAGTCAGCATTCATTGTATATTCCCACTGCTCGCCGAGTTTATCGAATCTTGCTGTCGATCTAGATGGCCTCCAACCGCAGCCCGCCCGTCTATTTCCAAGTGAGCTATAATCCCGCCGCATCCGGCGCCCCAACTCCCGGGCCCGCGCCGCGCCGCCCACGGCAAAATCCTGGGCAGAAACGTCCCAGGGCGGCGCGCCTGCGACGCCACACCTAGCCCAAGTAGCTGCGGCATACCAGGCACCAGTATGACAGCACGACGGCCTACTCCGGGCTACATTCGGCTTTGTATACCATGTATGTACAGTCTACAGGTAGCGTGAGGCACAATCCTTTACATGTAGAGGAAGCTTCAGCACTCATGAGGGCCTTGACAGACGGTGTTAGGGTTGGCCTACGTATACATCAAGCCATGAGTCCGGCAGTACTGCAGTACACCCGCTGGATCAGCTTCCTTGGTACCCGTTTTAAAACAAGCGCGACATACGTACTACCGCTGTACAAAAGGTTTCATGTGGTGTCATATTATTTGTAGTGGTGAAATATGCATTTTCACTCCAACTCAAAATGCACCCGACCTCTGCAGTATAGTGTTACTGTACGTATCGTTGCTGCTTTTTTTCGCTCTTACCCAAAAATACACATGTCGTTGTTGTTTCTGGTCGACGTCTTTGCGAACGTATCGTTGCTGCTTCTTGGCCGCTTTTCTACGCCCGACCAATCCCTGAAAATTCCATACCTCCGTCCAACCTTGTATTAAATGGTAACACCTAGGGAACAGCAGGGTAACGCTTGCCCTGCTCTACAATTATTAATAGTGGTGAGATACGCATCAATATCCTCGTGCTCTAGGGGTTCGTTGTACAGTACCTGGTGCCTCGTACTATTTAAAACATCACAGCACGGCACCCTCAGCGATCCCAGAAATATCGGGGAGCCTGACGGCAGAGCAGGTGTCTAGTACGAGTTTAATAGGTGGTACAATGTGCGCTCGAAACACGATACGGGTTCGTCGTATAGTCCGAGGCTCAGCTAACAAGCTTCCCCGCTTCTAGAGCACTCGATGAAAACCGTTCCTGGATGGGATACGTGTACAGTAGCGTGCAGTGGAACGAGTAGAAACTGAAGACCTTCATATTAATAGTACAAAAGTAAAACAGTACGAGTACAACACGCCACCGTTTTTGACGTTTGTATGTTTTGGTTTGCTCTTTTCAGGACAAAGCGAAACGCCCGGCGGGGAAGGCGATGTGCCGCTTGGCCGGCTTTGACTGCTTCACCGAGGAATCAGCAGGGGCAAACAGGGCAACGAGGGTCGACCACATCGCGTCCAGGTAGAACACACAGTACAGTAGACCAGAAAACGGTTGTGGGTGCACCATATTGAGATCCCACACGAGATACACGATGGCTGCACCTACGCGATGGCCAAGTGATGGGAAGATTCAGATTCCATCTTTGTCTCAGATTGGTTGGTCGATGGCGTCAGCCTTGACAAAACTTCCGGCAGGAAAAACCTTTGTAGATGTACCACTGCAGTGATTATTCGATCAGATCATTGGCTGCTGTGCGGTTCAGTGTTTGGACGCCCAAAGGAAGCTCAGGGAAAGGAGGGAACAGAGCACGCAGTGTCTTGCTGGGAAGGAACCATGGCCTGATTGGCCTCATCGCAATGCAGCCGTGTCGCTGGCGATCGCGCTTTGTGCATGTGCATGCATTAAAGAACAGACAAGGTCAGAACCCTCCGAAGATGTTTGCTTGAAACTCGCCTACTGCAGCGACAGCAATATTGTTGGAATACAGCAGCCCCTATCGACTCAGGGAAGATTGTGAACCGCTGGATAGCTGAGCTGAGCTGGATATGCGGTGGCCGTTCTACAGTACTGCTAGTAGTAGTGATAATCTCTCGCACGAGAAGTCCTCTATTCATGGGAAAAACACCCCAGCCAATAGGCACAGTATTTGAGCCTTTACTTATGGGCCTCCGTCGTCGCTCGTCAGGTTGGAATTCCTTCCCAGATGGCGTTTACTCGTAGCTCGTATTGGCATCACTTGACACCCCCTGCACCCCCCGCGTGGCTGGCGTCGCTAGGCGTCGCCTTGGCCTTCCGCCACGCCCACTTGCTTTGCTATAATTTGCAGCGCATGCCTATCTTGCGGTCTTCGGATACCGAACTCGGAAACCGCGCACGAAAACAGGAAGCTCTCGATTACAAAAGCATAGCGTGATGTATTTCGGCCGGTGACCGTGCACAGCGCCTGTCTACACCATTCTACTGGCGCAAGTATACCTATACCGTGCATCCCACGCTCGTGTAGGGCGACCCCTCACGTTATACTACTGGCACGAATGCCACTGGTGCACCCCTGCATACTGTCGGCAAGCCCTGGTGATGTGTGCACATAGGAGCGTATGCAGACGCTGATGTTGTGCCTGCAAGGCGTCCAACTATGCGGGCGTGCTCGAGTTTCCTCGCGCGACTTGCTTTTCGTTGACCGTGACGTGCCCGTTGACGTGAACGGTTGTTGCTTGCATTGCAGGGGTAGCTGCCGCGAGCGGGTGCAAAGTTTGACGTCGGGGAGCGGAGCGCCCTTCCTGTTCATCATGAATATTCAGGTTAGACCTGCTCCTCGGAATTTAACCCATTCCTTGCACTCCACGGACTCCACCACTGTATCGCCCCAAAACGTGGGCATGCTGCATCTTGATGCGACCATCCACTCCTAGTATGTGCGGTATTGAGTTATGACCCATCCAGCGGTAGGGGGTTGGAGATTTGGGCACAATTGTTTTCCGGCCGGGTGAGGTCCTTAAGTAAGCAACTAGTGGTTAGGGATAGGGTTAGTTTAATTTAGTCTGATACTTTGCTACAGTAGTATCTATGTTTTATTGATAGGACTATTAATAGCGCATACAGTATACAGTATTAATGTTGGTCGGCTTGCGCGAACAAAGTTTTTCGGAGTCGTGCTTCGGGTGAGATGTTGAGCTCCTCGTGTGACAAAATCTCAGAGAGTACGTCGCCACCCCCAGAGGGGTATTGCTTCGTTCCTAGACGCTGTTGGCGCCGGAAATGTTGGAAAATTCTTCCTTTCGCATGGATCCGCCCCCTTCCCGGAGAGCGAGCGACCCGTCCCCTTGAGGGCACCTCTCCATGCTCCCCGCTCGCCGAGTTGGGCGTTGGCGCCCGTTCTTTCGCCCAGGTCATTGAGGGCTGTTGTGTGGAGCGGGCGTGGCTCGACCGTGCGGACGGGGGGGGGCAGGATAGCGGTCGGGAATACCCACGGCACCTGAGATGTGAAATAGCTATTACTGTAGTAGAAGGTAACACTATTTTTTTTTTTTGTCGTTTTACTTCCGTCGACGCTGGGCGCGGTACTCTCAAGCGTACTACGCGCGTAGGTACGCTCAGGTGTGCTTAGTTATGATTTATATGGTTGATAAAATATTGTGGGTGCGCTGTGCGGTTCTCCGACTTGGTCTGTGTGCCCTGGATGCACGATCGCTTTGAACAGGTTCGAGGCACCCCCACAGTGTCACTGGTGGCCTACTGGGAAGTGGATCGCAAAGCGTTAGAGGAGGCCAGTATTAACTGTACTGAGACTCCCTCAGCGAGCGACGAGGCAGCCTTGGGCAATGGCGATACCTGCGTGCCTACCGAAGGGGTTGAAGGCGAGGAACACGATTCAGAGGAGAAGGCGTTTTTCCGTATCGTTGCCAGGTGAGGACGGATACCTGCATCAGTATCGGCAGTTTTGCCGGGGTGTGGGGAGACGTAAAGTGTGAACGAACCTGAAGCGGAAGCGCACTCGTTGGACGCTCTTTTTCCGCATGCCGGTGTTGACCTTGCAGCAATGATACCAATAGTTTCGTTTGTCGTTTGAGGCGGATACCCTTATCGCCTGCCGCAGAAAGGACCAGCAGGGAGTATTGGGCAGCTTGCCTGTCTGGTTGTTGGATGTTCGTCTTCTGAACAGAAGTACAGCCTTTGCTGTGCCATTGTTCAAGTTGTCGCATTTCGAGCGATCACTTCGAGCAGCTCGTCGACCGTACCAGCTCAGGTGAGGTAGACGACGACATAAGCGCTCGCTGGGATGCAGACAGTCATTGCGGCGGGCCTTAGTGTACCCCCACTGTTGAGTCGATAGCGAGTAAGTGTGCCCTGCGTAGCTCGACAGCAGTAGTTTTGTAGTTTCGCGACAAATCCTCCACGTTCAGCTTCAACCGATACGAGAATGACGCACGCCGCCTTCCTCCCTCCGTCTATTTATACCATTGTCTGCGGCAGCCCAATTTTTGGAGGTGTCTCTATTAGGAGTAGGAACGGTGCTCCGTCTCGAAAGGGATGCGTGGTCGTTGGTCAAATGACTAAGGCAAGCAACAAATGAGTACGCCCCCCCCCCCCCCCGCGCCGCTATACGATCGATTGGGTTGCAGTTACGCCAACCTGCCGGTGAGCAGCTTCGGAGGGGATGGGTGCGGTATGATGGATGAGGCGAAGCCACCACCATACTCTGACGAGCGGAACGCCAGATTCAAGCTCATCCCGAGGGTCATCGGCGGCCCGTGGATGGTCCGCAAAGCGATTGGGTCCACTCCTGTCCTGCTAGGGACCAAAATTACTCACAGGTTGGGTTCAGGGGGGGCGCCCTCCGTGATCGGAAGAGTGCGGCCGCTACCTCTGCTCCCGCTGCACATGTCTCGTAGCTCTACCCCAAACAAAGCACAACCCCTACCCGGAGAACCACAGAATGCGCTGTCCCGGTGTTTTTAGTTACGGCTGTTTCTCCACAGTAGGTACAATGCTGCACAGTAGATGCATCCTGTCAACGGCAGAAAGCGGCGGCCTTGCGTCATGGTAGCTTGAGTGTTATCGTAAATTTTCAATGATGGGTACAATCAACTGTGATGGCCCGAACCTTCAAATTTTCGGTATGGGTACGCAACGCCCACATTGGTCTTCTCCGAGTGGCAGCGCCCTTGTCGTAGCGGTAACCCTAGTAGAGGTGCAGGCGACCAGTCGATGTTATCCGATATAATTGTTGATGCCGGATGTTAGCCCATCCGGGGTTTTGTTTTTTTTTTTTTTTTTTCCCATCGCACTCGGGAATTCCCGTGGTTTAGCCCAGACCATCGACCGTACGGCATACATACTCTGCATCAACAGTAGTGACAATGACCTCATTGTGTTTTATTACGCTCTAGTCGGAGCCCTTGCGACTCCTTCTTGCGATCTCCAGTGGCCAGCCGAGAGGGAGGCCAAGGGGACGGCAATCAAACCCTCGGACCTTGAATAGGAGCATGTGTCTCTCATCTGTCACCCAATGACCTTCCCTGGTGAAGTTTGCATAGTGATGTTCGCAGCACATTCATGTCTGTTCCGCTTGGTGCAAACAGGTACTACCGTGGAGAGGGATACATTGAGACAGATATGGACACGGGATCTTCCGCCGCTGCGGCTAGCTTGTGCGGACGATGCCGCGGACTGAGCCGGAAGATCGACGTGGAACTCGGAATCGTCCTTCAGGCAAGTACCATCTATGATAGTGCGGTATCAGGTACAGCAGTGCCCGTATCCTTGACTCTAGATGATACTACTATAGATGCCACTACTAATAGATGACTGAAAGGGTTATTTTGTCAGGTTATTGATAATGTCTTGTACTGGTGTCACGATAGGGGTGACGGATGCTTCGAGTTATGCGACACCAGTGCCGGCCGCAGTTAGTTGTTCGGAATTTCGCAGGGTCCGATGCTTTATTGGTGTCGTGGCTGACTCATTTGTGCTACGCGAACAGCAATCACCTCACGTTGCTGAGATCTCATCCCCTTATGTTGCTCTCGAGAGCCGATCTTCATACGTACAACGTTTCCGTAAGGCTCGATCACCAAAAATGCTGAACGCGTGGCTTGTGCTTTTCCCGCGCTTTTCGCCAGCATCGTGGTAGAGGCCAACCCACACTCGCATATGATACTGGTATATTTCATTGCTTTTTCATCGCTCTGCGCATCGGGCACCACTGCACGTAGCAGGGATACTGGTGTACATCCCATGACTGAGGTAAAAACTCAAGTATGCTCACCAGGTGGCAGGTTTGACATTACCCACCCGTTAGAACCGTAGATCCGGGGACCATTCATTTCATCCCCGCAGTTTGCACAGTAGTCCTCCAACTTTAAGTAAATGCTTGAAGCACGCCAACGCAGAAACCCAAATACCAAACCTGACCTGCAGTAACACACAGCAGAAGATGAGCGTATACTGGTTCACAAGAAAGGTAATAACCCCAACATAGTTTTTTCATTTTTCCCATCCGGTCGGCTCGTAGCCGGTTATAACCGGTGCCAAGGTTATGCAGCTATTGATAGGACATGTAATGTACAGATAGGTCGCCTATTAATGGATGATACCCTTCCTCACGTAGGTGCCGTTGTGAGAGGTTGTGCAGGATTTGCATAGTACAGATCCAAGCCAGGAAACATGTCCTACGGTCGATCATGCAGGTTATATGATACGGCTCCCACCCTGTAACATGAGCTACTGTAGGCCATACAAGATCGAGAACAGATTTATTTGCCTTGGAATATCTGAAGCATGGAGTGGGAATTTGACCTATCTGATCTTTCTGATAAAATTGAGTTGCTTGATTTATAGTATCTGATCTGTCCGATCTGTCTGATCTATCTGATCTCTTTGATCTATCCGAGGTGTGCAAGAGTGCTATTAATGCCAAACCTGGTCCGTATCTGATAGTATTCTTCATTGAGTGGTGCTTCGTACGCTTCTGATTGCACTGGCGCTTGTTCAGGCCAACTCCGCCGAAGAACTTCCAGAAGCTCTACTGGGGGCGGTGAGGCTCAACGGCTTCGGAGTAGAGGACCCAGTCCTCCAGAGGAAGCTCTATCCGTCTTGAGGTCAACGGTCCAGCAATTTTTGTATGCCGATGCCCGCGTCGCCGGCAGTAGCTCTACACACCGTAAATGGCTCCCCTCTCTCGGTGTCGGTGTCCGTGGTGTTAATTTAATGTAGTAATAAGCACCATTGTCAGTCAGTGCAGCGAGATGACGCTGCCTGCTGGGTGCAGGTTAAACAGCCCGACGAATCGTATCCCCCTTTGGAGGAACGTTTCAAGTTGGTTTTTAAGTTCAGGGTACTTGTAAACAATTTTCCCCTTGGTTATGGTGATACAATACGGAAATACTCGTACTACTGCAAGTTTTTGGGCCCTTAATAATGGAGATTTTGTGGTTTGGAGCACAGCCGGTTCATAATGGTTGGAGCCGTGGCGAATCTGTATAAAGTAAAGAAACACAATTTTGTGTGACTACAGTAGGGAAGGGTGTTGTACGATGCAGAATAATGCAATTATTTTAATTTCGGTGGTATGTTTATATTGTAGTGTTCCTTTGTCTTCGGCTCGAAGGCCGTGAGCGTGTTGTAAAGTATTGTCAGGGTCGATCGAGGCGAGGTTGTGCCTTGGTGAGCAGTGCCTGTATCGCGGTATCATCCCACCTTAAAAAACAGTGCTACTATCAATAGTATACCTGGTATTGCATTGTCCTCGACGGGCGATGCCATCAACACTCACTAAAGGGGCACAATAACTGCATGGGCTACACGTATGATGTCACTGCTGTAGGGGTGCAGAACGTGGAGTAGGTCTTCGAGATGCCGCAGGATGGTGAAAGCACTCGCGATTTGAGCAGATTAGGATAACCCGCGGGTCGCTTTGGGTGCGTCTCGCTTGTTTGCCCTGGTATTCTCTGAAGACGAACGGGAGTGAGGCAATATTTTTACTCTGACTGTTACGATTGATCCCCCCCCCAGAGACAAGCGTGAAGGTGTAGCGGTACGTCGAATTACCACTGCGGGGTTGTTGGCGGCTGGGTTGCGGGCTTGAAAGGAGGCAGCACGTACGTGCAATGCCATGCCGAGGCAAAATAGCTGCGTTTTGACGCGGCTCGGTGGACTCTTACCAGGTATTTGATTGGCATTCAAAAGCATGAAGGCCTCTGCTCTGGAGATGTGACGCGAGAAGGTCTCGAGCAGGGCTCCACACATCATGTCTCCAGCACTGGCAGGGGAATCTCTTGACCCGAAGCATACGGTTTGACAAGCAGTGGACGGTGGTCCCACGTTCCAAAGGAGCAAAAGCACGTTCAATGCCATCACGCGACGGAGAAAGTAGTGGCGTTTCGACGCGGCTCGGCGAACTCTACGTAAATGATTGGCATTCAGAAAGAAAAATGGCCTTCGCCTTGGTGAACATTCGGTGTATACAATATATTGGCACTCGAATCTCGTGACCCGAAACATACGAGTTGGCAGTAGTAGGCAGCACGCGTTTTGCCATGCAGACGCCAAGTAGTGGCGTCTTGACGCTACTCGGTGAAGGGTAATTGGTGGGTACTTGTAAACATGGAAGATTTCACTTGGGATTGGACATGATGAGCGAGAAGAGCTCCTCACATCCGATCTATAAGTACGTGCAGGCGAGTCTCGTGACCCAAAGCATACGATTTGACCGCTCGTAGTTGACACTACAGCAGTAGTCCACAAAGAGACAGCCCCAAAAGACTTGACGTGCACTGCCGCCATGGAAAGGCGAAAAAGTTGTGGCTTGACGCGGCTCCACGAACGCTAATTGATTTGGTATTTATAAACATGAAGGCCTGCGCACTGGGCAGGAGACGCGAGAAAGGAATCCCACGCTGAGGCTAAGGGTCTATATCTACTGCCGGCGAATCTCATGTCCCCGAAGCATACGATCTGGCAGCAGTCCCACGTTCCATATGTAATCTCGCCGCAATACGGACTCTGTTTAGGCTTCATAAAAAACAACAGCGTAAACAACAAATGTTGCTACCGTAATATCGTGAGAGAACTCCGCACGAACAACGTCCACACAAACATATCGCAAAAACCAATACCAGGTACAACTGTAGTACTGCTTCATACCCCAGCGATCGCGACACACCAACCGACGCAAGGTCGAACACGTGCTATTAATAGCAGCTACTACTATTCATGAAGCCGATCGCAAACCCTAAGAACCATTCGATATTCACAGGCCGTGATAGACGAAAAATCATGACGGCGCGCCGATCGATCTCTTTCCCGCGCGGTCGGTGCGCTTTTCATCCCCACCACTGGCAACTTCCTCGTGCATCTCCTATGGCTACAAATGACCGCATCCCACCGGAAACCAAACACCAGTAGTGGTGATATCGATAATCTTGTTTAAACTAAACCACACCGCGCCCTGTATGCGTGAAGAGCCGAGAGGCGGTGTCGACAAGAAATCCTGGTGTGCTGCTCGTGAAAATTCAACAAACAGCAGGACTAAGCCCCCCCCCCGTATATAATTTATCACACTGCGCGGTACAAGAACATAAATACCGGTATTCGTACACAAAAACGCGGCGACATTACGCCCCGCGCGAAAAAAAATCGGGAACAGCTACAAAAACGACGGAACCACACAGGCACCCTTTCTCTAATGTACACAGCCAAGCAATTGTGAATCGTCGGGGGGTAGGAGGAATGCAAACGGCGTGGCCCCGCGCTACTATCCCTAGGCGTCGCTCTCTTAGCTCTCCTCGCTCTCCTCGAACCTCCCGTGGTTGAGGTTAGACCTTGCCAAGCAGAGCCAAAGGCGATCGGTCCCGGTGGAGGTGTAAATAATCGGCGTTCTTGCTGGGACAAAGAATGCAACCCCGCCGCAGAGTTTCTGGCGGCTGGTACCGTCGCAAGCGAAGCCGGTACCAGTGAGGACTATGGCTAACGCCGCCACCGATGCCGGCTCGGTGGAGTATTCCTGGTGGGGTGGAATCTGCGCCGACACACGCATTGTGGATGATACATGAGCGGGGGGGGGGGGGCATGCAAGCCGCAAACGTGCATCGTGTATTGTTGAACTCCGAAACGCCTTTGTCGGCAAAGGGCGAGGAGAGGTTTCATCGCGCATGCCCCAGCACGGCTACCCCCATCGACGTAATGAATCCTTCTGTGGGGTCTTGGTGCGGGCCCCGTTTACTCAAGTTTGCGACATGGCCGACGACCACACCATCTACTGTAGGACAGAGTTCCGGAATTCAAAACTCGTACGACACATAATTGGTATGGTGCCCCGCATCATCAGACGTCCAAGTCGATCCACCATAACTTGGTACAAAAAAAGCAGCGTACTCCATGAATATCGAACGCAGAAAACGCCATACGTGGCGATACAGATGGGCGTGCAAGAACTTGCCATTAGGTTGGTGTACTATTAAGAAAATTACGTGTTTCCGCTTGTGGTACACTATTAAGCGTCCAACTGGTAACTGCGGTCCGAACACTCCTCAAGAGTCAAACGTCCGAGTCATTGCGCATCGTCGGGGGGCTGCCCAATGATCAAACAAACTCACCGTATGAACTTTAGTCGAGGGTTTTACCATTTCAAGTTTTCCTACCCACGAACAAGCGCAACCTGTCAGGGCTCTCTGCTTAGAGCTCGATACTAAAACAATGCGCATGTGTACTACTAGTACTCACACCGAGTGAGGAAGGATAGTTTCTCACTACTCGTACTGGTCAACGGTTGACAGTAATCGAAAGTACTCCAAGCCACGCAGTTTTTAGTAAAAGGGGAACTCCCCCACGCTATGCATGATTTTCCGCTCACCTCTATGTCGAGCATCTCGAAGTCCTTGATTGGGGGCGTATACCTGCAGCAGAAATCGTCCACGATGACTGGCTGCACAATGGGAGGGGCACCCATGCAATACGTAAGAATCTCGCACAGCAGCGGCACGTCGCGGTGCTTCGGAGTCAGCGCGACGCGCACTACGTTGTCCGACCGAGCCATCACCTGCAACAAAAATACAAGGTTTAAGGAGAGGTAAGGCAAAAACCGCGCGAAACGGAGGGTTTACCTTAGAGTTTTGAGGGAAAACACGTGGAAAAAAAAAAAAAAACAATGACTCTCGTACCCCGCTGGGAGCAGGTGCGAGATAGACAGCTACCACTATGCTTCATGGTACAGATGGCACCGATGGCACCGATGATACCGGTGGTACCACGAAGGCTTGCTCAGCGTCGTCATAGCTTCTAGGAACAGACAAGCGACGACCGTCGTTCACCATCGCTGACAGTTACCGTGCTACCGTGCCGATTGCCTTCGGCAGGCGAGGCTGTGCCTGTATAACTCCCAAACTTGAAAGCATTACAATGACACAGGAAAACAGGTAGCGGTCTGATATCTACCCAATCAAGTCGGCAAAAACAAACTACATTGTATTTACAATGTATCTATCAAAAACTATCGTTGAAAAAGACAAACATGTAGTCTGCAATTACTTAACACTGATAGCAGAGAACATGCAACATGATCATCAGTGTTACCATGGTTAGGAAGGCGCTGCAGCTGCGGACGTGGACGACCGCATCTCTGGCAAGTTGGTGCGGTCGTGCGAGGTCTGTACGAGGCCCGTGCCCAATGTCCCCAAGTGGGAGGCATAACAAGGCTGAGGCTTTCGCGACACGTTACGGCTTCACCGAATTCAAATGCACGTATCTGCCTTTTGGTTTCCTGCAGACCATGCCCATACTAAAACCCCTTTTGGGGGGACGGACTACATACGAACATACTCACATATTAGAGTACATACTAACATGTTCGAGGTATCAGAGTACATTTGTTACACAGTGAATATCAGAGTGACTTGATTGGAGTGACTGCAGTGATTTAATTACAATGTCAATATTAGATTCGAATGAAGTGATCGTCATGTTTTTTTTCGGGGTAGAGAGAGGGTTAAGGTTTACCGGTCGCAGTGGCCTCTGTGCCCACCTCATGCTTGATAAAGGTGCCGTTGAAGACTTCACAGAGTTCTTCATTGCGTTGCGTATTTCCAACTTCACGATTGAATTGAATGCATTGAACGTGCTTGCGTCTGCAGTACAAAATGTGAAGAATATCACACGAGGTACATATTCGTACCAGCAAACGTAATCGCGTTCCCGTTGCTATCGACAACCAGGAGAGGAGCCCGCACGACCGAGCCACGCCTGGGGACCATAGCACAGTCCACGCAAAACGATGGCTGCAAAATCCGTCCTGCATCGGTATGCTGTCATTTACTAATACGTAGCAGTATATACGGAGGGCCGTGCAGTTGGGCGAAACCTCACCTCTAAAATATCTCCCTTGAGGTACGCGTGCGGCTCGTTAGCAGCCATGAAGAAAGACTCCCCTTTCCCCATTCTGAGGTAGTTAAGAAGCAGAGGCATCATGATTCCGATGTCTCCGGGGTACTCCTCCGACAGCCGTAAGATCAATTCCCTCAGCTGCGGGTTCAGGCAAGAGAAACAAAACTCGTGTCAGCAAGCAGGTACTGGTGCTCTGGATGCAGCAGGTCGGTCCTGCAGTACTGTCCGTGTCGGACTTTGTAATACGTGTTCATAATTTCATAGACCCAAAAACAACACCCCTAATAATATGCGCTTCTGAACGACATTGTCGGTCCAGTACGACAGCCAATACGTAGCCTAGCGCACCCGCAGTGGGAGAAAAGCGGCATTTGCTTTCAATAGACGGGTTAGGCGATATTCTTACTAAGCAGCACAAATTACACATACACGCCTCTTCAGGCGCTTAACTCGTACCATGTATTTAATGCTTTCATAGAATTGGTTGACCCCTGAGGCGTAAACCGAACCGGGGCCATATATTTCATGCCTTCACAACTTTGGTCGGCCCCCAAGGCGCATGCTGAACCAGGGCGAGTAAAGCATAGATCAAATAGCATGTCAGCCCTTTTCCTATTACAGCAAGTTCTAGTACACACTTATCCCAAGTAGTTTTTTACTCGAGAATTGTAAAATCGTGAGTACAGAGTACTATTACGGGGGACCAAGGTAAATAGGACCTACGGTACACACAAAAACTTATATATTTATCTATTTTTACCAACAATAGTTGGTCCTACTTATTATGGCCCCCCGAAACAAAAGAGTTATGCAGCAACCAAACACCCAAACACCGTCCGTTCTTCTCTAGTCGAAGCCACGTAACCACCATCCACTGGCTTTCATTCCTTCACGCGGACGTGCCCTTACCGCGTGGTCCTCTCTAGCGCTGCGGACCCCCTTCATGTCCACAAACGACTTCGCCGAGGAGGACCATCCTCGGCGCAAGAACGAAGGGGCTGGCCCCCGCCCCCTTGTCATACAGGCCGTTCCCGCACTTTGCTTCCCCACAACAGGCTGCTGCTTGTCCCATAGAGCAATGCCCTTGACACTGTCGTGGCAGCTACCGCCGCTAGTGCTTTGGGGGCGAGCGCAATCGTCCTCAGTGTGCAAGTCTTCCTGGTCCGTAACTCCGTCCACTGTGTCATCGCTCCCACCGTCCGCCAAGGTTATCTTCCTGTCGATCTCGCTCAGCTCTTCCCGGTGAATTTCCAGCACCGCAACATCGCCGCAGTCGCCGCCTTCGCTGATAGTGCGGTCCGTATGGCGCTGCTTTCGGCTGCTTCTTCTTCCGAGAATGTGGTCAGTGATGCGGCCGCTCGACAGGCTGCAGTTACCCTGGCCGGCGAAGTTGAAACCATCGTGACTGCTGTCGTCCCCGAACGAGTCCGGGGAGTGTCTGTGCTCCTCGCCGCTGCCGCAAAGACTCTGATCGCCAGACACTTCCGAGCCCGACAAGCGCTCGAGCTCCAACCGCTCCACCAAAGCAGCGACCTGATGTCGCCCGGAAGCCACACGCCATAGAGATATTCATGTACTTGTAGGGTGTGGGCTTAAGAAATGTGGAAAACTAGTAAAAAAACCGCTGTGCATCCTGGGGATTCCCCGAGAGAAGACACGCGTTCCTCTGGGTGGTCAAGGCGGACAGAAACCCTAAGAGAAGTATAGCTACTTTAGCACAACAGCAACATTGTAGGGTTTTTCGTTGTCCTTGGAGCAAAGGACGTACAGCCATCACGTTCGTATGGTATGGAAAAGAACAATGTTCGCTGCCAATATTACTATTTGCCTGCTTTCCAGGCACCACATATTCTACTCTATCGATCTAGCAGAACGGTGACGATCGTTTCGAGTTCGCAATATACGTTGGAGGCTGCGGCGGAATACACTATTTACTCACATCGTACGTTTCGAAGGTTTCGTACGG
The DNA here is from genome assembly GCA_031763025.1 of Macrocystis pyrifera. Taxonomy (NCBI): domain Eukaryota; class Phaeophyceae; order Laminariales; family Laminariaceae; genus Macrocystis; species Macrocystis pyrifera. The sequence continues at coordinate 15,485,497 of JASSKH010000009.1, forward strand.
AATGCGCGTGGCTAGCTTTACGGGGGCACTGCGGCCACAACTTCCATCGAAACGATCCCCGGTGATCTCACGAATGCTGCACGCTGATTTCGCCCCTCGACAGTCTGCGCCTTTATCGCCAGCATTACAGACCTGTTTCACGAACAGACATGGCACTTTTGGCCACATACATCATAGGGTCACCTTCATTTACGAAGGAGGCGTGTTTACCTGGGCGGTAACGACGTCTGTGTTGGCGGTAACGAACGCTCGGAACAATGACCGAAGCGCTTCCTCCTCGTGCGCCTTCACGCCTGATGTACACGATAACGCCTGGGCAGTGGCCTCGACCCCGATCGCAGCCCGAAGCTCAGGGTATGCCTCGAGGTTGTTGACTGTTCGGATGCGTGGGCAAGCGGTTTCGGGACAAAAAAATCACCAGGAGAGGGCTATCAGCCAATACTCGCAGTAGACTGAGCACCTTGTACAGTAAAACGCGGTTAGCGTCGATGCGGGCTAAGTGTAGAAGTGGTAAAATATCCATTAAAAAATTGCAAGCAGATTGACCAGTTTTGTTCGCGACCGTGCCGGCTGGGTAATTCAAATAGTGTTGATCACTCGAGCATCATTCTCGCGTCAGGCAAAGGCTGCCGCGTGCGTACGGTATGTCTGCCTTCAAAGAGAAGTCAGCGAGCTCTTCTCTATGGCAACAGGGCTAAAACAGGGCAATAACTCGCAAAAAATCCGAAACTTCGGGCAGAACAGGCCTTCGCGGGAGAAGAGCGATGTGGACCGTTAGCCCATTATTTGGAAGGTGCTTTGATCCTGAAGAATTCGTCGCGCCAACCTATGGACATATCTTAGGTACTGTAGGTAGTCATACCAACAGCTCGTCGTGCATCGGGACCTTGAAAGGAAGCGCTATTTCCCAACAATTTAGTGCACAGATCATGCTCCTTTCATCCAGCAAAACATCAGCCCATCAACAACCAACAGCACACCGCCGCCGTTTCCGGCGAAACCTCACACAAAACCGCCGAAGGAGGCGCAAACAAGGCATGCTATTACGGGGGACCATAGTTAATAGGACCAAATATTGTTAGCAAAATAGGTAAATATATAGGTTTTTATATGTACCATAGGTCCTATAAACTATGGACCCCCCGTAATAGTCAAAATAATGGAAGGAAAAGGTACCATACCGACTCGAAGAAGAGCTACATGACAGTACCGCACATGGCCGACCCATTTTGATGGCTTGGTGGCGACTGTGGTGGGGACTCACTGATTTCCCGGAAAGGCCGGAAGCCGCAGAGGCCCTCGAAATCGGATAGCGCTACAGCCATCTCAGGCTTGTGGTTGTCGTCCTTGTAGAGGTCGGGTCGCGTCGCGTAAAGACGCTCAGCTAGCTTCTTGTCGGGGTGCGCCTGTCGCCAATCGCCAAGGGTATACACATCGGTAGGCATGTGCGTACAAACGAACGCGGCAGGTAATTGCCGACATGCAAGAAGACGGTTGATATATCGTACTGCTTTGTAGGCGTGCTTGAGAGCTAAACCGCGGTACCCGCGATGGCACGACTCACTCCACGTCGTTCGTTTCACGGGCACAGCAAATTAGTCCTCATAAGCAATAAATACCGTGTGCAGGTACCGCTGACGGTGTGCACAGGGTGTTTCCCAACCGAGGGTTGGGATACCAGGCACGTCTTGGTGATAGGGCTGTCTCAAACAAGGGAGGTCACGGTACAGCACATTTGTTCGTTGCATTGAAAGGGTGTGGGTGGTTGTACATCAACTATTAATAGGATGATATTATGTGTCTTTCGTGTTTTACTGTTGCCATACCTGGTACGGATTACTTTACTGTTGGTAAAATGTTTCTTTATTGCTGCGGAGCGGAGCTAACCTGAATGCTGAGCGCCTTATTAATGGAAAGGACCTTGAACATAAACGGCAAGTCTCCCACATTCTCCTGATCCCCCAGGTAGTGCGGGTAGGTTTCCAGCAGCTCAATCAAAAACATCCCCGGGCCCTCCGGAGAACCATACAGCCTGGCGAGGGAAAAAAGGCCGAGCTAAGGGCGAAATTCTAGTACAAAATAAATGTAGCGGTATGTCTCAAGCTATTGATTCAGCAGGACTGTGCATATAGCAGCTCATAAGTGGGCCAACCAGCAGCGTGGAGCAGGCCCGACCTCTTCGTAGGCAAGGAAGCGGCACCAACAAACACCGACAAACGCACTTCTCTAGAAGACGATCAACCAACCCTTTTCGGGACAGACTCATGCGACACTGTTTCGTAAACGCGGTTCATTGCTCCTGTTCTGACGCATCAATCACCGTATCTTGAACCCCCACCCTGTATATGCTTGTGTGAAGAATAGTGGACTCAAAACGGCAACCATGCCGCACCTGCCTTTGATGTGCACTACTGTAATGTGCACTATCAATAATACATTTGATGTGCACTGCAGTATCGCCCCCTTGCCGGGTAAGAGCGTTGAGCGAATTATAGTATAGATGTACCACCTCATGGCAATATGGCAACACGGTCACTCTCTACCTGCGGAGCTATTTGCCTATTATCATACTCTCATACTCTCGTTCTCTCATACGCTCATACTCGCATACTCTCAGGTCGAAAAACAACCGTCACCAATCAAAAACAACAACCGTGATGTACATTTGCTTCTCATTGGTCCAATGGAGTACGCCGTCACAGCGCGTGGCCAATTGTTGAACAGTTCAGAGTACTGTAGTTGGTAGTGTGCAATACTGCTGTGGTGGACCATTACTGTAGTCGATCTCGTGCCATTATCCACGGCACAGGTCGATTCACAATACGCACATAAACGGCTACTGGCGTCTACTGCTGTACTACAGTAGGTGCTGCATAGCACTAAACTACTGTACGTCGTATAGTACAACATACTCCGAATATAACTTCCGCAGCCAAGGGCTGTCGGGAAAAACAAAGCATCCTACATACCAGGTACCAGGTACGGCTTTTCCTCGTGGGCATCAACTATCTAACCCCCGCGCAGATGTATAGATGGCTGACCAACGTTTCGGGTGTGGCCGTGCCACATGTTCTGAACTGTGCTGGCGATTGGTCCCGACATATGATGTGACGAGGCACAGGCGTCTGTTTTCCTCGAGTAACATACTATCAACATCTGTACTGGCTGAGCCTCGAGCTTACGGCTGCTGCACTCACAACGTGCTTCAAAAGCAATCCTCACGTAGATCACCAACAAAATGTGCGCTACTGCTATACTTCGCATGGACCTACGAACTTCAGGTCAATCAAAGTACAGTGGCATATATCTGACCGTTTGCTTCTGCTACACTCCGTATAGGCCATGTGACAACGAGCTTTAGGTCGATCGAAGTAGGATATACACATCCAAACGTTTCGGTCCGGCGCGCAGAACATTCCCGTGGCTCACCCATGTAACTCGTGTACCCCCTCGTTCCCGTCCCGCATGACTCGGCTGGGGCCGTTCGGATGCGTCCCCATCCAAAGCTCTGCGTACGTTTCCTCTTCATCGACGTTGAAATCTGCGTCTTCCGTCTGCGGACGAATAAAGCAACGTTTATGGCAACATTTTATGTATACGTATATTTGTCAAATTTTCGTACTTTTGCCAACTTTTCTCTTCGCACGAGCACTTTTAGGCAAAACAGTAAGTACACGGGACACGGGAAGCCCTGCCGGACACATTGGTGTAGGTCTCGGCGCGATCCGTGCACTCTGAAGCGCGTGGCAGGCGCCCAAGTTTTTTTTCCGGCGGGAGTGGATAAGACGATTTCCCTGGTTTCAGTGAAGAGGCCTTATTTTGTACGTACGTATCGGTACATTGTCATGCTCTCTGTTTTTTCTCCCCCCCGGCTCTCATGAATGAGCTGTGAGCACACAGCTCAGGCATATACCAGGTACACAACAGACAACATGCACAGATCCCATCGTTCCAACGCTGCCGCCCACACGCCGTGCGTGTTCGGCACGCCCATGTGCGCAGTGTTGCTGCGGTTGGTTGAGTTTGTTGGAGCCTGCCGTCCGCATTCCACGGTCTGTTTTTTTATCCTTATGTACCCAGGATCACGTACAATATCCCTGTACATTTTTTTTGGGTTGTTGCAAGGAGCACAGACCACCGCCTAGAGAACAATGCCCACAGCAGTGCACAGAGCGTGCTTACCTCCAGCTTCCTACAGCACCACAACCAACCCTGCTGCCCAGCAGCAGCAGTGGGCACACCTTGCGCGTGTGGACGATCGTACTGCGGCCCATTCGTACTGCAGCGTTCGTACGAAATATACTTATAGCAGTACTACAGCAGCAGTAGTTCTGATTGCAGTGTGTCCTACATTGCTGGCCGATAGGGACGACACCTGTGACCACGGCTTGTCCAGAAGATCGTCTAGGGTAAAACCTCCTACGAGTGGGCTGGAAAGTAAAAGTGATGATGAAAAAAAAAAAAAAAAAAAAAAAAAGAGCCAGCTGAAAGGAGATCAGTACACGTACGTTCCTCGCGTTGTATTTTACAGAAGTACTGCTGAGTATGCAGTCATACCTGTACAAGCTACTCTACTGCAGTATTGTAGGAGATCGTGCAAAGTGTTTTAGATTATTGCGTAAAAAACACGACAAGCCAGTTGTACGACCACTGTGTTCTAGCGTACACGTTTATACTGCGCTGGATATATAACATTTTCGTTTCCGAGGTTCGACTCGCACCATCCACGTTTTTTTTATTTAGTTTCACTTTTGACTATTTTTGTATCAGGACTACAACAGAGTACTACAGCAGTAATAAAAATAATACATTCGTCCACACCTGGCTTTTCTGAACGTATAATATGGTAGTCTAAGAGTGCATGTTACTTGTGTGTTTTAGCCCAAATTAAAGAGTTTGGGCGCGCTTGCGTGTGGCGTGCGTTCATACCTCAACATTTCACAGCTACTCCGAATACTTGGGAGTAAAGCAAAGTATGTTCGAGAAGATACTGCTGCTAATATTACCGTAGGTACTTCGTACACTCGCAGTATTTCGGGGTTTTTGTACTCGAGATACTGCGAGTACTCGCAGTATTTTGAGGTTCTGTAGATACTACTGCGTATATTTTCTTCGGGCTTCCGTACGGCGGGTACTACAAGTATACCAGTAAAGTACTAGTCTATAGCAGTATTTCGTCCGTTGGTAGTGTTCGTACTGCTGCTTCTTCTGCGAGACTCAGTACTCGCAGAAATGAAATACCCTCAATATGCCCAGTATACTTCGAGTATGAACTATACTTCAACCGTTTGTGCACCGTGTCCACAAGTCTCAGGCCCAGCGTTCGGCACAAAACACACCCAGATAGTCCCACGCGAGTGGGAGTTGGAGCAAACTACTTTCGCTGGAGACAACTTGAGCACTCAGAGCAGTCTGCCAGTAAATTTTCGATATAATATTATGCATGACGGCGAATGCTCTCAGTATCTCGAGGTTCTATTCTGTACTGCACATATATTGCCTTCACCTCAAGTATTTATTTCGTGTTTCGATATTACTGCGGGTACATACTTTAAGCAACCTGTATTCTCGGGCTTCGGTACTGCTCACACTCTCATTACTCTCAGTATTTGGGCCTTCTCAGTACTCACAGTATGTTTTGCCGCCAGTACTCCAATACTCTGAGTACTCGGACTACGATATGTTCTCGAGCATGTACCTGTGAAACCTTGATATTATACCCTGAGCACCAAGAAACTTTTATTTTGGGGGAACATTGTAGTACCAGTATGTATGTGCTGCACCTTATTACTCAGCCGGTCACATTATGGCGCAACCTCGACCTCGCGCAACTTTTACGTACTTATTATTTTACGGATCCATCGCCGCGAGTCAGCTGGATCAATATATCTCCACTCTTACCGATACCCTGCTATTATATATTATTATTGTAGTAATGATCCCACACACTAATTCCGCGAACAGCAGCATAATATAGTCTGTCCTCAAAAATATGTTGTGTGTGTTCTTCACGTTAAATGATGGGTGGGTGCAGATGCTACTTCCACAGTCTAAACAAGTGTGCAGGGTTTCATACGAGTACGAATATTATAATTTCGCTCTTGCGCCACTCCCCTATTAATACGGCACCTCCCGGAGGGGAACCTTGTAGCTTTTATACATCATGACAAGAGTATAGCAAGATTTGACTGGATGATCAATAGAAGCAACATGGTGAAGACGACACAAACTGTGCAGTGCGTCACATCGGTGCTCCCCTGTCTGTGCCGTTGCACGCAGGCAAGGTTGTGTGCATACTTGCATACCCTGTCACACGGTTGCTAAAATAACACACCCCCCTTAGATGATTTTCCTTCAGAGCCGATTTTCACCATAGAATGGGTGGCACACAAACCGAAAACCGCAGCTGTGAAAAGAGCTCGTGGAGACCTCGCCATAGACGCACCGCTCGGCGTTCGCCTTTGTACTCTTCCCGCTGTCGATAAAAACACCTGCCAGCTACATATAGTGTATAGTCTGTAATATCACTACTGCTGTAGTCTCAGTGGCATTTGTCCGAGGGGGTGTTACCTTATCACACGCGTTGTACGGTACGCTGTACTGATACTGTTACTGCTACCACTGAACTGTACCCGCGAACCCCCATATCCACCGGGGAGGTTGCCGTAAGACCTCCAGCCAAGACATCACAAAAAATTACAAAAACAAAACAAGGTTTGCCGCAATAAAAATACGCAGGCAATCGTCCCTGGGACAGCACTATAGTACGCTGTGGAGCCTAAATGTAGAAAAGCCATGAGGCAGCGAGAGATTACCCCGCCTGTGCTACCAGTGCCATAGGGTTGTAGAGAACATCACACAAAGCATCACACTAAGCACACTAACACTATTAATAATTCGATACGTACAGGGTACGTGCAGCCAGTCGTAGAGCACAGCCGTAGACCTCTGCACTGCGAACTACTGAAGTTCGCCAGTGCGAAAATGGCTAGGCTCCGAATCCAACTTTTAAAAGTTTGCTTCCAACAGGTGGGTGCAGTCGTAAGGTTAGGTTCCACACTTCGGACAGGCCAGATAGATCATTCAGATCATTGATTCTCACAGTTCATGATCTAGATCATTCAGGGCATATTTTTTGCTGATCTGTATGATCTAGCTCATGATGCCGGGTGGGAGCTGTATGATAATCTGCATCATCTACAGTAGGACGTGTTTCCTCTGTACCATGAACAGATAGATCTTGCACAGCCTCTCACAATGGCTGGCAGGTGAGGAACTAGATCATGATGTATCTGTCGATGATCTATTCATAGATCATGATGTATCCGTAGATTATATATCTGATATGCCAGAGGTGTGAAGGGGCGGATGGTCAAAACGGAGTAGTTCGCCAGATCGCCATCCAAAATGAAAATCGGACGAAGACAGACAGCAACAAACGACGGCTGCTTACCCTTAACGACCGGCTTCAATGTCAATCTCACGGCAGGGGAATGTTACGTAAGCTACACGGACAAACCACATGTATTGCGCACCTTTTTGAGCTGCGCCACCATGCTGTCAGACCCACCCTTCCCCCAAGCGTACCGCTGGATAGCGGTATGTAGCCGCCGCATGCCCCGGGAACAATCTGCAGAAGCAACAATAGCAGCAGCAGCAAGCAGCGGAAACACCGTAACAAGGAGATAGATATCGCGCATCAAACCGAAAACAGCGTTCGCCTCGTAGCATGACCTCGACTGTTGTTGTCTGCAGGAGACCGCACATGCAGCACGCAAGTACAGCCGTTGTTATGGTATACACAAACAAAATAAGTCCATGTCGGCGCTATTGTCCTTCCTGTGGTACCCCCTCATGGAGGCGTTACTGGCCCTCTGGAAAGGAGACCGTCTCGCCCCTGCTCTGGAGACGATGCCAGGGCGAGGCAAGCAGCAGCCTATCCGAGTAAAATGCGGCTATTGTTTACCTACTCCTGTGTTTTTCGCGCGTAATATTTGTATTGTTGATATTGTTTGCATGGTGTCCTCGAATATAATGTTATGGCATTGCCCTGGCAGGAATAGATTACGGGAAGACTTGCCCTCAGAGCAGGACGGGGGTGCAACGAATTTCGTGACGGACGCCAGAAGTCATTTCAATCTTGCACGTCGGCACAGACCAACCTTAGCACCGAACAACCCTAGGGTAGTCCTAACCCTAACACAAAAGCCAACCCCAACCCTTTCATTCGGCAAGAGGCACTATTTTCTGAACAAAACGAGCGGACGAAAGGCCAGCCTCGCGCCAACTAGACAGGCATCCGTCACGAAATTCGCTACATATTTGCCCTGCATTTTGGGCGAGTATTTAAGGGAACGGGTTACGTATTACTTGGGAGAGCTTGTTTGATACCTGGTACCATGTAGTTGATAGGAACACAGGGGACAGGTGAGACATGCATCTCCATCCCTGTCCTCCCAGACACCCATCGCGAGCTGTTTTGGGACTAAAAGTGGTCCTACAGTAGGTCCGTCTCCAAGCAACCGACCAGAGTCAGCAAAAACCAAGGATAGCTCAAGAATTTGCAAAAATCTACAAGGGAACACTCCGTGTCCCCATCAATACGTGGCACAGTAATGGCCTTACAAATGGCGTTGACGGCAGGTCCATAGTCCATATTAGTCACTTTTCAACAATGGGACTTGCCCAATATGTCAAAAGAGTACCATGTACCAGGTATATGTTAAGACCACGGAGGATATTATCCACCCCCCATCCCCGGGTTCTCGTGTGACTCTACTCTAATCTCACAACATATTAATTCGGTGCAGTCAGTTTCGTCGCCATTTTGACACGCTGCAGTAGGCCCTCCGGCTGGCTCGTGGCTTAGCTTCATCTCCACCAGCGTGTGATGCTCATCAGATTGACCGTCCGCACCTTCTCGACGGACGTCTACACCTCGACTCTGGAGTGCTGCAATCGATCGAAAATCGGTCAAAGAAGACGCAAAAAATTGACGAAAAACATCTCCCAACTGAAATTTTGCACGTCATTACCGGACAGCTCCAGCTCCCCATGAACAAGCACAGCCCACGAAAAAGAGTCACGGTCCTCGAGAGCTGCTTAGGGTTAGGGTTAGGGTTAGGGTTAGGGTGCACCAGACAGCAGCAGGCAACCAGAAACGACCCACGAGGTGTTTTCGTGACCTAGAAATTGTCAGCCAGCAGCACGAAGAAGTCGCACAGTCGGTAAATATTTCGTATCACGCGCCGGGTGCGATCAGTAGTATCATCCATGGCTACAGCAGCGACAAATCGCAACCTTTTCCCTCCCGGAATTCCCAAATATTAAGCTGATGCACTCGAAAAAAATTACGATCTCGTGAGAGGTAAGGCATTTTTAGGCTACAAAAGGGAAATGTGGGCTAGAAAGCCCTGGCTTCTTGTTCATCGCAGCAGTTTTCTAACAATCACGAGAAGATGCATCTTGTGTGCAAATCACTTGATCTATTTTCAGTTCATTCGTATATTTTGGCAAAAATTTTACTATTAATACCTACTCCACAACACATTCCTGAGAGTGCCCGCATGTCCTTAAATAATACCAGGTACCACGGTATCAGGTATCAGATACCATGGTAATTGATTGCGCGCAAGAAAAAGCCATCTCTGAGGTCGACCAAACACACCCAATTTGCAAGCAGCTGATCCTTTCGTCGGGCGTGTACACGCCCTGTGATTTTTCTATCATATCGAGATAATATGATAATATCATACCTACGACACCCAATTGTGATCAGGATTACACTGGTGTGGGTAGTTGATCGATATTTCATCCCTATACAAGTAGCTCAGCAGAGCGATACGTTCACATTAGGCGTCGTCGGCAGGACATGGATTCGAATCTCTCTACTTCGAACCTTTCTTTGACAGAAACGCTTGTGCGTGCGTCCCTCAAAACATATCTCCCTGGTTCCCGAGGTATTGAAACGAAGCGGGCAGATCAGCGTACGGCCGTATACGGTACCGACGTCCCAAAAATCCCCGCGTTCAGAGTGAGGGAGAGTGTTCTAAGGATTACCGTGGGCTGGGTAATCGATCGATATTTTACCCCTAAAGCTCACTAGGTACAGTATTACGTATCTCTACACAATCCAGCACACAGATCTTTTGATAACTGGTATACTTTAGTCAGTTGCCGCAGACCCGTAAAAGTTGCGCGGAAAACGCCAACAGGAAATATCATAGTATCCCCTCTTCCCTGTTACGGCGTTACCATTTGTGGAAAATGTCTCCTCATCATACCTGGCAGGCGATATCGCCGGCCCGGCTGAAAAATGCCTCGCCCCTTCGTTCAGAAGACATCCGGCGAGCAAGCAAGCACCTATCACAAAAATGATAGCCTCCAAGCACCTTGTGTGAGTGACCAGAGCAGAGCCAAAGGCAATACCTGCACGGCAGTAGTCGGTCCCCAGGTACATACCGCCTTTGTACTCAACACTGGCAACGACGACTTGACGCTTTTGGTTCCCTGCTCGAGGTCATTTTTTTTTTTTTCGGCGAAAAGTTTGGCTACTCGATCTTCTTGGACGTATGTACGAAGCGTATTCTTGTTTCGGTTCGCAGCCGATTATTTCATGCCTTCTCCGGTGACTGCGGAACTGCCAAGAAGAAGATATCGAATAGCGGCGTCAAAGACCGGTTCAGCGCGTTGTTCACGTGCCGAATCGAGAGTGCGATAACCGCCATCCTTCCGTTGCGCCGCGCGATGCGACTAGTGCAGTCGCTGTTGGTCCGCGCGACGCGAAAGATTTGTACCAGATACACAGCAGAATAATATACCTTGTATCTTGTACAGAAGTACTGTACTGCTGCTGTTGTACCAGGTACCAGGTACAATACATAAAACTATTGTAGATATCTCGCTCTGCTCGGTTGGTACATCCCTGGCCTCTCAGAGCTCTCACTTGGAAATCGCCCCCTTTTATCACTTGCCGGACTTTTCCAGCGGGTCTTTGTTTTCTCCATTTCTCTTGGCACTTTCGTTTTTTTTTCCCTTTGTCTTCCCTCGCTCCGTGTGCGTATGTGTACTTGGAGCACGGCACCGCGGGCGAGCCCGGCGGCGCCGCCGCGGGCGTCAGCGGGTGCTGGCGGGTAGAGGGGGGGGGGTTGCAAGGAGCGCGGTCGCCGCTTTCGTGCCTAGGCGTCGCGTGTGCCTCGAGACACGAGGGATGCATGAATGGGCTCCGTCTGGCCTCCGTTTGTGATTTTGAATAGAGTTTGTACGAGTTTTTAAGGGCCGTTCGGGACTGCAAGATAAGATTCAAGCGGCGCTTATTTTTGCGACCGGGCTGAAGCTCAAAGAGAGAGCTGCGCAGTCTGAGCACCAACATTGTCGAGTTGGCGAACGACGGTCACGGTGAGCACCGGGCTTCACGCGAGGCGGGCGACGGGACTCACTGTAGCAGAGAGTGAGGAAAGCTTTACCCGGACCGAATCGGTGGCGAAATGGTCGCGAGAGGGGCGGGCGGCGTACGAGGCTGAGAGAGCTCTGCTGTTCGTTTTTTTTTTTCTTTTTTTCTTTTTGACCGGTGTAAGGTGTTCTAATCAGGCAGGATATTATCACACGAGAGGGGAGTGGATTTTTTTTTTTTTCCTTTCCGAAATTTTCGGTTTAATTTTCATTGTTTTTGCGGTGCTGCTGTGCCGTGCTGCGCTTTCTATTTCGTACATACGAGTACAGACATAGAGCATATCAAAAGAAGAAAATAAGTACCCCACCTGGGGTATGTACGTACGTACGACATGTGGGCGAGCGTAGCGGAAAACCGTATGTGGCGTGCGAGCTGTTTTTTCTCCTGAAGCAAGGTGGCGGGACTCTTGGCATGATCAAGTCGCCAGTTTGCAACTACAATAATAAAAAAACTATATTCAATCATGGACCTGTGTCCGCTTCGCATAATTTGATGTACTTTTCCTTCCTGAACGAACGCCTTCTATATACTACAGCTGTACCAGGTATCTATTAGAGCAGTAATAGAATACCGCCTGTGCGGTGTAACACCAATATCATAGCATCGTAGCGACAAAGATTGGCGTACGAAGCAAGCAAGATCAAACCCGTTTGATACCTGGTACTAGTGGGGAGAGTGGGGAAGGGAGGGGAGGAGAGACGGTCTGCCCAACAGACTGACGCCTGGGTATGGCCATCATCGTCATGATGCGCTCCCTTCTTTGGGACCCAAGGAACTAGCATGACGCCTGTCTCTATCCCCCCCGCCCCTGTTTGTCCTTTTTTGTCCCTTTTTTTCTCCTGTACTTTCCTTTTTTTCTCTATTTTCTTTTTTTCCCGTTTGCCCCGCTTTGTCTCTTTGTCTCTCTGCATCTTCCTTTTTGCTTTTTGCTTTTGGCTTTCTGTTTTTTCTTTTGCTTTGCTTCGTCGTATTCCTTTTCGTTGCGTTTTTAGTCTACGTCGAAATAGTTTGTTTTTGTCTTCCCTGGTGTTCTTGGTAGCGAAGTATATTAGTTTGTTTTTGGTTCTTATCTCTGTTCTACATACACCCCTCGCGTAGCTTGCGAGCCTGCAATCTGCGTATTATCTAATATGTGTCCTTTCTTGTTTTCTTGCTTTTCTTGGTTGCTTTTTTTCTTCTCTCTTCCCTCTTTGATTTTTTTTTCTTTCGGTTTCGATTTCGATTTTCGACGTCGAGTTGTGCTGTCATCCTGTCATGCATTTTCTTGCTTGTGGGTACTATGCGGTCTTCTCGGTTTCGGTGGCGATGTGGCGATGTACAGCGTACGGCATGCACCTGATACGTACACGTGCGCGGACCTCACTTTTTGTTTTTGTCTGGCGTGTATATACGCTGTAGATGTGCTTCAGTTATGACGTGTATTATTCCAACTTTATTTCTTATTATTTCTTATTTCCGGAGGTACTCTTCCACTCCAGAGTTACTGCTGCTGTAGTTAGCGAAGCTTGTCCCGCGACCACGGACTGCATTGGATGTATTGTTGTGGTGATCAGTAAGTCAGAGAACAAAACAAACTATCTGAAAATAGCATGGAGTAAATAAGACACACCTGGTACCAGGTACGAGGTAAAGTAGAAAATCCTCAGGGGATTACGTCAACCAGCCGAGACGAGAGGTCTCGAATCGCAACAGGTAATATGTACGGCATCAAGTACCCAGGGTATCATGTCCGAGCTCTGCGTATCCGTGATATCTACCATGTATATCATCCCTCGTTATTAATAGCACTGCAAAAGAAAGCTATGACAAGCATCATGTGCCATACTGATATCAAGCTGGTCTTACAGCAGTAGACGTATTATTAATAACAGCTATTATAACCCTACTGTAAGTACCTGGTATGTATCTGGTACCAGGTACACCACAGCAGGAATCAATAACAGACAAAACAGTAGTAGTACCAGGTATTATATACTGCAAAAATTAAAACAGCTGTCACTCCCACTCCTCTCACCTCTCACACTTCACGTTAACTTAATATGACATAAAAGACAAGGATAAACAAACGACTGCCGCTACTGCCTGCTGCAATACCTGAACGTTTCTTTTTTTCCATCGGCCGCCCGCGACAAAGGCGTCACGAGATCACCGGTGAGCGGGCAGGGAGACTAAAAAAACGAAAACAAAACAAGCACATCTACCATCTGCTACTACGCACGGCTAAAAAGAAAACCAGCAGCAATCGGAGATTAGAGTCGGGGGAAAAAAACTCTCCACAGACTCAAGACAACTGAACAAGCATACCAAAATCCTCACTGCAATACTGCAATGTACCGCAGCAGCATGTACACATTCGTACACTCGTACAGCTAACACTATAATAGCCCCTTTACTTCGAAGTATATATAAACAGAGTGTAGTCTTGCATGGATCAGCGGGAAAACTTACATACCTGCTGGTACTTCAGTTGTCCGCAATTATGTTTCTCTATAATAATACTGCTGCCGTTGCTGCTGTGTCTTGTACTGCTCGTCGCGCTATGTTGGCGTGAGACTGAGGGCGTATTGGGGGAACCACAGCAGTCGGCGGCAATTGGCTGAAAGCTGCAAGCTGCAGGCGCTCGGCGCTCGGGTTGGCAGCTTTGACTCCAACATGAACATTCATTCTCGCCAATCATCGTCCTCGTAATTTCTTGTCTGGTGAGTGTGATCATGTCGTATGTAATATCAGACCGCGACCGCGTTGTTCGAATATCATCGATATACAGAAAGATCTCGATTCTGAGAGACGAGAAAGCAGGCACAACTTTACGCAGGGGTAGGGATATCTCGACAAGTGGGGGTGGGGGGTGGGGGGTCGACGACACCACTTGCATGCGCCACCTCTTTCTTAAAGAATCGATCGCCGTGCTTCCCTAGCTTCCAAGCTGGTCTTGTCCTAACGCTCTGCGAGTCATACCTTCTCGTACTGCCTCTGGCTGCTGGCGGGTAGTTCGAGTACTCTTCTGATCGTACTGCTGTAGCGCTGATCTGAACGCTATTTTGATCGCTTAACCGTTACTCGTGTCCGATCTACCAGAGTACTTGTTCAAGGGTCAAGCACACACACGCGGTAGCCCCCGTACCGACGAGGAGGCAGGCCGGAGTAGCCCGGTAAAGTGGTTATCGGACCCTACCTCTTCTGCGTAAACCCAGGGCGACCAGAGCTTGCGCTTGGCCTGCTATTCGGCTGAGGCGGCGGATCTCACCTTCGGACGAGGGCTTCCTATTTCGCCGTAAACTGAGAGATGATTCTTTGCTCCTCCTTCCTTTTAGCTCCTTCCGATTTTTCTCCCGCTCCAATCTCAATTTCGCATACAGGCAGCCCTCTTCCCCGCCTCACTGGCAGTATACTTGATGGAAACGCGCCCGGGGCCTAGGAGGCCCGAGCGTTCGGGGTACCCGTGAGGTGATATCGGGCCGTGGCTTGTGCTCTGCTTTTTCTGTTTTTTTTTTGCTTTTGAACCGCTCGAAACCTGCTAAAATAACCCCGGTTATAAATGCCGAAAGCCTTATGTTGAACTCCTTCGGTATGACACACACAACGCAATCGCGCAATGCGGGTGGAGAGGTCGAGCACCTTCCCTTTCAGCTGCCATGCGGTGAGAGAGAGATCTGAAATGATGGTACCGTGCAGTAGATTGTAGTGCAATAGTGGCACCCACCCGTGATATAGACACTCACCTCGCGCCTGACAGGTGCATATCCAGCAGTATCCCTAATCTCGAGGTCATTGCCTGGCTCGTTTGGTTTGTCCTCATACCGCAAGCGCATAAGTGTTACTCAGTTGTCGAGTAAGAAAGGCAGATACGGACGGTAAGTACAGAGGATCATGCGCATTGCTGGGACATGCTGCAGGTCCAACAGGAGAGGAAACGGAGGAGTGATATCCTACTCCTCTAACTCCTCTACTCTTACTCGTATACGCTCTGCATGTAGCAGAGCACCGGTGGGCAGCAGCAGCAGTTACAAGGTAATTAAGTACGAGTACTATGCTCAGATAACTACCCGCTGGGGAAAGTTGTTCTTGTAATACAGTACACGGTAGTAGTTTTGGTATCACTGTAAACGGCGGTATTCCCTATAGTACTCGTTACCTGGTATACAGACTCCAAGTCTATACGAGTACTTGTAGGTGCTGCTGTACTATTAATAAGAGTGTACTCGCACAAAACCGCATTTCGGATTTACGAAGATAATGCGCCTTGTCCAATGTCCGACCCGCGTTATATTATGTACTTGTACAGCAGCAGTAGGTAATCGGTACTAAACTGAATAAACATATGTACTCGTAGAAGGTTGGATATTACCTGGCAGTCTTTCAATATTGATTTTTGCTTTTGGGACGCTGGCACGCTCAGGATTGCGTCGTCAAGTTCCCGTGCGTAGGCGTTTCGGCAACATATACCTACGACTCGGAATTGGAGTGAGGGATTTGCAACTTAGATTCGTACTTCGTGGTTGTAGAAGTGACGCAAATATATACGAGAATCCTGAGCTTTTTAGCCCATTTTTGCACTTTTTTGGGCCCAATAACTTACTGTTTACATTAATACAGATCATGGGAACGTAGTTTTGCGCCCAGCGGACTTGGGCGACGACTTCCTGAGAGATGAATCATCTGCGTGGAGAACAGCAATCTTCTACGTAGTGAAGGCCATTTCTTCATCGTTGATTACATCCATTGTGCTGTTCTCCTTTGCGTGAAATGAAACATTTTAGCGTTTTGGCGAGCTTTTTGTGCGACCCGCTCGCCTCATCGAATACACGAAAATACCCCGTGAATCGTTTCTCGCTGCCCACGACTGCCGTATGGCGCACCCGACGCCCTCACAGACCCCATCGTGAGCATCCCTCAATTTTGCGAGCTAGCTGTAGTGCTGTCCGCAAGTGAAGTGCAAACGTTCAATAGGGGGTTGTTTTTTGTATAATTTTGTGCACCCCTTATTTCGACCAATTTCGACCACTGGAGCCCCTCTTAGTCGAGGTTTACGCCTCTGTTGAGAACCTGCGGGGGATCAATCTCGAGACAAACACAAGCTGCTGTGATGAACCTCTAACAAGTCACCGTCGCTCTCCG
Source organism: Macrocystis pyrifera (assembly GCA_031763025.1). Classification (NCBI taxonomy): domain Eukaryota; class Phaeophyceae; order Laminariales; family Laminariaceae; genus Macrocystis; species Macrocystis pyrifera. The sequence goes on from JASSKH010000009.1 coordinate 15,502,067, forward strand.
GTAAGCACGAACCCGCCAAAGTTCTAATCGCAGCGTGTTAAGATAGCGATGTTGTTTTATGTTCCGATGAAACATCTAGAGCTTAGAATGCCCGGAAAAAACGGGGACCAGGGGACGCTTGGTTGCCAGCGTCCCCTTAAGGAATCGTGCTCAGCGGCGAGTGCTTCACTAAACCCTACCGATATTGTTGTTGCTATCCTCCCCTTTCGCTATCTAATCAAGGAGTCCGTGGTCACCCAACAAGGCAAAGGTACTGGAGCCCTAGGAAGATCCGAAAACCCTAAAAAAAAAAAAACTTCGTCTCGGAAGCACTACACTTGCGACCTAAAAATACACGAGACGTGCAAGACGCACACAAGATGAAATCAATGTGCAAACTGAACTACAGCAGTAACATGGCGGCGGGTATCCACTCAGCGTAGAGTTCCGCCCGTTCCCACAGCTAACCAACTCGTGGCTACCGACTACAGCAGTTGCTGTCTGGAGTGCTGCCTGCACCGTACGAAACGCACGGTAGTCGTGAACACAGAGAGAAACACGCCTGCTGTCTGGGGTGCTCTCAGAGTGACGACTCGCCGACATGCAGTGAAAAAAGAGCAGTCTAACCAAAAATCACCACACAAGTATCAGCGATCGCCATGTCTTCCCGGACTGTCTAACAAAAGGTAGGTGCAGCACAGCTATGATAATACGTCCATGACAAATGCGGGGGTCATTCCCCATGAAGGGTATACATACAACTCGCCAACACTGCAGAGACCAGCCACGTTTATATCAGGTACATACTACGGCCTCGTAAGAACGAAATCAGAAAGAAACGATGACTACTGCTCTCGTGATGTGCGCGCCGGTCGTGGATCTCCGCGCGCCGTGCTGCTGCCGCTCTCCATAGCCGCCCCATCGCTTTTGCCCAATCAGTCCGCTCCTTCGCACGTGGTCTCGTTGCCGCTCCCTTCCAGTCGGTTCCCGTTCTCCCCCGTCCCGGTGTACCTGGTACCTAGGGTATATAACATTCCTGATTACAGCGCATAAGAGTCGTACGCTTATGTTCAAGGTACAACTGTAGTACTACAGCAGTACCTGGTATCTTTCTGATCCGAAACACAGCGACTTTTGTAGCTATGAAACGTACAGGCAGTAACTTCTAGAGCTGCACCCTGACAGGTGCCCGCCACGAAAAGGGCAGGGTATCCGCCTGCGTGGGACCCAATACCCGACCCGGGTACGCGTACCCGGCGGGAACTACGGGTACCCGTGGCAAATAAACAAGGTACCCGTGGAAACGTGCGTGTACCCAGGTACTCGTCGGTGACTATCGAGGTGGGTGCAGTGCTTCTATACATACATACCATAAATGATAGAAGGGTGGAGCATCGTGTGAAGTACGTACGGTTGGCCGTCCAACGTGCAACACGATGAATGTACTGCGTTTTTTACCGTACTGTTTATGGTATGTGGTATGTGGTATGTATGTACAAGTCGCTTCGCCCAGCGGGCGATCCCTCCCTCCCGCTACCTACGCTCTCGCACGAGGAAGAATGGAACAGAACCGATGATCTAAACATATTAGGTGCAAACATGCGAGTTGAAAATGCCAAGAGCTCCATGCTCCATCAAGAAAACAACCCGGACACCGCATGCATGTACGCATGTACATACTTGTTTTATTTTTGTGATATGTACGAAAAAGAGAGATCACAGCACGGCACAGCACCGCATCAACAATGAAAATGAAAACGAAAAGTTGAAGCGGAAGAAAAAGGCCCCTCTCCTCTGATGTAATTAATTCCCGCCTCATTAGAACACCTTGCGCCGGTCAAAAATAAATGCCGAACAACAGAGCTTCTCTCAGCCTCGTACGCTGCTTGCTCCACTCGCTACGAACTCGGGACCGATTCGGTCCGGGTAAAGCTTTCCCCCTCTCTGCGACAGTGAGCCCCGTCGCGCGCCTCGTTTGAGGCCCAGTGCCCACGGCGGCCCTCGTTTGCCAGCTCGACAATGTAAGTGCTCAGACTGCGATGCTGTCTCTCTGCAATTCTGCTTGGTCGCAAAAATATGCACCGGTTGAATAGTTTTTGCATCCCAAAACGGCCCTTATGCCCTTATAGACTCGTACATTTTTTTCTTCAATCCGAATACAGGAGGCCAGACAGAGCCCATTCGTGCTTCCTTCGTGTCTCGATGCACACGCGACGCCTAGCCACGAAAACGGCGACCGCGCTCCTTCCACCCCCCCCCCCTGCCCACCAGGCGCCGACACCCGCGATGGCACCGCGCTCGCCCGCGGTGCCGTGCTCTGGGTACAAGCACGCACACAAAACTAAAACAAGAAAAGGAAAAAAATGCTCTCACCGGAAAGTAATAGAAGGGGGTGGTGTCCAAGTGGGAGCTCTGAGATGCCAGGGATGTATCAATCGAGCACGCTCAGGAAAAAGACACAAATATGTGTATGTACTCTGTAGGTCTTGTTGTGTACGTACACACCCCATGTAGTTGGAAGAAGATGATACCTGTGACGTAAAAGCTGAAATAAGGGGACACGACCCGCCCCACACTCTGCGTGAAACCCTTTAGCGAACACCGGCTACACATCAAGCTGTAGGTGTGCAGTGTACCAAACGAAAAGGAAAAGTTACAGTGGACACAGCAGGTACAAAAACAATGTGAGGTATGTGCGAGCTGGTTGACTTGATCAGTCCTAGCGGGTATGTCATGTCTGATCAATGTCGACGAACTACGAGTAGGCCTTGGTACATACGCGTATCCTGTTGATAGCCATCAGTCAGCGCGCAGATGTGCAGCTTTTCACGGCCTGAAGTGGTAGTGGCGTGCTCTTCCGCTCTTGTTCACTGCCCGTGCCATGCACGCTCCATGGAGTGTGCTTCATCGTGGTATCAGTAGTAGACGAGCCAATGGTCGAGATGTAATCTATCAACAGTAGACGCTAGATTAGCCTCCAGAGTTGCACCACGAAACGACGATACATAGTAGGGGGTTTCTGGATATTTTATGTATGTGAGGGATGCGGTACCGGCGTAACTGAAAACCCGCCGGATTTCTCGCGGGTATCCCAACGGGTAACCGTATATCAAACATTCGCGGGTATTTTGGGCATGCCCTACTCGGCAATCAGGTGTTGGTGTCTTGGGTGTACCGGGTACCCAAGATTTTTCTAACGGTCCAGCTCTAGCAACTACGGATTATATACGTATAACCAAAACACATCGGTGTCTTGTTGTGTGTTGTCTGTTCATATACATACATAAATCACCTGCCTCGCGCTCAGCGAGCCTCCCACGATTTTTTGTCGCTTCTAAGATCTTTGCTTTCTTCGCGTTCTTTGGTTTGTTTGCGTGCGTGCTTGCTTATCTTATCGTGCCACACTTTTTTTCCCGGAAAAAGAGAAAAAAAAACTCGGAAAAGAAAAAGTCGGTTTTGCTTTTTCAGCGGTTTGGCAGGCTCTCTTTCGCTTTTTTTCACCGGCTCGTTGGAATTTCTTTTGCACTTCCAGTTTTTTTTTTTTTTTTTTTCCTTTTTTCTTCTTTCGTTTCGTTGCGTGCGTGTACTCGGAGCACCGCACCGCGGGCGAGCCCGGCGCCGTCGTGGGTGTCGGCGGATGCTGGCGATTAGAGGGGGGGTTGCATGGAGCGCGGTCGCCGTTTTCGTGGCTAGGCGTCGTGTGTGCCTCGAGACACGAGGGAAGCATGAGTGGGCTCTGTCTGGCCTCCATCTGAAAAATTAGACGGAATATGTACGAGCACTGTTGATCGTTTTAAACGGAATTTTTTCCTGGGTTCCACACCTTTTATGCCCGTGCACCGTGCAGCAGACACCGTGCACCACGAGTGAATGCTTCCCGTGTAGGTATGGCCTAGGCGAAGGGTACAGCAGAAGAAAAAATGAAAATCGATGCTTGTGGCGCGGATAGCGACGACTTGAGGTGGCTCGACAGGGATGGGCCGGGTTGCCTTTTCCAGTCCGGGTAAAAAAATTGGGTTTGCATAAAATCGCGTAGGCTTTTTTTCTGCGGGACCCTGCGGAAAACAGACAAACACGGCAGCTACGAGCTCAGACGGTTTATGTGCAGGGGGGCGTATTCGCGACGTCAGAGGGGATACGTCTCGAGGTACTCGTGTACCTACCCACGTTACTGCTGTCGGGGCCGGTTCCGTACGGCTGATCGGTCTCAAAACACGATTTCCAGCTGTTAGAATTTGAGCATCAAACCACGCAGGCTGCATCGTGATTTCGCGACGACCAGCACCCGAGGCCGTCCACGGCAACGCACATACCCTTAGCGAAGGGCCACCGTCACTCGTGTTGAAGTCATTGCTGTATAGCTGAGGTCCACAGCTTGCGATCGTGTCAGGTTCCCGGCAGGATTACTTGGCGGTGGGCAGTGTCGTCCGAGGTTTATCAGCACGGAAAATCGTCTTTCCAACGGCTTTTTCTGCCGGCTGAACACTGTACGCAGCATTATCATGCCCAAAGCTGCTTTGTGCGGTAAGTTTGGACATCATGGGATTGTCGGCGTTGGCGGCGGGCTCGGTGCGTGTTTTGGCTGTGGCAGAGCCGGTAGTCGCGACGGAAGCTCGATGAAGTGGAAACACGTGCGGACGGGCCCGTGCTGGGAGGAGTTGGGAGAGTGAGCTGCTTCAGTGGGCGAAGACTGGCGCCACGAGCGCGACCCCGTAGCTTCACCGTTCAAGCCGGGAGAATGTCTGTGTCTACGTACCGACTGTGTTGCGGCGATGTATCTCAAGTACAAGTGGCGCCGGCAGAGGGATAACATCGGATCTCCCGACAGGATAGAGATCGGTCAAGCTTCGCCATTGAGTCGCTATCCCTCTCTGGCCTCCCAGGTATGAGCGTTTTTTATGTATTGGAGCACGTGTGTCAAAATGCTGTGTATGGAGCATACGTACCTGATCCCATGCGAACTTATACCAATCCGTCCCTAAAATAACCACATTTTGCATATTTATATTCAATGCAAGTGTCACTTATATTTCGGGACATGGTGGCACTGGTGTGAGGGTGTTCGTACCTTGCCACCCTGCCAGACAGCACCAATCACAACACCGTTATTGTATGTCGTTTTCTGATGTATGACATTGGTGCAACAGTATAGCAGTCTGCGGTGCTGATTTTTCATCCCGTACCCAATCTTCTCAAGGTTGCAGCAGCGAGAACACCCCTGACTGATAGTTATATACCACCTCACTCTGTCCCCAGAAAGAAAGGTTGGTCCCAGCTGGCACTTTCTGTTTCGAGCCGGAGTGGAACTGGTAAGAGGGTGGACCCACACCCTCGATCGTCAACACATCACGCGTAGCACTACTTACACCTTTGGCAGTAGTACAGCAGTGTTCTGCGCTGTATTTGCTGCTGTATCTTACACGTAAATGTACCTGGGCTGTCTTCGTGCACGTACATGTGTGTCCAGTTTGATCAACCCCAACAATAATTCCCAAGTCGTTCATTTCGCAAATACCGCATGACCGTGGACGCCGTATTTATCAGTTATCGTAATTGCCAAGTATAGATGCGCGTGTACTGTACGATGTAATAAATATCCGGCTTCTCGGTACACTGCCGGCGCTTTGGAAGATGGCGACTAGTATTATTACAGGGGTCCATAGTAAATAGGACCACATATTGTTAGCAAAAATATGTAAATGTATGTGTTTGTATGTATACCGTAGGTCCTATTTTCTATGGTCCCCCGTTTTAGGTTGTCGATTAGTGGGGTGCAGCCCGTGACACGTCGAAACTCAAACAAAAAAGCAGGCGCGCTCCTTTCGACCTATCCAAACTGCATGTGCTAGATGGTGTGTGGTGTCAACTCGGTTTGAACGACGCCGGCCGGTCACCGATGCCCTTCCTCTCAAAAATGTCAGGTGCGAGCTCTCTTGGCACATGTGGAGGTGACAGGCCGAGTGCTCGCCTGCTGCGGCGGGAGCTTTGTCACGCAGGTGGCGTAAGTTACGCGCCGGCTGCCTGTGCGAGCATATAAGCAACAGGATGGGATGGGGTGGAAAGACGGTGGTGTAAGGCACAGACAGAGCTCGAGGCATACACGCGATGGTGCGCGCAGAAGGACAGTGAGGTCTGAGTGAACCCCAGCTAGTGCTGTGGCCCGGCAAGGCTGCTACGCCGCGTTGGTGCTTGGCGTTGCGCGTTAGTGCTGTGGCGTAAGTTCTTGAGGGGCGTACATTATTTCGTGTAAGAGTACGCTCCTCACGTGCCCGGACACAGCCGTACAGCAGGAAATGGCCGGTAATTTCAAGAACGGACGGAACGTTTCATACTTCGGCCCAATACAAAACCGCGGTCCTTGCTTTCACGGACACAGTAGTACGGCAGTCGAAGTCCCGCCCGAATCATGAGAAGCTATGCCGCAAGACCTGACTTTGTTCATAGACATAGCCGTAGAGCAGCAAATGGCCAGGTTCGTCAAGGAACTTCTAATATTTCGCCACAACAACACAGCAGTGGTCCTTGCTCTACGGCAGTTGTATATGATCAGTCACTATCCCAGCCGACTCGTGATACGCCACACGGTTTTGCGTTGCTCGAGTACCTTACTTTGACGGGCAGTCGAGCAGCAGTTAATGGCCGGGAGTGAGTGGCCGATAACTTAAGGAACGTTTAATACTATCGCCCAATAAAACAGCGGTCTTTACTTTGACGGACACAGTCGTACAGCAGTCGATATCCAGCCGATTCATCAAAAACTTTGACATAGTCGTACAGCAGCTAATGGCCAGGTATGTAAGGAACGTTTAGTACTTGAGCCCAATAATAGAGCGGTCCTTACTTTGGCGAACACACAGTACAGCATGTTCAAATTCCAGCCGAATAATTAAAGACTATGCAGCAAGACCCGACTTCGATAAACACAGCCGTACAGCAGTGAATGGCCGGGAATGTAACCAACGTTTAGGGCTTCGGCCCAATAACACCGCGGTCCTTACTATATCGGACACAGCAGTATTACAGCAGTCCATATTTCTATCGGACTCATGCAAAGCTATGCGTTGCTGCGAGACACGAGGACACGCTGCTCGATGGACACACCGCCGTGGGACACGAAGGAAGTGTACGCGATCGTCCAAGCACAAGCGCTGTGGAAGGTAGGGTGGACTCACAGCTCCTGTGTTGCTGCTGTGCCGCATGGCAACTGCAAGCTACTACCGCAATGTACATGTGTCTGTATATATGTATGTATACACAGTACAGCAGTATAATACGGACAGAGTCGTACAGCAGTAAATGGCCGGATATTTAAGGAGCGTTCAATAATTCGGACCAATAGCACAGCGTTCCTTACATTGTCGGACAAAGTCGTGCAGAGAGACGTGCAGCAGTAAATGGTCGGGAATTTAATGAACGTTCAATATTCCGGCCCAATAACATAGCGGTCCTTACGTTATCGGACAAAGCGGTCGTACAGCAGTGAGTATTTACAGCCGACTCGTGAAAAGCTACGCGTTGGTGAACACAAGGACACACTGCTCGACGTACACACTGCCGTTGGACCTGAAGGAATGTACGCGATTGTTCAAGCACAAGCGCGGTCTGGAAAGATCGAGTGGACTACCGCCTCCTGTGCTGCTGCTGTGCCGCATCTTCGTGAGTGTCCGCTACCACCGCATCCGGCATCGCCGCATCGCCAAACATAGCAAAGGCTGAAAGACCTCTCAGGGACCATCAGGTCTTTAAAGCGAAGGAATCTTTCACGCGGATCTGACTGCTTGCCAGTAACCTCACCTTCCTGGTCTAGCCAGCCGATGACCCTCGACCTGAGATTGCAGCCTCTGCGCCGAGCTCTTGGTGTCGCGGTGGACGGTCTGCCTCGTTCACACAGATGCTCATAGGTTTCCACGTTATTTATGTGCGGCGTATTATTTTGGGGGGAAGCATCCCCGATGACCAAAAAAACGCGGACAAACTAGAACGTTCAACAGTGCGAGTCCATAAGGGTCGTTCGAGATTGCAAGATAATATTCAAGCGGTGCTTATTTTGCGAACCAAGCTGAACTATACCGAGAGACGTACGCAGTCTGAGCACCAACATTGTCGAGCTGGCGAACGAGGGTCACGGTGAGCACCGGGCTTCACGCGGGTCGGGCGACGGGGCTCACTGTGACAAGAGAGGGAGGAAAGCTTTACCCAGACCGAATTGGTGGCGAGGTGGTCCCGAGAGGGGCGGCCGGCGTACGAAGCTGAGAGAGAAGCTCTGCTGTTCATTTTTTTTTATTTTACCGGTGCCAGGTGTTCCAATCAGGCAGAAAAAAATATTACAAAAGAGGGGACGGGGATTTTTTGTTCTTTCCGAATTTTTCGGGTTCATTTTCATTGTTTTTGCGGTGCTGCTGCTGTTGTGCCGTGCTGTGCTTCCTCTTTCGAATATACCAGGTATACATACAGCATATTAAAAGAAGAAAATAAGTACGCTACCTGGGGTATGTACGTACGTACGACATGTGACTCTTCACATTATCAAGTCGCCAGTTTGCAACTACAACAATCATAAAAATATACATTCAATCATCGACCTTCTGTCAGCTTCGCGTGATTTAATATATTTTTCCTTCCTGAGCGAGCGTAGCGAGCGGCGTAGGCTGCCCGCGGAGCGAAACGCCTTGTATATACATACATTTGTTTAGTGCATATATAAAATATATCCGTTCTGTAAGAGTTAACTTGCAGTCAGTCATTTTGTTGGGAGGTGGAGGAGGGAGGAGCTGAAAACATGCCTGGATAACATCCCTGGTGCTTTCAGTGTATCAGGATGGTGCTCGTCCTCAATGCCAGAGTGGTACGGTACAGATTGTTCATGTTATTGTTTTGCACGGAGGACAAGATGGCCATTATACTACTACTAGACTTAAAGAGGAAGTTGATAGCAGTTCTGACGGTAGACTGTACCCATCCCACAACCCCGACCAACTACGGTGGAGATGCTTTGCAGGCAGAAGCAGTAAGAGTCAAACGTCGGCCGTACCCAATTCACCGGCCACCGCATTATCCTCTGTGTAGTTGTCTGTTGCCCTGCGCGTCTTAAGAACGTGCAAGAATGATACACTTTCCAAGCCACAATGACAGCAGTATCTATATTAATAGCACATGCGGTACACACGACCTGCTGTTGTTTTTATTTTTGTTGTTCCCTGGTGTGCGATACTACTGTTAGTATTGCGTATTTGAAGGAAAATCTGTGGTGGTGATTTGGGGAGGTGGTAACGCGCTTCGGTCGCATCAGGTAGGCCCGTGCACGGACCCTCTACTCGTATATGCTACCATGGTATGTCTATATGCGAGGATGCGAGGAGGAATGCTCAACTCCTCCGCCCCAGCCGCCTGCGACATTGAACCTTCAACGATAACAAACCTGCCCCTTCAGCACCAATCGACATCGCGCTGAGTTTGGCATGTTGCTGCTGCTACTGCTGTAGCATCCATACTGCTCTATCTACCACTCTGTGCCGTCTATATGCTCTTGACTGTACGTTATCACCCAAGGCCGGTGAAAGGTATTTTTTTGTTATGCATCGTCCACTGTAGCACATCGAAGCGCAGTCTTTCATGTCGATACTATTAATCTTAATGTGGCATCCCTCATGCCCGGCCTCGTTCCTTAGCATGCCACGTGTGTGCATTGCCTTGGGACCTCTCTGTGCGTTCATGTCAGGTGGAGTTCAGCCCCTTCGAAGGCGAGCGTGTGGCGGTTGCAACCGCGCAGTACTTCGGCATAGTCGGAAACGGCCGCCTGCATGTGGTCGACCGAGATCGCAGCTCCGCGGGGCTGAGAGAGGTGTGATGGGGATGATGATGTGTGTTCATGTGGTGGTGGTGTGGCTAAGAGAGGTGTGGTCATACATGGTCATATATGGTCGTGTGGTGGTGTGACTGAGAGAGGCGTGATGAGGTGTGGTCATGTTGGGTTGGTGTGACTAAGAGAGGTGTGATGATGTGGTCGTCTGTTGATCCAACATGTCCGGATATTAGTGTAGTGATGCGAGTGCTACGTGCTTTGTGGGCTTTATGGGCTTCATGGGCTTTCCACGACGCCGACATCTGTGGAGATGAGTGGTATGTGCTGTATGAGCTTTTAACGACGCCCACAGGTGTCTCTGGATATGGGTGATATGAGCCGTAAGGCATGTGCTCTATGAGATCTTGACGCTGACAAGGCGTGGCGGTTACAGCCTCCCGCATATTTCGTTATGCTATGTGCCTAGTATCAGGTAGTGGTTGGCAGTGTCAACTTTTTTTATTAAAAACTGCACCACTTGATCACCGCGCTCGTTCATACCTATTAGTATTAATAGCACCTACAGTATTCCTAAGTTGAGCTTTTACCGTTGCTCTTGGTCTTGTGAGAAATTCGCGCATCTGAAATGACACCACTACTGTTATTGTTAGTGATTTTCACACGATGAATACCATGGACACATGAATAGCTGCACCAACGTGTACCGTTTCAGGCGTGTCTCGCAGATGTTTTACGAGTATAGCGGTGTAGCATGTCGGGTCATTTGGTGCTGTGAAAGAAGCGCAGCTTCGCCGTCCACATCGCGCCCGATATTGGCGATATTTTTGTACAATGCCCAACGTGTTGTGTGTTAGCCTGTATGATCGAATCGTGCATGCGTGTCTTGTCATGTAATGCGGTAGGTGCGGAGCTTCGACACGCAAGCCGGTCTGTTCGACTGTGCTTGGAGCGAGTGCCACCCTAGACAGCTCGTCACAGCCGGGGCAGGTACGAGCTGGGCCAGCCAAACCAAGCCACTGCCAGAGCGGTGGATACACTGTGCCCCGCTCAATATTACATATTTGGGTGTGACTTTTGTACACGATGCTGGTTATGCACCAACCAACAAATGGAAAGCCTGCTTTCTTCACTTTATTTTATTTTAGTCCAAGAGATATGACCGATATGTCCTCCCGAAAAATGAAAAAGCGACCATAACGTGCGTAAGGCCGTTTCCTATGCGGTTCGATTTTCGAGCTTCAGATTTTGACCCGATCACATTTTCAGATGCGAACTTGGCTAATCGAAACAGCCTTCCTATGCGAAAAACACAGCAGATTTATTGTGCGTGCAGAGATTCGAGCAAACGCCGAGACCAACTGCTGTTGTGCTCTGGCGCCGCGAAGGGAAGCGCGCGCTGAGGCACTGCACTGCGCGTAGGATCAAAGCGTTCGAGCCCACGCTGACTCACTGCTTCTGGTCTGGCGGCGGAGAGACGTGCCGAGTGCGCCAGAGTCAACCTGTCTTGGTATTTGTATTGTGACACAATGCTACTGACTGCTGCTGCTGCTGTAGTCTACGAGTACGTATCCACGGAGAGGTGCGCGCCGAGTGCGCTTCTCTTGGTATCTAGGCCCGAGCCCGCGCTAGCCGACTGTAGTCTGGCCACGGAGAGACGCGCCGCCCACCGACTGCGCGTCGGGCGCGACGCAAAGTCGCCATCCAGCTGTGTCACCATCAAACTGATCGATCGTACGCTTGCTGTCGTGCATCACATCTTGAATTTAGAGACCATGCCCTTTTTCGATTTGAAAAATCTGATGGCCCAGGTCGTCGGATTTTGGGCCAAAATCTGACGGCTTGGGCCATGGGATTCTCAAATCGAATAAATTCCGGTCAGATTTTGCATATTCGGAATGCATAAGCGGATGCTCTTTTGATTCGATCAGTGCAACTGATATCGATGGTCTCGTTGGGCCTTGAGCCATGTCCACACCAACTTTTTACTTTGATCGGGAACGACGGTTTTTGGAGCCGTCATGCTGATTTTAGGCCAAAATGTCGGCAAGAAATGGTACTCTCTGAGTTTTCTTGGATATCTCAGCGAGGGAGAGTAGGATCTCAATTTTTTTTTGGACCTACGTATCCACTATGGTGTCGGGGTCAGTGCTTACAATTTACAAGTCCTATTTTTCAGTGGTTCGTAAGATACGACTTCAAGAGCCTTTGTCAGTTTTTTGGCCGGCCCAGCCTGTCCTGTTAAGGGTCATTCTTATCGGAAACCTTTTTTTTCCCATAATTTCCAAGTTTTTTCGCGCAATTTTTTAATATCCAGATTTTCCTGATTTTTTTTTTTCCAAATATGTGAAATTTAACAAACATGTTTTTTTTTTTGCTTCTGCAGAATTTCACGAACAATGACAGAACGCCTCCCCATATTGATACATATCTCCAATTATTTCCAAACTTTAGAAATGCTGGAAAAAAAGCTTTCCGATAAAAATGAACCTAAATAGTCCCGATTGGCCCACTTCATATGCTGCATATACTGTGCATAGCTGTGAAATGCTACAAGTACCCTTTTTGGAAGGAGCAGGTCACACCGCACACACCGCAAACCGATGGCCGTTTCATGAAAAGCCCGCCCTGGGCAATTCGTTTGTTTTGTGATCCGGCGTTTGTTAATGAGGGCTTGACCCCTATAGAACACAGTCCCGTTTGGGGGAAAACCCACTCAAATTCTAAGTAGTTTGTCCCCAAAGCGGGACTGCAGTCTTATTAAGGGTTAAGGGTTTTGTAGTAGCAAGGAGCCGAGACCGGCGCTTGACTGTTCAGGCGCTCTGTCAAGGACACGTTGCATGCAATGCCGCACCAATGTTTGTGCGGATTAATCGAGATTTTTGACGCGACGCTAACGTGGAGAGCTCTCTCTGTCTCTCCCCCGTACAACCAAGCTTTCCGCGAACACGCACCGTCTCAGGTGCTGTGCTATGATGTACTGCAAACCTGCTGCAAGGCGTGTCGGGTAACTCTGGGTCACTGCTGATGTTGTTGTCACAACACTACTCTCGTCCAATTGCCATGCCGGTTCGACTGCTACCTGCTAAAACATATATGGCCTCCAGATGGTGTGATAAAGCTCTGGGACTTGAGGACAGAAGACGGCTTCCCGGTGTCTGACTGGAGGGAGCATGCTCAAGGTTGACTCATATTATTACAGCAGCAGTAGTTTCATATACCAGTGCGTAAAACTTGCAGGTTGAAGGTTACGCGGTTACATGGTATTTCAGGTTCCTGCTACAGTGGCGTTCCGTTTCTGGTCGAAGACCAGAGCGCTCACCATCTTTTTTGTTTGTCCGCATCCCATTTTGTTTTCTTCGCCTTTGTTTTTTCTCTCCCTCCTTGTCGCAACTGATACACACTGATACACAGTAAGACAGTAAGGTCCGCGGTCACACAGCAGGCTCTCCTCCCCACTCTCCCACTACGGCTCGTGCCTTGCGTTTTGTATCGCGAGAAGATTTGGCTCCTTTCCTCCGCCCTCCACTCGCGTCGAATGCTATGGCACCGTAGCGTCGGCATAACCAGACGTGTTACACCTTAGGGTTAGGCTTACAGACAGAAGCGTTACAGACGCCTTACACCAGGCAGGTCTTCGTAATTTTGGTTTGGTGTTCTTCCCTACAACCTTGGGGGCCTCAGGTTCCAAAAGAAAGAAATGCTGCCGCCGCCACAGCATTCAGCCTGTGAGCTCCCACTGCTCGAGCGCTGTACTATCCTTAACCGTCGTTCTGTACGCCTTGAGTTACACTACTGCAGTTGTTGAACAAGCTGCCTATCGTGCTTGTCATGCCCTGTGAACACTTATCACACCCTGTGAACACTTATCATATCCTGTGAATACTTATCACACCCTGTGATACTTATCACACCCTGTCAGAGGTGTCGGGAGTGGACTGGAACCTGGTGTCTAAGGACATGTTTGCGTCTTCCTCGTGGGATGGCACCGTCAAGTTGTGGCGGCCTGGTACTCCTATGTCGCTGCGCACGTTTAACGAACACGACCGTCGCCCTGTCTACGGTGGGTACCAGTGCCGAACGAGTCTGTGCTTGTTTTTGTCCTGATGAGGCCATGGAACATGTGCCTAGGGCCCAATTTGCCCAATGCATGCAAGGCTCTTCATCGACCATGACCCGACCCGCGCGTTGGTTCAGGCTCAGGAAGTTTTCGAAATCTGACGGGTCGGGTCGGGAGGTTTTCAAACTCTCTGGGATCGGGACGGGCCGCACTTACTCGACCTGACCCGCGAGGTTTGACTCCACCCGAAAGCAGCCCTGCTTTTAACTATTTGATGCAATTTGATACAGTTTGATGGAGGTGTGTTGAGGAAAAGTGCAGGGTAATATTATTCGCGGACCAGCTAATGTCGTCGTACACAAACGCTACGTACTGTAGTCGCTTTCTTAAATTTCAAGACTGGGGTATTTAAGATACCTGCGGTATATATACGCTGAGCTGTATGTGTGGCACTGGATTCGTCGCACGAGGACAATTTCGGCAGGTGTTGCGCTCGCTCTTTTTTTTCTCTTTGGTGTGGTATTGATGATACTCATGTACGTAGCATATTCATAGCACTTGGTTTGAACCCATCGGGAGTCAGAAGACACGCAGGGGGGGATAGGTCCGCATCACGACGAACTATAGTACGACGGTCAATCGGCACGGCCGCGAAAAATGAATACACAGCAGTATATCTGCTGGTGACGTGCGCACAAAGCACCGAACAGCCCGCTCACGTACGGTCGGTGCTTCTTGACACGGCTTGATCGAGTCTTGCTTCTCTGGTTGGCACCCCTCCCGTACCGTACCGTCTATTATTAGCTATAGCTGTAATACAGTAGTTGTAGTGGTAGAGGCCTTAGCAGCATCGGCCTGTTCGTAAGAAAACAGGCTTCGAAAACTCTAAGCCTAGACGTAGCGTAGGTGCTCGCCACAGACAGGAAAATGTACTAAATATGCCCCTTTCTCTCCGCCAGAATAAAGAAACAGTAAAAGCACCAAAGCACGTTACATTAAGATCTGATTTCAGGATTCTTACCGGAGGGATGATGCCGTATGGCCGACTGCCCTACATATTGCCGTACTGACTATTAATATATGTATTGCAGGTGCTGTTTGGTGCCCCTCAAGCCCGTCGCAACTCCTATCTTTCTCGGGGGATGGGACCGCGAGGGTAATGGACGCCAACGCTTCCGGCCCTGCTGCTGTCGTGGTGAGGCAATCATACGCTCACACGCCTTTGCCATTTATCTTGTCGTGTTTCTTAACTATGTTATTACTACCACTTGAGGGATCCCATGTTATTGGAGACAAGTTGTACTTGGAAAGAGAGTGGGATAACTGGTAGTGGCAATGGTTTCAGCAGTACTTGTGCAGTACTTGTACAGTACTTGTGCAGTACAGTGTACAGTGCAGTAGAAGGCGAAGGAAGATAGGGAACTGCTGTAGAGCCGAAATCGTGAACACTGCGTGTGTGTTGTGTTTACTTTGTACATTACTATTATTGGTATAGTGGACGATGATACTTGTAGCCACTATCTGTATTAATATTACTATTCGGGGGGACTATAGTGCTGCTGTACATAGTAATCACAACACACGATTTCCCCTAACCCTAACCCTAAGCATACGTGCTTCTGACTGCTACGAGTAGTACGTGTTGCATTAAATATTTTCCCCTGCAGTAGGTATGGATGCATTGATACTATTAATGCTATTGTGATCTCATGACACTTGTAGAACTACTGTTAATAGTCATACTCTGTTGTAGCGACTTGGACGTTTTTCTTATCGATGCACCCGTCGGCACTCGGCGTGCCCGTAGTGGGCATACTCGAAGTTGAGGATGTCTTCGACAAGGGCAACTGGGAATGGCGATAAGCGGCGATGCAGCAGAGACGCGCCACGATGATACTGGTGCTTTTTTTTTGTCCAAGGCTCCTCAGATGAGATAGATACACTATTAATAGTGCTGTATCAGTATATACATATGCCTCACCCAAAAATTAACCCTGAGAAATAATGACAGACAGTGCAATCCGAGGGAGAAAGAGGGACAATCCCATGGCCTTACACAGTACCTCGTAGGTCAGGGGTGGCATAAAACAAAGCTAGATTCCGGCGGTATTGTTACAGTCTTTGCAGTTCAGGAGCCTCGTCAATCACAACCTTATTTTGTCCAAAGAGTGCTGCAAGCTGTACCTATTTTTACTATTACCCCTGTCACAGCACACGCCAGCCCTGTGACCCTAACCCTTAGTCTAACCCTTACTCTAACCAACTTGAGTCACATAGACTGCCATCTATCGATAGTGTCATCTAGTACGTGATCAAGAGTGTCATCTAGCACGCCATTCAGCTTGTAGCGTCAACATGAGATCCAGCCTGATATCGTGCAGGATGATGTGATGCCGAGTACCGTACGCGATGAAGCGTGGATTTACCGTTGCGTTAGAGGGCTAGAGTATCAGTAGGTCAGTAGGTCAGTAGGGGCACGCGTGTTATGATACGGATATTGGTTTATGAATTGTTTTGATGGCACTTTTCGCCGTTACGAAGGCTTAGGGGTAATATTTATGGCCGAGGAGGCTTCCTGAGGGCACTCACGAATTGAACTACGGTACCCAATATCGATTGTTTTTGCAATGTGCTACTTGGTGCTACTTGGTGCTACTTGGTGCTTACGTAACATATATACCTATTATAGGCGATGGTATTGATTGATCATCTTGGGGTTAAGCCCCTTTGGCACTGCAGTTCCGTTGTGGGGGCAAAACGTTAGGGTTAGAGTTAGGGTTAGTAGGTCTAGCTGTCTGTACACTGCTGTAGTACTGAAAGGTTTTCCTGAAGCCATTGTTTGGGTGACATTTTGATGCTGTGATACTGAGATATTGAGACATGGTCATTCGGCAGAGGCGGCATATTTGGCCAAAACAATTCTGAGTACCCCGGCTCGTTATGGGTTCCTTACGGGCTAGGCTTAGGGTTAGGGCTTAGGGTTAGGGTTAGGGCACTGACAGCACTGCACTTGCAACACTCAGGAACGCTGTACATGCAACAAAAGTGTACTAGTGTTTCACGTGTCATTCCTTGTACACCTGTGCTGTCGGGTTGCGCTTTTCGTTTTTCCTACTGTAGAGTCAATGTTCAGGTGAAGTATAGAGCTCCAATACTATAATCACTATAATCAACTCCGGGGCCCCAGAAACAAGTAGATACACCCGATGGTGATATGGTAGCACATGGTGATACATGGTGATATGGTGATATGGTGATACATGGAGCTGCTGAAGCGACGACCGCCATAAAGCAAGTGGTACTGTATTAATATTAGCTGGTTAGGGTTAGGGTTAGGGTTGCATGTTCGCTATCGTAGCACGCGTCGGTACACCCACCGATGAAATTGCGCTGACTGCCCCTTGGTGCGGTAGAAGCGATCGTGGCTGCCTGGCTGTCTTCACAGATGCCTGTTGACATCCTCACACAGCCTGCTCCCTCTAGTGCGACTTGCCCGGCCTGCCGAATCCACATGGTCGACGAACAAACCATCGTAAATACCGCATATACCTTCTACCCGAACGACGTTTGCACTGTAGTCTGCCATGCGTTGCTTTCTGGTGCGACTACTTGGGTCCTGATAAACTGATAGATCGGAGCTCTGTCAGCGGGATCGCTCGTTCGTTACTCGTATGAAATAGTGCACATGCAGGAAGGACTGCCGCCGGCGGCCAACAAGCTCAACGCCACAAGTCAAAAGCTGGCAATCCTTGCGGCTTGGCGAATCAGCACCAAATAAGTGTTCGCTAGTACGCAACTAGCTGGAAAACTTCGGAACGCCCACTGTTAAGGCTGTACGGTAGGTTTACGAAGTATATGTGTATTTTTGCCATAACCCTAACCCAAGCAAACTCTCGCACCACAATGGTCTGGCAGCAGTGGCAGCAACAGTGGCAGCAGCACCAATTGTCTGTTGCTGCTCACCAACCATTTAGTCTTGCTTGCTTCCTACCGTGCCTGCCGTTGAATGGACGTCGGCATATACGTGTGCCACTGTGTAATGAACCGGCGGATAGCTCGACGGACACGGGGGGCAGGAGGTTCTGGCGGGAGACTGGGACAAGTACAAGCACCCGGTGGTCGCTACAGGTTGCGCGGACGGAGCAGTTAGGACATGGGACCTCCGTCTTCCGAGGTCGGTACTCTCTCCAACTGTCCCGCCATTCCTCTCAACCTGGTAGGCACCAGGTACCTGGTAGCTTCTACGTACGATACCGAATTCGCTCTTTTTGTACCGTAGCGGAGAGGGGGGAGGCGTGCCCGTTCTGTGAGCATACTAGTAGACTAATAGACTAAAGGATTTCAGTTATGGAAGAGAGGGAGCTCGAAAAGGAGGTTGAAGATAGTAGATGGGATGAAACAAAGACATTAATGCCAACATAAAGACACTAATGCCAACATATATAGAATGTAGTGTTGGCGTTGATGGAGCGAGACAATACCAGCTACTTGAAGAGTAATATGTTATAGTAGAAACAGTCCGTACAAACAGTTCCAGGTATGTGCGGTCGCGAGCCCCCGACCCATGAGTAGTTTGAGTTGTGTGGTTTGTAGAAAGGCGCCAAGGTAGGTTTTTGGCGACATCCGAATCTGTGTTTGTCACAGAACTCGCCGGCAGCTCGATCCCGTCAGCACTATGATATCCCATTAGCGGTTGTATCTCGTCGGTAGGTCTACCTGTGTTGCGAAGTGTTGCGGCAAGCTCCAACCGTAACCCTACTGTAAGGTGTGTCCGCTATGAGTATGATGGCGCAGTAGATATATTACGGGTTCACACGTACTAGTAGTAGTTGAGATGAAATTGTCGATGGGCACAGGCGCCGGAGAGGCAGAGGACGGTATTGCCCAAATACCAGTGGGCGATACCATGGTATTGGCCGAACACCAGCAGACAGTATTGCCCCAAATACCAGTAGGTGACATTGCCGAAAGACCGGTAGACGGCATTGCCTGAAGACCAGTACACGACATTACCCAACGACCTAACGGACTGGTTGTGTCCTCGTTTTTTCACTGCGCCAAGGAAACTGTGGCGGCCGATTACCAAGAAATATTAACCGTGCAAACACCGTGATCACGGGTAACCGTGCTGTGATCTACCGCACCGGCATGATACCACGAAACGTTGCCGAAGACGTGCCTGTTTTTTCAGCGCCCGTTCGTGTTTGTAAAATTGTTTTGACGTCAACTCATCATGAGTGAGACCTATGCCAATGGTAACGCGAAGTTCAAAAGTTTTTAATATAAAATATTGCTTAAAAAAAAAACAGCCGAAAGTATCCTCGTACCGCCGCTGTGGGAAAAAAGGGAAAAAATGTTTGATTTTTCCTTCCTTTTTTTCTAACGGCTGCACAGGCGGCGCAATTTGTATTCTCTCGTTGCAAATTGTCAACACGCTGATAAAAATCAGCTCGTGCGACGATAGATGCTCGATCTCGATGTATACTCAGCCCACGGCCAACCCGCTTGGTGTCGGGCAAGACCAACGAGTATAGATGACGGCATCGAAGATAGGAAGTGGATAAATGCTCTAGGGGGCGAGAGCTTGCCCGCGGCGTCCTGCGGTATCCTCCCAAACCTGAAAAAAAGCCTGATTTTTGCCATTCGAGGCGGATCGAGAAATTTTGTTTTCTGTTTGGTACACACCAGCGGCTATTTGTTTTTTTATCGTACGCCTGGCCAGCGCCCGCCACACGTCACTGGCCATTGTGTGAAGACGGTGACCCAAGGGTGGGTCGGAGCCCCTAACGAGGGCACTCCGTTCATATTTCATGACGCAATCGTTGGTTTTGTCGATCGATGTCTGTCGAGGACTCGGAATCTCGCCGCTTCGAACCAAAGACCGGCCTGAGTTTTTCTCAAGCCGATCTTGGCCCAACATCGGCCCCAGATTTGCTTTTTTCGGGCTTTTCCAAAAATTGGGAACTTTTTTTTTTTTCTAAACGTGCCCATAGGAAGCGTGTTCCAAAATGTTTTGGCGGGTATCTTTGGAATTCGAACTTTTTATTGATACTTCGCGTTCCCATTGGCATAGGTCTGATGCACAAACTTTGACTGGTAGTAATATAAGAAAAGCCCAAATAAAAGTATCCGCTGTGAGACCAACGAAATCTCCGAAACTCGTAATTGTAAGCTGTGTGTCATACTATCAATAGTCATACTACTGTATCAACATTGCACTTCCATCGCACGTACTACAAACTTTGACAGGTATTTTATACCAGGTGTACATATCGGCGTTCCGTTGCCCAAGCATACACGACAGTGACATCACCCTCCTCCTCCACCCCCCCCACCCCTCTTTGTTGTGCGCTCGCACCCCCTGTGCGCCCAACTGTTTTTGTCCTCCATCCCCAACCCTAACCGTAACTGTAACCGTAACCCTCAGAGAGCCGCTGTCACTGATGTCGGGGCACCGGTATGCCGTGAGAAGACTCCGCTACTCGCCACACAGACCCGCCGTTTTCGCTACAGCTTCGTACGACATGAGCGTGATATTGTGGGACTCGGAAGCGAATCCGGGGGGTGGGATGGAGAAGAGGGGGCAGGGACTGGCGCTGGAGAGATGTTTGGAGCACACGGAGTTCGTAGCGGGGGTGGCCTTCTCGTTGCTTGAGCCACCCATAATGGCGACGTGCGCGTTGGACCGCCGGTTGTGTTTTTGGTCTTGATATTATTGGTATTGAGTAGGGTAACAGGCAGGCAGTGGTAGCGTTTGGGGGGGGGTAGGGTGGTGCGGCGTCGAGAGTGTATTTTTGCAGTAGGACAGATACTGTGCAGATACTCTGCAGATATTGCTGTGGAACCAGGTAGTACTTCTGCTGTAGTATGATCTCAGGGTAATAGCGACTTGCTATTCATATCATCCATCGTGTGGGGTATGGCTTAACCCCTACATTCCCCTAGTCTAACCCTTTTATGACGACAGCAGTAGTCCGTTGTGGGGACATGTGATATTTGTTGGAAATGGAGTCAGAGTATGGAGTCAGAGTTTTACATGTGCGTTTCTGTCCAGTGCAGTACTATTAATAATAGAGTTATTAAATAGTATAATTAACCGAGTGACTGTCATGGGTTGTGCTGTTGATGGCTATAGCTCCTACCGTACGACCGTACTACTGTTGTGGTAGCGCTCCATGTTACGAGTTTGTACTGCTAGTGAGCTGTTTGGACGGGCTTTTACGGCCTTGTTGTATGTACTGGTAATCACGCGTATTTGGGCGTTGAGCGTGGCCGAGGTAATTTGTTTAGACGTACTGCGGTAGATGTAAACACAGCTTAGTCCCTGTGATGACCGCTTCGAAATACGCGTTCTACCTCTTCATTTTAACTATTTTACTGGTGACCCAATCACATCCATTTCCGTTTTTATTTTACTCACAATGACCAGTGTAAGTAACACATTATACCGAATGCACAGCCGTAGTCGGTGTTGCGTAAAACCGCTACACGCCTTTAACGGGAGTTACGCGGCGCTGTGAGCCCTGGCTGGTGGCGGCACTGTCTGTGACTATGGATTAAGATGAGAGGATTAGCGGGCCTTATTTTCCTTGCCGTACGAAACAGGGAAACATGGCGCAGGGTGCTTGTTACTGCCCTGCCCCGAGGAGAGTTATTTTACTCAGTCTGGCACTTGATGAATACCTGGTATATACTTAGCACTGGCTAAAAGGCTTGCCGAAATCACGAACTGCACCTACGTTCTGGCAACAAATAGCTAAGTTATCGTGTCTCAAATAAAATGAGTGGAAATGTAGTAAGCTCTGAATTACATTATCAGCAAATAAATGTGTATGCTGCCATGAAAATTATGACGAACACTGGTGGTGCGTATTCGATTGTAGCGATGATATTCATACGTACTTATTATGTACCTCTCTACTCACTGGTCACTATACCATGTACCTACCTGGTATGTATATGTTCATGACGCATACTCGTTGACGGGTAGAAAGGCGGTATAATGTCAAGAGCACAGTAGTGTCACACATACATCCATAATATATATATAGACATATATATATTCCTATGCGAGGTGTACATTTATTTTGTCTCCGCGAATAAAAATAAATAAATAAATACCAATACATCACGCTGTATACGCAACAGGAACAGGAATTTTTTTCACAACCGTAGCTGCTGTCTATACACGGGTTATTCATGGAGCCTGCTTGAGGTGGGGTATTTCTTGGTGCTTTTACCCCTTTTTTTATTGCCGCACACCACTCGTACTGAAAAGCAAATGCAACACAGGTGCAACATGGCACTCTAATTCCAAGCAACTTGACCCCGAAACGGCTGTCTGTGGTGCCTTAAAAAAGGGGCCGACATCTACTGCTGTAATATGATAAAAGAAATGCCCCAGGGTGTAAAATTTATGACACGAGAGACAGGTAGTAGGCTTACTCATCATACGATCGCTCTGTTGTTGTCGGTTCCGTGCAGTATTTATATTTTATTTCCTTGGGTCTCAAACTTGATGTCGAACAAACAATAATAATTCGTCATTTGCGCGACTTATTGAGCATATGTACGAGTATGTAATGTGCATTATTATACTGTAGTGTACTAAACTGTACCTGATTTGGTCGAGGAAGTGCATGATTACACAATGTCGTACTCGTACGTGTGCCGTCGATGACGTCGGTTTTCGTTGTGTTGTACGAGTACCACAGGGGTGTGTACATTTATTTTCTTCGTCGTTTGGCGTTTGTTTGTATCAATCACTTGACTCACGACTGACTTCGGTTTGCATCTCACCCTGGTTACCACCTTCTGCTTCTTTCATCATACCAGTTAGGTACGTACCTACCTGTTAAGCATTCTTTTCTCTCGTTATCATATACCTGGTACTCGTCAACCACAGCCGGTGTAAGGACGCTGGGTGACACTGTGCTCGAGTGTTCTCTTATCTACTCGTCGTATATAATAATTACGTCCACGTTGCGATTATCGCATATAGAACGAACCATGCACTTGAAAATATATCGGAATCACCCAGGGAATACATAAATAACTCAAGAAAACGTAATTTCGGTAAAAACTTTATACTACTCGGCCGACCACATACATACATACCTGGTACCAAACAGAAACCACCAAAAAAGCGACGTGGGAGAAGGCTTTCACTATATAGTATGGACAATACAATTTACATGGGAGATTAGGGGAATTACTTGGAAGTTAATCAGATGATTTTGTGGATTAATTTCGACAAAACTATTTTTTGCACTCAGTTCGACAACTGCCAAAAATTATGAATGCGTTGTGCTTCCTAGACCTATTAATGAGGTCGGGCGCGCACGGCCTTTTTCGTGTTGTTGTCGTGTCTCTTACTCATTTCTCGCCATATACACTGCTCAAGCAAGGCTCAAGAACTCTTCACACAAAAAAAAAACGCCACCAACAACGTGCCGGCACAGCAGTATAGATAGTGTGTTGTATTAATTTAATATTAATACTCGTAGTGTGTATGAAAGAAGTACTACATAGTGGGTGGGTGACGAGCGTATTTTGGTCCACTCATTATTGCTCTTTTTACTTAGTTAAGTGTTCACCGGGATGCATGGTCCCCTTTTTCCTTCTCGTATCTTCCCCCTTGCACGTCCCTTTTGGCTCATGCTCGGGGCAAGTATGTGTCTTGAGCTTTGGCTTCCCATTTTATTTATTTATTTGGGATTCTTCTTTTCTTTTTCTTTTTCGGTTTGGTTTCTTCGTTGCTTCTCTTTCTTTATGGTGTATTTTGGTTGCTGGCGCATGTATGTATGTTGTGTCGGCCGCACCTGTTAATATTACGGGGGTATGTAGTTAATAGGACCTATGGTATACATAAAAACCTATATATTTACCTGTTTTTACTAACAAAATTTGGTCCCGTTAACTATGGATCCCCGTAATAGTGCGAAGGCATGGTATTGCGTAGACTATTAATGCATTACGGTGTGTTATCTTTGTGTCGTAGTCTTTGACCACAGAGCTTGTATCTTTCTAGGGTGAAGAATCAGCACGGACACTGGGCTTGCTGGATGTCGACGAGTAGAAGAACGGTTTAATGTGAAGAACACACACACATACCAGGTACGGGATCAGCGCGGTATACATCATTTGGCACCCATGGATCAGCGAACGGGCGAGATCATCAATCATCATGTCATTCATACTTCAGAGTTCACAAAGAACGTGTTATGTGTTGGTGTCATAAAAGACGTTAACATTACTGCTTGTTCATGTACTGTTTGTATATCAGGACACCGGCACCAAATCAAAATCGTACAAGTAATGACTTCTTCGGGGCATCGAGAACAAATTAACCTGGATGAGTCACGTACAAATCAAACCAAGCTCCCCCCATATCCAACAGTATTACAAGTAAGTGTTTGTACGCTCTCTGCCCCTGCCCAGCGTGAAATTGCGCAAGCACGTGTACGTACATACATACCGGTACAACATGGTACATGGGTATTTCATATCATATCATATCATATCTCGTTCCATCCTCACCACCCCTCCTTCCTCCTCTCTTTTCTCCGTAAGAGCGTATCTCTTTGGTCAAACCATTCGCAATCTATGACCCGACCACCATGAACAACAACAACAACAACTGTTCAACAATTGTAACATCAACCGGCCAATCAGCGCCACGCTCACTAGCGACATCAACGAACGGACCAGAAATATACACCACCACCACCGACCGTCCATCCACCATTCTTATATATGTATGTTGGTGTTCAAATGTATCACACCAGTGGGATCCAACGTTCGCTGTACTTAAGTCTGCTGCGCTGGCTACCCACCTTCCCACCCCACCCCCGCGACAAAAACAAAATACGAGGTAGATGACTGATTCACACGGCCGAGGAGAAAGTCCATGCGGCAAGACAACAAAATCAGACGCCCCCTCCCCCCCCCCGCCTGCCTGCCTGTCCGTGTTCGGTGCGAAAGTTCGTAGGGTTAGTGTTAAACCTCCCCCCCCTATAAGTAGTAGTCGTATTCTTCCGTGGTTTGTGACCGAAGGTCCGCCACATGGTTCGAATTTGGCCAAGGGCTAAAAGCCCGCATCGAACGACCAACCAACAACAAACAGGCTGACATGGCAAGCTACGTACGCGCTCACTCGCCGTTAGTGTTCCCAAAAGACTATGTAGTGCTGTCGGTGTGCCTACCGAACCAATCTCGCACGCAACGCAACAAAGGACCATACGCCCGAAAGTCGGAGGAGTCCTACCGAATACACCTCCGCACACCTAGCCCGAAGAAAATAAACGCAAGTATTGAAGCATGGAAATAAAAAGGCACAAACCAAAATCTCCAACCTGACAAATCTGACTATGTGGCCGACTTACCACTCGTCATCTTGCCAAACGATCTAATAAATACTACTAATACTAATATTAATATGGGCCCTGTTCGCGTCTGGACGCAACAGGTTGAAAAACGCCCACCCGCCTGATCAGACCAGAAATGTCCGACCCCTCGCAAGCAGCAACTAGACCCGGTGCAAGCAAGAGCTGCCTCGCAAGCGCCAAGTCTCTACTCCCTCAAGACTGCGGGCGTCGTCATGTAATGCGCCATGTGAAAGCTACCAGTAAGCTATCAGTAAGGAATAATCAAGGCGTATTAATAGTATAAGCTGCCCCTCACCGCAGGGGCAGCACGAAACACCAAACAAAACGCAATGCTCAAGAGAAGGCGCGGATTGGTTAGTGCTAGCTAGCTATAACCTACGACGCAGGTTGTGCAACACCGGTTTGTTTGCACACCGGCCTAACCGGGTCAATGCCCCCCCTTCTGCCCTCCCCTCCCCCCACTAGCTTGGTATTAGTAGGGTCTCCCGTAAAAAATACTAAACAAGGGGGGCGTAAGTAAAAAACAAGCCATCTCGAAAAAAGAGACGAATCTCAAAAGGAGAGACGAAAATGAAAACAAAAAAGGATTTATCATGGAGAATCTAGCGCACAGTTTTTTGCTGCAAAGGCAGCTAGCTGTACATGCAACACAAAACAGCGAGGTATCGATAAACACCATGCGCCATACCACACATAAACGGCCTGGGGCAAGCAAGGCGCCAGCGAAACTCCAGAGATCGTCACGAATTGCGGCCGAAAAAAAGCCCCTCCTCCAACACACTGACACAAGATGGGACGTTTGGGCTATACCTACTGCAGTCAAGGGCCGTCGACGCTCGGCAGCAGAGAAGAGGAGCGATAGCGCTGGACTCAACCCTCTGTTACTATATGAGCGTTCGTTAACTCCCTGCCGCCTCCACTACCAACGCTACAACGCTACTCGAACGAATGCCTACTGTAAGGTAGCGACATTCTTTGTCCATGCGCCACACACGCACGACGTACGAGCCACCATCGTGTACACGGCACGGCAAGAATGAAAAAGGCATGCCATCGACTACTATGCCCTGCCACTACGTCGCTCTGTCCTTCGGTACGGGCGTGGTGGTGTGGTGTCTGTCTACCGACGAGTGCCCGACCGACGGACGGCACAGGCGGGGCAAACAACCGTTGCACTCCTCCTGCCCACCCCCACCCAACCCCACGACCTACCCCGCCCTGCAAGTCAGCTGTAGCATAAATTCAACGTTCGACCCAACACAGACGAGGACCAAATGGCATCAGGACTGTACACGGGAACTGATCAGCCCCCCACCCCATCCCCCTCCCTTCCCCCACCCCCAAAGCACACGGTTCAACAAAAAAAAACCCACCAAGCAAGCTCAGCCTGCCCCCCCCGCCCCACCCCCCCCACCACCCGCCCCAATCCCTTATTACCCTAACCCCCCCCCCCTGGCCCTGGATCATGCGAACGGGGCTACGACGTCGACGCCATTACTGCCGATATTGAGGTTCGTGTGAGTCCGCACAATTCGCAGCGACGCCGTAGGGTCGGGGCGGAACGTCGCCACCGACAGCGCCGCCAAAAAGATTACGACACCCGGACGAAGGTCAGTTTGTCTTACGCCGTCAGTGGCCTCCCCCTTCCCTTCCAAAATCATGCAGATGGAAGGCACCGAGATAGCAGCGGGGGTGTAGTCTCCTCCTGCCAGCACCCTCATGTCCTCAAGCTCGAAGTCCTTGATGGGGGGCGTAAAGCGCCTACAGCACTGGTCCACTTGAATGGGCTTGACCATCGGAGGTGCGCCCATATTGTACGTTAAAATCTCGCACAACAGTGGCACGTCGCGGTGCTTTGGGGTTAGCGCAACGCGAACGACGTTGTCTGACCGAGCCATGACCTGATTATTATCACAACATCACGACAGGGCACGCGTGGTGGTGGGGGGGAAACGTTAGCAATGTCACCAAAACACCACGAGAGAGCGGCAGTAGGCTGGCTAACTCCAGGCCTTCTTGTGCTTCAACTACCGATACCGATATCAGTATTGATCATACGTGGGCAGGAGGCAACATAAGGATGAAAAAAAACACGGTCACGGCGCACACCCATCCGAGCAATGATACGAGTATGCACCATATGAAGGTATGATACATACCTCAAAGGACAAAACAGTTACCAGGTACGAGGAACTATACGTTGACAAAATATTCAACAGATACGAGGTATTATACATGATACCGTACGCATGGTTTTAGAGCATGTAGGTGGTGGCCCGCGCAATATAACGACCTTTGCAGAACACAGTTGTAGTCAATATTGATATTAAAAAGGGCACTAATGTCGGGACAGAGGGTGTATATGCATACTGGTATATACTGCAGTATGTGTAACGGCACACAACACGTCACCACCACGCGTACAGGTAGGTAGTTTATCATGCATACATACCCGCATACCCGCGGCCATGTTGCCTGTAGTTCAGTTTGCACATTGGTTTCATTTCATGTGCGCCTTCTTAGTCTCGTGTATTTCTACTGTACTTTGTAGGTGGGGGGGGTCGTGCTTTCCAGCCGAATTTTGCTTTTTTTTTTAGGGTTTTCGGATCGTCCGACGGCTCCTGCACCATTGTGTGCGAGCACGGACTCCTTGATTCAAGTGATAACAAGGACAACTTTAAAGCATGCGAATAAATGTGTCTGGGTCTTATGATTATCTGAGGTACCTGGTATGATACACTATTGATACAACCTACTACTATTAACACTACTGTATCAGTACGTGTCATGTTTATCTGGGGTATGCTATACTAAATGTCTACAATACAGACTAGTAACTACACCGCGATAGACTACGAACTACTTAAAAAAAGGAGGATACACACATATGGGAGACATTACTCGTACTGGACGATAGAAGATCCAAGATACAGATGTGCTTCCGGAATACTATAAATACTACATATTGCATCTTCAAAATATGAACCTTGTTGGGTTTACTCGAGGATAATTCTGCCGTTGGTCCACTGCATGCAGTACGTACTACCTGGTATGCCCAAAGTGCAAATAGTTGAACATATCAATATCTAATATAGACTAAACCCAGGATGCTTGACATCGATCGATAGGCTGTAGAGACCGGCCGCAAACAATCTCGCACAGCTGCAACACTGCTGCTGCAACCATTCAACAGCACCAGTACTCCAGATCCAACCGCCGTGCAAATCGAGGCTTATCACCTCCATGATGTCTCCCTTGAGGTACGCGTGGGGCTCATTGGCAGCCATGAAGAACGATTCTCCCTCTCCCATCCTCATGTAGTTGAGAAGCAAAGGCATCATGATTCCGATGTCCCCCGGGTATTCGATGGAGAGACGCCTCATCAGATCCTGGACGTAGTAGTCCTCCGCCCGCAATCGTCGCAAGAACAGCTCCCCCCTTCTCCCTGTGCTCGTAGCCCTCGCCGTAAATGTCTTCCAAGTCAATCTCTTCGTCGTCTGTGTGGTCCTGTTAAAAACAAAGCAATGCCATGTATATATATGGGTATCGTTCGATTAATATCAACGGAACATATCTAATACCTGGTACACATTTATGATATAGTCAGCATCGGACGTAGGTTGTACCCACAAACAATACAATTGCTGACTGTTGTATTCATCATACGCTTAAGCAGTGATCGTGCAACGAACACGTGGGGTAACGTCGGGTGCAACATCTGACCTGATGTTTGTTCTACATACACAGTAACCCCTTTACTTTAGAACCGCAGTGGCGTTTTGGGGACAAAGCACTCTAATTCTAAGTAATTTGTCCCCAAAACTGATCTAAAGAGACTGCCATCCTAAAAGGGTCAAACCCTTCTTTTTACCGGTCGAGATCCAGCGGGTGTAGATAAAACCCCATTTACTCGTAGACCCAAGAAAATCTTGAAAAATCAAAACGCCATATATACATGGACGAGCACGACTCCTGCTTGTACTAAATTACAGCAATCCAACGACACCTCAAAGCCAATGCGAAAAAAAACAGATCATTAAAGGCGTCCACTTCAGACTTGATACATCAGCGATTCTTCGTGAACTTCCTGAACAGGCATGTAAGACCTTATTTGTTCGACTTCGTAACCCTCCTGTGCTTCAATAACGTAAATATGTACCTGGTACGTACTATTAATATTATAAGACTACGACGAACGAAAAGGGAAAAATTGGTCAAAGAACAAAGAAAAATTGAGGAGCTTGCTGTTGTTTGGTCGTGTCCGTAAGATATTGAGTGTATCCTAACGGCAGAACAGATGTCAAAAACATACGTTGTACCTGGTATTAACAGAAGGTACTGATATAAATAGTTGAGGAGATAGGTTTTATTCGTGCAGTCCCATCTGCTGTTCATCATACGTAAGCATGCAAGCCTACTGCTGTAAATAAGGACCATACCTACTCGAACAGCAGGTGGTCTTTCCGTGAGAAAACGCTTCAAACGCATATGCTGCAAATAAGGACCATACCTACTCAATAGAAGGTGGTCTTTCCGTGAGAAAACGCCTGATGGCCAATACTTTTTCGAATTTCAAAAATGGCGTGTGCCAGAACATTTTTCACGCCACGCATACGTACGCGATGTACGACCAAATCTCTTGAAACTACAGCAGCAGTAAATACGTTGAGTCAGCCAACCAAGGGTTTTAAACCTGAGAGACCAAACATACGTCAAGATACCCATGTAAATACCCAACAGAGATCAGAAGTAAACCTGTCGATGCGATCCCTGGTCGTGCCGGTGTCCACTGCTGTCCAGTACAACAGCAGCAGCAGCAGCAGCAGTAGCAGCCATATGACACCAGAAGTGACAGATACGTATTCGTACGTATAATAGCACAAGAAATAGCAGTGCTGACAGGCTGAAGTGCTGACGGGGCGACTAGTAATACGGCATCGTACGGTTGGCAGTAGGTAGGACAAGAGCTTAGAAAGGCGGTGTGTTGGTGTTCGCGTGCATCTGTTGGCCGTGCACGCGTGTGCGCAGTGCGCAGGAACGCAATTGAATAGAAACCCTCGCTGCTCGCTGCTTGGATGATGCTAGTACTCGCAGTATACGAATATATACGCGGCCATTTTATGGACTTGAAAGTACTGGTGTAGGAGCAAAGCAAAAGAGCCGTGTTCTGGCGTACCAGGTATGGGATAATACAAGGTAGAGCTGTACCCCACGTATACAAATTAAGGCTACCATTGATAGCTTACCTCACAGATGCCAGTTGCCATCCAGTGCCATCATACAAATGTTTGACCGGTGCCATGCGCGGCCTCTCTACAACCCATTCTCATTCTCCATCGCGTGAACAAAATGCTCGCAGCTCACTCTATATAGTATGCATGGAGATATATAACCGAAAGGCACACGCACGGAGACGTCAAGTCAAGTAAATCACACTTGCACACACACGAAAGGTCAGAGAGGAGAGAGCTGAAAACGCAGACAGGAGACCCCAACGCACTCTTGCTCTTTCTACTACAAAAACCAAGGTATGACAATATCATCATAGCATCGCACTCACTCACCACACTTCCATCGGACGAGAAGCCAGACTCATCGACGCGAGATCCCAGTCTCTGCACGAGCGCATTGACCTGGGTAGTTACGACCTCAGGCTTGGCGGTGATATAGCTGTGGAAGAGCTTTCTAAGCGCGTCGCGCCTGTCCTCCAAGTCCTCCGGCAAGCTGCACATCGCGCGCATCGCTGACAGCGACACCAACCCGCGCAGCTCCGGATACCGGTGCAGGTTGAACACGATCTCTTCGAACGGCCTGAAGCCGCAGAGGCCCTCGAAGTCGGATAGCGCTACAGCCATCTCAGGCTTGTGGTTGTCGTCCTTGTAGAGGTCGGGTCGCGTCGCGTAAAGACGCTCAGCTAGCTTCTTGTCGGGGTGCGCCTGTCGACAATAGTCATTCGCCAAGGACAAAAAGTTTCGGACAACAAAACGTCAACACAAAATGTTG
This sequence comes from Macrocystis pyrifera, assembly GCA_031763025.1. NCBI lineage: Eukaryota > Phaeophyceae > Laminariales > Laminariaceae > Macrocystis > Macrocystis pyrifera. Next base: position 15,533,295 of record JASSKH010000009.1, read on the forward strand.
ATAAAAGGGTGCACTTTTTTTTTTTCAAACATGAAACAGCAGTCCTGGCGTATATATATATATAATACGGCTCTTTGTTGGGCGGCACTATTTACGGGGGTCTATAGTTAATAAGACCTATGGAATACATAAAAACCTATATATTTACGTATTTTTATCAACAATATTTGGTCCTATTTACTATGGTCCCCCGTAATAGTAAAATTGCTGTGGCAAGTAATATTAATATGTTTAGTTGAATATAACTAAAAAACCCACACGTCATACGGTAGGGTTGCACTCAGAATTACACTGGTGCTGTATTAATGGTGTACTACGATACCCGTACACCAGAACACAAATGAAAAGCAGTTGTGTAGTGGCAAGAGCGTCAAGCGGATGCAAGGGGCATGTGGGCGTGTTGGCCTCATGGGAGAAGCGGACTTACGTTGGCGGTGGAGCAACTACTACTGTACATACTGGTACTGCTGTAGAATAGAACAAAAATGTTGCAATGCTAATCTTGCAACACTACTTCTGTTAGGGACATCTGGAGAAGCGGATTCACTATTTTTAGTAGGATAGTAGGACGGAAAAGAGATTCCAAACATAATAATATTGATTAATGAACTCTATGCTACGTTCAGAACCACAAAAAGTAGGCGGTTCATGTCACTGGAGACAAGTAAAAAGTTCGAAAATATCACGCACGCCTATTTAAACAAGTGGAATAGACTACCGGTATGCTCGAACAAGCAAGAATACATGTACAAGGTGCGTAGAGCTGGGTACTCCGTAAATAATACTGTACTCGAACATGAAGTAGTTGCATGGTATCTCATATACTCCGTACCTGGAAGGGCATGTAGAAGTATAGGTGCAAAGGTACAGAAAAGTAACGAGTGCTGTGATGAGCGAGAAATTTACACGCCAAGGTGTGTGTGTGGTGTCGTGGTGTCGTATGATACGAGACTCTCTCACTATTAATACTGCTGTATCTTCTCGTACGTACAAGGTATTTCGTAGGTAGTCAACAGACCCGGAAAGGAAACAGAATCGTGAAGCTGCGCGACAGCAAATGGCGGCGTAGCCAACACTACTGCTGCTGTGTCGTACATATTTTGAACATGTTTGTTTACACAACTGCTGTATTAATAATGGTGATGGTACTCATTTTTCACCAGTATGCCATGCTGAACACTTGACGGGGGCACGCGCGACGCATACTCGTACACAAAATAAAGAACAAGGAAAAGGATAATCTTTCGATTGTGTGAAGAGCTCTGTCGGATTAAAACACAAGAAGACTCCACCGAACTCAAGCAGTACTCCTACAGGTAGGGCTCCTGAGTGATCTTCCGAGCGCAAGTGTGCTTACAATATTATATCTACCTACTACTGTACAAGGCACACAGGGGGCAAATGCTTCACATGTCTGGATGGCACGCTTCGGTCGAATACACGTTTGCTGGCGTTGATACAGAATGCCATGTAGACCTACAGTAGAACCTCATTGTGAAATTGTGGCGGATTCCAAAATAGGTCCAGTATGAGTATCGGTATCAGACGTAGGATTCAGAACACAACACAGCAGCAACACATAAACACGACAGGGTGCTACTGCAGGCCACGGCACGATATACGGAAGCAGCACACCAGGAGCGCTACGATGCGCCAGCCACCAGTAGAGCGACTACTCAGTACTGTTGTATATACAGATGGTACGTATGCGCGCTTCGTACGTATTATTTACAAACTCACTGGTACGTAATGGTGCAGCTGTGTCTTTTTATTTGATCTGACATTTGACCACTGCTGTTAGTCACCCAACCAAATGAAGACATTTCGGACATTTCAGAACCGCTGTGTGCCAAGCTGCATACCACACATAAAAGGAAAAAAACACGAAGATATAAAAACAGAGAAGCCCCCTGTTAAATCTGTGTATCAAATCCTGAAGCGCGAATAGAATCACCAGTACAGAGAGTATGTATACACACAGCAACCCCTGTTGGGAACAATTAACGACGATTAGAATAGAATACTTGGATATTGGATGGCGCAAGCTGTTATCGACCGACTGCTGTAAAGCTGCTGCTGCTGTAGACGAATCTCAACATGACGTCAGCTCAGACACGACAAACAAAGGCCGTGATGCGATGACTCCAATCTGTGATACCAGGTACCAGGTACATCTGTCATCTGCTGCTGTAGTACTTTGTAGACACAAAAGAAATCGAAATATCGAGATACTCGTGAGATCGAACATAAAAAAAAACACGAATAAAAAAAATGGGGTGGTTTGTCGTTTGTTCCAATCCAATCGGCGGCGGAGAGTGGCAGATTTCATCCAATTGACGCGAGAATACGACAAACACACCAAACATACCACGAAACACATGTCAAGCAGGAGCGGGTTCGAGATTTGAGATGTAGACCCCAAAGAACCAGGGACGGGCGTCTGGGATCTGGCAACTACTTGTACCGGACAGATGGACAGGTATGCAGCAGCACAATCAGTAGCAGCATCGTTTATATCTCATAGATCATACCTGGATACTCAGCGCCTTGTTGATGGACAGGACCTTGAACATGAAGGGGAGATCACCCAGCTTCTCAAGGTCGCCAAGGTAATGCGGGTGCGTCTCCAACAGTTCGATCAGGAAAATACCGGCATGTCCCTCTTCGGCCCCTTCAACGAAATCGCCGGCCTCTGGCATCACACGGCTCGGGCCATTGGGGTGGGTGCCCATCCAGAGCTCAGCGTACATCTTGCCTTCATCGGTCTCGAAGCCCTCGTTCTCCAACGTCTTGAGCTTGGCCACCATGCTGTCGGACCCACGCTTGCCCCAGGCATAGTTCTGAACTGGGCAATTCAGGCGTCTCATGGCGGGTCGTGTGCGCGACGAAGGGCCTCTCTTTCCCTGCACTGCTTTCCCGAGAGGATCAGATCAGATCAGCACTCAGCACAACCCCACCGAAGTGAGAATTCGTCGGCCAGCGCTCCGCGTGTATGGTCGAGGTGTCGACGCGAGGATTAGCGAGAACGCTTGGTCACGTCGTCGCAGGCTTCCGTCCGCTCGAGGCAGGTGGTGGGCTCGGTTGGTCGAAGAGGTAGCTCAGTTCTCAACTTCAGAAGCTTTTCGGAAGGTGCCTCACAACCAGTTCACACCTCACAACGCAGGTCACACAACTGGCCTTGCCGCGACGAGGACGCAAGCAGCCGCAGCCGTCGAAGAGGATGTCGAAGGTGGAGCCTGGCTCGTGATGCCTGCGGTCCTCGGGGGCTGCGGAGGTAAGAAGATGGACGTCTTTGCCTAAAAGGGACTTCCCAAAAGGTCAGACGGTCGAAGTGCAGGCAGGGTAGGGTAGTCGAGGGAGAGCGCGGGCCCTATGAAGTTGATCCGCTCGGAAACCCCGGAAAGCATGTCAGGCAGGGAGCAGGGGCTGTGCAATATTCTTGTATTCTTTTTTGTGTTCTTCGTTCTCTTTCTATGAAATCTAAAATGAAATCACCCAACATTCTATCCGAGATTCGCACAGGGCTTCTGTGATCTTGTCACCCTGTGTCTTATTATGTCACCATCCTGCAGAGATCCAGGGTTTATTTGGGTTGGTGACCCTTCGAAGACAGACGGATCGATGTTGATCGATGTCCTTGGACACCGTTGTTGTTACTTCTTGTAGCAGTTCCTTCATGCTTGATGGCACCAAGCACCAAGTAACGTACGCTTAATTTGGGCAACCACAGACGACACAGCTTTGAGATAAGTGATGTCAGATGATGGCATTTCCCGTCATAGCCTTCTGGCGCAGCGAAGGCTCGCTTCATTTTCTCCATTTTTACTACGTATTCCATTATGTTTTCACTATTATTGAATACCTGGTACCGGTACAAGAACACATACACACACAAGTACAAGACAAGACTAGATTAGAGTACCGGTGTACTGCTTGCTGTACGTACGCTCATATCTTTTGACCCAGCTGCTGACTATTAATAGTGTTACTCACAAAGTAATGTACTCGTATCATATATATATAGACTCGCAATGTACTCGTCGTTCTCGTTTGATATATGTTAATACACAAAATTATACCCACGATACGTACATGTATGTATGCGTGTATGTACATTGTGTACAATTTTGACTTTTTGCTGACGATCTGTGCTGTTAATTAAGTTGTTGTTGATGACATGACCAAACTGACTGGTTGATTGATGATGTATGATGAAATCGTTTGTGCAGCAACACTCTCTATTCTGCTATTATTATTGTCTACTTGTGGTTACTGGATACATACATACACGTAACAACAATGTAGTTACTATTAATAGTAGTATCTCTCTAGCCGTATAGTGTTGTGACCACAGAACCACAGAACCCCGGTTGAAGTCTCACCGAGTGCATATGCTCCTATATTCCTATAATAATAGGACTTTTCTTGCATAAAAAAATGAATCACTACAATACAGAAGTATTAATATTTAATAGTATGTATTATTAGCGGAAAGCGCGAGGAGAGCGTGAGTTATTATTCGTAGCTATTCTATATTCGATGAAAATCGACGAGCAGTGGGAATTCCATGCTGAACCCTGTGCTCGACAAAACATAAAGAATGGCACGTCCCGGGGGGAAGAAGGGACGACACCTGTGACCACGGCTTGTCCAGAAGGTCGGTCAGTAGGTAGGGTAAAACCTCCTACTACATGTAACACAAGTAAGTTTCGGCTGGAAAGAAAAGTGAATGAGGCGAAAAAGAAACGTTTATCTCTCAACAGAGTATTAACATTGATTGATGATCGGCACGGACAACTATATTTTATAACTATATTATAATTACACTGCACTTTCTTGGTTTTTGTGCTGGATGCCGACGGGTAGAAAGAACACGCACACGAGCGGCACAGCAAGCAGCAGCTTTCTTCTACTCGTATTATTAATAGTAGTGTCAATAAATAATACGTACGTATAATAATAATTATGCAGCCTTTTTTTTATTTTGTCTTCGGTTGTCTCATCGGGTCACCGAAGAAGCCGGTTTCTTCATGAATAATGAGTCATGGAAAAAGTCCCGTTTTGGGGACAAAACACTTGGAATTAGAGTGGTTTGTCCCATGAAACGGCACTGCAGTTCTAAAAGTGGTACCAGGTACTACAGCAGTAACTGCTGTGTAAAACAACAGCCGTCGACATACTATTAATAAGTATAGGTCCACTAAACTGCGGGTTTTTTTTCCGGATCGTCCGCAATAAAAACAAAGACACTATCCACCAATAATCCTGCGGTTTATTTGTTATACCAACTATATCATAAGCAAAAGCAACTGCTTTTGTGTCTGTCTCATACTCTCCTCGGGACGTCTTCCAGGGTCAACAGGCAATGTAAGGATTATCTGTGCCGAAACTACCCATTTTTTCGTATGCCCGAACTCGGAAATTAATGATTAAAACTAAACATATTATACCAGTAAGTACCAGGTCCTGCGTTTCGTCTCCCTGAATGCAGAAAATAAATATGTCCGATTTTAATTTCAAGTATTAGTAGTAGTGTGTTCCCGAAAAAAAAACGCGAGTGAGTCTATAAAATTTATTAAAAAAAAATTAATACACTCTCAGCACAGAGCTAGGGCAGAGCAGTTTGTTCAGTAGGGTTAGGGTTAATTCACTTTAACATTATCAATTAATTACTGCTGTCAAGGGACTCTATTGTGTCGACGGGTAGAAAGAACGGTTTAATGTGAAGAACACACATTAAAATACATACATACCTGGTATATTACATGCGGTGTGATGCGGCATGTACCTGCTGTGGTATCTATCTGCTATTATATACACCTCCCTGCGGAACACCCGCATCCCTCCTTTTTTACCCGTTTCGAGTACGGGTACATATACATCTATACCTGGTATCTGGTACCGGTACAGGAGTATTATGTTTTCGTCACCCATCAAGCACAACGACAAGGCGCAAAAACGAGAAAAAAGAAGCCAAGAAGTTCCACCTGATCCTGATTCGACCGATAACAAATACAGGTACGAGTAGTAACAAATAATCGAAGTCTCTGCTCCTTGCCCTGAAAAAAAGCACGTCAACTGTGAGTTCAACCGATCGGTCGATACTCGTCTTTGCAAGGTTTGTGAAATGTGATATCCGTTCGCGCGTTTTCCATTTCCCCCTACTATTAATAGTAGTCTTCAACTACCACCGTACGAAACAGAAGCATACGTACGAATACCAACAATCGACGACAGTCAACTACGTACTGTTCACCTGGTATTCTATACTGGTATTTTTTTATTTTTATTTTTTTTTTTTTTTTTTTTTATCCATCACTTTTACTTCCCAGCCCACTCGTAGGAGGTTTTACCCTCGACGATCTTCTGGACAAGCCGTGGTCACAGGTGTCGTCCCTTCTCCCCCCCGGTACGTGCCTTTATTTTTTGTCGCGCATAGGGTTCAGCATTCCCACTGCTCGTCGATTTTCATCGAATGTAGCCAACTCACGCTTTCGCGCTTTCCGCTTATCAATTTTTTATGCAAGAAAAAGTCCCTATGAGCATGCACTCGGTGGGACTTGAACCCACGAAATTGATCTTGACAGGCACGCGGACCACCTACCAAGCCACCGGGGACGCCGGATTACCGCAGCTTCGTCGCAGCCCGGTGGTACACATCTTAATGGTACCAGGGTATATACCTGAAAAAGACCTACTGAGTACTCAGTACTATTCCTGGTCCTGTAGGATAATTAATCATAACTGCTGCAACGCAGCAATCAGCGACAATGCCTACTTGGGCGATCATATATATGCGCGTGAGCGTGAGAAAAATCCAACAAGAAAAGCACTCATCAATAGACAACAGCAAACTCCGCTTCTCTCTTTTTTTTCACATACATCCTGCCGGGTAACCCTGTACCTGTGGTACTTTACCTGCCTCGTCCTATTTTCTCGTCCTTGACCCCAAAACAACACGTATGTACGTATTAGATTCTCGTAGGAATGTTGCAAACGTGCAGACGTGGCGACACCACTAAAAAGAAAGAGAAAAGAAAGACAAATTTATGAAGAAAGCATATTTAATACGTGTCCATGCGTACTGTTTGAGTAGTACCTGATGGAATTGTTTGTGTAGATGATAGGTAACAGGACCAAATAACTTTGTCCCTCGTAAAAAGCGTATTAATAGTACGACAGAGTATCTCTAAAATCACGTGTTTTGTTCACAACCGACGGAATTAATTATCTCTGGTCATGGGCTCTACCGACGGAAACTATTTGGCTTAATTTGTTCAGAGGCAGAGTGAAGAGAAGAACGACCATACTCCTCCTGTGTCCCCTCCCAGCCTCTCGTGATAGATGCACGAGTAGAGCACTGCACTGCTCGCTGCCGATTGATAGGCCTAGAGGCTAGGCCTACCTACTGTTGGGTTTTCTGTTGAAAATCATGAAGGGTCATTCGAGTAACGGCGTAATAACAAAGCATCAAAATATTGGGAATATGGGAGCTTGTAGCCGTAGAACAGTATTCCCAATATCTCGTGTCCTGTCGGCCCTAGGCTAACTCTAGTATTTGCAGTATAAGGTTAGGGTTAGTGTATTGGCGCTATATAGTGCTGCTACCGTCTGCAGTAGGGTTAGGGTCAGGCGAGGATTTCATCATTCATCATGATCATGATGACCAGACCCAAAGTTCAATATTTTTGGTGTGAGCCATTGCTAATTGCTGTATATATGGAGGTGGCATCCGTAGCACCCCCCCCTCCCGCGGCCTCCTGAGGGGAAGTCCCTATGGAGGCGGCATCCTTAGCCCCCCCCCCCCCCGCCTCCACCCTCACTCTCTCCACCCGGCATGATTATCGATGTCTGGTGTCGTAGTTGCTAATCTGCTTGTAGTACCTCGCACTACGTCGCAAAAATCCGTTCTTTATACGCCCCTTCTCCGTGGCAGTATCATCTCCACACCAAGGTCTCCCTTTTGGCGGGCCGGCTGCTTCGTCTTCCGAGCTTCCGTGGTGCTTCGCGTCACCCCATATACTAACTAAGTGCTGATCTGTTGATAGATCTGTAGGCATCCCATACACTCTTCCTCCAGTCCTCGGGTGTAGCCCTCGCCCCCGCCAGCTCCCCAACACGACACCCTTCGATCAGCGTATCTCCCTGTATACCTTGTACCTTTATACCTTTAAATTTGCTATGACATCGAGAACAGCCTCCCAGGCTGGGCATCATCACCTCAAAAACCCTGGGAACGTGTCTTAACGGGCGTCGACATAGAACAGGCTTAGGGTGTGGTCGTCGCGCTTTTTTTCCGCCAACCGAATCATCGACAGGGCAGCATCGAAGGGCGGCGAACTTGCCGCAGCTAGTCGTATTGGGACTTGGTGAGTCTTGCTTGGGCTGGTTCTAGCCCAAGTTTCCGTACAGCACGGCCACGACTTCCTGTGGGCTTTCAATGTCCGCTATCTGAAACGTTGCAAGCACACGCTCGAGCGTTAATGCAACTGCGAGGTTTTACGACAGCAAGCTTGGCCAGGCTCTCCGCGCATACACCGAGGACTCTCCACGAAGGTCCCCGTCTCCGATATCAGCCCCACCCAGTTACACACGTTCACTCGCCCGTTTGTATCCCTGGGCGACATGAGCTACTACATGCAGTGCATTGGACGACACCCCCGGTGCGCCTCTCGTCAGTAGGCACATAGTTCATTTCTTGGCCTCCTAGACTGCCCGAAATGCCGAACGCCGCAGATGCCTTTACGGTGACAGACATCGTCCTCTGCAAGCTTCCTGGTGACCGACTGCGAAACAGTATCTACGTCGTCAGTCTACAGCGTTCCCCGTACAGTACGTAGCGACTACGGTTCCTGCTACCCTTCGACTTTGCGGGTCAGCGCCTTTCCTCGTCTCTCCGCTTCCCTCCGTGAATCTTTTTCTTTGGTTGGAAGACCATGTTCTCCATGACGTCTGCACCAACATTGCCATATTGTAGCGCTTCTCGGTGATGGGCAGCAAGCATCGCCGAAAAACCTATGTTGAAGGGAAGTGGCGCGAGTACACATCCTTACCAGGAGTTACCTGCGAAGGATTTCAGCATAAGGCCACAAATGATAAAGAGGCCAATAAAAACAAGAGGCTCAGTTTTTGGCGAACTCTATGAAAGTTGGATTAATAGCATGTGCTCATCGACGAGCGCTACACTCAATCTTACATATTAATATATGCTCAAGGTTGAACAAGAATGTTGTCACAATAGTAATATAAGGCTTGCTCAGATTAAGCAAGTGTTTCTTGTTGGCAGGCCTATTCTTCATCTACTGTAGTAGGGATACTACTGGCTTGCAGGGTTCGGGATTTGTGGGTGCATTCTTCCTGTTCTCTCTCACGCTACGCCTTATATTACAGCAGTACGTGAAGCGTATCGTCCGACCGTTGTGCGGTCAGACAATCCAGACCTCGGTACCGGGGACGCAGATTACGTCATTTCCCTGTGGGTGCGACCGTCGTAGTACATGTAGCATCCATAGCATCCATAGCATCCATAGCATCCGTAGCATCCATAGCATCGAAAGGTGCGTGTGTGACTTTTGACCATTACAGTCTCAAGTTCGGACATTCTGAGCGCCCATGATAGAATAAGTTACGACTTACAGTATATATATTGTTTTTTTTACTAGGGAATACTTAGAGGGGACAGAAAGAGAGGGTCCAGAACCCAAACCCTGCAAGCCAGTGTTTTTTTGTAACACCTTGTGAAGGTACATGGAATATTCTACAACTCGTAACCGTCGTCGTTGCTGCTAGGTCCAAACGAGCAAGCCTTGCTCCAAGTGGAGTGTATCCAAGCACTCAAAATTGTTCAGCCGCAAACATGCTTGCATGCCGTCGTGTGGAGTCGACGGATAAGCGGATAAGCGGATAAGCGGTAACACTCCCGGTGGCACGGTCGGGCTAAAACACTTTATTAATAGTCCTGTGGAGGAATTGGCCAATGGGCGGACCTATTTTGTGTACTTCCAAGTACCAGGCAAGCTTGCCTTGGTGAGGTAGAAGAAACGCGTGTTCAGGAGGGCGTCTCTCTGGCCTATTCCTGAAGGCGTCGTGCGACGAGCATATTGTCGGCCGTCCGGGGCGGCGGCCTAAAAACGCACCGTTCCTCCGGCGGATTATCTCCTGTCACTAGGGCAGCTGTCACTAGGGCGGCACACGGTGACTTTGAGGAGTACTTTGCCGTCGTGCGTCATGAGGTATGTTACATGTCTCGAATGTTTCCACACTCCCGGCCTATCTTTCTTGTTGTACCTTGCTCGTGACATCGTTTTATTGATGCGGCACACTCGGCACACCCCCCTAACTTAGGGTTACTCAGAATTACTTGGAGTTAGCGACGATGGCTTCCTAGAATTTTCTCAGGTGTCCAAACCTTCATCTTCCAGCAGTATGCCAGTATATTCTACAGCAGTATATACGAGCAGTACCAATTGTATAAATTTGTACTACAGAAGGGTATGATACTGACGGGTATTAATTTCTACGAAAGGTTCTTGTTTGTAAGATTGTTTTGTACCGTTTGTTTCCTCTTTTTTGTACTGTTGATAAGCAGCAAAATTTCCCCACAAGGGATGCTGTGCTGAACAGCATCACCCTTGTTCATGAAAGATACACCTCTGAGTTACGATTACGGGTCAGCGCTGACTTACAGTAGCAGTTCAGTGGTTCATTCTTCACAAACGATCACAATGAGTACCTTTGAGCTCAGTTCGCCCTCCCGCAGATAACGTTATCTGCTACTGCATGCGGTAGGTTGAGCAAGCTCCTATTCAGCGCCTACGTTTTCCTTTATTGGTAAGGTCCTTCTCTTCTGCTCGTGTGTTTTTTTCTAGTTCGACCTGATCATTTATCGTGGTTCTCTCCACTTGCCCCCCCCCGTTTCTCCCGTAAAATCGGTATTTATGGATGTCTTGTACCAACTACCCGGTACATGCTGTGCCATGAAAAGTACTGTGGAGAGAGCTGCTTCCGCCGTAAGAAATGCGAAAATAGGAGAAAGTGCAGGTTGTTACATCTTTTTCGTTGTTGTCGCACGGCTTTGTCCGGGGGGTCAATGAGGGTAAACGTTAATATGCCTACGTGTACGGCTTGAGCTAGAACATAACAGCGACGATTGAAACAGGTTTACCGCGACTGTGATGCGCATTTTTTTTATGCTGTAGCATACTTAAACCGAGCGACATCGTCCACCCGTACCAGTATAATGCGAAGTATGTATCTTCTTGGAAAAAGAAAGAGCAAAAGCCGAAACCATGTACACCTGCTCCATTTGAGCCAGAAACAGTTAGATTCTGGAACCAAGTAAAAAGCACACGCCACGAGCGGTGTTTTTGGCCATGAGACATCAGATTTTTTTTTTTAGCATTGAGCGTGTGGCCTCCGAAATCTGAACTGTTTTGTTTTCAGTAAGGTATATATATTGTCATCCCTCTTACTTTCCAGCTTAACTCGTAGGAGGTTTTACTCTCGGGGACTTTCTAGACAAGCCGTGGTCACAGGTGTCGTCCCTTCTCCCCCCTGGTGTGTGCCTTCATTTTTATCGCTTAATTTTTTTGTCGAGCATGGGGTTCAGCATTCCCCCTGCTCGTCGATTTTCATCGAATGTTGCTAACTCACGCTCTCGCGCCCGCTAAATATTCAATCTTCTGGAAAAACAAGTCCCTCCAAGTATGCACTCGTTGAGACTCGAGCCCACGAAATTGATCTTGGTAGGCACGCGGACCACCTACCAAGCCACCGGGGACGCCGGCTTATAGGTACCGCGGGCTCCACTTGGACTTGCAGACGGTCACCAGGCTTCGTTTTTTTAGCAACAGCGGGCGCGCCAGGAGTATTTGTTCTGGCGCCCCCCCCCCCCCGGTGCCACCTCTGAAGCCTCTCGACCATCCTCGCGGAACTGCCTGCTCGGCACGAAATTGATTTGCCGTACCAAACCTGGGACCACCTAGACATGGGGGGGGGCAGACAAACTGCCGTCTGTGTGCACGGTGCTGTAATGACTCCTGTGACCAGAGAAAACAACAGCAGAGTACACATCACAATAGTAGCAACTGAAACACATCGTACACCCCTACGTAAGAAGAAAAATTGAAGTCAGCGTACGCATGTATGCCTACTGTAAGTACGTACGTACGTACGTACAGAGTTTGTACAATAAGAGTTGCAACCGAGCTGCGAGGGAGCGGAGACCGCATACGCAGATTAAAAAAAATGCACGTGTGGCCTCTCTGACTACCTCAAAATCAAACCAAAACAGACGAAAGCTAGACAAAGTAGACGAATCCAGGTGTAAAGTTGCTACAGTTTCAAGCCAAAAATAGGTACAAGATGTGAGGCTGGTCAATGGCAGGGCATCTGGCGTGTATCTTTTACATATCTTCAGTGTGTACTGATTTTGGCTACGGCCCAAGAAGAATGCTAAGTAATATATGAAACCTACCTGCTGTGGTGCATGTCCCTTAATAGTGTAAACGGATAATGCACATGTTCCGAACAATACTAAAATAACGTATCACCAATTTTGAGAAATAAAAACCTACTGTACATCATACTGTATGTAGATCTGTGAATATATACTACATACGTGTACCAGGTACGTAACAAGTGCCAGATATACGAACACCTCCAGGCTGCAGACAGTTTGGTAGAGTTGCACGCATAACATATAATAACATGAACTGGAATATTTGACAGCGGACATAACTCACTTGCTGCTGCTGTCTTATGCGGGATACATTGTTATTACTATTTTGATGTTATGATATATCATTAGTAGGATATACTATAATCGAGCCGGTAATTGAAGCTGTTAACTATGAGTCACCATTCGTGCCCCGGCTGAACTGTTTAGTTTCTTGCGGGCACTACGCACCGGGTGGGAAAGAGGCTGATTATATATACCGGTATGGTTGTTGGCTGCGTTACGACCACATGGGATTGCTTGCTACACGTGATGGACTTGGCGAAGGGCGGGAGCTCTTACCCCATCGCACAGCAGTATCCATGGCGGGGTTAGGGTTATGTCATCCCGTGGCGGAAAGGAGAGGGAGCTTGCCTGAGATCCCGAATGTAAGTTGTGACCACGTACCGGCAGGGACGGGAATGGAGGGCAAAAAAATAGATACCTATCAGGGGGATAATGTGACGCGTACTCCACTCCGTTTAATGACCGGCGTGTGCCACGCGTTGTTCTTGCCACACCTTCTTGTGGCGACCGGGCGGACCACACATATGTTATATCCTCAGATATGTGACAGGGCCGGCCGGTTATCGCGAATACCAAGATAGTAGCGTGAAATAACCCGTCAAACCTCCCGCCGGATTTTTGCTCGTCGTCCGGATTGAATTATGAACCGCCGACGCGCTCGCAACAGGTAGCACTTGCGTTATTTATTCTCCTTACCCCTTGTCTGCTGCCGTCTTCTCTCTTATTTTTTCCTTTGCTGTTGCCGTCTTGCCTCGTATTTTTCCCTAGACTGTTGCCGTCTTCTCTCTTAATTCCCTATTCACTGTTGACGATTTCTCTCTTATTTCCCCCTTCTCTGTCAACGTCTGCTTTCTCACTCCACTCTTCCATGTTGCCGTCTTCTCTGTTATTTATCCTTCGCTGCTGCCGTCTTCAATGAAGTCGCATTCTTGTTTTTTCGTAGCCTCCAACCCCGTCGTTATTTACCGACCATCTTCATCACAGCGTTGGCCATGTTGAACATCGTCATTATTTCATCATGGTGCACGGTGTGTACTTCATCTACCAGGCAGTAGCGTAGAGAAGCTTCGACTCCCTTCACTTTGGTCTAACCCTACCTCTACCCCCCCCCTCCCCCATATTGCTGTTCTTGTTACCTATCGTAGTTTGTGCTTCTCACTTGGTCATTTTCACATGTGGCCACTTTCTACTACTGTCTTGCTACTGTCTGACGAGTCGTTCCATCTCTCTTCGTTTAGTGTTTTAACTGACGGCGCACTATAATATTAATAGTGGGTAGAGCGCTTCCAACCCGAAGGAGGTATTGATGTGTTGATGACACGCTTTCGTTTTACCTTACATGGGCATATGTTTTTCTCTCTTCATGTTCAATATGGGCCAGCCAAGAGAAGGAAAGCATTTTATGTGTGCAAGGCTGTTCACGGTGTGGTACGATGTCAGTGCCTGACAGCGCGGCGAGGTGCAGCGCGGCGTCGTTTTTGAGAACCGCACGGTTCGGCATGGTGCTGATTCCGGGTTTTGATAATCTCACTGTGCGGCGCGACGGGATTTTCGTTTGTGATAGTGTTTCGTTGCGATGCGATGCGGTGCGGTGCGGTTATCCCTCAGACAGGTGTCTTCCTCGGTGCGGTTGAAAGCATACCGCACGAAAAACCGCGATGTTTCACGGTTTACCGTTGGGCTAAATCGAACTCAGACGGTAGCAATGCTTCCGGGTTTGGGCGCCCTCGCATTGCACAACTCGCGGGAGTTCCAGCCGAACGATAGCATGTACTAACCATCTTTCGATAGACGGAGTCGACTCAGGCCCGAATAGTGACGGAAGCCAACGAATGCGCCCTTCGGAAGGTTATGGGCGGTGCATGCGTGTATTAGTAGTAGTAGAGTACGAGTGCTTTCGTGTTTTTAGTTTTTTGCGGTACAGCGTAGGTTTCAGGCTGAAAACAAGAAGAAGCAACACTACTTTCTGACGACTCTACAGAGTGTACCACTAGCATCTAGTCATTGATGGCTGATGGCGCTACGGTCTGCACGACGATGCTACGGCGCTTCCTACATCGAAATGGCCACGCCAGCATAGTTGTATGGTTTGATCTGGTAGGTTGTAGTCTCGAAAACATTGTAAAACATTGCAGATACCAGGCAACGGGGAGTGAGCCTTGATCACTATCTGGCACGCACGTAACACGTGGGTATGGGTTCGCTCAGTCCGACGGTGTGGAAAAACAACGTTTACATGTAAGGGAACATCCCAACGAGAAGCCAAAAATAAATTCGAGCACGCACACGCCCCCCTCCTCCTTTTTTCCCGTCTACCTGGAAGTTTGCCGAGGCACACCCTCAATGAGGGTCAGGGTTGGCATCGCGCCCCATGGGGACCTCGCTCGCCGTCAGGTGATCACCAAATACCTGCTATGAAATACGTAGTATATCACCAACAGCCGTCGGCAGTTACAGGCTGCAGCGTGTTGTACTCAACAGGGTACCTGTTACATGTCATGTTTTTACAGGAACCTAAGCACAGCACCAGCTATGACTTCGACAGGCATTGATCGATCCTCAGCTTTTTTATTGCAGCACGACACAAGGGCGTTTGTGTCGTTGATTTGCGCGAACCGTGATATCGACGGCGGTGAAACCGCGTTTAATCTATGGCCTGGGTCTGCCGCGCCGCAGTTGTGTAGTCGACGGAAATAGACCGTGACCTATGGCGCGGTGCGTTGCGGTGTTATGCTCAAGACCGAGCACCCAGCCAGAATTGTAAGATTGTATAATGTTTGACACGTTCGGGCAACCGTTTCTCTCGCACGCCTTCGTTGTCCGTAGTGTTGTGGCCAGCTATTTGGGAAAGGCTTACGCTCACGGCCTTACTCAGTCGGAACAAACGGAACGAACGGATAGATGGATGGATGGCTTGGATGGATGGCGGTAGTGTTTTCGCGTATTGGATGCTTTAGAAGCAAGCAGTAACTTAATGCCATATGATACGTGCACGCTCGGAAGAGTTATGATGCCGTCCTCCCTACACAGCAGACATGACGTATTCCCTACTTTTGAACAATCCACTGGCGCAAGTTTCCGTTATCGTTAGCGCTGGCACTGCAAATTTTAACTTTGGACTAGTTTCGGCTGCCCATACGACTCTGTTATCCCCTTCTAATGCGTGGCCTGGGCGTGGGCGAGCTCTAAACCTATGCTCGCTTCTGACGCCACTACTCTTCAAACCAGGTATATAGGAAATACATGTCAGGTATATATCGGACAAAACCGTCGCCCGCTCCCACCCGCATACCCCATGCAAACGTTCACCTTATTGTGGTTACTGTTTCACGAGTGGAAACCCCGGGTTACACCTATATGCTTCAGATTGTCTCGGCCACGGTCAAGTTGCTTGGCGGGGAATGCGGTGTCCGACAACATTTTTTGCGAGAACGGCGACTGCGGTGATGGAGAGGGTACTACAGTAGCTTGAAAGTGGCGGTGACAGGACCGGCTGGTTCTGGAACAAAGCAGTTCCGCGAGTTCGTACAACGGGTCGAGAGGTGAGGGATACTTGCTGAACGGGACAGTTGTTCGGATTCGGTGGGTCTGCAGGATGTTTTCGTTGTCCGTATCGTGGCGCTATTTTCTTTTGCCTCGGTGGTAGGTGGTGAGCTGCAGTGATCTATGCAACATTGTACACGGCCTTTCTAATGATTGAGACTGGAGCCTGAGGCATCGTGCCACCGATGTCGCCCTAGACATAGCAGTATGAGTTTTGCACCTTACCGTCCGTCGACCTTCGGAAGTTTCCAAAAAGGTTTCCGCCTTTCGCCTGCAAGAAAGGCCACGCGAAGTAGAGAAGATCGTGAACAACTCCTGTACGAGGGGGGAACATATTCCAGCATGAGAAAGACCAGCAGTCATCATCCCGTGTGCGCAGTTAGGTGTCTTACGTTTCTGGGCTGCTTTTGTTGAGGAACTCGGAACTACAAAACTCATGAACTGTACTGTACTGCACATCTGACTTGTGGTATTCAAAAATGGGGCACCCTTGGTTGCAGGAACGGTACGCCGCAATAGTAGCGTTTTAGCCTATAAACCTATCCCTAACACGGTACATTATACCGCGGTACCTGGTATTTTTTATCATCACTTTTACATTCCAGCTCAGATCGTAGGAGGTTTTACCCTCAGCGATATTCTGGACAAGCCGTGGTCACAGATGTCGTCCCTTTCCCCCCCCCCGTTACGTGCATTCGTTTTTGTTTATCGCGCATAGGGCTAAGCATTCCTACTGCTCGTCCATTTTCATCGAAGGTTGCTAGTTCACGGCCTCGAGCTTTCCGCTAGTCGTTTTTTCTGCAAGATGCAGTCCCTACGCGTTCGTTCACTCGATGACAATTGAACCCACTTAATTGATTTTAGTAGGCACTAGGACAACCAATCTACCGAGCCACAGGGGACGCCGGTTACGTACACGTGCCCTATTATACAAATGCGACAATTTTTTCATGTTTTGCCAGTATTTCGCGGCCAACCTGTTGGTGTACAACTACGGACAATGGGTTTCCCTGCAGCGTTGCAATCGTGTGTTCCCCCCCCCGGAATTCCGACCGGGACCGACTTCATAAGTTGAGGTCTTCTCTGAGGGCGCGCTATGTCTCTCGCACGGGGCCTGGTGTGTCTCTCGCACGGGGCCCGGCGTGTCTCTCGAGAGGGGCGCGCAGAAGCGTTCACAACCACCGTAATATATCGCTAGAAACTGCTGTGGTTTTGTGTTGGCCCAGAGGGGGCACCGATAGTAAATAGAGCTAAGGGGAGTAAGAAAATACGGTACAAATACACACCAGATACACACGAAATGTAGACAAGCTTGTCTACTCTGTAGCGGTAGTTGGATTCATGTTTTGTGACGCTGCCACTGTTTGAGAAGCAGTGCATGTTGCTCCGAGGAATGTTTTTATACCTTACGTTTTGCGAGACGCGGCGCGCAATCTGCTCTTCAGCACACGAATCTATTCGAAGTCCGTCCATCGACGCGGGTGTAACACCTTAGAAGCGCTAACATAGTTAAGGAATACTAGGTATATCAAGAAATACCTTGGTACCTGCTTTAATACAGCCTATTTGCACAATTGAGGAGCGTGCCTCTGCGGCAGGGCAGCAGTTGGAGTTGAGGGAGATACTATTAATAGCGTAGTGTTTTTTTAAGAAAGCATAAGTAAAAAGCTAGACTCAGTAGGAGAGTTACTGGAAGGCGTGGAACAAGGAGGCAGCTCGAGGGATTCGTTGATGTGTGCGATAAGCATTTCGTTAGCGCGATTCTTAAAGGGACCGTACTATGAGACCGACGAAAACATTACCAACATGACCCATAACAAAAAAAATACGATTTCTTGCCCCGAACACTCGTCCCGGCAACATCCCACGGGAAACCACCACTCCGTGTAGGTGTATGACGGGCGTTCTACATACAGGTGTATCACGGGATTGCAAGGCGGCCCGGCACCATCCCACGGGAAACCACCACTCCGTGTAGGTGGATGCCCCGGTGGCTTGGTAGGTGGTCCGCGAGCCTGTCAAGATCAATTTCGTGAGTTCGAGTCTCACCGAGTGCATGCTCATAGGGACTGTTTCTTGCTTAAAATTGATAAGCGGAAAGCGCGAGAGCGTGAGTTAGCTGTACATTCGATGAAAATCGACGAGCAGTGGGAATGCTGAACCCTATGCGCGATAAAAACTAAAGGCACGTACCGGGGGGGAGAAGGGACGACACCTGTGACCACGGCTTGTCCAGAAGATCGTCGAGGGTAAAACCTCCTACGAGTGGGCTGGAAAGTAAAAGTGAGGGGGAGGAGAAGGGGGGGCGAGGGCGAGAGGCGGGAGAGGGGGGGGAGAGAAGGGACGACACCTGTGCCAAGGCTTGTCAGAAGATCGTCGAGGGTTTAAAACCTCTAGAGTGGGTGGGCAGTAAAAGTGAAAAAAAAAAAAAAAAAAAAAATGACGGGCGTTCTACATACAGGTGTATTACGGGATAGCAAGGCGGGTTGGGGTTGGGGGTGAGTCGGTCGGTCGAGGGCTCTCGGTGATGCCGGAGAGTCGGACGGTGGCAAGGAAGGCGTCTCTTCCGCTACGGGCGACTTTTTTTTTCGAGGAGAGATTCTTTCTTCGGGGCAGAGAGCACTGAGCCTGGCGCCCTTCGTCCGCCGCACCAGGTACTAGAGTACCATGCGCTTTTCTTTTTGTTTGTTCTATTAATCCCCCCCCCCCCCCCCCCCCCCCCCCCCCCCCCCCCCCCGCCGCCGCCTTCTTGTAAAAGAGCACCAACCCGCACTCGTAGTGTGGGTGGGTTTCCCAGAGTTGGCCGTTAGTCCCCCCCCCCCGATATTCTTTAGTGCACTTGCACTTGCCTTGCTCGTGGGGTCGGGTACTCCACGACCATTTGGGCGTTCCAACGCGTAGCGCTTCTTAGCGCTGAGCGTTTCCCGCTGGGTACTTGTTTTATGGCATCACCAAGAATCATGTCAAAGGGGCACATACGTCCGTCACTGACTTCAAGCCACCACCTAGGACCAGCTAGCTCCCTATGACATATTTTTCATCCGCTATATTTACCACTGGACGACAACCGACCTCGTGCAATTGACTTTTGTAGGTCGTTTTCTCTCAGTAGAATATTGAACGTGAGGCGGCCACGTGGAAGAATGATTGCTGAATTCAAGGCAGAAGCGTGCAGCCGTCGACGCCAAATAAACGCTTACCCTTAAGAACCATTCTTTTTTCATGACACGTTGGTCGTTGTCGGCATCGGGATATCTCCCTGTCTCTCTTTCGTCCTATATGTCCCTTTCTTATATTCTATTCTTCAGCGCGAGGGTAACAGCTTAGATTATGTCGATAGTTACACATTTTTTGTCGCAAAAGATCTTTTATACTAGAGCGATAATTCATTGGTAGTAGCGCGAGGAACGTGATAAAGAAAGCAGTCGCGAAGAAGGAGACGCAGACGGTAACGAGTTGCGCAAAATCGAAGAAGGATGGAGTTCAAGTCGATTATTGGTCCGGTGTAGACAGATCTCCGTGACAACTTGATGACTTGGTTTCGGGGTCGGGGCAAATAGCAGGTACCGCTATGACGTTGGCGCGCAGCGTATAACACCTGGTATTGATCTGGGGGCGTGTTGCGCTGCTTCGCTGTCACTGTGTCTATAACTGCTGTGCACGGTCGTCATGACTCTCCCCTGTTCGTTGCAGCTAGAACGTTCTGGATTATCGAATGCAGGCCCGTTCGCTGCCGTGCCAAGATTGCAAGCGATTTGGCCAGCCGCCAAAGCTTCACTCGCCGTGAGACGTTCCGTTGTTGTGTTGCCCACTACTATACCAAAAATCTACCAGGCTTGATGAACTAGGCTGAGCCGAATTCCTGCCGCGCTCCGCCCCCTGCCGGGCTCTGTAACTCTCGCACCATATAGCCAGCCTGAAGGTTAACCGTACAGCTACTCGCTGTTCTACCTTCTCTTCCCAAGTGCCGTGGAGACCCTTCCCCTGCCTCTAACATGTACGATATAAACGCTCGCAACTTCCATCTGCATGCTCGCTAGTTTTGCAGTTCCAGAATCCCTTGTGGAACCAATTGGGTTGCCCCCCCCCCCCCCCCCCCGACGCCCGATTATTCCCGAGTGAAACTCGTACTGAGATTGATCTCTGCCGCTGCCTCCTACCAATACTCGCAAACGCTGCTACCGCTTCCGTCCGCTTGATAATTCCCCGACCAATCGCCCTGAGCCTGACCGTCAATGGCGCATGCCCCGGAGGCTGAGGATACACGTTGAGTGATCCCAGCAGTGCTTTGAAAGCTCCCACCGGCGCCCCCCCCCCCCCGATCCCGCCTCTTGACCTACTCTTTTTTGTAAAAATTAGGGTTAGGCCATTCGCGTCGGACTAGGCTCCTCGCCCGTTCGCGTATGCCCACAACTCTGATCTCACGCTGTGCACAAACGAAAGCACGACAATGTAAGTCCCAACCACGCTTACGACTCCCTTTCGACAAGAGAAACCAGGCCACAGGAAATATGATTTGCGCTTTCTGCGCCGATATTCTGTGCTCTCTGTCTATCCCTTTCCCACGGCAGTACTCATAGCCAACCCTCATGTGATCATGCGATGCTTTCGCTCGCAAGTCACAACCTGCGTACACGTCGTGGAAACATTTTGATTCCAACACCTAGGTACCCTCTTGCAGTTGATTGCTGGTTGTTGTGCATGTAACAGCGACAAACCATTTATCTCTAACACGCCAGCTAGAGGTTCGTCATGACGGCAAGATAATGCTCCCCCGGCCCTGTCCCCTGTACTCTTGTTTCCTTTCCCCAGGTGCTGTATTTCCCCGTGTAGTTTTCTGAGCGTTCTCTCCAGCAGACCCGAATGCGAGCGTCTCCACCACGCGCGCTGCGAGTGCCTCCTCCTTGCTTCTTGTCCCTGTGGGGAAAAATGAATGGTAGCGGCAGGGGGGGGGGTCTCCGCCCACACGTGTCTAGTAGCGTCCGTTCCTTCCTCGTCAAGGTTCCGTAACAGCTTATCGTAATGGCTGACAATGTATTTGGTCCTGAGCACGGCCGTAAACATCTCTGGACCCAGTGAGAAGAAAATTTGTTCCGACCCGTCGACCATGCTTGTCAGTTCCCCTACCGTTTTGCCCAAGACCAGCGCGATTTAACACTTATTGCTACCACAGGTGTTCTGCACCTCATACGGATATTATGTGGCTCTTCACCCACCCTTGGCTTCGAGGCGACCGAGCACTCTCAGGTCTGCCGTCTCTCGCCCGTCGCACTGATGGATTCACGTGACTGTCGACATGTTATCGCCATGCGCCCAGATCAGGTTCCCTTCGGATTACCACCTGCCCCCTGTTGTTTCAAGCATCACCCCAGGCAGTAACCACCATACCAAATCACTCAAGCAGGTTGATCGTGATGGTGAAAATCTCGCGCGCAACGCCTTGCCGTTTTATTTCGGAGGTCGGTTCGTTCGGTAGGTTGAATCTCCAATAAACCCATCGCTCGACGCAATAACCGCCGACAGCTTCGAAGTTTGTTGATGTTTTTATTCGTCCGGCGAATTGGTAAGCTAAACACTACTACAGTAGTAGGGCTAAAGCTCACCACACTTGGGCTTTTAAATGCGTGTCGCATGAACTGTGTCAATTTAACCCTTCGCTCCGATCGCAACAGCAAAGCCACCTGCTGCTACTGCTGCGACCTCGGGCACGTAAGCATGTTGACGCGATCTGATTCCCGAGACGAGCAGGTGCGGTGGAGATAGCCACCAGAATCTGGCATCAGACACGTAGTTTCTCTTGGCCAGTCTTTTTATCACGGTGTAACAGAGTCCGCTGGCGGCCTCTCGTACCTCAAATATGTCATGATCTACCGCCCACTTCCAGAAGAGGAGGCCGGTGTCAAGCACTCGGCCGACTTACCGCGACACATATGTTTTTGGCGTTTGTTGTCTCGCCCGTCGTGCAGCCCGGTGAGCCGCAAGGTCTCCACACAAAATACCTGCCAGCTCTCACTAAGTACGTAGAGTTCTACAACTTTCCCACCACGCTGATAACTTCTCTCGCTATGGCTTTGCCTTTTGCGCGCGGGCCAATGGTCTACTGTCAGCCTTTTAGCCGTTTCCAATTTTTTTTCGGGGTACGGGATTCCCATCGTATGCGGGTTGATAGTGAACCGTATGCCGTCAATCGTGGTGTCCCAAACTGTGACCTCCTCGAGTAAAATGGCGATCCAATTCATGGGCTCAAATTTGGCACAAATAATAGAACCATCGATGATATCGAAATGTCTGGGAATTCGTATGGAAGCGAGGTCACTTCTTCCTTTCGCCCCCGAAACCTCGTAAGCTTTACGAATCGGTCGCGAAGGTCTTGAGAGTATTGATGGATGCCGCGAACCCGGCCCTCCCAGCAGCCGCTGCTGCTATCGCGTCAGCCCCGGTCCTGGCATTGCCCGAGGAGGCTCCGCGTCCCAACCCGAACCGGGCGTCGGCGACCTGGGTAGACTTTTCCACGCCGCTGGAGCAGCTGCCCTGCTTCAAGCAAGGGGCCTTGGGAGCCGGTGCGGTTCTGGACCTCACCCGTGTCTTCCTCGCGACGGGAAGCAGCTGCGCGGTGGGTTCGCGGCACGAGGTTGCGTGCGCGCTCGGCTGGGTGGTATCTAAGGTGCCGCCCCGCCCGAGTTCCGACACATGGCCCCAAGTACTGGAGGCACCGGAAAGGATTGCCACCTCCTCTCGGGCCGGAACCTCTCGGGCGTACCGCGAGGCAGAAGCCACAAGGCTATTGGTTGGGCATGCTATCGACCTGCTCCGTTCCTCGGGGATCCTCCTCGAGCCGGAGCACTGTGTTTTGCTTCACGGAGCATACGAGGAAGGCGCAGACCGTCAGTCTGGAGTCGGGGCGGGGGCTGCGGGGATGGGGGGACTAGCGGCTCCGTTCGAAACGGTCGCGATCGTCGATGGGGCGAACGCTGGGAGGAGCGCCTCGGCGGGAGCGAGCTCGTCTGGGGCTGGCGGAGCTAGCGGGGCCCCGCAGGCTCAGCCGCCGACCATGGAAGCGAGGAGAAAAGACGATCAGGACCTGATCGGACTTACGACATCCACGCACCCCCCAGAGGTACGAGTGTGTTTGCCGCTTACTCGCGTACACGAGGTTGGGTTGTCTAGCGCCGCTGTGCCCGCGGGCCGTAGAACCGACAACAATAAAAGTTTCTCGTTTGGACGGCGGAGTGGAGGGTATGATCTTACGGAGTCTGGTACTGTTGTGCCCTCTCACCCCCCCTCGATACTGCTGTATTCTCTCGTTTGACGGTGGCGGGGAGGGTATAACCCTACGGGATCTGGTACTGTTGTGCCCCCTCACTCCCCCCTTGACACTGCTGTACTCTCTCGTTTCGACGGTGGAGGGAGGGTATGATCCTACGGGTCTGGTACTGTTGGGCTCACTGCTGTTCTCTCTCGTTGTGACGATGGAGGGGAGGGTAGGACCCTACGGGGCCTGGTACTGTTGTGCTCACTTCCCCCTCGATACTGCTGTATTCTCTCGCTTTGACGGTGGAGGGGAGGGTATGACCCTACGGGGTCTGGTACTGTTGTGCCCCCTCACTCCTCCTCGATACTGCTGTATTCTCTCGTTTGACGGTGGAGGGCAGGGTATGACCCTACGGGGTCTGGTGCTGTTGTGCCCCCTCGCTGCTCCTCGATACTGCTGTAGTCTCTCGTTTTGACGGTGGAGGGGAGGGTATGACCCTACGGGGTCTGGTACTGTTGTGCCCCCTCACTCCCTCTCGATACTGCTGTATTCTCTCGTTTTGACGATGGAGTGGAGGGTATGATCCTATGGGGTCGGGTACTGTTGTGCCCCCTCACTCCCCCTTGATACTGCTATGTTATCTCATTTTAAGGGTGGAGGGGAGGGTATGACCCTACGGGGTCGGGTGCTGTTGTGCCCCCTCACTCCTCCTCGATACTGCTGTATTTTCTCGCTTTGATGGTGGAGGGGAGGGCATGATCGTACGGGGTCTGGTTCTGTTGTGCCCCCTCGGGACACTGCTGTATCCTCTCGTTTGACGGTGGAGTGGAGGGTATGACCCTACGGGGTCTGGTACTGTTGTGCCCCCTCACTCCCTCTCGATACTGCTGTATTCTCTCGTTATGACGGTGGAGGGGAGGGTCGATACTGCTGTATTCTCTCTTTTTTTGTTTGGTACTCGTATACAGGTCGATACTGCTGTATACCCTCTCATTTTGTGTCTGAGCTGCGTGTATGATGTTTCGGTGGTATATGGCACTGCCGTGATTGCGATCTCGGCTTACCTCCCCTCCCCCTACCCCGTGATTCCGACCGTCTTGTTTCCTCGTGCCACGATCGTTGCTTCGGCTACAGTTCCAGCAACTTATCGCAGAGATGACCCGGACCTGGAGGAACTCCGCCGGAACCTACAACTGGTACGATTTCGCTCGCATCTTGCGCGCGGCAGCCTCTCTCGCCCACGACATGGGTCTGTCCTCCGAACAGGCGATTTTGGAGCGGACGCCCACCCGGGGAGAGTTTGTAGTCAGGCGATCGCGTGTCCCGCCGTGACTTTGGGGGTCTTCACGGATAAGATCCCCGCTCACCCGGGGGGAGTTTGTAGTCAGGCGATCGCGTGTCCCGCCGTGACTTTGGGGGTCTTCATGGATAAGCTCCCCAACTCGCGCGGCCTCGCCAAGGGCCAGATCGACCAGGACTTTAAGGACGGGCGTGCCATTCAGAAGGCACTGGGCGCCGGTTCTACGGTTGGGAAGGCACCCCCCACAGGTGCCGGCCGGGGTCGGGGTGCTTACGGCGCTTCTGCCCCCCGCGGCTATTCGGCGCTCGTGGGGTTTTCTGTGCAGCGGGCACCGCCTGCCGGCTTCGCTCCGCTAGCGGCGGGGGGGGGTGGGCGGGGGCGCGGCAGCTGCGCAGTTGGTGGTGCTCCCGCTTTCATCGGTAGCGGGGGGGGGGGGGCGAGGAGCAAGAACGGCAAGGGAAGGAAGGGCGGAGGCAGCGGCGGCCGTGGCAGCGCCCCCCTCCAACCTCCGTCGAACCGTGCTCTATCGGCCATCTCCAGGTTCAACTCCATCATGCAGGAGGAGCAACAGCAGTTCCAGCCGGTTCAGGGCGGTCCCACTTGTGACAAGTGCACCGCTGCCGGGAGGAACCCCGACCATGACTACCGGGTCTGCGCATCCGTCTGTTGCTCCCGTTGCAG
The DNA here is from genome assembly GCA_031763025.1 of Macrocystis pyrifera. NCBI lineage: Eukaryota > Phaeophyceae > Laminariales > Laminariaceae > Macrocystis > Macrocystis pyrifera. The sequence continues at coordinate 15,558,813 of JASSKH010000009.1, forward strand.
GTGCGGGGGACATCGTGGGGCCGCCTGCCCGTATTAATATGGGCGCTACCAGCAGTTGTAGAATAGTCGCCTTCCGCGTTGCCTAGCTAACGGTGAGGTAGGCCCTATACCGCCTGCGCCCCCAGGAAGGGGTGGCGGGGGGTGGGGGTTGGGCTCGGTGGGCGATCGGTTCTTCGACTTGACTTCGCCTGCAGTTACGAGATCAGTCAGTAGTAGGAGGTGTGTGGGGGTTCGGGACACGTGACGGGCGGTCGGTGTCGCGACCGTGTACCATTGGGATTCCGTGGGAGAGTAGGACGGACGTTGGTGAAGGGCGCTGGCGATTTTGTCAGCGTACATAGAGGTGTGGCTGCCGTAAATATCCCGCCCTCGGGCGTTGATTTCACGTGTCCCGCGATACTAATATTGACTGGCGATCCGGGTTCGATCTCTTCATTGGCACCCGGTGGCGAAACAGCCGGTGTAGGTTAGGGGCTGGGACGCCTGTCTCAGCGCGTATAAATCAAGCGGTGGCGCCCGCTTGGTTAGCCGAAAACATGTAGTTTCTGGCGTTCATTTCCCTTAGACCTACGATATTATTTGGGGGCTGCCAGCGCATACCAGTCAGCAGGCTGCGACCGCGGGTTGGGCGTAGAAACTCCACGGTATGACTATTAATTCGCTGGGCTCAGGCGGGGACTTCTCGAACCGGCGGGGGCGACTGCCTGGTTTCGCCGTAAACAGTTTATTTCTGGCGTTTATTCCGTTCGACTCATGATTATAGGGGGTCTAGTGCGGCGCATGTAAGTTAGGAGGCGGCGACCGTCACCTTGGTCGTAGAAACTCCGTGGGCTGGCGAGGGACTCGCTTGATTCACGCTAATATGATGATATTTGCCCTCCCGTATGACGGCGCACCTTTTGGGGTTTTCACATTCGCTTTCGATACTCTAGCGCAATCTTGTCTTGTTTTCCATAATTATTGTACGATTGTACGCAGACACCAACGCTACTCGTTATCCACACTTTCTGTTACTGTATTAACGTCCGTGCAGATACGCACGGAGTTGCGTTGCCGGTTTCTGTGCAATCGTCATGTTTTCTCGACGACCCGCCTGGATACACAGCTTCGCTTCGAAGCTTGTTTACAAACATTTACTTACTTTGTACCAAGGGTGGCAGAATTCTGCCCCCTCGTTGAATCGATTACCTCACCAATGTGGTCGCGCGGATTTCGCGGGGTTTCTCTTTGCGCTATACAACACTCCGCATTCGACGCTTGCTGGCAAATATTTACTTACTCCGTACCAAGGGTGGAAGAATTCTGCCCCCTCGTCGATCTGATTACCTTAATTATGAGTACACGCGGGTTTCGCGAGGCTTCCTTTTGCGCTAGGGTATCCTCACCTCCTTTCCTCCACGGTGCGCTGTAGGTGGTCGCCGACGGTTGGCTCCGACGCCTCGAACGACACCACGCACACGTGCGGCCTGTTCTTCTCCCCACACCCCCCCTGGACACCGACGAATGCGAGTGGGCGCGCACGGGAGCTCTGCCCGCCTCGGGAGCGTGGCCGTCCGTGGCGGACGTCACTCGTGACCCCATGCAGGGTCTGCTACGGCGTATGCCGTGGGATGCCCCGATATGGAATGCGGGGGGGGATGGGGACTAATGCGTGCCGGGCTTCGTGCGCCGGCATGTAGGCTTCTGGCACGACACATCATCCTCAAAGAGCACCGGCTTCGAGAAACGCTGGTGTTGTACTTACGCGACGGAGTGGACCTTCACGATCTTCTCCTAAGGGAATACCGGGGTCCGTCGAGCGCCTGCCCGCATGACGTCGGCCGATTTCCAGGAGCGGTGTTCCACAACCGTATCCCGCCAAGGTTCCCCAAACTCGTGGACGACGAGGTACGAGCCCTCGTTGATCGTGGGTGTGTTGTCAAATGGGCGGACGTCCGAGCCCCCAGGGGGCCGCAGCGCCCCCGCTTAGTCATGGCGTTGTCGATCGAGGAGACAAAACCGCGCCTAATTTACGACGCGGGGCCGTTAAACAAGCGGTGCGGGAAGGTCCATTTTTCGATGGATGCGGTGGCGCGGGTGGCTAGCGTCGCTTCGAAAGATTGTTACATGACTTCGCTGGATGACACATCCGCCTTTCACTACATTCTTCTGCACCCCTCCGCTTGGCCGCTCTTTAGCTTCTCGTACGGTGACATTGATTACTGCTGGTTCGTCTTGCCTTTCGGATTCAGTTTCAGTCTAGGTGCTACCATACCCTTAGCGAGGCGAAAGCAGCCTACCCTCGCTCCAAAGGGATCCCGGCGTAGCTTACCTCGACGACTCGTGGTTAAGTAACTTCCTCACCTCCCACGTGCAGACGGCGCGGGAGCAATGGCTTGCAGCGGGTAAGGCTACACACGTGGTGATGTTGGTGTCGTTCCTGTGTGGTCAGTTCCTGTCGGCCAAGAAGTGCGACTTCCGGCCGACTAGGCTGCAGCAATATCTCGGGATGTTGTGCGACTCTGACACCACCACCTTCCGGGTTCCACAGGATAAGCTAGATAAGCTGCAGCAGCTGCTGTGAGCAGCCCTAGACGCGGAGTGCCTGTCCTTCTGTACGCTGCAACGTATCGCGGGCAAGTGCATGAGAATGTCGGTGGCTATTCGGCCGGCATCGCTGTTGGACGCATGCTATGTTCGCTGTGCTCGCTGAGCTCAAGAAGTCAGCTCTGTGCATGGTCGACCTTACGCAAGACTCTAGGGCCGACCTTCTAGGGGAATTCAAGCTGTGGCTTAATTTGTCGGCTACCTCACAAGAGGGGCCCTGGCAGCGGGCGCGACATTTCGTGGTGGCCTTGACGAAAGGATCGTCGGATGCGTCATCTGTCGCATGGGGGGTGGTGGTGAACACAGCCTCGGGCACCTTCCCCCCGCGGGGGGGTTGTTTCCGTCAGATTGGTCGTCAAAGCATACCAACCAGGAGATGTGTGGCCTCTACCATCTCCTTCGACAATTCTGCACGCGATACCCGGACGTGTTGCGGCGAGCACAGGTACTCATAGACGTGGACAACCAGTCAGCAGTGGGTGCCTTTATCCGTGGGCGTGCGAAGAAATGCGAGACGCACGCGCTGCTGGTGCGGTTGTTCGAGTTGCAAGTGGCGTACGGATTCATGATATCGTTGAAGTGGATCCCGACGGCGGAGAACGAAGCCGCAGATGCCTTTTCGCGGCCGTCACGAGACGCCATCATCCGCATTGCGCCGGCATCGTTTCAAGCGGTCTGGGACGAGATAGGCCCGTTAAACGTCGACCTCATGGCATGCACGGCGTCGGTGCTGCGCTCTCCACTGACTGGGGAGACACTGCCATTTTTCTCTCAGTACGACTGTGCTGGTTTGGGGGGGACCGACGTGTTGGCGCACGACGTTTCGCTCGTTCCGGGTACCAGTGTCCCGGCCTTTGGGTTTTGTTTCCCACCCCCGATGATGGCAGGCCACGACAATGGCAGGCCACATCGTGCAACATTTGGCGGAATGCGAGGCCCTTGCGGTTGTCCTTTTGCCGGATGTTATGGCCTATTGGTTCCCTTTGGTGCAGCTAGCCACAGTGAGGTCGATCGAGGTGGCCGCAGTGGCGGCGGAAGGGTGCTTTCAGTGGCCCAGCCCTCAAGAATTGGCGGTGCCCTCGCTGGGGGATGACAGCGTACGCTTTAGACTTTCGTACAAAAAGGTAACGATTGTCCAAGTTTCGGCAACTATCGCGCAGGGACGGGCAGCTATCGCATAGTGGCGTGCATATATTTCGCGGTTTCGGATGTTTTCGAACGCTCACCGAAATTTACGGTCCCCCTTTCTTTGGTGTTCTCTTTCAAACAGAACGGCGCTAGCGGAAGCCACCTTCAGGGTGGGGCACCTCTCAGCGGGCCGGTAACGGCCGTGGACTTGGTTCGGTTTGCGTTTTGCTCTACGTGGCAGGAAGAAAACGTTGCACAGTTTTATTTCTGCTGGAAACGCGGCGCTCAGCCGGTTCGATCATTGTCGGCCCCGCGGTATCCGGAGCGGGTGCCTGTCGTTGTGGATATGGATAAGATGCAAGCACGTCGACGCCAAGTACTGGCGGCGATAGAGGGGCGCCCCGTGCAAGTCCGGAAAAGCAGGGTAGCCGACGAGTTTGACGCGTTTGTGCTCGTTGTTTCGGCCGGGTTCCGTGGTTGGCAAACAGCTACCCCGGACGATGTCTTTAATTTCCTCAGCTTCCTTGACACGCAAAGGAAAGGCACCAAGATGGTGCATGAAGCGTCTTGCCCCGGTGTGGGCCATGCGGGCGACGCTACGTGCCTGACGGGGTCTTCGTGTGTTGACCGGTACGCGGCCGAGTCTATTCGAAAAGGTTTTGTCTCGAAGCTGAAACTGGCGATGAAAGAAAGCGGGAAAGGAGAGGAATAGGACCCCGTCCGCCCGGTAGGAAATCCGTGCTCGAGTCCGTTGGTAGATTCGTACCTTACCTTCGTATCTGAGGAACAGAAGCAGGTCGGGGTTCAGGTCAATCTGGCCGCGTCAATGTTGGAACACACACTCATAGATCTGCTAAGCGATATGCGGTCGCGGGCTCAGATGACCAGCTTTCTGGCAGAGCGTATTTCTCTGACCCGAGATATCGCCTTGTATTTGGCCTTCTATTTGATGCGTAGGGGTTACGATCTTTCCTTTACCATGGGGTCGCATATTTTGAAGCTCCCAGAGTCTAAGGGTTTGATTGTCACCTTTCAGTTTGGCAAGACGCTTCGGGCCTCTAGTGAGGCAGTGGTAGTGTTAGCGGACCGGGACTGCCCGGCGATTTGCGCCTTTCGGGCGGTTACGGCGTACATCTCTGCCGCACAGCGGATTGGGTGGGACTCAACTACCGGGCACCTCTTCCCCGTTGCCTCGGCAGAAGGTGGCCGGGGCAGTCTCTCTCTCTCCGCGGCCCGTATGACGGCGAACCTGCAAAGCTATCTGCGGATGGCAGACCTGCCGAACAACTTCACGATGCACTCCTTTCGAGTGGGAGGCTTGCTCAGCAAATCCCTGGTCCTGACGGCTGTGGACGAGATCATGCAAATTGGAGGCTGGAAGACAGAGTCAGCTGCAAATTACTACATCGGGGCTACCTCGAGTGGACAAGTGCGGGGTAGCAAGAGCCAACGTGGCCAGAGCTACGCGGACGCTATCGAACTACCATTGTCGCCAGAGTTCAGAAATGACTTTGCGGCGTGTGCGGGAAAGGACTGGGTTCATGTTATAGAAGTTTCGGTGAGACAACTCTGCCCCGGGCCAGCGGTTAACTATAAAGGCAATCTATAAGAGGCGTAACGAATTATGGACGGGAACACAGGCCAGCGCAGGAGGCATCATCCAATCCAATACTTACATTAACTGATCCACGATAGAGAGACATAATACTACAGTTAAATGGCGATCCAATTCATGGGTTCAAATTTGGCACAAATAATGGAACCATCGATGATATCGAAATGTCTCGGAATTTGTATCGAAGCGAGGTCAATTCTTCCTTTCGCTCCCCAAACCTCGGGAGTAGAGTTGGTCGCACCATTTCTTGAGACCATTCCACCCACCCGGCAGTAGGGTTAGTATTCTTGGGCTCGTATACCCAGATCATTTACAGGTACTAACCCCGCGCAGAGTATGTGATTCACCACTTTACTAAGCGCGGGGGGAAAAATACCAGTCGAGACCTCCTGCCCGGCGCAGGAGGCCTCATCCAATCCAGTACTTACATTAAATGATCCACGGTAGAGAGGCAGGATAAGACTCGGAGTCACACCCCCCCTCTCCCAGTCCGAATAAACGCACACGTGGAGAGAACGAATAGGCTGGTGCCATTAGCTTAGTCCCATCGCTCGTCTGGGTAAGTAGTCGTCCAAGTACACGGGCGTACAGAAGGTGTCGCCTCCCCCCCTCTCCCAGCGGCATGCTCTGATTGGTGACGTCGGATGATACTGGCGCTCCTTTTTCTTCCTGCCGGCCAATCACCTTAACGTGCATCATAATCTATTCTTCTTCGCTCAGTACTTAGACTGGATCTAGCGTAACACTACAGTGCTGGTGTGCGGCCGGTACCGACAGGGCGCTGCAGAACCGCGTTGACCGACCGCCCAACGTCAACCGAAAAGGATAACCACCAGGTCCTCGACTGTATAGCAGATGTCATAGGATTCATCTGGGTCTACTCTAAAGCTCCGGAAAATGACGGATACGTCCGCCTGCTCATCATTATGCGCTCTGCCGTTTTTGTTTTGTTGTCTCAGGCTCACTAGCCCCTGAAGAAAGGTTGGCAGCGCTTCTGCTGACAGACACTGGGGACCCATGTCCGTTGATGTCTTCGTTCAGTCTTTCTTCGTTCTCCCTGTTCTGCACTTCGAAAGAAAATACGGTTACCATCCTGACGCTCGTAACGCGTGACGACCGCCCCCAATGCTGGCACTCTTACTTGCGGGGCTTCATGCGCGACTGGCTTTCGTTCGTATCTGTTACCATCACTAAGCATTTTTCTCGTCGCACTATATACATTTTCTCAGACAGTTTGTTTCCAAACTGTCGGTAAGGACTGCTTCGGTGACTGTTGCAATCACTTTCGTCGATGGCGCTAAATCCTTTCAGGTCACCGAAGTATCGCTGTATCTGAGCGGGGTCTGTCGGTGAGGCTACCCAAACGCCTCCCAGCGCTCGGGCTACGTCACCCACGACTCCTCATTGTGTTCTCACATGATAATTGCCCAAACGTGGGCTGGCTGATAAAGCACATCTCCTTTTGCTTTTGCGTCAAGGCTTTCCTTACCAAGTTTGACTTTTTCTGCCTGCCATATTTATCCCATGTGCTTGTTTAGAAGTCGAGTGAGCAACTCCGTATCAGGACGCCGTGCACTTGCTAACCCGCTATCCTTCCTTAGGATTAGGGCGGCTCGACTTCTTTGAAAACAACCCTTTTCACTTTGCCATCGCTCCCTCGGCCGCATTGCTCGCTCTGCGTTGTGCATATATTCAGACATGCGCTGTTGAGGTAGCGTCGCCCATACTACACTAGTGTAAGCCGGTTTTCTTCTATTGGTGAGCGCGACCACGGCCGTCCCAGAGGGAAATCCCAGAGGAAAGGGTTCTGCGTCTCGAGCTCATGTCAGGTCACGTTGATGCTGGCATAGAGAACGAAAGCGTAGAGTATTAGAGGGAAGAGATAGCACTGCTCAAGCTACGGATAGCGACCTAGAAGCTCGAGGGAAAAGTTGGAGTCGCAGAAGAAGCCCTGCGGGTGTCGCACGCAGCGGAACCCGGCTTGACATGATTTTCGTATTGGCGAGTGGCGATAATGAAGGAGAGGCTTCGACTTCTCCACTAGGAGTATAAGGTTCAAGGGGAAGTCATGAGGAAAATGAAATAAGAGCAAATGGCTACTCGTAGGTACGGGAGCAAAGAGGATATGAGCGAGGAAAGAGAGGAGGGCAGGAGATGCCGCCGTCAGAGGATTACTGCGCTTGTTGCGACGATGAAGCGCAAATATTCTCCACTGATATCGTCACTGCCGCCACCATCACCACCGCCGCCATCCCTGCCGCCATCGCCACCGTCGCTGCCGCCACCGTCGTCTCGGCCACCGCCGTCACCGTCGCTGGCGCAACACCCCAGTAAAGGCAGGCATATGCCTGAATCTGTGGGTCTGCCTGGCGCTGGCGACGTACGAAGACAACTACTGTAGAGAGTAAGAGAGGGAGAGGTTGGCCGGCATGAGCCGGGGGGAAAGTAGAGACTGCGGGAGCGACGTTGAAAGTTTTTTGGCAGAATCGTTCGCCCCGACTGCTGAAGCACTTCGCCCGCATATGGTTGATGGGGGGGGGCGTTGCCCGCGAGGGACGAAGGAGAGAGTGAGGATGAGCGCTGGGGGAGGAGTCTGCATCGCCAGTTCCGGATTAGCGAACGGGCGCAACAGGATGCACCGCCCCAAGAAAGATAGAGTGACAGAAGGGACCAAGACGCCACCAACAAGTACTTTCGCACCAGGCTCTGTTTACCTTGTTGTTTGCTTGCTGCTGTGATTTCCGTTTTGGTTTGATATGAATAGTATCCACATATTTGAGATTGAGATCGGAGAATGATGGAGATTGGAGAGACACGGAGGAATGATGCACATACTTATTCGTGTAGTGCTTCTCTCACTGAAGTTATCCTGTAGACGCACTGCAGGATAACTACCTTTGCCTGTTTCGTGGCTGCCTGGTCGAGCGCTCCGTCTGAGCGTCGATCCGAGTACGAGTAAGACGTGGAAGTTGAAAGCAGAATACATGAGAAAGTGTGAAATGCCGAGTAGTTTTTCCGCATGTAGCCCACTGCTGTTTCACTGCTGTATCATACCAGTTCAGCAGTGTTGCATGAACAAACAGTTGGAATGCGAAGTGTGCAGGTACTCTTAAAATCTACTTTAGACACGTATTCGCGTGAACACCGTGAGCGCAATGATTGAACAAAGACGCTTCGCTCGTGTGCACCCCGAGAAGTCATCACGTATCATATGCGGGAAGTATAGGATCGAAAAGCCCACCCTATTACTGAGGTATCGCGCTCAGCCTGGTGCTGACTTGATGACAGCACCGAGTAAGTACAGCCCAAATATGTGTTGAACCCTTAAGCCCAACTACAGCAGCACGTTTATACGCAGCAATTCACATATTTACGTCATTGTTAGCAAGCAATTCACTTTTGAGTTAGGTTGATGTGTAGGATCATGCGTGCTGCTGCGTGCCAAAAGACAAGACATTTGTTGACGAGTAATATTTGAATCGAGTACAACAGAGAGTATTAATTGAACAGAGGTGAATACGATACTGTCTGAACTGCAGAGTCGAATCCCCCTCCTGCAGTGTCCGTTGCCCCGGTACTACTGTTGATGGTGGAGCTTTAGGTATGAGCTGAGGTTGAAACTCTTGTTAGTGGAAGAAGTCATTCAGGAGGGCATCGGTGGGAGGACTGGGCAGCCAGCCCATGCAGCAGGCAAACTCTAGACAGCCAGTGCGGGAACAAGTCTACAGCCGCCTTATCGGAACGTCGATCAGCATGTCGCAAAAAATCATGCGGACACCCAAGTTTGACGGGCGTAGCCTTTTTCTCTTGTGGTCGAATAGATTTCAAGCTTTCTTGACGCCGCGGGGTTTGATCGTTGCGCTCGAGCCCAGGGGTGACCTCATTCGGATGATCGAAGGTTTAGGAAGGATGGCGGCGCGCGACCGGTTATCTCTCGCGATGGGCAGGATAAATTAGAAAAGTGCGAGAAGGCATGGGAGTTCCCGATGGAATCCACGCAAGGGCAGCCTGTCGAGGAGCGCATGCATGCTGCTGGGTCAGTGGAGGAGCGTGGAAGGCTGTGGTACCAGCCGAAACGTGATACCGAAGGGGACCACCTGGACAAGGCGTTCGAGAATATTGCGATGAATGGGGATGGAGACCGCAAACTGTTCTTTGCCGAAGAGAAACTTGACATATTCCGCGTTAGGTATCCACATGTCGGCCAGGACCGCGAGGTTGTTCGCCTGTTCACGCGTCGTCTTGCGTCCAGGATGTACGACATAAGCAGAGGACCGGTTAGCTTTAGTCCCATATCACGCGGTCGGAAACGGAATACATCGTTTGTCCCTCCTACACTGACCGCAAGACCGAGGCGTTGGAAGAGCGGAAGTTAGCGGCGGTTGTATCAGGGGCTGCAGCACTGTTGGTCAATCGGCATGGCTTAGCCGTTGGGGAGGGGGCGTCATAGGGGGGGGGGGGGGGGGGGGGGGGGGGGGGGGGCGTACTCATTTGTTGCTTGCCTTAGTCATTTGACCATTGACCACGCATCCCTTTCGAGACGGAGCACCGTTTCTACTCCTAATAGAGACACCTCCAACAATTGGACGCTCATATACGTTGTTTCCATATATTACATAGAACCTTTTCGCTAAGCTTATCCCCTTCCTGTCTGGCCTCCTGTGGCCACCATCTATCACCTAGGATAGCGATCGTTTTTTCACTGCTATTCAGTGTATCAAACTCCTCCATGTCGCGTTCGTCTATTTCCCTCATCTCCTCTTCTAACACATCTCGGGTTAGGTCCTCCATGTATATTTCACATTCTCCTACTATATGAGTTGTACTCTCTATTGCTTTGCCACACGGGCACATCTGTGCATGTACTTCTCCTCCTCCCCGCTACTGGAATACATCTTTTTTCTTTCTGGCAGGTCCAGGTCCCCTACACGAAAGCGCAGTTTCAGGGTTTTCGCGAAGTCCATTGGGCTATGCAAATACGTTTTCATTCCCATTCCCCCGCGTATCTTTAAGTGTTTTCCCGATTCCACCTTGTTTCTTAGCGCTAGCCTTTCCCTTCTTTCTACCGTTTCTTTTACTTCCGCCTTGTATCTCCCAAACTTCCTGCCGGACATAATCACTTCTTGGTTTCCCCCTATATCCTTCCATACTTTCTCAACTACGCCATCCCACCTTATTCCAGCTCGTCCTTTTGTTACTTTCTCCCATACAGCTCTATCAACTATGGCTGGCCACCTCTTTTTTGGCATGTTCCTTACTTTATGTTGCCAGTTCAACTTTCTCATGTCTCTATTTGTCCTGAGTGGGTGCATTCCCAGTTCTGCTCTTACTACTGTAATACTAGTCGTACTTGAGCATCTTAGGATTTTTGTAGCTGCTGTCATTTGTGCTGTTTCCAACTGTTTTACGAGTTTCGCGCTGCCTTCCCATACTTCTCCTGCATACTCTAGCTTTGGTACTATCACGTTCATCAGGATACATCTCTTAATCCTAGTGTCAAGGTGCGAGTCTGTTAGGATCGCATCCATCTTGCCAATGTGTGCTTTACCCTTTCCTATTACTTTTGCTATATGTGTATCCCAAGAGCAGTCTTTTGATATCTCTACGCCAAGGTATGTATACTGGTCTACGATCGGCAATTCGTCTTCTCCCCACTTCCAACTGAAACTTACCGGGTTTACCTTGTCTTCGTTACTAGCACCGACTGCGCATTTCTTGACGTTCGCCGTCACCCTCTATTTCCTGGTGTATTCTAGCGCCTTCTCTATTTGTTTCTGCAATCCTTCGGGTGGTTCTGATATCTCCATGAAGTCATCCGCAAACATCAATCCCGACACCGTATCTTCCCCTACCATGACTCCCTCGCCTTGCTGCCTCGACTGCTACTATCAGGTCGTTAATATATATCTTGAATAGGTTAGGTGACAACGTACGTCCCTGTGCAACTCCTTGTAAAATATCAACATAGTTCGATATTTCCCCGTCCAGCATTACAGCACTTCTCGCGTCCGAATAATCTTTTTCATCATGCTCCACATCTTTCTTCTGATTCCTATTTCCCAAAGTTTTTTCCACAATCGATTTCTCCATACTGTGTCGTAGGTTTTCTGTACATCTAGAAAGAATAAGTACGTTGTTGTTCCCGCGTCTTTCCTACCTTGAATAATCTTACCTAGGGTGTACACATTGTCTACGCAGCTACGGTTTGGCTTAAACCCTGCTTGCCCTTCTCTTATTTTGTCTTCCTTCTCCAATATCGCTCCCATTCTATCGTTCAAAATCTTACAAAATGTTTTGCCTACTGTGCTTAGCAGCGTTATCCCTCTATAGTTCCCCGGGTCAGTCTTATCTCCTTGCTTGAATATGTTTACTACTACTCCTTCTCTCCACCTCCTAGGTACATACTCGTTTTTCCATAACCAGCTATATAGCATAACCATCATGGCAAGCATTCCTTCTCCCCCGTACGTCATAAATTCATTCACTATTTGGTCTGCTCCTGCTGCCTTTCTATTCTTAAGTTTAGCTACACACTTCTTTACTTCTTCCCTTGTGTTCTCTCTCTGTGACCCTCCCGAACCACTGCCTTCCCTTTCTGATGTATCTACGTTTGCCTCTGCCCACGCGTTGATTTCCTTCTCGAATTCTGCATCGAATGTTTCGTTGGCTGTGGGTGTTCCTAGCTTACGGTAATGCTCTACTAGTACTTCCCTTTTCCCCTTCGAACTGCTACCCTTTTTACCGTTCTGTGCTCTTAGAGTAGCTATTCCCGTGTCTACTTGTCCTGCTTGTTTGCCAAGTATCCCTTTTACCCCTACTCACATCTGGTTCATCCCGCCCTCAAAGTCTTCATTCGTTTTATTTACTACGTCTTTGCTTATCCCTTTCTTCTCCGTCTCTACCATCTCTTTTACTTTCTTTCTAGCTATAGCATATTCCTCCCACCCTATCGTAGTTTTACTCGGTGTATACCTTGCGCGTGCCTTTCTCCTTGCTCTTATAGCCTCTTTCACTTCCTCATCCCACTATTTTACTGCTCTGTTGCATGCTATCAACTTCTTCCCTATTACTTTACTTGATGCTGTCTTTACCAGCTGCTCCCATCCTTCTACTATCCTAGCTCCTGCATCATCCCTCTCTATATCGTTCCGTGTTGTACTTATTCTTTCCAATAGCTCGGAAATTTGCTCTGCATCTTTGGCCATCGCTTGTTGGAACTCTTCCCAGTTCTCTTTTACTTCTGGTTTATCTATTCTCCGTCGGTGCAATTTCCTACCTCGTCCATGTTTGATAACTCTCGTCTGTTGACCGTCTGTCTATATTAGACAGTGATCCGTAGTTCCTACGTCGGCTGCGCATACATGTAGTTTCGTTTCCTTACCACTTCCATTCTCTACTACTATAAAGTCAAGGATAGAGCTTTCTCCGTTTTGTATGCACTGTCTAGTCCATTCCAGTTCTGCTATTTTTACTCTGTCGTTCAACGTCTTCATCTCGTTGTGCTTGAGGAACCTCAACATCTCTTCCCCATTCTTATTCTTTGCTACTTCCCCATATTGTCCAATGTTATCATTCAGTTTGCTTTCCTTCCCAATTCTTGAATTAAAATCTCCCACCAGTACTACTTCTCCTTGCCTCTTATACTTCTGTACATCTACAGCTACTTCTCCGAACTTCCTCTGTATATCATTTATCGTATTCTTCGACTCTGGGGGCATATATATGTTTCCTAAGAAGTAATATTTCGTTCCCCGCTTCCCTGGTATCTTAATCCATACGCTTTCGTCGAATTTAGTGTATTTGATCACCTCTACAGGTATTCTTTGACTAGGAAACCCCCCCCCGCCCCCCGCCCCCGTATTCTAGCTATTCTGTCCCTTCTTCTTTTTCCTTCTCCATGCGTACCCTCCAACTTTGCATCCTATCTCCCCTCCCTCTTTCTCCCACGACTCTTGAATTCCCACTATGTCTAGGTCGTGCTTACTTACTTGTTCGGCAATTTCGATTCTTTTGCGCTATTCCGTGGCGAAGCCACATACGTTCCATGATCCTATTCTCAGCCTCCTTTTCGTTTCACTACCCGCTCTAGTCTTACCTGTTGTTCTTTCTCTGTTGTCGCTACGATTATTTCTGCTATCTCTTCTTTGAGCGTTCTTTCCGTTTCCGTCCCTATTCTTGTCTGGTTGTTCTGAGCCCCTATGTTTCTTCCCCATTCTCTTTGAGGCACTTGCTGTTTCCTGCTCCCCTTGCTTTCGTTCACCCTAGGACTACGTCTTAGTTTTCGCTATTCCATTTGCTATACATACTCTCCATCCTAGCCTTCTAACCCATGCCGACACTTTTTCTGTCTCTATCCTCTGCCACTCCATGCTCGCTTTCGGCTTTAGAGTGACTCGAAAGTGTTCCTCCTCTCGTTCTACGTTTCCTATTGCAAAGCAGTACAGTCATACTTCGTCGCACTTCCTCTTGAACTCAATCTTCGTCATGTCGCTCGGAGCTCCAAATATCAGCACTACTAGTACTTTACCCTGTCAATCATTCTTTCTCCACCCACCCTTCCTCACCATCTTTCTCCTAATCTCTTCCGAGAATATCTCCAGCTTGTTTGTGTTCATAGTGGTAGTGGGAAATGTTCAAGTTACCGGGACTTTCCAATCCTAGTACTCGTTGAGGGTCTGGTGTCTTTCAGTTCTTTTGCCGGCGCACCACACTAAATAGTGTCTCCAACACGGGCTCGTAGCCTGGAGCCAAGTTCAACACCCTTAACGCAAGTACCTCACGTTTGTGCCAGGCGATCCGCATGGTAACCATCCTGGCGTCCCACGATCGTAACTTCTATCTTCTTGCCCCGCTGCTGCACTGGTTACTTTCCTCCAGGGAGGTCGTTTTTTCTGTGCAAGGTTCAAGGACAGCTTGCATCACACAAAATCTTACTCACACATCGGGATGCCCCGCACGTCGCTTTCTCACGCATATGTCGGTTTCACCATGGGTAACTACCCCACTAATGCTCCCGAGTAGACCTTCACTGCCGTAAGCTTGGCCAACAATCCCCCCACATTTTGTGCCGGCTTCTATCCTTCAGTGTATCAAGATATCTACGTACCGCTTGGTGCTCCTTCTCTTAGGTCATGTGGTCGGTCAAATGCAAGGTGTTTGTTTTATGAGTATACTAGGTCTTGACTTAATGCCATGCATCATCCACCCCTCCCCCTCATTTAGTGCTTGGTATGTGCATTTAATGTCGAGGATTTTAGGAATAATGTTAGACCAGATTTCCACCGCCCAATGGAAATCGGAATAGTTTTACGGGTATCTTACTACAAGACCCAACCTTCATGTGAATTGAGCATGGGGTGACCATGCTGTATCTATATGTGTGCATGTGAGGCGGTCCACCTTCACGCTAGGTTTTTGGTCTATCTTATATGCTTCTACCACCAGTATTATGATATAAGAGAAACTATTATACTTTTTCATGTCTATGTCTGGTTTGGGTTCGGATATGGGGGGAAAAAAAACTGTTTTGTTCAGTTGTTTCATTTCTAGATCTGGTTTGTGTTTTGGTATGGGAAGAAATCAAACTGTTAGGTGAATAATTTCATGTATATTTCTGATTTGGGTTTCGGTATCGGAAAAAAAGAATGATTAGTTGAGTAGTTTCATGTCTGAATCCGGTTTGTGCTATGATATGGGAAAATACTGGTTAGTTCAATTGTTTCACGTCTAAATCTGTTTTTTTTTCGCGTTTTTGGTATGGTAAAAAAAATAGTTGGTTGAGTAATTTCATATCTAAATCCTGTTTGTGTCATGATAAAGGGAAAAAAAAAAACTGGTTAGTTCAATTGTTTCATGATGTCTAAATCTGTTTATGCGTTTCGGTACGGGAAAAAAAATGTTGGTTGAGAAATTTCATGCTTAAATCTGGTCTGTGTTTCGGTATGGGAAAATAACTGTAAATCGTGTATGTTGTGTCGTGTTTGCTTTGCCTGTGGGTCTGGTTTTTGAGCTGTTGTTAGCATATTGTATATGTCTGGCCTGGTCTATGTTGCTTTTGAGCCGGAAGGATCAGTCTGCACATTGCATGTCTAGTGTCTGGGGGCTTGTTTTACAGCGTCGTCTCCACTCGACGCCAACCCATCCAGATTTAGGGGGGGGGGTGTACTCAATAACATGCTTGACAATAGTCGTTTGACCGCGAGGGAGGGAGATTGGAAGCGCCGGGAAGCAGCAACATCGATAGTATGGAGGCGCTGGGCAACGGCAGCAGCATCGAGTGTATGGAGGCGCCGAGCAGCAGTAACAACAGCAGCGGCAATGGAGGCGCCGACCAACAGCAACATCAGTGGAGTTGTGAAGGTTCCGGGTAGCAACAAAAGCGGCAGTATGGGGGTGGAGGTAAGCGTTACCAGCAGCAGCAGCAATCTCAGCAGCAATCTCAGCAGCAAGCTCAGCAGCAGGAGCAGTCGCATTATCAGCCACATGCCGCTCTGGGGGGGATCAATGGTGGGGCTGGAATCACTAGAAATGGGTGGCATCAACGGGAATCCCCTCCGCCTCCAGGAGCGTCGACGGGGAGAGTACACCAGTGCCACGGTGCTTCGTCCTCGGGCATAAGGCCGCGATTTGCATAGCACTTGTGGCGGCTGCGGCCACACGGCCAGTGCTTCACTCTGTACTGCCCACCCGTATGCATGCAAACATTATCACAGCCTGTTTGCATGGCCCTCCGGCCTTTCAGAAGCACTACAGTGGCGCACAGCAATGGAACGGCCCAGTGAGGGTGGTGACGCGCAGTAGTGGGACTGGGCGTCGAGTAGGCGGTGAGGTAAAGTACTCAGATGCGGGCGGTATGGACTGTGGCGAACCACAATGGGGCGGTGGCGGTATGGGCGGCGACAAACCACGCTGGGACGGGGGAGGTATGGGCGGTGGAATGCAGGTGGCCAAAGCCAGGAGGTCGAAGAGCCTACCAGGGAAGCCCGCTTTCCTCGACTATCGATAGCTAAGCGCCGACGAGCAACGAACACCAGGGTAAGTAGTCCACCCTCTTAGTGGAGCACTTGACGTGTTTAGGCAAGTGGAATGATGTTTCTGTTGGCGGGGGTGTCATGAGGCCTACAAGGCGTGGGAGTAAGGTTTTGATTCGACATACCGGTAGTCTTGCTTCAATCCACTGCACAGGTGATTGTGCATTCTCCTACGACAAGAGAGCCGTTGCCTCTGACGTTCATGACGGGATGAACATGAAGCTAGACGTTTTCGGCTGCGTTGGTGTGGTGATGCCTCGTGCTGAGGACGTAGCGCCGACTTTGAGGAATTTGGCAACTTCCTTTTGGTCTTTGCTCGCTTGACGTATTCCAAGAGGAGCACGTTATTACGCATGACCACGATGGGGCGCACATATTCGACGTACGTGTGCTATTTGCTAGGGAAATTTCGGCATCTACGATGAGGCCACCCAGGTAGCGAGACATGAGGAACTCCCCGCACCTACTCCAGCACTACTGAGAGGGAGGGAAATATGGATAGACGTCAATGACTAACCCTGTTCCCTTGGCCGCGCCCGAGATGCCGTTATACGTGAGACTGTTCGTCAAGTGGGCATCATAGTGGCGGGAACGTTTGAGGTATCGCGAGGGATGCGCGGGGGGAAGGAAATCCGCGAAGTCGTCGCTAGGTTCACGTCGTGCCGCGCTGAGAAGCGACTGCAGTGCCTGTACACTGACCTCGCCGGATCGTCAATGGGCCGCGCTCAGTTCTGTTTTATAACCGTCGATGGTGCCACCAACATGAGCTGGACGGTTTTGTGTCGGACAAGAGCGCGGTCATTGTTCCTTTCGGTTTCCGCTCTTTCTTGTCGGCTTAGATTAGGGTTAGGGTTAGGGTTAGGGTTATAATGCTGACTTTCTCGACCCCTGAAAAATTTCACGCTCGGGAGATTGCCTTAATCGCTTTGAAACAACTTGAACAATAGATACACCAAGTCTCGGCAAAAATTATTGGTGTTTTTGGACTTTATGGCGCCTACAATATGCCCCCACAATCACGTCCAGGTACCTTACATAGTGAAAAAAAACACTTCTTCATTCAGGGATTTTAACAAAGGCTTCTAATGCTGGCTTTCTCGATCCCCGAAAAAATTCACGCTTGGGAGATTGCCTTAATCGCTTTGAAATAACTTGAACCACACATACACCAAGTCTCGGCAAAAATTATCGGTGTTTCGGAGGTCATGGCGCCTACAGTATGCCTCCACAGTCACGTCCAAGTACCTTGATGAAAAAAATTAACTTCTTCATTCAGTGATTTTAACAACAGGGTTATAATGCTGACTTTCTCGACCCCTGAGAAATACAACGCTTGGGAGGTTGCCTTAATCGCTTTGAAATAACTTGAACAACACATACACACACCAAGTCTCGGCAAAAATTATCGGTGTTTTGGAAATTATGGCGCCTACAGTCACGTCCAAGTACCTTGGGGAAAAAAAAAACTTCCATCATTCAGGGATTTTAACAAAGGCTTATAATGCTGACTTTCTCAACCCCTGAAAAATATCACGCTTGGGAGATATTGTCTTAGTCGCTTTGAAATAACTTGAACGACACACACACCAAGTCTCGGGCAAAAATTATTGGTGTTTTTGGAAGTTATGGCGCCATGCCCCCACAGTCACTTCCAAGTACCTTGGTGAAAACAAAAAACTTCTTCATTCAGGGATTTTAACAACACGGTTATAATGCTGACTTTCTCGACCCCTGAAAAATATCGCGCTTGGGAGATTGCCTTAATCGCTTTGAAATGACTTGAACAACACATACACCAAGGGTTAGGGCTAGGAATCTAAGCCTATTCGCAAATAGGACTGACTATGGTCGTTTCTAATAGGCCTACGGTAATGTAGTACCTGCGCTGGTCGTTCGTACCGAGGTCGTCGCGGAGATGTCGCAGTGTAGAAGTCGCGGAGAAGTCGCCGTGATGAGGTCGCGGAGCGAGGGTCCCTTGTAGCCGTCGTCACGGCCGACGTGAGCCGAGCAGAGTTCTTCGTTGATATTTAGCATGGGGATGCTAGAGCTAGTCTGACTCGGTGGGGGACACTTTTGGTCACCCCAGAGTCTGCGGCGGATTACATATCTCCCGATAGCTATCTCCTGAGGACGGGTCTACACCGTCAATGACGTGAGACCTCTCGTGACCCGAGATTTGATATTGCGTGACCGGTGACGTGTCCTTCGCGCGTGCGTGTTACGAGATCTACGATATTTCCGCCCTGGCTTCCACATCGCCCCCCTCTTTATTCGCCGCAAGCCCATCTTAGCTAGGGATGGTCTTGTGGCGGTCATCGGGAGGATGACTAGTTAGGAAGCAGGGTGCTGATTTATCCGATCGAAACACAGCAGCCTTCACATGCGTTCATCCACTCCTTATAGCCGACATATTGAGTAAGCACGGGTGTTAAAAACCGGTCCGGCGAAGATGCACACATTTTCAAGCTTACACGCTGACAGCTTATGCTGAATTTGTTTGGTAAATCCAAACTTTATCTCAACGCACCAATTCCGAGCGGCCACACGTACTCTTGGTGCGCTCCCGTGGTTGCTGTTCTGAGAAACACGGGCACCCGAACCCTAATTTTTGTTTTTCGTGATTTGTTGGGCGGTCACGCGAGGTCGACTTGGTTGATCTAAAAACATCAACTGGTGACTTCGGTTTGAGCGGGGCGGAGTCGCGTGGCTCCCATTCCCTGTGTGTGGGTTTTGGTTCGAACAATTTTGTGTGACAAGACGGTGGAATTGCTGTTTTGTCCATAACTCAGTGTGGGCTTGGGCATGAATTGTCATGTTTCTTACAGCCTTCTACCGATGGGCACAACAGTTTTCTTTGCGTCTCGCCTCGGCTATTCCCACCGGAATGCCGGTTAGAGTGCCCGTCAGATCATATTTGACACACGTGTGTTCGCCATGTCTGACGGTGCTACTCTCATCACCGTTGTTAACTCTTATGCCTACAGCTGAGCCAACTGTGTTTGCCAACTTGTTCGTGATTTTGTTTACGCCGCGGAGCATAGAGCACTTATTTGGCGCTGTCTCAACTTGTGCTCATTCCTCGCCTACTTTACGCTTCCGTTTCCCGAGAGAAGGGAGGGGGGGCGAAGGGGGCGGGGTTCTCGTGAGTTGCAAACCCTTCTGGGTTCGGTAT
Organism: Macrocystis pyrifera; assembly: GCA_031763025.1. Taxonomy (NCBI): domain Eukaryota; class Phaeophyceae; order Laminariales; family Laminariaceae; genus Macrocystis; species Macrocystis pyrifera. Next base: position 15,578,344 of record JASSKH010000009.1, read on the forward strand.
GCGGCGATTAATTCGTGACATCGGAGTATTTCGTCTGCGCGATGCTCGAGGTCCGACTCCGGGCCGTACCCTCGAAGCCTCAGACGGTATTTGTAGTTGTGGGGCTTATTCGGCCAGGACCACGTCTATGGTCTACTACCCTGTCTACGAAGTAGGACTCAATTTTAGGCTGAGCCTTGTCGGGATGGTCCAATGCGGGTAGGGGTATTGGTTTCCCCAAAAACAATTTCGCAAGTTTCTCGAATTGAGGTGCCGGCGGTGTTTCCCGTCTAATGTAGGGCTTAATGTGGGCGAGGTGGACTGACACCTCTCGGGTGTCGTTCGTGAGTCGTACTCTATGTACCACACGTGATAGTTGTGAGCAGACGACATACGGCCCTCGCCATGGTAGCAGCAGTTTTAGGTAGGGACCATCCGCGTCCTGGCATGGTTTGTACACGAGTACGTCCTGTCCAGGTTTGAACACGGGATACGGTTTGAGTTTGCTGTTATTTTCTGCTTGTTTGTCTGCACGCTCGGTAAGATTTCGGCGTGCGAGTTCGAAAGCGATCTGCAAATTGTCCCGCGTGTTTTGTGCGAATTCTTCGGTATCTGCTGTTCTTCCTACATGAGGAATCCCGAGAATTATATCGACTGGAAGTCGAGGTTGTCGCCCGAACATCAAGCAAAATGGCGTCTCATGCATCGTAGCACTAAAACTAGTGTTGTGAGCTAATTGGCCGAGCGGTAATAGTGATGCTCAGTTGCTTTGATCTATCGCGCTATGCATGGCCAGCATGTTGCGCATGGTGGAGTGTACGCGTTCTGATACTGAATTGCCCTGCGGTCGAATCGGAGTCGTTCGGGTCTTTTTGTATCCGAGAATCTGTTGCAGCTGATATATTACCTTGTTTTCAAATTCGGGGCCTTGATCTGAGTGCAAGGTCTCTGGTGGGCCGAAAATGTTAATTATTCGTTCGATGATAGCCCGGGCTACTGTGTCGGCCGCCTTATCACGTACCGGCAACAGCACTGCAAAACGTGTCAGATGGTCCATCATCGAGAGAACATATTTACATTCGATCCCTGAGGCTGAAGTTGATACCGATTTGTACTCTACCAAGTCAACCGATATTCTCTGGAACGGTCGTTCGACAGGTAAATGGCCTGTTGGGAGTTTGGGTCTGACGTGTGCTGTTTTTCGTCGTTGGCAAGCTTGGCATTTTTCGCACCAGCCTCGCACGTCGCGGCTTATAGTAGGCCACCAATACTTCTGGCGGATTTTATCGTAAGTCGGTCTGGATGCGAGGTGTCCTTCTGACATGACGTAGTCGTGGTAAGCGTGCATAATTAGACCGACAAGGGCTTCTGGTACTACCAACTGATCGCGAAATGTGCTTCTTGATCGAAGGTGTCCCGGAAGGTACGATTTGAACAACATTCCGTCTTGTACTGAATAGTATGACATGGTTGTTTTCGTTTTTTTATCGGGCAAGGGCGCGGCTGCGTGCTGAATGTAGTCAATGTACGGACCGTACTCTACTGCTTGAGCCGAGCGGAGTTTTTCTTGATCGACGGACATGAAAACATTGGTCGCGCTCGCGAATACTGACTTCACAAAAAAACAAGCTCTCTATCGCTGCGTACTGGTTCTAGACTAGCCAGGTTTCGGCGGAAACCTGATAAGGGCGGGGAGTTCGCGCTGTTTGTAGTTCAGGGTCATCTGGTACATTCCGGCAGATGGGTGCAAGGGACGGCTCAGCGATTTCTTGCTGATGCTCAAACGCGAACATTCGTGAAAGCGTGTCCGGCACGACATGTAGCTTACCGGGATTGTGTTGGACGGTGAAATCATAAGATTGTAATGCGATCGCCCAGCGTGCTAACATGTTCTATGTGTCTTGCATTGAGTACAGGCACCGTAGTGCCGCATGACCCGTCACACATACAAAGTGTCGTCCCCACAAATAGGGCCGCCAGTGCTGTATTGCCAACACAACAGCGAAACATTCTTTGAGTGTAGCGGAGTAGTGGCGTTGGCTGTCATTGAAGCGTTGACTAAAGTATGCAATTATTACGAGGTCGTCACCTTTCTGCTGGCAGAAAGTCTTTTGAAAAATCGGGGAACTGTAGTCACGGGCGCCTGGGTGAGCAATTGTTGTTCGGAGTGCTCACGTACTTGGTGTATGGATTCATGTGTAACGGTATTTGGGAGTTTCACACAGGAAATATGCGTGTTTCTGTGTGGAACGGTCAGCGGGTTGGGACGTATTTTGTCCGCCGCTTTCTCACTTGTTCTACTTCTTCTTCTTGTGTACTTCATGTTCTCCCCCTTACTTCCTTGCCTTGTGTATTCTAAGTGAATATATATACCCTGGAGGGGCTTCTATGAACTAACTCAGGCTTGGCCCATCATATCAGTGAATGCATCGAACACGCTAGCGTCTGTTCCAATTGGACGCACTTGCTGGTTGGGGCTACGCCGGGAGAGCAACTCCCCGTTCAAGGACGAACGAGAGATTTTCAGTTTTTCGGATGCAGAGGCCAGAGGGACTTCAACCGAGCACAGGCACTGGCGACAACGAGGTCGACAGAGCCAGGAGAGCTACAGGGGTGGCGATAACAGCGGCAGCAGAGGCAGTCAGCAACGCCGTGGCAGAGGCCGCGGAAATAGCTAGTAGCGCAGGAGCGCGAAACCCTGTACCGCCAGAGGGCGGAACTGCTCCGCCAGAGGGCGGAGCAGAAACGAGTAGAAGGAACGAGGCTTCGCGGGAGGGCGGAGCCGCAGACCGCGATGATGAGATCGCCCGCCTGAAACGAGAGATGGCCGAGATGTCGCTCCGGCTGGAGATCAGAGAGGAGGAACGAACGAGGATGGAGAGGCCCCAGCAGGGGGCTAGAGGAGGAATGTGCCCACCGGAGCCACATGGTCAGCCAGGCACGTTTCTAGTTGGTTTTGGTAAGCTTTCACCGAAACGTGACGGCAGTAAGGAGGGGAATTATTTTAAATGGTCGAAGCAATTTCTATCATGGGCTGTTACTAACCCCTGCGACGATGTACTAGCGACCCGATAGTCTTGCAGGGCCCAAATAGAAGGAGTCAACAAGATCTCGATTACCGTTTCGGAACGGCAAGGGTAGCCGCTGCTCGCAGGGCATACGAGGGTATCACCAACGCACTGACTAATTCGTTTCTGTTATACAATATCTACGACATAGGCAGCCCTAGTCTTGCGATGGCCGAGTTACGTCGGCACTACGTCCCAAGCGACGACCTCGACAAGCAGGCATACCAGAGAGAATACATAAATGCCCATATGAAAGGGGGAGAGGACCCCACCCTTTATTTCGAGAGGATGAGCATCATCCGCGAAAAGCTCTCCGAAGTAGGGATCCCAAAAACGGATCAGGAAGCCAACCTCCACCTACTGCAATGCCTGACGTCCGAATACGAGGTGGACAAGAAAGTCCTGCAATACGCCCAGAACTTGACCCTCAACATGATCGAGGACCGGGTTCGCATAACGTACCGGGAGTTGGAAGCGAGTAAGAGGAAAATGATCGATGGCTCAGCGCCGGTCTTGATAGCCACAGGCGGAGGTGGAGCAGGTGGACAGGGGAGTTTCCTCGATCCCAGCCCTGGCCACTACACGGGCGGCAGAGGTGGCACGGCGAGCGGTGGCGCCACTGGGGCACTGGGGGCAGCGACAGCAGCAACAGCAGCAACAGCAGCAACCACACAATCAACATCAGCCACCGCGTCAACACCAACAGCAACACCAGCATGTTCAAGGCTGGGTAGGCCAGGACTGGGGAGGGGCCCGTTCGGGGAACAAGAACGGGAAGCCGAAGAAAAATCGTCAGAGTCAGGATTCGCACGCCAGTGGCGGCGGCGGACATCAACCATGGCCGCCATACGCCGGCCGCGGCGGCGGTGGGAACCAGTCGTGGCCGCAGGTACGCGACGCACGTTTCATCGGGCCCGGAGGACACCCACCAGGTACCGACCAAATGTACGACGCCGCCGGGTACCCCCCTAACCTACGTCGGTCGCAAGGCACCGAGCCGGGAATCCACGCCGCTGACCCCCGCCCAAGATGTTACAGGTGCGACCGGATAGGCCATTTTGTTGCGAACTGCCGCGCTATCGTGACGTTGGTAGATGACCCGAACCCACCTCGTGAAGTTTACCAGAGCCACTGCGCGGCGAATACCGCCCAGTCTACAACACAGCTCCTCCCTACCCCAGACCTCATTCGGCAGCAACAGCCGCAGTACCAACAGCAGCCACAGTACCAGCCATAGCAACAGTCCCACCAGCAATCACAGTACCAATCACAGTACCAACAGCAGCAGCTCCAACAGCAGTCACAGTACCACGAGCCACAACAGCAGCCACATCTTCAGCAACCACCGCAGTACCAACGTGAGCAACAGCAGTGCTACCAACGTGGGCAGCAGCAGTACTACCAACATTAATAGCAGCAGGCTCAACAGGCGCAGCAGGCCCAGCAAGCGCAACAGGCGCAGCAGGCACAGCAGGCACAGCAGGCACAGCAGGCGCAACAGGCGCAGCAGGCGCAGCAGGCACAGCAGTCCCAGCAGCCACCGCAGCACTACTTGGCTCCTGAAGAGCCACCACATCTACTCACAGCACAGTCTGCTTTGGTCGGTCAGTACGATGTTTTGGGAAGGGGGATAGAGAGTTGGATTGCGGACAACGGGGCGACAACGCACATGACCCCGAACCCGGACCACTTGTATAACAAGCGCCCCCCCTCCCCTGAGAACGCCAAAATATTTATTGGTAACGGAACATAATTAGCAGCGGAGTACCTAGGCAGCGTGGATTTGATTTTTCACAGCACGGAAGACGTACGAGTAACCTTAGAGAGTGTTTCTTTTATCCCTAGCTTGAGGTAAACTTGCTGTCGCTGCATACTGTCCAGGCCAAAGAGGCGGTCACCCTAGATGCTGCTGGTGCCCACCTAATGGGTGGCCGCTTGTTTTTCCCGAAAGACAGAGCCGGATCCAGGCTGAACGCCACGCGTCGCCCCCCCCCCCCCCCCCCCGTACAGGGTACACCAGCTTTGATGGCCTTGTTGCACCCCCCCCCCCCCCCCCCCCCCCATGCGCCGGTGCCTATGACGGTACACCCGGTGAGAATGCCGGGAGTATCTGCCATGCCGCTGTCGCCGGGGGTGATGGTAGCGGTAGACCCGTTGGTAGCGATGGATGGTACAACGGTTTTGCAACCCCCCCCCCGAAGCTGTCATCCATATGCAAGGCCGCCTCACAAGCGGTTCTTAGTAGGATGCAGCTCACCCTTCATGCGACTCGCCGGACACCTCACGGCGCTTCGCGCTTGGTGCAAGCAGTGTCTGCCTGGTCGGTGAAAACCCGACATGCTCCGTCCCGGCATTGTAGGGATGCGAGGGTCTATGGTCATACGACTACGGCCATGCATGAGATCGAGTACATCTCTCGTATCGAGTACACCCCCCCCCCTCCCCCCCATGCGCCGATGCCTATGACGGTACACCCGGTGAGGACGCCGGGAGTATCTGCCATGCTGCTGTCGCCGGGGGTGATGGTAGCGGTAGAGCCGTCGGTAGCGATATAACCAATGATAGCGGTAGCAACCCCTCACACACACCCTGCGACAGTGCCGGCACGTAGTGAGCCAGCGCCGTCGTCAGCTAATCCCCGGAAGAATGCCTTCCCCCTCTCCCCCTCGCATTCCGCCCGGCGATTGCTGCTGCCGTGCTCGTCCCCGGCATTAGACGTTTCAAGGAGGTGGATATTAACGTCTTCCACGTGTGCAACGCTCACGCCCACGAGGGCCTTTTGCGCGAGACCGCCAAGCAGCAAGGCGTCAAGCTCACTGGTACCCTGGTCACTTGCAGTGGATGTGTGCAGGCGAAAGGCAGGCGTGCGTCTATACCTACGACTACATCGTCTCGGAAGGCACTCCCACTGCAGCGCGTTTTTGTTGACCTTGCCGGCCCCAGGAAAATCGCGTCTGCTGGGGGGGCTCTGTACCTGATCCTGGTCAAGGATGACGCGACACGCATGGGATGGCTGTACCCCCTCAAGAGCAAGAGCGACCGCCGACGTGACCGTGGCGACCCGAAAATTCCTGGCTGACGTCGGCGGAGCCGTCGAGTGTTTCCGGACGGAAAACGGCACAGAGTTCGTGAACGCACTCTTCGCGAACTTATGCGCCAATGAGAAAATCCGACACGAGCACACCGGGGTCGACGGACCGAAACACAACGGTGTGGTCGAACGTGGACTCGGCCTCATCCAGGAAGGCGGTATGGCCGCTTGCCTTGAGGCCCCCCGGCTGTTCCCCGGGCAGCACCCGAGTCTGGACCGCTACTGGGTGGAAGCAGCCATCTACATGAACGACTGCCTGAATGAACACCACGGTGACGTCGGCGAACGCCCATTTCAAGTCGCCGCACGAGGCATTTTTTGGGACACTGCCGCCGCCCAACACACTCGCCTTCATGCAGCCCGGATTCCACCGTATTCACCGCACCCACAAGTCTGACCCCAAGGCCGAGCTGTGTTTTTACCTCAACAAGGGGGGAGAAACCATCCGCGCGACTGCATCAAGGTGGTCACGGCATGCGGGCGTACGAGCAACTCGCGGGACGTCACCTGGGAGGTGGAGCGCAAGCCGATCATCGAGGTTGCGCCTCAGGCGAGGAAGGATTCGGTGGCGGAGCCGTGGGAGGTCGATCTGCACATCAGGTATTTACCACCGGAGCTGGCGACTGTGTCACCGGGGATACAACCGATGATGTCACCGGCACCACCGGCGGTACTGTCGACGCCGGCGATGACGCCAGCGCCACCGGAGGTGCCGCCACCGCCGACGCAGACGCCGGGGGTGCCACCGCCGCCGGGGGGGTGACGTCACCGTCATTTCCACCGGGGGCCGAGAACCATCACGTCGAGGACGTCGAGGGCCCCCGGGATAACGATCTCTTTCAACTGGGGCGGACGCGCGCTAGGACACGGGCGATGACGACGGCGCCGCTTCAAGTGGGGATGCCGCCGGTGATGACGCCGGCGCCACTGGAGATGCCGCCGCCGCCGGGGGTGATGTCACCGTCATCCCCACCGGGGGCCGAGAACCCTCAGATCGAGGACGACGAGGATTCCCCGGACAACGACCTTCTCCAACCGGGGCGGACGCGCGCGAGGACGAGGGCGTACCACCAGGCGTCTACTTGTACATCGCGGCCAGCTGACCACGCACTTTTCAACCAGCGCCCGCCCAACCAGCCCGCCCCTGCCCTGCCAACATGTGACGCGGGACAGCTCTCGGAACCCGCGACCTACCAGGAGGCGATGCTCTCGCCATACCATGCGAACTGATCCCATGCAATGGAGACGGAGATTGCCGGACTCGAGGGAGCTGGGACTTTCGGGGATACTTAGCAGCAAAAGGGAGGGAACGCGGTATCGGCTAAATGGGTGTTCACTTGGAAGGCAGATGAGCATGGTAAGGTAGTGAAGGCGAAAGCGCGACTAGTGGTGAAAGGATTTAGCCAACGCCCCGGAGTTGATTACTATGAGACTTTTGCTCCCACCCCCGCCGCGTCATGTATCCGTATGATGGCTGCGATAGACTGCGAGTTACAGTTAGATTTATGCCATTTCGATACACAACAAGCGTTTGTCCAGGCCGAAATGCAGGAACTCGTTTTGATGCGCATGCCATAGGGCTGTGGCGATCTGAGCGGCGAAGTAATGCGCTTGAATCGTAGCCTATACGGCTTGAAACAGGCGTCGAGATCCTGGCATAGACACTTGGTCACCCGCCTGAAGAGTCTTAGTTTTGAACAGAGCTTCGCGGATCCATGTGTTTTTCGATTAATCGAGGCGAGGTCTGTTTCCATCATTGCTGTGGTTCACGTCGACGACATTTTTGCGGCAGGCCGTAAGGAGAGATGTGACCGTTTTTGCGAGGACCTGAACCGCGTAGTCCCTATCAATAACCTTGGTGAGCTGCGATGGTATGCCGGTTGCCACTATTCCAGAGACAAGGTCGCGGGTTTACTGACAATTTCGCAAAATCTTTCGCGGAGAAGACGGTCAAGCAATTTGGCGTGACAGCTGGCAGGAACACCCCACTTTCGCCTGATCTTTTCCTGGAGGTGTTTGACGAGGAGGAGCCCACTGGTGACTGGCCGTATCGTGAACTAGTAGGCAGTTTGCTGTGGGTTTCTAACCAGACGAGACCTGATATCTCAAATGCCGTAAGGGCGGTCGCGAGGTATATGCATGCCCCCAAACTCAAGCACTGGTTGGCTGCGAGAGGTATTTTGGAGTATCTGAAAGTGACAAGTAGCTACGGTATTACTTTCCAGAGGGGCAGTGGATTAGAGTTGGTGTTTATGCAGACGCAGCCTATGCCCCCCGAGACACTAGGAGGAAGTCTGTCTCGGGTGCAGCCGTGATGTGTGGGGGTGCGGCCATTCAATGGATTTCTAGGACGCAGAAGACTTCCACACTCTCCACGAGTGAAGCAGAGTACTTTGCGATGGCAGAGGGTTTCAAGGAGGCTCTTTTTCTACGGTCAGTGTGGCGTTTCGTGTTGCCTGATTTTGGGGATCCGTGCATCCAGGTTTTTGAGGACAACAAGGGTGCGATCCAAATAGCGGTCAACCCTGTGACGAACTCTAACTCGAAGCACATATATGTCCGCCACCACTTCCTGCGAGAACTTGTCGAACAGGGAGAGTTTGAAATCACGCATGTGAGGTCGGATTACGAACATGCCGACTTCTTGACGAAACCCCTTCCGAAAGACACTTTCCGTTTCCACAGGAACTTCATCATGAACATGAGTTAATTTGTTTTTTTGTTTTGTTTTGTTTTGTTTTTGAGTCGATTTTTATGTCTGACGAGGCCGATTTTTGTATCTTTCTGAGATTTGAGGAAATTCGAGGAAATTATCACAAATTTCATGAGATTTGAGAAGATAGTTTATGGATTTTATTGAGCTCGGAGGTCATGATATTTTATTGCTGAGATCTGAAGAGTTTTTTTTTTTTTGGGTGATTAGACACTCTGATAATTATTTTTGTCACTATTCTTCAATTGTTTTGGGGTTTGAAGCTCTGACTTCATGCGGTCCTATGATTTGTGATTTAATTTTTTTGGTGGGGACGAGGGAGCGAATCCGACATGTCACTATGTACCATTCTGGTTTGAGTTGAGGAGTCGATCGTGATTCATGAGTGATGCTTTTTATCCCGTTCCGTTGGGGCTGGAAGACTGCTGTTCGTAGCCGGAAAGCTGAAATATTTGGAACTACTGTATAACATTATTGTACTGAATACGTATCTACCTACGTAATGCGGAATTGAAACCTGTAGTTTACGAAGTCGACCGCACTAAACTGGGGCGTTATTTCAGGGACGAAAGCCTAGGTTCTCGTCGCCATTTGACTGAATTTAGTGTGTCCCCTGTAGCGAGGCCACATTGGATTGGTGTTTAATTGAGATGGTAGGTCTAACCCAACAAGGGACTGCAGTACTATACCTGGTATAAATGATGCAAGGAGTTAATTTTTTATTTTTCTGAGATTTTGAGGAGTTGCTTTGTGGGTTTTTCTGAGCTTGGGGGCCTTGATTTCTACAGTCGAGATTTGAGGAGTTGATTTTTATTTCACTCCGATTTATTCTTTTTCGGGTTTTGAGCAGCTGTTCTTGGTACTATTTTCTGATCGTAGGGCAGGGCAAGGATTGCCCCGCTGTTCCCTAGGGTTTTACCATATAACAAAAGGTCGGCCGGCGGTATGACAATTCTCTGCGACGTCGATATTTGGCACGTAGAATATTACTTGTTTGCAGATGCTGCTGTTGCCGCTATTTCGAAGCAAAAAACATAAACAAAACGTCACAGTCGCATCGCGCAGATTGCGATGACCTCGACGTGTCGCGAAATGCGCTACGACGGCGGACCATAGTTAATTGTAGGGCAGGGCAAGGGTTGCCCTGCTGTTCCCTAGGTGTTACCATATAATAAAAAAGGTTGGACGGAGGTATGAAAATTCTCGCGCGACGTCGATATTAGCCACGTAGAATATTACTTGTTTGAAGATGCTGCAGTTGCCGCTATTTCGAAGCAAAAAAGCAAAACATAACTTCACAGTCGCATCGCGCAGATTGCGATGACCTCGACGTGTCGCGAACACAGCCATACCAAATGAAACGCCGCAGTGAAAATCCAAGATGACAAAAGGCATCGCGAATGATCGATACGTACATGCACCCCGTAAACAACACTCTGTCGACCGAGAAGTTACCATAAATATAGCTGCGCAGAACTCGAAAGGCTGGACGCGCCGTGCAACATTTCTGCAAAATGCGTTCTAGCAAAAAGACGGAAACAAGAAGGCAGGCAGTCCGAATCGAGAAGCAATATCACACAAAAAATCAAAACGTTTCAACACACATGTGAAGAACACGTGAGACGCTCAAGGCGGCGGTACGTCGGAGTCGAGTCGGCAAGGCACAGCTGCGCTCGCCACGTCGTAGTGGCCAGGACTTCGGTAAGGCGGAGGCGTGATGGGTCCTTGTCTTGTCGCCTCGATTTTCTCCGCGCGTTCTTGGCTTGCGCGCTCATGCTAGCTAGCACTACGGTATGCTGTCGTTTGTGCCTGGGGAACAGGCAAGGTCATAGACTTTCGAAGGTAGACATACATATGCTGGAAACCATGATACCAGTCGTAGTCGAAATCGTCGCAAGACGTGGTACTCCCCCCGAGTATACAATCGTATACTTCAACCACCGCCCTCTCGAACGTAACTGGGTCACGAAATGGTTCGGAATGGAGTAGATGACAGCTACGAGGCAGTACTCAACGCCTATCATCAAAATGGGTGACGGTGCTGGCGGCTCTCCGGCGTCCTCGTAGATGTCTACACGTGCAGACGCGAAGAAAACGGGATCTGCGGCGTTGTCCGCACTCCAAGGAAGAATCGACCATATGGATGTGCTGATGTGCCGGGCGCAGCTTCTCGTCGCAGGGGGGGCACGGAGCAGGTCCAGGAAATGAGAAGTCGGAGGTGGCCCCGGTCAGGAACAAGGCATTGACTGCATCCTGGAGTGACTGGGGTGGTCCGTGCGGAATCAAGACTGGTGCGGTATCTCGTCATCGTGCACATTGGGATGCAGTTATCTCGATATGGCCATGGTCCTCGACATGGCAATCGGTAGTGTAGTTGCCAGTTGAATCCGAGAGCCGTCCGAGTGTACATGATACGAGCATGCCGTTCCACGACGTCACCTGGCCATTCGCTGTTGGGGTGGAGTTGATCATCAGGTCGAAGGGTGATACAGAGAGGTCCGATCGAGACCCCGGCCGCTAAGCGGCAGCACCGTTCTTGACGTGGGCCGTTATCGTTCTAATGATAATGTAAGTAGAAAAGTACGTGGGAAGCACGTATTCGTACCATAGAATTTCCGCTTTTTTCTTGTGGTTTTGGTGCTATAAAATTTGGTTTTGGCACTATAAGAAGTGGGTACCGTAGGTTGCAGGTGTCGAGAAGTCAGTATCACTGCAGTCTTGTTTCGACCAGCTGTGTAGGGTGTCAGAAGGGTAGGTTGTCTGTCGTTCAACAATTTTGAGGCGTTTCAGTCGATTTTCGTCCGCCTCAATGCCGGTCGAGCAACGTTTGCACAGCAAGATATAGGCGGTGTGCATGGTGTGGAGGCAAAGGATGACCGCAGGAACTTTATTGCTACTACTTACTGCTGCGCTCTCAAGTGGTTGCAGGGGCACCCTGCTACTACTGTGACGCAGCTTTTGGATCCACTATATACGTGAATGAAATTATGACGAACTTGTCGATCCAAAATACCAACCGCGCACCTCGAACAACAGCAGAGACGGCGGTGCGTGGTGGTGGTGGCGCAGGCAAACGGTGGTGACAGCAGGCACATGCGTACTGCTGTCCTCTCGATTGGCTGTGAGAATTGCACTGCTGCTCAGAACAACAGCAGAGGAGTACAGCAGTTTTTTTTTCTGGTGGCGGTTGTTGATCGTTGTGGTCGGTGTGGTTTGGAGTCGGGATGTCATTCATGCTGTACATGCGCCCGTGCCCCCAGCTCTGCCTACTATCCGTCCTCGGTGCTGCATTCTTGGCTCCGATACATGCAACTAGTAATAAATTACACCCCGCATATGCCAACGTGCGCGCATGATTTTGCCTGCTGCTGGTGTGCTGCTGGGCGCCTGCTGCTGCTGGAGGATGAGCAGTTTTGTCTGGTGGCAGTTGGTCGTTGATCGTTGTGGTGGGCGTGGTCGGGAGTCAAGATACACACATGGGTACACAGATACATACATACGCCCGCACCCCAAGCCCTTCCAATTTATCCTCGATGATGCATCGTAGGCTCCGACACTTGCAACTACTACAGGTACAACAGTAGCCAAGAGTACACCCTGGATGTGTCACCTCACGCAGTTTTGCCTGGTGGCAGTTAGTTGGTTGTTGATCGGTGGGCGTGTTCGGGAGTCGGGTTACACACACATGCCCCCGCACACCAAGCTCTGCCTATCTATCCTCGATGACGCGTCGTAGGCTCCAACACTTGCAACTACAGGTAGATACAGTAGCCAAGAATACACTGCGGATGTGCCACCTCACGCGCATGGTTTGCCTGCTGCTGCTGCTGCTGCTGGGCGGCATGGCCGCAGCGATGTACAACAGCCTGCTTGTTGTACTCGTAGCACGCTCAATACGATATCTGTGCTCAGCAGCAGTTGTAACGGCACTGTTGGCCAATCACGGCCATTTTGCAGGTCATACAGTAAGTCATAGCTCTGCTTTGATTGGTGCAAGCTCGAAAGTTCTAGTCTGTTTTTACGTTGTTTTTTGCTTGTAAATATCCCTTGGCCCAGTGCCTGGCTCCTCTCATGTAATAACTTTCTGCCTGATTGGAACACGTTCCCACCGGTCAGAAAGAGAAAAAACGAACAGCAGAGCTTCCCTCTTAGCCTTGTACGCCGCCCGCCCGTCTCGCGACCACCTCACCACCGATTGGGTCAGGTTAAAGTTTTCCTCCCTCTCTGCCACAGTGAGCGTCGTCGCCCGCCTCGCGTGAAGCCCGGTGCTCACCGTGGCCCTTCTTCGCCACTTCGACAAAGTTGGTGCTCAAACTGCATTGAAATGTCTTTGAAGTTTAGTTTGGTCGCAAAAATAAGCATCGCTCAAATATTGTTTCGCATATCAAAACGACCCTTATATCTCGTATATGGTGCAAGCGGAGCCTCACAAGGAGGCCAGACAGAGCCCATTCGTGCTTCCTGCGTGTCTCGAGACACACGCGACGCCCAGCCATGCAAACGGCGACGGCGCTCCTTACAACATCCCCTCTACCTGCTAGCACCCGCTGACACCCGCGGCGGCGCCGGGTTCGCCCGCGGTACCGTGTTCTGACTACACGCACGCGCACGAAACGAAATAAAATGGCTTCAGATTATATATAAGCAACGCTTGACTCGTACCTGGTACGTTCGTTTGAACACGAGTACACAGCAGTACTGCTGTACAAGAAGGCGCTTCTATTGACGAACGTAGTGTTTGTTCGAAAATATAAGCTGTACCGGGACACCGTTTGTTTGCCAGAAAACGGTAAACCTTGACAGAAAATATCATATGACTTGGGTTTGGTGTGCCCTGATCACCTCGTTTTACTTTTCGTACCGTAAACTGGCGAAAATATGATGGTGTACCGTTTTTTTGGATTTTTTGCAAGTGAGACGGACGGACATGGATGTTTCGCCAAAAAACGGTATACCTTGACAGAAAATGTCATCTTACTTGGGTTGTGTGTACCCTGATGGCCTGGTTAGAGTTTTTCGTACCGTAAACTGGCAAAAAGCGCTGGTGTACCGTTTTTTGTCATTTTGTCCGTTAGGACAGGAAATTAATTTTGCTTTTAGATTACCCTAGGGTAAACCCTAGGGAGTATATGAAGATTGTTTATTTTGCACTTTGCTTTCGAAGTTGTATTATATTAATGCGCAACCCCCCGCTCGGAAAGGGGGGTTGGAGAAGGGGTGATCACCCCGGGGCTGCCCCAACGGCAACCCCACGCTAACATCCGTATACTCGAGTCAACTCCCAACCCAACTGGCGACACAGAACTCTCGACGCCAGCCTACCAAACCGCTATCAGAAAAGCCGTTTATGACAACTAACTCGAGAAACCACACCAAGTACCAGATAACCTCACACGTGAAAAAATCGACACGCACTTGTACCAGGCATACACAAATAACACAAGTATATTTAAACTCACAATGCACTTCAATGTTAATATACGGATAACCCCCTTCTTCCATACTTTCAGATTGCGCGCAAAATCCGAGCCGATGCAACACCACGTCAACGCCACGTTTACTTTTATCAACTAAAATAGTATGATATAAAGAAACCCCATTTGCATCAAACAGTACCACACGCCAAAGAAGGCGGCTAGCCCACGCCGCCACTCGAGCAATCTACGACACCCGGTCGCACCATCTGATCAGCGAAATTACCGGGTACGTATAACATACAGCAACAAACGCAAACGTTACTGCGACTATTGAACTCCCCCCCACTGACTCCCTCAAAAGCACGGGCGGGTGGGTGGGAACTCAAACTAGTCTCACACCTTGGACCTGTAGCTCTGCCTCTGCTTCACTGCGCTGATACGCGGCTACGTACCAGACAAGGTGTGTGTACCAAGGGCTACGATTCATGCTACCGTGAATCACCGCAGTCATCTGATTGGCTTGAACTTCTTACGTACGTACAAAACTCACATTCTCTCATTCTTCCGAGAATATTCTGCTTTGCACTTTGCTTTCGAAGTTGTATTATATTAATGCGCAACCCCCCGCCCGGAAAGGGGGGTTGGAGAACGGGTGACCACCCCGGGGCTGCCCCAACGGCAACCCCACGCTAACATCCGTATACTCGAGTCAACTCCCAACCCAACTGGCGACACAGAACTCTCGACGCCAGCCTCCATCACGCATGGGAGTTGACCCTATTTACTGATGTATTCTTACGACCCCTTCCCCCTCCCACTTGCAATCTCATAGGGAACGCATGTGATAACACACTTCTCCATTATTTACTTCTGCCTAATCACCTCTAAGAGTGAATTAATTCGCCCCCACTCAGTGCCCTGGCCCGGCTGGATCCCACCGCTAATTCCTTCCTGGGCCTTAACGTCTGCTACCCAACTGGCATCCTTTCCGTGACTGCGAACATACGCCTTGTACGCATCGGACGCCCATCGGCCCTCACGCTGCAACACCTTAGGTGGGTCAACCCGCTCCCGCCCAGGTCCGGCGGGATCCCATTGTCACGACCCTCCTAGGCCACTCCGTTTGCTATCCAGATGGCGTCCTGCCCCGTGGCGAAACACGTCCATCGACCGCCGGACTGCAACCCCTCTGGTACAGCTCCCCCTTTCGACGAGTTCGTTGCGCCTCCAATCCTCGGGAGTGCCGAGCGTACTCCTCCGTGCGCACACTCCCGCCAACGCAACCACTCGTCGCTGGGTTATCGGCCGTTGACGCGGAGTCCACATAGAGCATCCGCCACTGCGGACGCAGCACGTAACGGGGGGTCCGGCGAGGAAAAACAAAGGTAGTAACAAGACATACACGCGAACGTGCGAAGGTGCGCAACGAACCCACACCCGAACAAACGTTTAAACTGCCCCTTTCCCAAGCAGGTCACCTTTCAACTTACGAAACCACACCTCAACGCGGGCTGCACTGCGCTGCAAGTTGAACGGTTTCGCGATTGAAGTCAACATCAGTCCGTCGCACACGGACGGGATAAACAGCCCAACTCGCAGAACACAAGGGGAAAAAGTAACCAGGTGGAAAAAAAAAGAAAAACCACATGGGAAAAAAATTGCCCAAGAATGCTCGCGGATCAGGACAGAAAATCGCTGACTGACTGAAAAAACACATCTTCCCCGCCTATGGACGGGTGCTGCGCACACGCACTGCAACAGCACACAAACCAACGTGTGGCTCATACTTCCCCAGATGAACGACACACGGAATAAGGGCGACGAAGTCAACAAGTTGCGACACTTGCTTCGCTGAAGCAGATGAACACACACTGCATCAGGACACTGCCTTCCCCTGTGGACGGGTGTTACGCATACGAAGAAACACCAAGATGCGACACATGCTTCGCTGAAGCAGACGCACACACTGCAACAGCACACCGTCCCACCTTCTAGGCGGCTGTTACGCAGACGAAGAAACAGGTACCCATGAAATCCGCGACAGCGGAGATACGCGGTGTACCCACGGACACCACGAAACGCGTCGCGAAGAACCCCCCCAGATGACCGGCACACGGACATGCGGGAGGAAGCCGACGAGTTGCGACGCCTGCGCGGCGCTGAACCAGATGCACACACTGCAACGGCTCACAGTCCAACGTTTAACACATGCTTCTCCGGACGAACGGCAAACAAAACATGCACGAGGAAGCGGACGAGTTGCGACATCTGCAAATATCTGACATGCAGCGCTGAAGCACACCCACACACTGCAACATCACCCGGTCCAACCTGTGGCAAACGCTTTCGCGAATGAACGCCACATGAAACAACGGACGAGGGCGCCAACAAACGTGACGCCTGCATCGCTGAAGCAGGCGCACACGCTGCGACATCACACCGTCCCCCCTGTGGACGGGTGGTACGCAGACGAAGAAACGAGAACCGACGCAAGTCGCTTTGGCGGCGATACGCGGTGTGCCCGCGGAGGTCACCAAACATATCGCGAAAAACTTCCCCCGGATGAACAGCTAACGAAACATGCACGAGGAAGCCGACGAGTCGCGACACCTGTAGCGCTGGAGCAGATGCACATTCTGCAACAGCACACAGTCCAACTTGTGCCACATGCTTCCCCGGATGAACGGCACACGAAACATGGACGGGGGAGCCAAATAGTTGCGACACCTGCTTCGCTGAAACAGACGTACGCACTACCATAGCACACGGTCCAACATGTGGCACACGCTGCCCGGGATGAACGACAAGCGTACACGAAACATGGACGCGTAGCGCTGGAGCAGATGCATATGCCGCATCAGCACACTGTCCAACTTGTGACACATGCTTCCCCGGGTGAACTGCACACGAAACACGGACGGGGAGCCAAAGAGTGACACCTGCTTCGCTGAAACAGACGTACGCACTGCAATAGCACACGGTCCAACTTCTGGCACACGCTTCCCCGGATTCCCGGATGAACGGCACACGAAACACGGACGGGGAGCCAAAGAGTGACACCTGCTTCGCTGAAACGGACGTACGCACTGCAATAGCACACGGTCTAACTTGTGGCACACGCTTCCCCGGATGAACGGCACACGAAACACGGACGGGGGAGCCAAAGAGTGACACCTGCTTCGCTGACACAGACGTACGCATTGCAATAGCACACGGTCCAACCTGTAGCACACGCTTCCCCGGATTCCCGGATGAACGGCACACGAAACACGGACGGGGAGCCAAAGAGTGACACCTGCTTCGCTGCAACAGACGTACGCACTGCGATAGCACATGGTCTAACTTGTGGCACATGTTTCCCCGGATGAACGGCACACGAAACGCTGACGGGGAGCCAAAGAGTGACACCTGCTTCGCTGAAACAGACGTACGCACTGCAATAGCACACGGTCCAACTTGTGGCACACGCTTCCCCGGATGAACGGCACACGAAATACGGACGGGGAGCCAAAGAGTGACACCTGCTTCGCTGAAACAGACGTACGCACTACCATAGCACACGGTCCAACTTCTGGCACACGCTTCCCCGGATTCCCGGATAAACGGCACACGAAACACGGACGGGGAGCCAAAGAGTGACACCTGCTTCGCTGAAACAGACGTACGCACTGCGATAGCACACGGTCCAACTTGTGGCACACGCTTCCCCGGATAAACGGCACACGAAACATGGACGCGTAGCGCTGGAGCACATGCACATGCTGCATCATCACACTGTCCAACTTGTGACACATGCTTCCCCAGATGAACGGCACACGAAACATGGACGGGGAGCCAAAGAGTGACACCGCTTCGCTGAAACAGACGTACGCACTGCAATAGCACCGCGAAACATGGACAAGGAAGTCAACAAGATACGACACCTGCTTCGCTGAAGCAGGCGCACACACTGCGACAGCACACCGTCCCCCTGTCGACTGGTGATATGCACGAGAAAGCCGACGAGTCGCGACACCTGTAGTGCTGAAGCAGACGCACATGCTGCAACAGCACACAGTCCAACTTGTGGCACATGCTCCCCCGAATGAACCGCACACGAAACATGGACGAGGAAGTCAACAAGATGCAACCTGTTTCGCTGAAGCAGGCGCACACATTGCGACAGCACCCCCCCCGACCCCCCTGTGGACGGGTTCTACGCAGACGAAGAAACGAGAACCGACGAAATCCGCTTCGGCGGCGATACGCGGTGTACCCACGGAGGTCACGAACCCGCTCGTGAAAACTTCTCCCAGATAAACGGCTAACGTAATATGCACGAGGAAGCCGACGCGACCCCTCCGATTCGCGACCAGCAACTTGTACCACCATAGGTAGTTAAGCTACAATGGAGCAAACCGGTACCAGTTAGACCCCAATCCACGTATTATTGTAGCGAAAGACAATAAAATACCAGTTACCACCGCTACCAGCTACACAGTCTGTATGCTCTGATAATCTCATACCACCAAGAAACAATCAGAGCACCAATAGCTCAGAGTACGCTCTACCAGAATATTGCACAGGCCCCAGTTCCGGGAAACCGCTATCTCATGTATTGATAGTATACCCCGGTACGAGCATTTGACATATCGTACTTACAACCACTGCTGCACGAACAGTGCTGTATACGCATGGCTGTATGTACATTATTGTCTTTTTTCGCAATAATGCCGTGGCATGCCGTGGCACCACCTGCGGCAAAACCTTCCACGGCATCTTCCACGGCATACCACGGAACTTTCCACGGACCTGCACGGCATACCATGGGACCTTAACCCTAACCCTAACCCTCACCCTAACCCTAACTCTAACCCTAACCCTAACCCTAACCCCAACCCCAACCCTAACCTAGGTGCCGAGGACATTGGGGTACCGTTGGGGTTGCCATAACCCTAACCCTAACCCTAACCCCAACCCCAATCCCAACCCTAACCTAGGTGCCGAGGACATTGGGGTACCGTTGGGGTTGCCATGACATTCCGTGGGGTTGCCATGGAGCGCCGTGGCGGTAGCTGCGGGGGTTGCCATGGTACTACCCATGGCATGTCATGGCAACCCCCACGGCGTGCCATGGAATCTATTGCCACACCATGGTATGCCGTGGTGATGCCATGGTATGCCATGGGCGGTACCATGGCAATGCCACGGCATGCCCACGACAAGGTCAAATAGTGTAGAACCCTGTCTCACTGTGCTACGAAATACCAGAGGTACCGATCTTGCCGATTCGTTCCTGTGCTGGCTTGTCCGGCCACGCTTGCCATGCCCTCCGACATAGTCCCCAAGGTCTTCCGTCCACACTCCCAGCTAGCATCTCTTGTACACTCACAAGACACCACGAACGAGTCTCTCCAAGGAAGGTCCCTCGATCAAGAAAATAAAAATAAAAGAGTGTCTGGCTGGCGAAAACCCTGCCTGCTCAGCGTTCAAACAGATCAGATCGAACGCTCAACACAGAGCCCTCTTCGAACTCAAACTAGTCTCACACCTTGGACCTGTAGCTCTGCCTCTGCTTCACTGCGCTGATACGTGTAGGTTGCGGCTACGTACCAGACAAGGTGTGTGTACCAAGGGCTACGATTCATGGTACGAGGTCCCCTAGCCATCTGGGATGGTACCGTGAATCACCGCAGTCATCTGATTGGCTTGAACTTCTTACGTACGTACAAAACTCACATTCTCTCATTCTTCCGAGAATATTCTGCTTCTTGGTGAGATTTGAGACTTAGATATTTGTGTTTTTATAAATTTTGAAATACGTCAGCTGTGAATTCGACTGATTAAATAGTTGATACTCAACTTTGCAAGCTGCGTAATACGCCTCGTCTATATTCCATTTTTACCGAATTTTACAAATATTGTGATAAATCGATATTCTGATTTGAGGCATTGGTGGTCTTGGCATTGATGGTCTTGACATATACTTATCTTTGAGTACAATACCTTGGATTTGGATTTTATGTGATCGTGGTTTATCATCATGGCATGGTACTTTATCATGAGCGATGTTTGGTTATCCCATTCACCAAGTAGAGAGCAGAGGGGCTGTTCGGAGTGCTCACGTACTTGGTGTATGGATTCATGTGCAACGGTATTTGGGAGTTCCACACAGGAAATATGCGTGTTTCTGTGTGGAACGGTCAGCGGGTTGGGACGTATTTTGTCCGCCGCTTTCTCACTTGTTCTACTTCTTCTTGTTGTGTACTTTATGTTCTCCCCCTTTCTTCCTTGTCTCGGGTATTCTAAGTGATAATATATATACCCTGCAGGGGCTTCTATGAACTGACTCAGGCTTGGCCTATCATATCAGTGAGTGCATCGAACAATTGTTTCACTGCTGTTGCGTACGCCTGGTCGTGTTCTGGGTTCCGACGTTCGGCTACCTCCTTGACGGCCTCTTTCTGTGTGAGGGCTACCAGGGGTGCGATGACGCTAGCCAAGTTAGGTATGAGCTTGCGGACAAAGTTGACCATTCCAAGTACTGACCGCAACTCTTTAATGGTTTTAGGTGTCGGTAGATCAACTATCGCTTTTACGCGATCCTCACCAATCTGAATTCCATCGGCGGTCAGTATGTGTTCCAAGTATTTAACCTCTCGGGGTCCAAACTGTACTTTCGATGGTTTCAGGGTGAGGCCGGCTGCTTGCAATGCTTTGAACATGTTTTCTAGCAGTTGTAGGTGGCCTTCCCAGGTTGATGAACAACATATACATTCATTCATCTATATATACCAAGAGACCACTTTTCAGACCAAATTGTGCAAAAGCTAATGACATTAATTACTCGCGAGAACAGAAACGGCGCGTTAGCTATACCAAAGGGTAGGCGTTTGAAGACCCACTTTCCATTCTGCGTGACTAAAGCAGTTTTATCTTGTTCGCTGGCTTACTGGTGTTTGATGATACGCATTTTGTACGTCGCACACGGTTGTATAGCGTGCTCCTCCGACCGTGTCAAAATGGCTTTCTAAGTTGGGCATAGGCTGTGACTTTGTGATCATATTTTATTTTTATTGTCGACCTGTAATCTACGCAGAACCGAGGAATACCGTCTGATTTTGCGACAATAGTTACTGCGGAACCCCAGGGACTAGGGCGCTGTTCAATGATTCCATCTTTTTCCATTTGGTTCACGCACTTGTCGATAGTCTCCTGTACGACGCGTGGGTTTGCCCGGTACGGAGTTCTATCTACAGGACGTGTTCCAGGTTCAAGGGGTGTTGATAAGTCCCAGGCGAAGAAAGATGATGTTTCAGGTTTTAGTATTATTCTCCCGGCAGAGTAGATACAGATGGAAGTGGCCCTGGTGGGGATCACGTACACCCACAGAAGTAACCACCAAATAATATCATAATAAGCCAATATACCGAATAGTCATGAAACCGTCAAATACTGAACAAGCACATTCGAACACACTCCCTGCTTTTTCAGCAAAACAGCAATGACAATTTAAGATAACAGAACAAAACTCATCTCCATGATCAAAAACCAACTAAAATATTTCAAGAGGAAACCTGTACCTTACAAGCAAAAACCTCTTCCTCCTGTATTAAACTATTGCAGATCTCCTTTGCAACAGCTCAATGCCGTAAAAACAAAACAATCATAGAGATAGCTAAATGATAGAACTCGCGAGGAACCCCATTCCCCGAGACACACGTCTCCCTGTGCCCCCTACTCCCGCCACAAATTATCAGATCGTAGCTAACGCGAGATACCAAATATCTTTCCCCATAGAGTTTGCCCAGCGCTTACTATTCCCGAAACAATATCCGTTTTGTGTCAGAACCAAAAAGAAAAACACTCCCTGTTTCTGGTTCAGTTCACTAGCTATCCTTGTTCCCTGAAATACTTCACCTTCCCACTCGTGAACAGAGATTTTCATCACCCTTAATCATGAATAATCATATCCACAATTTTTCATCTTCCAACTCGCGAACAAGATTTCAATCACCCATCAAGTTCGGAAATACAACATTGGTGGTAGAACAACCCATCAAGAATAAGCATACCCTCCCTTGTTCTGCAACCAATCGACCGCAGTACAAAGACAAATCCCTGCCAAACTCAATGAAATCAGTATCCACCAATACCGCTGCATCTGCAATACACCTCTCACAAGGTGCACCACGTACTCTTAATTCGCCAATCCGTCAACTATTAAATATCCGTCCCACCAGTCACCTTCTGGTCCTGTCTATACCACAAAGACTGTTTGATTTGAACATGAAAATTTATTTATTTCAAAACTCCAGGCAAAACAAAAGGCTACGTATACCGTCGAGTAGACGATAGTATACCTCCGTACCATTTGCGACTTTCCCGGGATGAAAAAATATATTCCGTAACATTCAGAGATCCCTCATCAGTGGTAAACAATATATCCCACATATCATCCACCACGTACCCGACGGGAAGAACGATGACTACCACATAATTTTATCCCTAACACGTCGCAAATGGTTTTTATCATATACGACTTAATAACCGGGACGAATCCACACCCAGTCGAAAATGACACATCTCCATTTGACGAACCTACAGTAGACGATACTATACCTTCTTCGTACAATTCACGACTTTCCCGGGACACAAAATATAACGCACACCATTCAGATCTCCGTAACCAGTAATAAACGATACTTATCCTATGTATCATCCAGCACTTACCCGGAAAGAACGATAACTACCATATAATTTAGTATTCCCTAACACGTCGTAAACGGTATGTATCGACTTTCCTTTATCCGGAACATATCCAAATCCGGTCGAAAAAGACATATCTCCATTTGTACGATCAAAAACGTATTTCGACCGACAGGTGTATCCAATCGCAAGAGAAACTACTCCTCCAAATACCCACCAGAAGTACTAGACATAACCTCCCGCCCGCTAAGTAGCCGAATTACTAAAAAGCTCCAGCTGGCGAGATACCTGTCTGTCCACTTCACGACCTTCCCGCAACATAAATACACACTTGCCCACAGACCCCCTCCAAACCTTTGAAATATGCGATAGTAATGTATTGGTATTTGTCCAGATGCTCTTCTGGGCCTGCCGACATCGAACACGGAGCGCATCGAAGCGCAGTGGATGTCGTATTCGGCAGTAACATTTCTAACCAAAACACGAAAATACGACTTTTCAACTACCAGGTGGGGGACGGGGGGTACTCATCACGTATATCTTCCAGAAAAAGAAGTCCAAACAATACTTCCGTACGTATCATCTAGTATTATCGCACATTTCATACGTACTCGTACGTACTACGAATCAATTCACGAAATTTCTACCCTCGTCGTGAAAAGAAACAAACTTCACAAGGTAATAGTGGATCGAAGACCTACCATTACGAGTGCAGACGCTATCCCCTCGCCCCGCGTGTTGCTGGACCCATAAAAGGATCCAGCGGACGATCCAACCACGCCTGCTCCATCCACGACCTCCCGCTGCTGCTGCTGCTGCTGACCTTCCGCGGCTGCTGCTGCTGCTGCTGTTCCTGACCTCCCGCTGCTGCTGCTCCTGCTGCTGCTGCAGTCGTCGTGTGCACGCGACTGCTGTGTCACGCGACTTGTTGCCGATGCAGACGTGCCCTCCTTCGTTACTAGTACTGCTGCAGCAGCACCCGATTCCCCCCACGTCCGCTCCCTCGACTACTACCACACCGTAGTCGAGTGCGCGTATCACGTACGCGGCTTTCCCGACCATGCCACATGGGTGGCCGGGTGCACACGGCCTGGCTCACCGTGCGACTTCACGCGAAAATGTGCAGATATGTCTCCCATCCCCACAGCTCCCAGCCCCACCACAATCTCCCTGGGTGAGGTGCGCACGTAAAGTTTCGCACGACTTGTTATCCCCCGTGCCACTCCCCACGGAGGCGCCTACGGTTTTGTTGCTCCCACCGCAGGGCTTTTTCTTTCTCCATTTAGTACGCCGTCGTATCTCCGGCATACTCCAAGAGCACCAACACAGCTTCCGCCCCCTTTTCCACCGAGGTGGCCATCTTCCGCGGAAACGCGTTTACCCTCCCGGCTCCCGTTGCCAACATCGGAGTGTTCCGACGTTGGCGTTGAAGCATCTCTCCCTGCTCCAACTGCAGTAGATAGCTGTTGCTGTCTACCGGACCCCATCTGTGCCATCATCTCGAGGATCTCGGCGTGATTCGCCTTTCGACGCTCCTCTGCGTCGGCGGCCGCCCGCTGCAGCCCCTCGAGGGCGAGGCCCTGCTCTAATACCATACCCCGAAGATCTTCTACTTCGTCACCCATGAGCCTAGGTTGCCAACGTTGAAAAACTCTAAGAGTGTTGATAAGTCCCAGGCGAAGAAAGATGATGTTTCAGGTTTTAGTATTATTCTCCCGGCAGAGTAGATACAGATGGAAGTGGCCCTGGTGGGGATCACGTACACCCACAGAAGTAACCACCAAATAATATCATAATAAGCCAATATACCGAATAGTCATGAAACCGTCAAATACTGAACAAGCACATTCGAACAAGGGGAAACGTTGCTTCGGTTAGGGTGCATTCACCTAGCTCTTGTGGTGACAGAGATAAAACGCTTCGATATTTGGTGCATAGCTGCAGTACTTGTGCGCATTCGCCAGGTGTAAACGTGGTCTTATCAAACGCTGTAGTAAGTGCTTCACGGACTTCGTTGCGTGTAGATTCTATTGTCCTGCTGTTGGTCTGAATTGCACTGGTCGTGTTGTTCAAGGCTACTAATACGGGTGCAATATGTCCGAGCAATGTCTTCCGTTTCAAGCACACGTATTGATGGGACGGGTTCGCGATTTGGACGACTGCTGTTTTATCAGTGGTCGACCAGTGGCACACTGTACGAGCAACTATCATAAATTGAAAGGCTTCGGGTACAGCAGAAGGTTCAATGTCCTCGACCGTGACGATCAGTGATTCAGTTAGTGCAGCAGTGGTTTTGGTCGGTGCTTTCACCGGCTCTGCTTGTTGTACTGCCATCTCACTCTGAGGGGGGATGCAGCATTTGTTTTTCAAAAACACCGGTACGGGTTCGACACTAGTATTAACAGAGACCACGGAGCACTGAGCCGTCGCAGTGTTCTCGAGGTGTGTCGTAACATTCACTCTACAGTGAGATGCTTTTATTTTGACTTGAAATGTTTTGAATGACAATTGTTCTGTACTCCAATCGAGCACGCCGCTGAAGGCGTTCATGATAGAATTACCGAGTAGCATAATGTCTGGCCCTAGAGAGGGCAATACAAACGCCTCGACTGCTAGGGTAATATCTCCTAGCGTTAGTTCAAAGCGAACCTATCCTAAAATTTTGAGAGGTGAACCATCAGCACTGCTGAGGTTGATCGCTCCCGTGGGCACTGCAAAAATTTCAGTGTCTTTCATTGTGGGGTGTGACTGGACGAAGTTAACAGAAATGCACGGTACATCGGTTGCTGTGTCAATGGTGACATTGTGCGCAGGACGATTATTGACTGGCGTTTACTCGTACGCGTTTCGACGACGAGTTTAAAGCGGTGGGATATTTTGGATACCCACTCATTGCCGACGCATGGAAAGCATCAAAGTGCTTTTTTTTTTTCCCGGTTAGCGTCGCATGATGAAAACCCTGATGATGATTTTTTTCTCATTATTGCGGTTCACAGCAGAAACATACGGCTTGCGGTACCACATAAGGTGAAAACGTAACACTTTGACGCTGACTACTCTTCTCGACTCTGCTTGTTGTTTCTACGGTGTGTCCCACTCCATGCTGTACTGCTAAACCGCTCGGAACCTGCTGCTTATCCAATAAGTCTGTTACGGTATTCGACTGGTTGCCTGCATGTACGTGTTGTGCACAGGTGTTCGCCAGAGGGTGGCTCTCGTTTTGGGTCACTTTTATCCCTCCTGCTATCGCTAGGTCTACCGACGCTGGCTACGGTTACGCTAGCTGCTTGCGCTATCGTTTGCACCGCGAGCTCGGTGGTCCTAGCTAACCTACTCCCCGAACCGGTTTGAGGAAACCGGCGCGGGCCCCCTTATTTATCCTTCTTACTCACTATCCACCCCTTCTCCTCATGCGCCTTGGCCAAACGGCACTCGGGGCGCGAGCGGGAGGTTCGGTGCCGGCACATAGGGTAGTCGCACTCGCCCCCCGCTGCAACCTTCGTCTTGCGGGATTGCGAGCGGTCCGTGCTAGCTGACCTGCCACGTTTTTCAGCCGGGCCTTGCGAGTCCCTGGCAAAGGTGACCCGGTTGACTCGCCCCCGCCCTGCTGTGAGGTTGGAAACTATGGCTTTTTCGATGTTTGCCATCGAGGTGATCAACTGTCGGTCAGGTCCAGGGGAGGCACCGGTGACAGCGGATGCGTACGTGGTCAGAGGTGGGGTGGGGGGTCCGCGTAAGGCGTTCGTCTCGTGTTTTCTAGCACGAGTACGAGATGCTTGGTATGTGAAGGAAGGGTCTTCACGGATGAGTTCTACTCGTATCGGGGGAATCAAGCCGTTTTCGAAGGTAGCCATCAGTGAGGTTTGCCACGCGTGCTTGTACGGCGAGACGTTCGGGGGAGCGGTGCGTTTGGCCTCAGCCAAGAGTCGTGCATAAGCTTGAGTTACACTCAGTCCGTAAGAGTCGACAGATTCACTACTCCCTTGCTTGAGGTTAGCGATGGTGCGAGCGAGCAAGACGATGCGGTTGACTGGGCTGAACAAATTTGTGAAGGCGTTGGTCCAGTCACGGTAAGAGCGGGGGGCTAGGATTCGAGAGCGTCCTCATCACTGTTTAGTTCGGCCAGTTGTTTGTCGGTTCGCCACTCTAAGGTCTCGAATTGCAGCTGCTGCATGGTGGTGGCTGCTTCACCACTGACTAGAAGGGGGAGGTACTTGGTTGCGTGGTGGTCGATAGTCGCGTCCGGTGTACTGTCAGGTGAGTGTAAGCGGATGCGAGAGCGGAAGAGTGCCATGATCTCGGGCACGTCTTCCGAGGGTGATCCGACCAGTTTCAGTGAGGACGGAAGGTCTGTCTTTTTGATGGAAAACTTTCCATGATCAATCGGCTGAGTCGAAGTTCTGGTTGACTGGCTATCACTAGTCTCCTCACTTACAGCAGATTAGATGATGTACGTGCTGGTTGTCTCGCGAAGGTGGTGGCAGGTGGGGCTACAGCGGAGAGAGGTTGTACGTACTGGTTGCTTCGAACGAGCGGTAGCGGGGGGGGACACAGCAGAGGATGTACGTGCTGCTTGCAAGGGCTGGCTAGATGGGTCAAGGGGGGAGTGGCTGCTGTTTTCAGAACTGCTCGACTGCCGAATTGGGGTGGCTGCGTCATTTTGTGTGGTTGCGGCCCCGGCGAAAGTTACATCGAGATTCTGTTTGGGCAATACCGAGACTCCTCCACAGCTCCGACGAAGAGGAGCCTAGCAACGCAGCGGTGACGAAGGACAACCCGCCGAGGAGACCGCCTCAGCCTCCAGTTTGGCGGAGAATACAATGGCGGGCCTCCGACGTGCTATCCCCTAGACCATCAGCCCGGCGTGCTATCCCCCCGCTGCGAGCCCCACGGCCGCGACCGCCCGCACCCGTCGTTTTGGCCCCCACTCCTGCCGCCTCGTCCGTCCCGACTGTACCCATCCCGTCCGGCCGCGACCGCACCGAGCCCGTGGGAACTCCTCCTTTACGACTTCCACCGCGAACTGACGCACTTCCCGTCACCTCGACCGACTTGGACGCCCTCGGCGCAGCTGCCGAGTTTCAGTTCGGTGATTCCGCAGCGAACTATTCGCACGCCGACTGGGCTCGGGAACAATAGGCTCAGCCCGCGTGCAACGCCGCCATGCGCTACATAGCCCTTGGCCGACCGGAAGTTTTGCCAGACGACTTTTTATCAGGTTTCCCTTCATACCAGCGCCCTCCCTTTTAGGAACTTCAAGAGCTGGCCAACAAAGGCCGCTTGCACACCACCGACGCGGGCATCGTTCTACTTGTCTGACAGCCGTCTCCCCCCCCTGCGTTGGATACGCCACGCCCGGTGGGTCGTACGGCCTGCTTATTGAACGACGAGCCTATTCGCATTTATGTTCCGCTGCTCATGCGCCCCTGGGTCATGCAGGCTTGCCATTCCACGGCTTCCTACCACCTAGGAACTGCGCGCACCCTACGTATGCTCGAACGTTTCTACTGGTGGATCGGCATGAGCATCTGCACCCGGTGGTGGCTACGCAACTGCTTAAAGTGCCAGGCACGGAAAACGTCGCGGCAGACGGTCCGGTGGCCCTCCATCACGTTGCACTTGCCAGGAGGGCCCGGCATCGCCGTCAGCATCGACTATTTTGGCCCCCTCCCGGTGACGCCTCGACGTAATACCTGCATCTTGCTTTTCACTGATCGTTTCAGCCGCTCAGCTGACATGTACGCCGTCACAGCGGCCGAGTTCACCGCTGAGGGCACGGCTAACATTCTCATCAACCGGTATATCCCTCTTTGGGGGTGCCCGCGCAGCATCCTCTCGGACAACGGCCTCCAGTTCTGCTCCAAGCTTTCGCACGCCGTATATCAGCTTCTCAGGGGTTCGAAAAATTGCCACCAGCTCCTACCTCCCAAACGACAACGGCGGGGTGGAACGTGTAAACCACACGATGGCCCAGATGTTGGCAATGGTCGTCAACGAGCTCCAAAACAACTGGGATGAACAGCTCCCTCACGTCGAATTTGCGTACAACAATTCCGTCAATGCCGCCACGGGTCTGGCTCCCAACGAGGTACATATTGGTCGGCTCCCACGCCTCCCTCTCACGATTTTCGAACGCGCTGGAGTCGCTGGCCACCAGAGCTTGGCCCGCGACCACCTCGCCTACTGCGACTTGGCGACGGACCGCCAGCAGCGCGCGTACGATATCGTTCGAGAACACCACGCCCTCACTGTCGCTCGCGTGAACTGCCGCAACTCCGCCCTCTCCGACGCTCTGCGTCCAGTCCCCAAATTTGACGTTGGTGTTGGGTTGGGTGTGGGTGTACAATACGGCGGCCACCATCCGCCAGGGCGCGAAACCAGACACGGACGCCAAGGTCCTCAAGGCCAAACTCTCACTCAACAGGACGGGCCCCTACAAAGTTCTCGCAGTTGGCCCCTGCTCCTAGCGGACACCCCGGATGGATCTCCTCTCGGAGCAAAGCTCCTGTATTTGGATCTTTCTTCCGATATGCCCGGCGCTGAGGCTCGCCGGCGCGTATCTGTTCAACGCTGCAAGCCCTGTGCCAACCCCCACGAACGTGGCGACATGCCGAAGTATTTGCCGGCGGGGTTGACGCAATACGTGCTCAACAATTTCTCCAAGAAACCCTCCGTACCACGTCACCGGGACGACGTTTCGACCCCTCTTGAACGACTCGAAGTGGAAAAGATTACTGGACATCAATCGGTCAGAGGTCGAGGTGGCGTCATCGCGGTGATGTACGAGACGCACTGGAAGGGACTCTCCCGGCCATCCTGGGAACGAGAAATGGACCTTCAGCTTTCTCGCCACGCAATTTTGCGCTGCTGGACCGGCACCCCGAACCAACACCGCCAAACCAACCGCCCGTATCGCCGAATGAGAATTGGCGCGGCACAACGGGAGCTTTCTCGGAGTAACGACGAGCGGTTTCTGGCACCCGGCTATGGTTGCGTATCGCACGCCGATTGGCTCCGCCGATACAGCAACACTGTACTTCTCAACGGGGCCCACGTTTGGTACAAGGGCGACGACGGTCTGTGGTGGCTCGGGAAAATCAGCGCAACTACACCGACGGATGGAGTATATTTGGTTCGAGTTTTGGACGACCCGGGACCAATCAAGCTTCCTCTTTCTCCGGCGCGCTACGCGACTTCGACGAGAGCTGTACGAGGTTCTTGGTGTTTGCAAATTCACTTGGCTAGCGCGTTTACACGGGGGGTCCAGCGTAACGTAGATGAATCTCGAGGTGCCACCGTGGATAGCTGATTTTCGCTTCTTGACTGCACTCGTTATTTATTTATTTTTTGTCGTCTTCCTGGACTTTGGGGGATGAATTTTTGTCCGCCCGATAAGTTTCTGGTGTGTTTTCCTTTTTTTTGGGCTGGGTTGGGTATGTGGTTTTGCGTATTCTGTCCTGCCTACCCCCCGCGCCCAGTGTCGGGACCGGTCTGGGCACTCGGTCGCTCAATTGCGGCCCAGGACGCGCTTTCAGAGTTGTGGACTGGGTCTAGGTGGTTCTTGCCGTCTTCCGTGCTATTTTTATTTTCGTTCCCGTACTCACTTTTCCCTTTTCCGTGCATCTTCCTCGCCTCCCCCCCCGTGCGGGCGGCATGGCGATGGCTTTCATCGACGATTTCTTCCTGCCCCTTAAGGCTAGGTCTTCCCTTTATTTTTTTACGTACTTTGCCGGCTTCGTTGCCTCGCCGTTCAGAGGTGTGGGAGTGGGTTTTGAGGAGCCGCATCTTCGTCTCATGTTCTAGTTCGTGGAATCGGGGTTTCCAAGAATTTCCCATAAATCTGCATATACGGCTCATCAGAGTAGGCTAGTGTTATGATACTGCTTTGTATGAGGTTGAAAGCCCGGTAACTACCTGGGTTCAGCCACTGTCAATGTATTTGTAGTACTTGGAAGGCGTATCTTAGATGGAAAACCAGGGGTTTTCCAGAGGCGCACGAGCTCGGTCTCAGTCTCCGCGTGCACGAAAGGAATAAAACTGCTCTTCTTCTATAGCTAAGCAAACAACACATGTGAGTACCAACGTTTATCGACTTAAAAGGCAGACCTTGCCAGGGATACAAAGTGCCCCGCAACCGTTGATCTTAACATAGTGCAGTGACCTGTGGGGTGACATATACATCATGGCGTTTGCTGCCCGAATAGAAGAGCGAGCTGTGAGGAATGGTGCCGGTAGGCAGATGTTTTCGACGGCCAAGGTGTGGATCGACAAGAACACCAAGGTCATCGTGCAAGGCTCCACGGGAAAGCATGGGACCTTCCACGCGGAACAAGCCATCGACTACGGATCGCAGGTGAACGCGTGTTTTCTTGGCCACGTTCGCCCAAATGTTGCGCTAACCCAAGAGATGTCCAACCTACTATTAGCTGAGGTTGTTCTGGCTTGAGTGCTACAAGCACTGAGTCCTACCTACGTGTAAGAGCCACGAGACTACCTGGCTGGGAAAGTCTCCTGCTGAGTGCTGCTGCCAGACTCTGCAAGTAGCACGACTCGCAGCGCATCAGCGAGGCGTTCGAGGGTCTCCAACGACACGAGCACAGTGATCCAAACTTACCAAAAAATCATCCGCTGCTGGAAGGCGCTGTTAACCGTGCCGAATTTACTCGCGAAGAGGGACCTCGTTTTTGCTCGCAGTAAGACGAGTGTGTGTACTCAGCTATGAATACAAGCCGAGCAAACATATCTCTTCTGCTACGTACTGCTGTAGGGTTAGTGGGCAATATATAGTCTTTTGTACCTGGTACCTGGTATAGAATAGGCGGGAGATGGCGATTGGACCTCTTTAATCTTGAATGCTCTTTAGTTTGGAGTACCACTATAATAGTAATGTTGATGTTCATCTCACAGAGCATTGCCATGCGGTTATACTGTAATCTCCTGTAGATATCTAGCCCATGGCCACCGAAAGACACATGGACTACGTACGTACCTGGTAAAATCTACTGGTACGATACAGGTAAACTATGTTACCAGGATGACATTTCCGTGGCCTGTATAAACCCAAAGGTTGTTGGTGGTATATAACGCCCCAGCAGTCGCTGGGAGCTTCCGTAGCGCACCAGCAGCAGCACACACCAGCAATATTTACGTGAGACACTTATCACAGTCCTTAGGCTCATCATATTGGCGGATATCTCCCCGCCGCCGGCCGTCTCTTCGCGCGGTTTCTTCGCCGGGGAGAGCCCCAGCGTCGTGTGGACTGGCTGGCGCCGCGAATCCGCCCGCACACGTCCCGCGCGCCGCGTCGGCGACGGTCTCTCCGCACAATCCTGCGCTGTCAGCGTTTTGGCGCCTTCTGTTGCTCATGCTTAGCCCAGCATTCGCGAATTTTAGGGATTGGTGCGTGGGGATAGGGGACTGTGATTTCAATTACTCGGGTACCCAGCGGGTATACCCGGACGGGTCGTACCCGTTTGACGGGTATGTTCTGAGCTCATTGCCCGCGGGTTTTCGGGTCCAGTGGGTAATTGCGTCGTCGGGAACCGGGTACCCGGGTACCCGGGTACCCGTGGGTTTTCGGGTACCCGCGGGTGATTGGTATTCCCGGTTCATTGTGCCTGAACAATGCCTTTAGGAAACCCTTGGAAAACACGCACTCACACAAGCCAACCACACAAACCATCAACTAGCTACATTCAACGCTGAAGTGGACGCGCACGGTACACGACAGTATCGTCACGCGGCACCAGCTGGGCACAATGGGCCAGGAGGCGAGCGATCCTGGCGCGGTCTCTCAGGGAACTGAATTGCTGCCTGCGGGCGATCTTGCTGAGAATCCCGCAGAACGTTCAAAGGCACCTGTGCAAAGCGCCCTCGAAAGTGATGCGTACAGCAGCAGCGACGAAAGCGAAGACTCTGCAGGCCTTGCCTTTGACAGGAACAGCAGTAGATAATCTGAGGAAGGTAGCGATGACTTCGTCGAAGAGGTACCAGCGCACGCGTGAAATCCGAACACCAATGACAGGGGTTCGGGGGCTGCGGGCGCAGCTACTGCCGGTGCGCCGGTCCAAGCCCAAGGAGCCGCTCCCGCGCGCAAAGAGCACAGGTTGCTGCTGGTCTGGCAAACAGCAGTGTCAAGCAGGTCGCAGGGGGAGCCTCCCCGGCATCCAGCAAGAAGAAGGCGCTCGGTTGTTGATATGCTATCTATGGCAGTTCCGCATTTCTACGATACAACGGCTTGAAATTCAGCATCGCAACAGTTATCCACGGTAGTTCTGCATTACTATGATACAACGGATTGAACTTCAGCAGTATTCTAACACCGTCAATACACTTGTTCATGAATTTGCGACTTCCTAATATCCGGTACGTAGTGGGTAGGCAAAAGTCCACAGCAGTCTTTCAAGTGGGAGACCGTGAACCATCGCCCCCATCGTACATATTTTCACACTTTTTTGGCTCGTTCAAAGCCCGCATATCACGCCCGCGCAATGCAGAAACACGACAAGGCAGGTTTAGGCGACTTGTGGATCGAATTAACACTAAAAACTGTTCATACTCGTCGTTTCATCGTATAACAGTATTACACACTATCTTCCACCAAAATTTTATTCTTCGTTGCGCTGAAATAAGGGAAAAAACCACCAAAAAGGATGCCGGGTACCCGGAAAAAAAAGGTACCCGTTCGTCAAAATGGCATTACCCGGCTGGTAGAGTAGGGTCCGGACTCCTAAATTTGGCGAATGTCCGCAGGGTCCAACCTCTAGTGGGGATACTCTCCGACATCAGATCTCCAGTGGGCGTCGGCTGCCCTGCCGGCGTGCCCTCGTGGGGGCCCATGGGGCTGTCCGTCCTACGGCAGTATCCACAACCCCGCCAGAAATATTCCAGTTTATTTAATTGCCACGACGTGTGACATATCATTTTTCTTTGGTGGGGCGGCGGCAGAGGCTTAAACCAAGAAGCACGATCAGTGCTCAGATAGACACCACTATTGCAGCTCATTCTGCAGGGGATGTCGAGGCAGGTATATGGCGCCCAAGATCTTATGTGTGGCTTAAAGGGACGCTGGCACCCAAGCGTCCCCTGGTTCCCGGGTTTCCGGTGACTCTAATCTCTAGATGTTTTATCGGAACAGAAAAAAAAACATCGCTATCTCAACACGCTGCGTTTAGAACTTCGACTGGTTCGTGCCCATCGGAGAGCGACGGTGAATTGTTAAAGGTTTATCACAGCAGCTTGGATTTCTCTCGAGATTGATCCCCCGCAGGTTCTCAACAGAGGCACTAAGAGGTGCTCCAATGGTCGAACTTGGCCGAAATTTGGGGTGCACAAAATGAGCAAAAAAACAGCCCCCAACTGAACGTTTGCGCTTCACTTGCGGACGGCTACAGCTCTTGACAGGAAACTACAGCCCACGAGATTGAGGAATACTCATGATCGGGTCTGTGAGGGCGTCGGGTGCGCCAAACGGCAGTCGTAGGCAGTGAGAAACGACTCACGATGTGTTTTCGTGTATTCGAAGTTGCCAGCGAGCACCACAACAAGCTCGCAAAAACGCTATAATGTTTCATTTCGCGCAAGGGAGCATATCACAATGGCCACATCACCGAATAAATGGCCCTCACTAGAAGATTGCTGTTCTCCAGGCGGATGATATATCTCTTAGGCAGTCGTCGTTGAAGATGCTGCCTGGCTCAGAACTACATTTCCCACGATGGGTATTAGTAGTAAGTTATTGGGCCCAAAAAAGTGCAAAAACGGACTAGAAAACTCAGGATTCTCGTAAATTTGCGTCAACCATTCTACAACCACGAAATACGGATCATGGTTGCAAATCCATCACTCTTATTCCAAGTCGTATGTATACGTTGCCGAAACGCCTACGCGCGGGTTCTTGACGACGCATTCCTGAGCGTGTCAGCGTCCCCTTAATGAGTGTCCCGTGCTTTGCAAGGTCGGCATGCCGTCTTTGGTGTGCCTGGGGACCGATGGGGGATTGAGGGTTTCCGGGGTTTCCGCACAAATAAAAACAACAACCGGGACTTTTACAACACCAGCAGCAGCGATCAACAGATCGCGACAGTGTTGTTGGTTGGATGCTGACAACATGTTGCGCGACGCGCTCACGCTGTTTCACTGCTGCTGCTCACGCTGCTTCAGCTAGATGCAGATAGCGTGGCAGCCGGGCAACAACGCGAACACACCCAAAACAGAGAAGTCGACCGAGGCAGCATCCCTGGAATCCCCGAGATTGGCGAGGATATGCCTACTTAACCCTTTTAGTACCGCAGTCCCGTTTTGGGGACAAATCACTTGGAATTAGACTGGTTTGTCACCAAATCGGGACTGCGGTACTAAAGGGGTTAAACAACAGGTAGATGCAGAATTGGTTGATTCAGGTTGATCTGTAAAAATAGAAGCTGAAAGAGACAAATATATACCAAGTGGTGACTGGCCTTCGACTGTCTGTCACAGCTAATATATGCGTTAACACTGCTGCTGCTGCTTGCTGCGTGATGTTTGCTGTTGTTGTTGCCGTGACCAGAGTGCGCCTCCGACACAAATGAACGGACGTCGAGTGACAAGGAGAAGGGCCATGGCGCGAAATTGCTCGCAGCTCTGCCTCGTGTATTGTCGGATGCATCCGGAGACCTGTACGTTTACGCATAGGTCAAGGTCAAGGAAGAGAGTTGATTTTCGGCCCCTTCTATAAGAAAACATATAGCACCCCTGGTACTTCCATCGAGCTAAACTAATGTACTCATTCAAATACGCCTAAAAGCTTGGTACGCGTCTAACTGTAGCGCTCGTGGTGACCTCGCTTTAGGGCGCCCTTTATGAGAAACAATATCATTTCGGTACGAGCTACGGCCACTCGCACCGACAATGCCTGCGCAAGCCTCTTTGGAGATACGCATATAGATACAGTGGGGGTCCTTCAATAAGGCGGTGGTGTGCCAGAGCATTATGACCGCCTTATTGCGAGCAGCCGCCTTGCTCGTGAATAGGGAGGTTATAGCCTTCTTGAGGGTGTGGGATTACCTCAGTATGGCAGTTATCGCCTTAGCGAGGGAAGTACCTTGTTTTTTGGTGTGTTGTGCCCTTCAGTACAATAGCTATTAACCTAACAGGACCCATACCTGGTACTTGATAAGATCGAAGATCTGTTGGAAATATTATAATGTTATTACAGCAGAGTTGATAGAAAATATGTTTCAACGTTATTGAAAACAACTGACTCTGGTGCCGTGCTGAGACTACTCTTAGCACCGCCTACTGCCTACACCTTGCTGTTGCAGGTGCACCAATCCAGAACAGTGCAGCACTACTGTACTGCAACAAGATCAGGAACACCACACCGGAACCATGCAGCACAACTCTGCTGCACTACCCCCTGTCCCCTCCTTGGGTCTGAAAAAAACAGTCATGTTCACCTGTCGCACCGGGTTTGACGCATGCGACGGGTTTCACGCATGCGCTTCGATTAACGCCGCCCTGGCCTGTTGCACGTGGAAGGCGGCGTTGTCATTGCCGCCCTCCTCCGCTGCCCTCTCCAGGAGGCCAAGGCTCGAGGAAATTTCAGCGTAAGGCGGCGGCACGGTGCCCCCGCACCCCGTCATCTCATTGTCGCCGTCCTCCTTCTCGTCATCATTGGAGTCCACGCTCCCCACGTCAGTACCTTCCCACTGCTCCGTCATCTCGTCCACCGCATCCAACCGCATAGCTTCGACGACATCCTCCTGGTCCTCCGCTGTCGCCTAAACCTGAGCCGCTTCGATGGCCGCCTCATCGGCGCACTCTCCCTGGATGATGTTCAGGTTCGCCAACGAATCGACCACCTCCGTGTCAGTGACGGGCGACCCCTGTTCATCTGCCTGGCACACACGTGAGCGCACGTTGTTGAGCGTTTTTTCCAGCCCCTCCAGCGCAAGGTCATTGGAACCGTCTGGTATGCCTTTCCCGTGGGCTGCCGTTAGCGTAGCCTCCATATCCAGCGGCAGTGATTTGGCAATGACCCGGCACCTGGGGTTGCTTCTACTCCTGGACACGAGAAACCGTGCGTAACCCAATATGTACATTATTGTTCTTTTTCGCGACATGCCGTGACACCACCTGCGGCAAAACCTTCCACGGCATACCACGGAACCTTCCACGAACCTCCACGGCATACCATGGAACCCTATCTCTAACCCTAACCTAGGTGCCGTGGACATTGGGCTGCCTTGGGGGTTGTCATGTAGTGCCGTGGCGGTCGCCCGGGGGTTGCCATGGTACGACCCATGGCATGCATGCCGGGCACCCCCCACGGCGTGCCATGGAATCCTATGCCACGCCAAGGGATGCCGTGGGGATGTCACTGTATGCCATGGGTGGTACCATGGCGCATGCCACGAACAAGTCAAATAGTGTAGAACCCTGTTTGAAACGGCCTGCTGTCGTGTGTGAGTAACTCCCTGATCAAGCAGTTGCAAGCTTTTGGTCCAGAGTAAGCCGCGCGCGAGACGTGCTTTTATCCTTTTTTCCTGAACCAGATTTCGCGTTCTTCCACGGTCCCGCACCACGGCCCTCCTTGTCTATACTTTAGCGTCTGCCCGCGAGGGTTTTCACGGCATCCTTCGTGGAGGACTTGGCAGCAGCGAACGCGTGACATATGCGGTGCATTGGGTTATTATCAGCTGGTCCCTCCACCTCGCCACAAAGGCCGTGCAGCCGGCCGCCACACCCTCCACGACAAGCATGGCAGTCAGGGGATTCTGGTGTAAGGCAAGGAACAGTGCACATATCACCTGCTGCACAGGGCATCGTGCGCCTCTCTGCTCGAGTGGTAGGGGTGTGTCCTGCTCGGGCGGTACGCCCTGCTGTGCGAGAGCTGGTGGAGGGTGCCTGTACCGATGTGGAGGCCTAGACCACGCTCAGTAAGGCGTAGACCGCCCTATAGAGGGACCATCCCGCAGTAAGGCGGTCACCGCCTTACTACGGGTTCTAGTCGTGCCAAGCGATTTTGACCGCCTTATATCGGGATACCGCCTTCCTCAGACCGCCTTATTGAGGAACCCCCACCGTACGTCGTTTTCTTCTTTCCGTACGTTGTTTATTTTCCAGCCATGCAGTAGCAGTCGTGTAAGAGGAGCTACAACAGCAGCAGCTGTGCAGCAGTCACATATGTATGTTGGGTATATTGCCGAAGATTAAGAGTGCGAAGGACGAGTATTAGTACTAAAACAGGCTCTCTCATTCTGCGTGGGCAGGGTGTAGAGCTCTCAAGTCTTGGCATTACGTCTGACCTCCATCCTTTGCCACGACGCTGCTTCGCGATCGTTTGGGCATATCGTGAGTCGGCGACCGGCGGCCGTCCAGGCCGCCCGCGAAACCCCCCTTGTGTTGAATGACAGTGCATAGTGGCCACATTATGTATGGGTAGCTCTGTGGTACGATGCTGCAGCCGGCTTGCGCATCTTCTCCTGAGGGGCCTTCGGGCAGCACTAATTTTAAGTCCTCACTCATACTGGTGTACCTGGTAGGCTTCAAGAAACGAACGATACATCAGCCCTATCATGCTGTCCTCTCTTGTTGGCCTCAATGCTGGTCTTTCGTTTTGTCGTGACCTACCGCTAATAAGTGACAGGTATCGTATATCAGATAAAATAGCAGGGACATGCTTGTTGAGCTGAACCTTCGAGTAGTAGAGGTGTACCTGTTGGAGGGGAAGTCGTAGCAGATTCGGTCATCCGTATACGTGCCTGGTACTTGTTTTGTTTCATGCACGAAGCAGCATACGTTGGAATACCATTCAGCAGTAGCTCGTCGACTCTTATAGTGACAGGATTTGTTCCGTTGTTAAACTGTTTCCTTGTTCAAAGAGCGAAAACCTCGATTTCCATGATACGATACGAATATTAGAATGTTGAAAATGCTACCGCTGCGCGCCAGTGCGAGTACTGGACTGGGGTAGTATCCACACGGCCAAAATGAGGTGTTCGGCGTTGACTACACCTATCCTTGAGCTGCAGACATCTACGCCGTATCGTAAACTATGCATATGAGTAGCGGAAACGAGACAGTTCCTTTAGAGACTTCCAGTGTGCCACACCATTCCGGCGAAGCAACGCTCTGCATTATTTGCGTGCACTCTCGCTTGCCGATGCACCATCCTGATACACAGCAATGCGGCAAGATCCCAACGGGCATTAACCACGAATACCCTTGTGGTTCACATATTTTTGTGCGTCATTCGAATAAACACCAGGCGGTTCCTCGGAACGTTGGTAACGTCGTCGAGCCACACGACCCACCCCTCGCAATGGGTTCCTATTTGGTCTTGCACTTCCCCTTAACCATCGTCCTGATACAAGCGCGCGATAGTACGAACGAATTAAGATAAAGGCTCGCCGAAGGTGTTCGTAAATGGTGCATACCTGGTACAGTGTTGCTTCTTCTGAAAAAAGTACATGGCAGTACATGGGCGTGGAACCCGCGCTACTCACTCTCTGTCGAATAGACAGTGGGTCCGACGATATCTAATTGCGAGTACTTTCATGCAAATCACGACCCTCATCTTGCGAGTTGCACTACTGTTGAAGCCTTCCTGCATGCTTCATCACATTCTGACGACTGTGTCCTCGTCTTCACTGTTTTCAAGGCTTGCCGCTAAACAAACGATGCCCCCCCGTCCCCCTGTCGTTGCCGTGCCTTACGTGTAGTGGTTCGCACCGATAGCCGTCTCACCCCCCCCCCCCCCCCGTTGCTGTCACCCTAAAACGCCGTTTCTAACCTTTGTATCTTTGTATGTACGTTTCCCTTAGAAGGTTGTGGGAGGATTCGCACCTAAGAAGGGCGGCAGCACCCACCTCGGCAGACCCGTGTTTAACACGGTAGAGGAGGCAAAGGAGGCCGTAAAACCGGACGCGTCGGTGGTGTACGTGCCGCCACCGTTTGCGGCGGCCGCCGTTCTTGACGCCATCCAGGTCAGTCAACTCAGTCGGTCTGCTCACTCAGGCTACTCACTCAGTATAGTCAGTCTTTCTACTCACTCAGACTCAAGTCTGTATATATCTCCAGCTAAAAACGAAATTAAAGGTGGCCTTACGTCGGCGGGTGATGTTCCCTGGTATGCTATTTTTTGATAAAGTTGTCACAAGTCAGGGACTAAAAAGCGCAGTGTCTGCCCTGCTTTGACCTGTTTTCTTACCTTAGAAGCTATTGTTTGTGTTATCTTCCGGCGGGTCGGTATAAACTACCGGTAGAGCTTATTCCCTTTCACGTTTTAGGGGTGCATGACCAGTACTTGGAACTAGCGTGTATTTTTTGGAGGTGGTAGAAGAGCTAAGGCTAGCACACTTCCCTTCAGTAATCATCTGTGTCGTGTGTCAATTATACCTCGGTTGTGGGTAACAACGCCGCCTTGATCCGCCCACTGGAGATGAGTTGCGGTAGTGCGGTGGTGGTGCGATGGAGATAGATATCCGGGTAGAGAAACTGTCGATGTTGACACTGATATTGCTGACACTTGGGGAGGGCGGTAGAAAACGTACCAGTAGTGCCGGAGCAAATGTGCGATACAGACCAGGGTATATCACACATCAACGACGTTTCGAGTGCCACGCCAGTGATTCCAGCAACGCCAACGCGGATGGACAGGTATGCCGCGCGCAGGCGCAAATGCTATTCAAGAGCGGTGGCAGATGCTCGCCGGACTAAAGGCGCAACCAAGTTTCACGCCCCATTTTTTGCAAACCTCCTTCCCTCAACAGAACGAGATCCCCCTGGTGGTGTTCATCACGGAGGGCATCCCTCAGAAAGACATGGTAAAGGTTAAGCACGCTCTTCGGCAGCAGTCTAAGACAAGGCTGGTCGGCCCGAGCTGCCCCGGCATCATCAAGCCCAGAGAGTGAAAATTCGGTAATACTTGCTTCCCTCTGATTTTGCTTACATATTTATCAAGACGGCAGCAGTCTTGTTTAGACGCATGTTATTGGATGCAGCCCGTTAGGGCGAAGAGAATGCGCACAACATCAATCTGTCCGTCAATATAAAGAACCGTCTGTATATTCTTGAAGGACATTTTAGTATTTCATTTGTGCGCAGACGGTCCTTCCAGTTTGGGATAGAGAAATACGCATTAGGTATTATTACTGGTACACTCATATGTTGAAGACGAGACCTGTGAGCGCAAAGCAAGCCGCTCCTGTGTGGTCGTGGTGAGGTCTGTTACTGTCTAACGTCCGCTTGCTCCTGTTGTGCGCATTGCTACTCCGCCATGTTCTTCGAGTAAGCCCCTCCCCATCTGTGTATGTCTGTCTGTCTGTCTCTGTTTGTCTCTGTCTTTCGAGGGTGTGTAGCGTCTATGCCGCGAAGAAGCGTCTTCCGTATCGCCGTGCAGTAGAGCCACGAATGAAGATGCGGCAGCATGTTGTCTCTGGACATATTAATTGTGTTCTTGTCCCCGCACTCCTTGCAGACGGTCCCCTTCAGGGGGGCGCAAGCCGGGGGCATACGGTGCCGTCGACATGGGCGAATTTGTACTACATTACCCACGGCGTTTTTGCAGCGTTCATTCCGGTATGGTTTCATTGGACCTATTTTGCCTAACGTGATTGCTTGTACACCTGTGACAACTTGAACATGTCATCATGGTGGCAGGAATCATGCCTGTGTACATTCACATGAAGAGCAAAATTGGCATCGTGTCTCGCAGCGGCACCCTGACGTACGAGGCCGTCTGGCTGACGACTGTCATCTGTGAGCGGGCCATGCTTATGGCATTCTACTTGTTCCACACTCCTAACTCGTGGTCAGGACCAACCATCTAACTTGCGTGTGTTCCGCGACATATGTACCAGGTATATATAATATATATATATATTAATACTGTCGAAATGGTGACGCAACCCGCTTTCCGCCATAGCTGTCGTGCAGCGCGGTGCAGTGCCAATGCAATGCATCACCCAGTTGTGTACCAGTAATGTTTATATATCACTTCTGTAGATATTTTTAGTTAGGTACCTGGTTTTTCTTAGGTCTCGCCTCGGCGCAGTGCTTCCCCTCCCGCTTGTCGTGTTATCCTATGAATACACAGTAGGTCTTGGTCAGCAGCAGTTGTCCATCTCAGAATTTTTAGTGCATCACTGGTGACACTTTGTCTTCGACCGGCTTTCCTCTAGCGCTATCATTGTGTCGAGTCACATCTGTTATCTCGAAGAAAAAAGCTGGGGGAGCGCTGTGGCGGTGGAGTGACCCCAACTGTCTGTCGAATCGTACACCGCATGAGGCTACTTGGGTCGAGAACATGTGTTAGGGTTAGACTCTGTGCCACGCCACAACAGGATATCGTTGCCTTAGGGTTGGGGCTAGAGACATAGTACGTACCTACTGATGAGGTTTACTGACAGGGCCTCCGAGACAGCAAACTCAGCGCACACAGTGAGCGGATTTTCCGTTGAATTCTCTCGGACGCACTTTCTCTTTCTCTGTCGCTGTCGCTGTTTGCGTACAGGAGTTGCACCGGTACAGCTTCAGCCGCAACTGATGCCGTGCCTTTTGGTTGTTATGCTGGTCAGGGAGTTTGGGGAGTGTTGTATTCGTGCGACCAGCCGTTTCCGATTTCGTTCCTTTCCCCCGTATTTGCAGGCATGGTCCAGAGTACGTGCGTGGGTATTCGAGGCGACCCGTTCAACGGGATCGACTTCATCGACTGCCTCGAGAGGTTCACGAACGACTCAGAAACCAAGGGGATTGTCATGATCGGAGAAATCGGAGGCCAGGTAGGCACACATTGCGCACAACGGACAGATGACGATGTACACGATCTACTGTATGTATATACTCTAGATCCTGTCAGGATGTTTTCTGTTGATATGTGATGTGTAAGAGCCCTCTGATACATATATCCCACTCAGTAAAGACGTGCGCGAGAGACGTTTCTTGCAGGTCCCACCCAGCACACATTATCTAAATCGTGCAGATAACATCGATGACCTGGCATGATGGATCTGCCCCGAAAGAAGTCGAGTGATGATGGTGAACTGAAGTGAAGTCCACCATGATCTGATCTGATCTGATTTGATCTGATGTGTGAAACATTCGAAGGTTGTGGTCGAATGGAACAAAGCGTGGCCGTACTCCCCCGACGGTCGCGGCGAGTATTGGAGCAATGTCTGTTTCAAAGTGCGTGTTTGTGTCTTGTTTCCCGTCGCTTCAACGGCGCGAGCCACCATACTTCTTGTCATTGTTGACTCCATCAACCTTTGCCAGCCTAACCCCCATGACACTGCCTAAGACACATACCAGGTGCTACGAAGTTTTTTTCCCCTTTCTTTTCATGCACCCCCCTCTCCCCTATTGTCTGATATATATAAACACGTAACCAGGGCCCAACTGTTGTAGGTGTCTCTCTTCGGAGTACGAACGGTGTTCGGTCTCGAAAGGTATGGTCGACGGTCAAATGAATATGCAAGCAACAAAGGAGTACGCCCCCCCCCACTTGTTTATTTATTTTGGGAGTGTGCAGTCGTTGTTTCGTTTCGTCGTGTACCTTTTTTGAGGGTATCGAATCGTGTTATCTTTTGTCGTGTACCTTTTTAGGGGTGTGTTGTTTTCTCTTTTTGTTGTGTACGGTAATTTTTTAGGAGTGTGGTGTCGTTTTCTCTTTTTTTCGTGTACCTTTTCAGGAGTGTCGAATAGCTCTATTCTTTTTGTCGTGCACCCTCGACGCAACACTGCTGCGCTTTTCGTTTCCCTCGTCCAAAAACCCGACTTCGAAACCCTTTGATTCGTGGACTTCAAGTTCACACTGCAGGCTGAGGAAGATGCTGCCGAGTGGCTCATGGGGCACGGAGACCCGCCGAAGCCGGTGGTGAGCTTCATCGCTGGCTCCATTGCTCCTCCCGGAAGGCGTATGGGTCACGCAGGAGCCATCATTTCTGGAGGCAAGGGTACTGGTGCCGGTAAGCCGTGAAGCTTTTCATTTTTTTGCATCTCTCCTCGTACTGTACATATTACCAGGTACCAAGTATCACTTGAAGTTTAGTGTTTTACCATTCTTCACACTGACTCTATTTTGTCTCAGTTTCAATTCTCACTAGTCTTGGGCCTAACCCTAAGGCAGCGTCCGTCAAGAGTGAAGACCGTTCTCTCAAAAATGTATTGAGTTTTTTGTAGATGGCAATAGGGGGCAGGCGTCCAACAAAAAACATATTGGCGGTTGGTTCAGTAATAACCACGATCTATTACCCGAATCGGATCCGAAGTGTGATGCGATCCAACAGTCTATCTGTGCAGCGGAAGTCGGTACGTTCACCACACAAAGGCTGCCGTTGGGCTCCTTTCTACCATTCTTATCTTCACCAAGCCCCTCGCCATTAACAGCACTAAATCAGCAATACACCACACTATGCTACACTACGCTACACTACAACTACAATAATCACACTATACCAAACCATATGGAATTTTTGCGCTTGCGCCTACTCCAGCACAAGGGCAGTCCGGTACCTTATTGTAGGAGGCACTGCTGTGGTTAATTTCGCGTCACATTGACCCGAACTGACCCATGCCGCCCCAACATCCATTCGTTCATTTCCTGGAAATTTTGTTCTGCAGCGAAAAGCCCTCGAGAGCGCAGGCGTGTATATCTCAAGGTCCCCGGCGCAGCTTGGGTCGACCATGCTGCGCGCCTTTGAAGAGCGGGGGATGCCCATCTAGTCATCTAGCCTACATCTAGGCCACGTCGAGGCCCAATCTGGCGTGTTCACACGGAAGGGGGGGGGGGGTGGGCGTACGTATTTCTTGCATGCCGTAGTCT
This sequence comes from Macrocystis pyrifera, assembly GCA_031763025.1. Lineage (NCBI taxonomy): Eukaryota > Phaeophyceae > Laminariales > Laminariaceae > Macrocystis > Macrocystis pyrifera. The sequence continues at coordinate 15,623,102 of JASSKH010000009.1, forward strand.
TCTGACTATTAACAATGCATCCCTTTCATCAGCACTCGGAAGACGGGGGCATAAGTATCGTGCATGGGCATTGCCACCTAGGTTCAACCTTTCTTGTTCACTTCCGAGGATGGGGAACAATGAGCCCCCCGGATGCCTTCGGTTTTTAGGGTCTGGTGGGTCATCGGAAGGATTTCGTGAGAGGGGTACTCTATGGTGACGAAACGTGCAAAATAAAATAACGCGGGAGGGGTGGTGCGTATCGCGGCGTCCCCAGAGTGTCTACCGATGGAAGTGCGGGTGCTTCATTTGCACTTACACGTTCTCTGACTTGTAAATGTTGTCGCTGTCGCTACTGCCGGGTGTCTTGTTGAGCCTGGCCGTCCACGCGGCTTCGGTCGTCTTCCGGTGTGCGTCTCGTGCGCCACAGCATTCGTAAAATAGGTGTTCCGTGAACCCCGTGTGTTGTGTTGCGCCCAGATGCTACCATGTTGCCATGCTGCCGTGGTTAGTCTCCTCCCGCACCAATCTCATGGACGCATCGAATACCAGGCAGTCAGTAGTGTGCGGTGCGTCCTTTTGTGTGACGAGTTATGCGTAGCGATGCCCGGTCGGTGTTAACAGGAAAGTCTTGCAATAGTCAGGAAGACACGACAACTGTCCGCGAACCTGCGGATCCGCTTCTGACTTTGGAATTCCAAGATAATGTCAAATCTCTCCTTTACGGAAAACTAAGTACCTGGTAGTTCCTCCTTCAATACAACCAGGGCGAGCGAGTTGTTCGTTGCATACGTAATGATGCCTCTGGCACTTGGTATAAATCCCCCTGACAGATACCTTGACGTTTAACTTTCGCACCGGATGGAACACGCAGTTTCTAGGAACTCCTCGAAGCATCTGTATCACTTGTCTACTCTAATAGTTGTTGATATTGGCTATTGCTACCTAGAGTATTTGCGCTCTGTACGTACTGCTGTGTCTTAGTTGCGAATATTACTCCGCGTGCCCTGTACGAGGTTGCTGGATACAGTTGCGTAGACCAGGAAATCTAAGTCCACTCTACGTGCCGGTGCTGATTTTTTCGGGTTTTGATAGAAATCACGTACACCTACCACAGTCCTTGTTGCTTCTCTTCTTGTTATGGCCACGGAGGATCTCTCTCCATGCCCGGTTTCCGCGTGACTGTAATCTCTAGATGTACATCGCCTCAAGCAAAATCCATACATTAATGTTAGGATCGTTTTGACACCAAGACTGCTATGAACTATGCCTCCCCAAAATATACAGGTCGCTCTGGTGTCGTTTACGAGAAATGGGCTATGCACTGGGGCGCCGAAGGTGCCTCTACTGTACTCCCGTCCAAGCACCAAAATTCAGACTTGTACATCGCCTCACGCAAAATTCATTCATCAATTTTGGATCTTTTTGACACCAAGACTGCTATGGCCCATATCAACATCCTAAAATTATACAGGTCGTTCTGGAGCCGTTTACGAGAGATATACCATCCATTGGGGTGCCGAAGGCGCTTCTACTGTACTACCAGCACACTCTCATCCAGGCACCAAATTCAGATGCAGACTTGTACATCGCCCCAAGCAAAATCCATTCATCAATATTAGGAGTTTTTGGCATCAAGACTGCTATGAACTACACCAACATCCTCCCCAAATAATACAGGTCGCTCTGGTGTCGTTTACGTGAAATGGGCCATCCACTGGGGCGCCGAAGGCGCTTCGACTGTACTACCAGCACACTCCCATCCAGGCACCAAAATGCAGACTTGTACATCGCCTCACGCAAAGTCCATACATTAATGTCAGAATCGGTTTGGCACCAAGACTGCTTGGCCCATACCAACATCCTAAAATTATACAGGTCGTTCTGGAGCCGTTTACGAGAGATGTACCATGCACTGGGGTGCCGAAGGCGCTTCTACTGTACTACCAGAACACTCTCATCCAGGCACCAAAATACAGACTTGTACATCGCCTCAAGCAAAATCCGTACATTACCGTAAGGATTTGGCAGTAAGACTTCTCTGGCTCATACCAATATCCTCCTGAAACTATGCAGGTCGAGCTGGTGCGGTTTACGAGAAACCTTTCTACCAGCACACTCCCATCCGGGCACCGAAATACAGACTTGTACATCCCCTCACGCAAACTCCATACGCTAGTGCTAGGATTTGTTTAGCATCAAGACTTGTCTGGCCCATACCAACATCTTCCTAAAATTATGCAGGTCGCTCTGGTGCGGTTTACGAGGAATGGGTCATCCACTCCGCGCCGAAGGCACCTTCACCGTGCTACCAGCGCACTCCCATCCCGGCACCAAAATACGGACTTGTACATCGCGGCACGCAAAATACATACATGAATGTTAGCATCGTTTTTGCACCAAGATTGCTATGGCCCATACCAACATCGTTTTTGCACCAAGATAAGATTGGGCTATGGCCCATACCAAACATCCGCCTAAAAACGGTCGCTCTGGTGCCGTTTGCGAGAAATGGACAATCCACTGGGCCCCGAAGGCGCCTTTACTGCACTACCAGCGCAGTCCTATCCAGGCGCCAAAATACAGACTTCTAAAGATGTCTCGAAAAACGTCAATCCTCGAGTTGGCCCGAACATTTTTTTTTCACATCTCGTTAATCGAGTATTACTATTTTGTCCCCAATACAGCCTTCTTTTCCGTTGGGACACAGGTTTGGTATTGGCGTTCGTTCGGCGACAACCACAGCTGTGCAAGCTATGCCCAGGCAAATCATTCAGAAGGTGGGACTCCCTTAGCTGAATCATAGGACGGAGACAGGCTGTGCGACCCGAGCATTTGACAGCAGTTCTGCGCCGGCGCTGCGGTTCGGGAGATATATGAGAGCATCAGGTTGGTCATGGCAATGCCAGTAGAAAAGCCACCGAAGGAATAAGGTATAGAGCTGCCAGAAGAATGACCGCACGGCCATGGTCTTTCCTGGAGCCGGCAATTGAATTAAATTGGCGCGAAGCGCCAAAAACGAGCGAGCAAAGCGACCAATTTTTGTTTTGGCTATATATAGGCGAAAACAAGTAATTCGTATAGCGGTGGGTACAGGCTTCGTCCGTCAGTAACTAAAGTTGTGTTTTTGTGGTACTGATTGCGAGAGCGGTACATGACCGATTTCCACACACTCGACATCTACAGAAGCGAACGATCGTGGGCTAACGCGCAGAACTTGTTTCGCCGTACAAGTTGTCGCGAGTTGCTCACTATCGGAGTACTGATTGGTGATGTTTTGGGAGGGGCAACATTTCGTTTGTAGTCTGGCTTCATTTTCTGTGAATGCACACGGCCTACGGCATCTATTAATAACAGACAAACTTGCTTGTTATATTTATCTACTGGTCCTGGCCGACAATAGGAGTGCTGCAGCTTTTGGATCTGTTTACACTTGTCCACGACACATGCTGTGCACGTTTACCTTGATATTCTCTATCTAGGTATACTTACTTCATCTCACCTTTCCTCTGGATATTTTCAGTAGGTCAGAAGATGGTTTTCTGTAGCGACCGGTTTAGTTTGCGTATGATAACGTCACGAGCACGTACCGTGAGCAAGCAGCTAGCCCGGCCGGGTGAAGTCAAGATTTATTAACTACGTGTAGGTGGAAGTACGTGCACATGCAAAATCATCACCGGGTTCACAGATGTGCGAATCGAATCTTCTCTTGCGCCTGGTAAGTATATATTTTGAAAATATCGAGTATCAATAGTTTCTCAAACAATACGTATTTTCATTACGTCCGTGAATCCTCGTTGGGGGCAACACGCAGAAACAGTCTTCGTCGGTCACTGCTCCTGCACCCTCCGAACCACATAAACACAATACGTTCTTCACACATAGCTCAAACGCACTCCGCTCTCAGAACCTGTGCACCGGCCGTAAGAGTCGGATGTACTTTGCAAGGACAGCATGCTACATTCTTGCAGAATAATCAAGACACGTGAACCAACCGTTGTTTGACAGAATGCCCAACCCAAAAATACAACCATACTCGTAATATCAACGGAATAAGAAAGTCGCCTGTAAGTCGTGGCAGAATCTGTCCCTGAAGCATATTGAGACAGTGCACATACTGCACGCATCGTACGCCATAAGGTTTAATCTGAACAGTATTCTTGCGATTGTCCGCACTCAACATGCACCATCATTGTGGGTATAGGGCTTAGGCTTAGAGTGGTACATCGCCTCACGCAAAATCTATACATTAATTTCAGGATCTTTTCGGCACCAAGACTTCTCTGGCTCATGCCAACAGCCTCCAAAAACTATACAGGTCGCTTTGGTGCCGTTTACGAGAAATAAGTCATCCACTCGGCGCCGAAGGTGCCCTTCCCGTTCTACCAGCGCACTCCCATCCGGGCACCAACCTACAGACTTTAGTACATCGCCCCACGCAAACTCCATTCTAATGCTGACATTCTCGAGCACCCAAAAAAATCACCCTTGCGAGATTTCCTCAATCTCTTCAGTATAACTTGAACAACACATACACCAAGGCTCAGCAAAAATTATCGGCTTTTTAATCAGTTATGACGCCTACAGTACACACCACAGTCACGTCCTCGTACCTTGGTAAAATAAAAAAAAGAAACCATTTTGCCCCTTCTTGAAGGATTTTACCAGCGGATGAAACTGTGGCGGCGGCGGAGGTGTCCGTTGCTGCTGCTGGATGTAGTTGTTGTACTCCGGCGACGGCTGAAACTGCGGCGACGGCAGCGGCGGTGGCTGTAGGTAGTAGGTGTCGTCGCAGCAGTGTCCAGCAACGGGTGCGTCATTGGCGGAAGAGTACAGCGCATACGAAAAAGGGGCGACAACGTTTGCTTGACCATAGGGGTGCTTCCACGGCGGCTGTCGGTTGAGTGCTGTATAGGTGCCGCCTGGACGTGGCGGTACGGATCCGGGGGGCATTGTCTGCTCTGGGTCCACCCTCCATGGACAATACTAATGAAAGTGTCCCAACCCTTTGCAGTCCTCGCAACGCTTGCCCGGGTCGGCCGCATGCACCGGCGGCCGGTCGCCAAACGGACGGGGGAGATAGGTCGGATACCGGGAAAAGTCGTAGCCGCCGGGATAGCGGGGGTACGAAGACAAATCCCCCCCCCCTACCCGCGACTGCTTGCGCACGACCGTCTCCATACCTTGCATTCCCTCCCCTTCCACTGTCTCCTCAGCCTCAAGTGCCCTACTGCTGTGGTGCCCCTTGCCACCCATCACCACCACGCCCGCGACCGTACTGCTGCTGTTGCTGCTGCTGTTGCTGTTGCTGTTGCTAGTGATGATGTGGACGCTGTTGATGCTGGTGGTGACGCGGCTGCTGCTTCTGCTTCTGCTGCTTCTGCTGCTGCTGCTGCTGCTGCTGCTGATGCTGATGCTGCCCGAATTTGTCCTCGTTCCTCCTGTTCTTCCCGCGTGTGCTTCGTCCATCTCTTCCGTCATTTAGTGCACCCCCATAGCCTCGACTCGCGTCAAGAGCAACGCGGGCGTGTCCCGTCTCGGTCCTCATCTCCTGTTCCCTTGCCATCCGCATCTCGCCGTGAGCACTGAGGACCACACCTTCAAGGACTTTCGTGCTCAAAACTGCTTTTGCAAGCAAAATGCTCTTGTGGACTCCATACGCGGGGGAACGGTTACCGGCGAAATGGTGGTTGGCATCAACCCCCGAGAACACCACTCCATGGGAACCGCGCCTGATCTTATTTTACCAACCGTCTCCATCGTAGTCCACAAATATAATTTGTCCACCAATACGTCGTCTTTAGTGTACCACTATTCTCCCACTGGCAATTCGAGAAATTATCGCATGCGGAGGATCGTCCGCCGCACATAATACGAATGCAAGACTCTCACGTGCCTCGTCACTGCGATGATCTCTCGTCCCACATCTTATTAGATAAATATTATATTAACGCCATTGCCAAGGGAACTTACGTGCCGTCGCGTTCTATGATAGTCTCCACTATCAGAGATGCCCATCCTGTCATATCAGTATATTACCTATAACAAGAAGAAATACTGATATTTCTATCACATAGTGCCGGGGGGCCCTCGAAGCAGCCGAACGGTTCATGGTGAGGTGGCACGAGGATGAGTCTGAGCTGAGTAGGCAGCGCCGGGTATCCACCGTGGGTGGTGTCCACGGATATGGGTGGAGAGGGGGCAACAGGAGGAGTGGAAGAAAACCCGCCCAAGGGAATGCGGGGAGGGGGGGAAAACAGGAGGAGTCGAAGGGAAACTGCGGTGGACGAAAGTAGAAAGGAGATGGCAGACAGGATAGCAAGGCACCAGACCGACTAGGAAGTAGAACATGCCTATGCTACTCGTGCCGCAAACTGGCGCAGCTAGTTCGAACGTGGTCTTTCTTTATCTTCTTTTTTTCTTTCTCGTGCTTGATCCTCGGTGATTTTCGTTTCATATATTTCTCTTCCTCTCTTCGACTACTAATGATCCTTATGATAGGAGTCCTGTGGCATGGGTGGATGACGAGCCTGCTTTGCTTGTTATGTGTTGTTTGACGCTGAGGGGCAGGGCATAGTTGATGAACGCAGGACGGATACGGCAGACAGGGTAGCAAGGCACCAGGCGAACTAGCAGGGATCACCTGGCTTTGCCATTCGTACCACAAACTGCTGCGGCCACCTGGAGGGTGCTTTGTGCTTCGGTTTGCCTGTTATTTTCCCTTGGTTCTGAGTCTAACTCTGTTTACAAGTTTTCGTGTTTTTTCTCGTTTTTCTTTTTCTTCAGCTCGTCCTTTCCAAGCGTCTGCCACATACCCTGCGGAGGGGCACGACAATATTTTTTCCCTCAATTTTTTCCTTTCTTCTTTTCTCTTTCGATTTGTCTTCTTGGTTTTTGTTTTTGTTTGTATTCTTTCGTTTCTCTATTTCATAGAATGTGTATGCCGTATCTGTCGTATCCATAATGATGACACTTTTTTTTCAATTATTACTTTTACTTTCCAGCCTAACTCGTAGGAGGTTTACCCTCAGCGATCTTCTGGATAAGCCGTGGTCACAGGTGTCGTCTCTCTCCCCCCCGGTACGTGCCTTTATTTTTGTCGCGCATAGGGTTCAGTATTCCCAATGCTCGTCGATTTTCATCGAATGCACCTAACTCACGCTCTCGCGCTCTGCGCTAATACTTTTTTTTATGCAAGAAAAAGTCCCTACGAGCATGCACTCGGTGAGACTCAAACCCACGAAATTGATCTTGATAGGCACGCGGACCACCTACCAAGCCACCGGGGACGTGGCATTGCATTGTCTACTGTGCTTACTGCATACCAGGTACGCGGCAACGTAGTATCTCTGTGGCGTAGTTTTGTGACCACAGAACTTGTACAGTAGTGTATCTCTCTACGAGTAGGATTGAAGGATCGGCACGGACACTGGTTGTGCTGGATGTGGACGGGTAGAAAGAACGATTTAATGTGAAGAAGAAACATATACACATCAACTAATACGGGGGGTCCTATAGTTAACGGGACCAAATATTGTTATTGAAATATGTAAATATATTGGTTTTTATGTATACCATAGGTCCTATTAACTCTGGACCCCCGTAATATTAATAATATGCCACATCGATAAATATATGTTCCAATACTCGCACCAATTACGCACCACACAACCAAGCATGAAAACGTATCACCCCTAATTACTATTAACTCGCTCCGTTGAAACAGAAGACCTGATACCATCCTTCACCACTCTTAACATCAGGGCCCAAGAATCTTGCGGGAAATATCCACCAACTGCAGATAAATAGACGCACTATTCATTTTTTTATTTTATTTTTTCATCACTTCTACTTTCCAGCCCACTCGTAGGAGGTTTTACCCTCGACGATCTTCTGGATAAGACGTGGTCACAGGTGTCGTCCCTTCTCCCCTCCGGTACGTGCCTTTATTTGTTGTCGCGCATAGGGTTCAGCATTCCCACTGCTCGTCGATTTTCATCGAATATAGCCAACTCACGCTTTCGCGCTTTCCGCTTATCAATTTTCTATGCAAGAAAAAGTCCCTATGAGCATGCACTCGGTGAGACTTGAACCCACGAAATTGATCTTGACAGGCACGCGGACCACCTACCAAGCCACCGGGGACGACGGCTTTGCACAGAGATACGTGACACAACGAGGTGTATACGCAACACACAGCAGTTACACGATTAAATAATCTCACAATGCTTCTACAAAAACCAGACCAGAAAACCCTCGCACCACCGATCGTCATCGAAGCAGCAGGCCAGAGGTATAGGCAGACGGCGCAGTTCTTGCACCTAGGCGGCATTATCCACGAGAACGCTGACCTCTCGCTCGAAATCGAACGGCGGGTCCGCCTCATGCGAGCATGCCTCAAACGGTTCGGCCTGGAGCTGTATGATAGAACGACCGCCGCCCTTAGCCTGAAAGTCCGAATGCTATAGGCCGAGGTGATTGAGACCCTGCTGTACGGGTGCGTGACGTGGACCCTCAGAGCGGAGCACTTTGACAAGCTTCGGACGGCTCCACCAAGTCCTGTTGCCAGTCATTGACTTCCAGCGCCGACTTCGTACTGACCATACCACTCTCTCGCACGCGAAGGCCCTCATGATGACACGCTGCGAGAGCATCGAAACGACCATTCGCAAACGGCGGCTCTTCTTTGCGCGGGGGGTGGCACGGCAAAGCTAGGAGCGATTACCCAGTCGGGTAATGTTCGGGACGATGGCTGGTGGGGAAAACCCGAGACCTGGCGGACAGTTTAAGACTTGGGATAGATGCATAGTCGAACACCTTAGGGAGTTCCGAGCCACCGAAGGGTCAACGGAGCTTGCCCCCTTGGCGCTTGTAGTTGAGACCGCGCTGTGGTCCATTGTTGCAAAAAAAGCGGGGAAGTGGTACCGGGGGATCCTCGAAGCAGCCGAACGGTTCATGATGAGGTTGGACGAGGCTGAGGCTGAGCTGAGTAGGCAGCGCCGCACATCCGCCGTGGGTGGCGTACAAGAAGGGGGGGGGGGGGGGGGGGGGTGTACTCGGTAGGAGAGATGTACTCAATCGCATGCATGGCCGTAGTCGTATGACCATAGACCCTCGCATCCCTACCATGCCGGGACAGAACATGTCGGTTCGGCGGGGGGGGGGGGGGTAGGAGGAGAGGCAGAAAACCCGACCAAGGGAAACCGCAGTGGACGAAAGTAGGAAAGAGATGACAGACAGGGTAGCAAGGTACCCGGCAGACTAGGAAGTAGAACATGCATATGCTACTCGTGCCACCCACTGGTGCAGCTGGTTCGAACGTGGTATTCCTTTGTCTTCCTTTTGTTTATTCTATTTCTTGCGCTGATGCTCTTGTGATTTTCATTTTATTTCTTTCTCTTCGTTCCTTCGATTGATAAGCCTTATTGAAGGAGTCGTGTGGCGTGGGTGGATGACGAGCCTGCTTTGCTTGTTTCGTATTGTCTGACGCCGAGGGGCCGGGCATAGTTGACGAACGCTGGACGGCGGCGGCAGACAGGGTATCAAGGTACCAGGCGGACCAGCAGGGAGACCCTGGCTATGCTGCTCGTACCACAAACTGCTGCCGCTACCTGGAGGATGCTTTGTGCTTTGGTTTTCCTGTTATTTTCCCTTGGTTCTTAGTCTTACTCTGTTTACGACGAGTAGTGGTGTTTTTATTCTTTTTCCTTTTTTTCCAGCTCGTTAATTTCAAGTGTCTGCTACATCCCCTGCGGGGGGGGCACGACAGTTTGTTTCTTATATTTTTTCTTGTTTCTTTTTCTCTTCCGATTTGTCTTCTTTGTTTTTGTTTTTGCCTTTTTTCCTTGTTTCGTTTCGTTCTCTGTTTCACGGATTGTGTATGTCGTGCCTGTCGTATTCACTATGATGACATGGCATTGCATTTCCCACTGTGCTTACTGCATACGTGGCAACGTAGTGTCTCTGTTGTTTTCGTTGTTGTTGTTTTCTTCACGTTTAACCATTCTTTCCACCCGTCGACATCCAGCACAACCAGTGTCCGTGCCGATTCTTGAATCCTAGAGAGATACAAGGTGTGTGGTCACAAAGCTACGCCACGGAGATACTACGTTGCCACGTATGCAATGCAATGTCATGTCATAATACTGCGTACGACAGGCACTACATACACATTCCATGACCTAGAGAAACGAAACGAAACAAAGAGAAAAAACAAAAACAAAGAAGACAATTCGAAAGACAGAGAAAAGAAACAAGATAAGAAACAAACCATCACCGTGCTCCCCCCCGCAGGGGATCTGACAGACACTTGAAAAGAACGAGTTGGAAAAAAAGGAAAAAGAAGAAAAATACCACTAGTCGTCGTCAACAGAGTAAGACTAAGAACCAAGGGAAAATAACAGGAAAACCAAAGCACAAAGCATCCTCCAGGTAGCGGCAGCAGTTTATGGTACGAGTAGCACAGCCAGGGTCTCCCTGCTGGTCCGCCTGGTACCTTGCTACCCTGTCTGCCGCCTCCGTCCAGCGTTCGTCAACTATGCCCGGCCCCATCGGCGTCAGACAACACATAACAAGCAAAGCAGGCTCGTCATCCACCCACGCCACACGACTCCTTCAATAAGGCTTATCAATCGGAGAAAGGAAGAGAAAGAAATAAAATGGGAATCACATATAGGGTCAGCGCAAAAAGAAGAAAATAAAATGAAATAAAAATAAACAAAAACAAAAGGAAGACAAAGGATGACCACGTTCGAACCAGCTGCACCAGTTGGTGGTACGAGTAGTATAGGCATGTTCTACTTCCTAGTCTGCCCGGTACCTTGCTACCCTGTCTGCCATCTCCTTCCACTTTCGTCCACTGCAGTTTCCCTTCTACTCCTCTCCCCCCCCCCCCTCTCCTCATTCCCTTGGTCGGGTTTTCTGCCACTCCTCTTGTTGCCCCCCCTCCCCCCATTCCCTTGGACACCACCCACGGCGGATGCGCGGCGCTGCCTACTCAGCTCAGCCTCAGCCTAGTGCCACCTCACCATGAACCGCTCGGCTGCTTCGAGGACCCCTCTGTGGCGTAACTTTGTGACCACAGAACGTGTATCTGATGCGGTTCGTGAGTCTACAAGCCACGGGATTTAGGGTCAGGATTATGTGATGCGACCTATTCAGGGATTATCCCTGAGGCACTACCCTGAACGGTTACCGTTTACAGTATGTATAGGATTGAACAGAGGACCGCACCATTCCGGCACGATGCACAATCAACTAGGTCCATAATCCTACCAATCTCACGTTTGTTGAAGACTCAACCGAGTCGAGAGGTGCGCTTCACGTACCCCCGAAGGACGGGAAGGGTTTCCGGTCTTAGGGAGTAGGTCTCCCAGTTCTGTAGATGGTAGAATGATTGCTTTATGCCACAGGTCGAGAGCAAAGACCACAAGTGGCAAGATGGATTGGTCCGAAAGGGAAACCATCCACAAATTGGGGGGGGGGCCGTAAATGACGCGGCCCCTACCGATACAAAAATGCATGCCGTCGTAACTCCTGAAACGGTCCTGAACCGTAACATCCCCCCTAGCATAATGCGAATAAAGGAGCAATATGCTATAGCAATCTATGACCATAACCAAGGGCGAGGAACCGCAAGGCTCTACACAAAAATAATAGCCTCGGGGATAGGCGAAAACAAACCGAAAACGCAAGGGCCATCAGAGGGAAATCCCCGATAAAAACCCTCACCCCTGCGTTTTCACTGCGAGTTTGGCCGCCTGACTAATATTCCGTGGTTAATAGTCTCCCTACTACACCTTTTCCACTATAAATAGGCGCAGTACACTCACGCCTAGCTAGGCTCAAATCGCCAGGTATGCGTGCTCCGAACAGGTCAACAGTCAAAAAACCCGTGCGATTTGGGTCCCCCCAAATCGAATGCAAATACTCGTGGAGGTCGAATCATAGACACCGATCTGCCTACTACGAGCCACAGAAGAGTAAACCCCCACACAAAAGTACCTAACTGATTCACGCCAGAACGACTGGCTGTTACCGAACCACTAAATTACTCACACAAACGCCTATCATTGGCACAGAAGCAGAGATACGCCTCCAAGCAAACCCATCACAAAAAAAAACACTCTCGTCGTCATAACATACATCCCACACCCCTCGCGTATAAACCCCCGGATCCCTCGCTAGACGATCCCAACCCTTTCATACAAAAACACGAAACCACGAAGGGTAAAAGCAGAAGTTCTTCGTCTCCTCGGCAAACGCTCAGTATCGCTCCAAATTTGCATCGGCTCCCTATGGTGGCTAGGCGGCTCCTTCCAAGTTCTGCTCTCTGGGTGTTACGATCAAGGCGTCGGAGCGAGAGAGCAGAACATGTACACGGCTTCGGAGCGAGCGAGCGGCGGACGGGTAGAACGCTGGGGAGAGGGAAACGCACGGCGTCGAAACGAGAGAGTGGCACAGCGAGGCCGAGAGGGAACGACGCACGGTAAGGGGAGAGAGCGGTATACTGGCTTGATGCTCGGAACCGCTTCAGCTCTTCAACTGCTCCATCTCGCGGCGAGTCAGCTCTTCCCAGTTCTGGTCGCTGTAGCGTACTCGCCAGTATCGGTCTCTGTAATCGTACACCTGGCCCTGTAGTCGGAGGCCGCCACCAAAATCCTTCCAGATAGTGAAACCTATTGGGAATCGGGTCAAGGCTTCACGTCGAGAGAGGGGCGCACGAGGTTTGACTGAGACAGGGGCTGTGTCGCTAGTAGACTGTTGGTTGTACAAATGCCAGAGTGCAATAAAGCCATCCAACTGCAGAGGGGTGAAGCTTTTTAGCATCTCACTTTCAGTCAACCAGCCCGACTCTACTCCCTCCCTCGACTTTCCTTTGTATTCCCACCTAGCCGTGCCCGAGGGGGAAATACTCCCACGGCAGCTTACGATGGAGTCGAACGTCGCAGAGTCTATACCATGCGACGGCATCTTGAAATCGGGGCCCCAAGCATACTGTGCGAACTCGTCGGCTAGGGAGTGTCTCAGAGTTAGGGGTCGGACGTGGAATGGCTTGACATCTGCCACGGACACAGTTCGGGTGCGCTGTTTTCTACCTCGCATCGTTACTTGTACGCTTATGCCTGCCCGCACTACTTCTGTGACTCTCCAAGGGCCTGTGTAGTGGTCGTGCTGGAGCTTCCTCCCTCGGTTGTCGCGATGTCTGCTGCTCTCGGACTCGCGCACCAACACGAGGCTTCCCTTCTCGACCAGGACTCCGGCGGAGGGTCTCGCGATAGTAGCGTTGGCGTGGGCCCGTGCGGTTACCCTCTGATTGTGACGTTTCTCGAGCGCAATGCGGACTTCTCGGAGGTTCTGCTTGCGGCGCTCCACGAAGTTGTCAAGACCACCGCTTTGTCCTGTCTCTTCTGATAGGGGCACCAGGGAGTCTAACGACGTGCGGGGTTTGCGACCGAAAAGCAGCTCGAAAGGGGTCATGTGAGAGGGCAGGGAAACGTCTGGCAAAGTGCGTTTGATCCAGATTGCTGGGGACACGTACTCGTCCCATCTCTCGGGCCATGATCTACATAGCTCTGCCAACAGCTCTTGAAGCCAACCTCCTAACCTCTCGACGGCCCCTTGACCCCGTGGATGGTCGGCCGGTCCGAACACTATTTCTGCATGTAGCCAACGGCACAAGTGTGTCACTACTTCCGCTCCAAACTCTTTGCCACCGTCACACCGAATCACCCGAGGTACGCCGAAGGTTAAACATAGCTCGGTAAGGATCCGTGCCACGCCTACTGCCTGCTTGGTTGCTAGAGGAAAACCGAATGGAAACTTGGAGGCTCGGTCCACTACCAGTAGGACATATTTATTGCCGGAAAGAGAAGGCGTGTCCAACTTTAAGATGTCGATCTGCAGTTCATCCCAAGGCTCTAGCGGGCGTCCGGGCAACATCGCGAGACGTCTGCTGTTCGGTCTCTTGCGTCTTCGACACCCGCACGATAACACGTATTGTCTCGTGTCGCGGGTGACCGAGGGCCAGTGAAAGTGATCGCGTACCAGAGCTAAAGTAGCTCCTACTCCTGCGTGTCCGTGCAGCGTGTGTACCAAAGCGAGTACGTCCGCTACCATGGCTTCAGGGATGGCTGGCAGTTTCCTACCCCTTTCGTCGGCGTACCGGATTACATCGTCGTCATCTAAACCGTACCCGGTAGTGTCAACTCCACCCGCGCCTGCGCCATTACTACCACACAAACTCTCACGAACCTGGCCCAGATGGGAATCGGCTCGTTGCCTTCGCGCCAAGGATTCGGGATTAGTGAGTACTTGAGCCGCCCGGTGGATGGCCGATGCTTCCGTGATGTGGCGGGTTTCTGACGAACGCGGTACCTCCCCCCCTGCTGAAAGCACCTCTCCAAGGTCGTCACGGCCAGCGTGAACCCGACACTTGGGGGCCGTCGTGGGCAATGGTGAAGACGGAGTCGACTCGATTGGTGTAGCCGTGTTGGAGTGATCGTGCTCCTGATCCACCAACTGCTCGATGGGCGGCAGCTGGATGTCGTTGAGGGGACGTAGCCGTACGGAAGGCGTACGCGTCCTGCTACTGCGGCGCAGCGTACCGGGGTCTGTCTCTAGTGCGGCACACGTGGCAAAGGGCAGGGCTTGTAGGGCAAGGAGGCGAGCGTCATTAGTAGCATGAGTGGACGGTTCTGACGGTGGATAGGAAGGGCAATCCCCCCCGTCTGTTCCATCTACACCTACTGCCTCTACGTCCGCTAACCTAACTCCATCAAGGCTCGGTCCCCGGGGTCCTACGAACTCGGATGGTTCTTTCGACGTAAGATCGTCGGGAAAGGAGTCATCAACATCGGCTTGAGGAGTCTGTGAGTGCGGCAGCCGCGACAGGGCGTCCGGTAGGACGTGCTGTACTCCCGCTCGCCATACCAGCACCATATCATATTCCGTCAGTCTTAGTGCCCATCTGTGTAGTTTGGGGCACAACTCGCGACTTCGAAACAGCCAGGTTATAGCGGAGCAATCGGTCACTACCGTAAACTGCCTACCCGCTAAATAGGGTCGAAAATGATCCACAGCCCACAGCACTCCCATGCATTCTCGTTCGGTGGGGCCTCTACGGGCATCTGTACGCGAGAATCTGTGACTAGCGAAGGCAATCACGCGAGGCGTACCGTCGATGGTCTGCATAAGAACTGCTCCCGCACCTATTGTGCTAGCATCGGTGTGTAGTTCGAACGTGTTGTCGAGATCGGGGAATGCGAGTACCGTAGGCGAGGCTAGAGTGGAGCGCAAAGACTGAAACGCTTGCTCCTCCTCTAAATCCCACGCGATGGTACTCTTGCGTGCGCGTTTAGACGCGAAGTCTTTATTGCGTAGGATGTTAGTGAGGGGGGCGGCGGTCAGACTATAGTTGGGTACAAACTGCCGCAAGTAGCCCGTCAGACCAAGGAACGTTCGGAGTTCCTCGACTGTCTGGGGGCGCGGCATGCGTGCAATGGCTTCCAACTTGGTCGGGGCGGGGTGTAGGCCGGTACTATCGATAATCATGCCAAGGAATTCTTGCGAGGAGGAGCCGAAAATACACTTGGCAAAATTAACTGACAGACCCGCCGCTAACAGACGGTTGAGGACTAGCACGAGTGTGGCTAAGTGATCGTCCCAGGTGGCGCTCGCGATGAGAATGTCGTCGAGCCAGCTGAACACTCCTTCTAAACACCCCAAAGCGGACTTCACCCTCCGTGTGAACGCTGAAGGCAGAACTGTCAAACCAAAGCCAGCCCTAGTGAACTCATACAGCAGTCCATCTGCATCTCTGAACGCGGTTTTGTAGCGATCTTTTTCTGCAATCTCGATTTGGTGAAAACCGGAAGCAAGGTCCAGCTGAGTGAAGTACCGTTTGCCTTTCAACCCGTCGAAAATTGTCTGCATATCGCCAAGACCTCCACTATCGGAAACCAGGAGCTTGTTAAGTACCCGCCAATCAATGCACAAGCGGAGGGTTCCGTCTTTCTTCCGCACACACAGGCACTGCGCTGCCCACGGTGACACTGAGGGACGAATGATTCCTCGGTCAAGCAACTTCTGGATCTCTGCTCTAATCATGCGCCGTTCTTCGGGGGAGAAACGTCGTTGTTTGGCCGCAAAAGGGGTGCATAGCTCATTGATCAAAGGAAGCTCAAGCTCACCATCGATGCAGGCCGGCACTCGCTTGGGGTCGATGGGGAACAGGCCATCTTCGATGAAACCTGCCAGCACGTCCACGAGTTGTTGTTTCTGCAGGGATCCCAGTGTTCCTAGGTTGGCGTCGGTTACCTGTACCTTGGGGACTGGTTCTGTCCTGACTTCACTCGAAACACACGTCGGGTCTGGGGCTTGCGGGGGAGGGGCGGGTCAGCGGTGGAGGGCATCTCATCGAATAAAGACTCGAATCGTGCGGGGTCGCGGACGTTGAGGGCTACCAGTCGAGCTATCACACGGCAACCCTCTACCACTGTTGTCTCTTTACTGCGGTTCACCAGTTTGACGTATACTGGGGACCCCGGCAACCACCACAGCGCCGCTCTAGCGACCCCCACCAACGCTCCCTTTTCTAGATCAAACCGTTCGGTGGGAAGCATCAGGACCAGCTGTGGGTCCTGCGGTTGGGGACCTACTGCTGCTGCTTCCACTGCTACGTTGGTAAACCCCTCGACGGCGGTGGCCTCGGCGACCTGTCTAACCTCCCACTCCAAGGTGCTCTCGTCCTCCCACGCGATGTCATGATAACTGGGGCGAACAGTGGGTGAGGCGACTGAGGTAGGTGTGTGCAGCGGCGGCGAGAGCTTGGGAGTAGCAGTTAGCGCAAAAAACTGATCTCGTGTTGTGCCGAAGGGACTCTGTGGGCTTGGGGTGTCGGCAACAGACGTGCGAAACGGTACCCAAGGTGCCGAGGGTACAGGCCTAAACCCTCTGTCTGGACTGAACTCCAAAGTACTGCGGTTGGCTCTGAAAAAATCTGCTCCAAAAATGAAACCGTAGGGGAGGTCCTCGACGACGCGAACCATCACGTTTCGCACTCTAGAATCCGATTCTAACAGCACGGGGATAGCTACAGACCCCAAAATACGCATGGGAGGGGTCCCACTACTTGATGGGTTCGCTGCCTCGAGAGCACCAGCATTACGCGTATCCAAACTACGTCGCAAGAGCTTGCGGAGGCCGCGCCACAACGCAAGTGAGATATAACTGCCTCCCCCAGCTCCCGTGTCTAGTAAGATTTCTACCGGCCAGGGGCGTCGTCGGCGATGACGGTGCCAGATCTGACCTTGCACCCACAGTTGGTCTCTCACCCTGTCCCGTGCTGTGGCAGCAAGATGTCCGTTCCCCAGGTTAGCGTCACCTGGGGCGCACCTTCAGGAGGTACCCTCTCTCTGCTCTTGCTGGTCATTGGAGTTGTCGAAGCCTGCAGGCTCCGTCTCGTCACCTGAGCCTTCCAGAATCAGACCTAGCTCGGCGGCCGTGTTGTACTGGACCTCGGTCATTGCAGCTAGGCGACGGCGAGGGGTGAAGTTTCCGGACCGACGCGTCGAAGCGGTATCCTTGTACAGAGCTGCCGGGAACGGCTCGTGCTGCCACTGGCAGCTGCCTGGGCGGCGGCAGTTACCAGTGAAGGCGTGCGCGAAGCACACCTTCTGCGTCCGGAGGTAGTCGAGAATGTCTCCCCGGGGTGCCGTGGTCGGAGGTCGTGGGACGGGGCTCGTCGGCATGGTCGGTGTGGTAGCTGAGCGCTGGGCCGGGGCTGCCGTGCGAGGTTTCTCGAAGGGAACCCCGTGTTGACCCGGTGCTGTGGCTGTCTGGTTCTGGAAGGCAGCTACCGTGACGGGACCTGTGGAAGGCTGCGAAACCGGACTAGGGGCAGGGGCTAGGGCGGCGAAAGGGTTTGCTGGCCGGTAAGTCGGCCCGGCCGCGGCGGCACTCCCTCCTGCGTTACCAACTCCGCCGCAGTGGCTGAGGAGGCCACGTTAAGGGCAGCGAGGGCGCCGGCGGGTGAGGAGAACATGTGCCTTACTTCTGTCATGGTGAAAAGCCTGTCTGGCCCTGCATGTTTGGCTACCTTCCGTGGGGTTTGCGGGGCCAAGTACGACGCGTTGCGAGCAGAAAGTACCGCGATTAGCTCCCGGAATAGTCCTTCAGCTACCTCTCCTCGACGCTGCATGGGTTCCCCCATGGGGTTGTGCCATTCTGTACGCATGGGGCGCAGGGTAGTAGTGATCGTGTGGACTCGCTCGTGCATTAGCCCGCTAATGCCCATTCGGTCTAACGGGTTCGGCAGGAGCACTTCGACGACTCTATCGTACAGAGTCTGCATCTCTAGCGGCGTGATAAAACGCCAGAAGAACAACTGCTCCGTCGCATGCGGCCGCTCTGGACTAGCGAGCGAGGCACGGAAAGCCAGCAGAACACGAGCTGCGGCGGCGGTCCACGCTTCGGCTGACTTGAGAGATACAGCTGACAAGGCCGCCTGTGCGAACTCGGCGGCACCCCCTGTCAAAGCCTGTTCTCGAACGAAAAGGCGTAACCAGTCGGTGGCGGTGACTTCACTGTGCTGCTTCTCAATGACTTCCCCCGTGATGAGATATACGGAGACAAACTCGGCGGAAGCAAGTTGGTGGCTAACCGACAAGAAGTCATGAGTCAGATCAGTCAGCAGCTCTACACGGCGGGGTGTCAGTGTGTCGGCCACTGTGACCCATCTACCATCGATGTACTGGTCAGGCTCAAGCCGCATGGCTCCGGAGTCAACGTTGCGTAGGGTGCTCAGTACCTTCTGCTGCAGTATGACAGCAGAGTTCGCAATCGACAATGTCCCGGCAGTGGGGCCACCAAATACCGGACACGGGAGAGTACCTGCGATGCGCTTACGTACTCTCTCGACCAATTTCGCTGCCTGATTAGACTCCACACCAAACTGCATACCGGGCTCGGAGGACTGCTGTTGTGTGACAGCGGTGGGAAGCATGCGTGGCCTGAGCGCAGCGGCTGCCTCTCCTTGCCTGCGGCGGTGTCCGTTCCGGTTGCTGTCTCCCCCTCCCCTTGGTACGTCCTGCTCGTGGTCGGTGCGGCGTTGGCGTGCATGTCGGGAGCTCCGGCGAGCGCGTTTCCGGAGCCGCGCCTCTGATCTCGTAGTCGGGAGCGAACGGGCACGACGGCGGCGGCGGTGGCGGCGGCGGCTACTCTTCGCACGGCGGCGGTCAGTTTCTGAGTCGCTGCTGCTGCTGCTGCTGCTGCTGCTGCTGCTGCTGCTGCTGCTGCTGCTGCTGCTGCTGCTGCTGCTGCTGCTGCTGGAGCTGCTGCGGGAGCTGTCCGTTGAACTAGAACGGGTGCTGCGGCGACCCTCGCGGGAGCGGTACCCGCGCTGAAACGGGTCTCCTGGGCCGTCTGCGCCCTGGCCGATCTGCCCGTGGGGCGCAGACATCCCTGGACGGAAAAATAAATGAATAAATAAAAACAAAAAAAGGACAGAAAAGAAACAAAGATTAGGAGAAGAAGAGAAAAGATCAAACAACAACCAACCGGACACACGGAGAGCAGACAAAGGAAAAAAAAAAAAAAAAAAATATGTATATATAAATATATATATATATATATATATAGCAGAGGAAAGAGAAGAAAAAAAAAAAAAAAAAAAAATCGGAAGAGAAGCAAGAAAAGAAGAACATAGAACAAAATAAAAGGCAAGGAAAACATACAGGGAGATATTAAATTAGTATTACGCGAGCGGGGCACAACCGTCACGACATCTCACAGCGCGAGAACAAGCGTGGTAAAAATGATGGAAACTGAGCGTATCGGGGTAAATGTATATTCTAAATATCGGTGCCGCCACCTGGAAAGGCACAGACCTAGAGGGACCTGGTTGTCGTCTCCCTCCCGCATGGGAGACAACAACAACGGCCCCACCAGGTACAGACCCCTCCCACTCAATTCAGATATCTAATTATCGGTGCCGCCACCTGGAAAGGCACAGACCTAGAGGGACCTGGTTGTCGTCTCCCTCCCGCATGGGAGACAACAACAACGGCCCCACCAGGTGCAGACCCCTCCCACTCAATTCAGGTATCTAATTATCGGTACCGCCACCTGGAAAGGCACAGACCTAGAGGGACCTGGTTGTCGTCTCCCTCCCGCATGGGAGACAACAACAACGGCCCCACCAGGTGCAGACCCCTCCCACTCAATTCAGGTATCTAATTATCGGTACCGCCACCTGGAAAGGCACAGACCTAGAGGGACCTGGTTGTCGTCTCCCTCACGCATGGGAGACAACAACTACGGCCCCACCAGGCACAGACCCCTCCCACTCAATTCAGAACTGAGTGCCTACGCCGCCTGTCGCAGCACAGCGGTAGTGGCAGCAGAACGAGCTGCCCCCGGAAGAGACCACAGTAAAGTATTTGAGGCGGCGGGGCAGGAAGTGACCAGCGGCCGATGATAGTACTGTAGTAGGTACCAGCAAGTTGTCTAGGACAGGCATCGACACGTCGGCACAGTTAGTTCAGCATTGATTGAGCAAAAAAAAAAACAAAAACAAACAAACAAACAAACAAAAACGGTGACGTGTACAGGACCTACCCTGGTAGGTGCTATTTTTGTCCACCCGTACCAGCTATACGTTATACTTCTTCAAAGTAGTGATGCCACTAATTGCTGTTCATGTACCCCTATTCGAATGTACACAGATATACAATTAAACTAACAAAATCAGTTGAACTCACAGGTGGTATATTTTACTCGTAATACTGTCACATAAAGCACCAAAAACAACACAAAAACACAACACAACAAAACAAAAGCAAAAACAACACGAAAATAACACATGAGGGATCGGAAATCAAGGACGGATACGGCAGCAGTGGTGGAAACCAGGTACAATCCACATTGCAAAGCACACGCAAACAGGCCCTAAAAAAAAAAAAAAAACACCAACAGCAGCCCTGTCACGGCTATGTGATCGAAGATTTCGTCGAGTACTTCAGTAGGTACACCATGCCGGATACAGTAGTGGAAACACGGTGCACAGCAGTGTACGTCAATAAGCGAATTAAAAATAAAGGCACCCCAGGTATACTCGTCAGGAAAACGCGCGTGGGCACATGGTGTATGACAACACTTTGACAGGCGCACAAAACGATCAGGCAAACAGCTCAGTCAAGCCGCATGGTACATCAGAACAGCACCACGGAGGGTTTAGCCTCTGGATTATCGCTGACCGCGGTGCGTACAACACCGCAGCCAGAGTCCCGTACAGCGATGACAACGGCGTGGGGTACACGGCGACAGCAGCAGACACAACGTGCACGGGGCAACCGAAAACGGCCTGGGAGTCACTAAAGTGAGCACACCCGGCCGCGCTGCGCAAACCACACATCACATCACGTCGGACTTCTGCTTTTCATTCATTTTTCTCGCTGCCGGTGGAAAGGGGGGGCGGGGGCCTAACGAGTGTGCTGCAACTTTTTGGACTCCCACCTGAGCCACAAGGCAAGCACAAGAAAAAAAAGGCAAGCGGAACTGGAGGGCGATGGCGTGAGAGCAGAGAGATTGACACACTCCAGGAGCCCCGTGTGCTCCTGGGTGTGCCTTCCACCCAAAATCGAAATTTATCCGGAGAGAAAAAAAAAAAAAAAAAAAAAAAAAAAAAACTCAGCCGTCCGGTGCCCCTGCAGGACACCAGCATGGCCATCAGTATGGGAACAGTACGGTTGCCCGGCGGAGGCAACCCAGACATGGGTGGCTACATGAAGAAGGAGTATGCCATCGCATCGTCAACTTACAGCTCGCGCCAAGGGCACTTGCGCGCGAGAGCAGGAGAATAGAGGTGGCGTGAGACACCAGGCGCGCGCGGGCAAAGAAGCAAACAACAAGAAAACAAACAAAACAAAACAACACAACAAAAACTACAGCACTCAGGGGCAAGCCCGAGGGTCTCGTGGGAACAACAAAAGACGAGCACCGACAGAGTGGCGTAGAACGATTCCTAGTACGTGCAAGCGCGTGTCTCGGATTGGACACCATGATGCGGTTCGTGAGTCTACAAGCCACGGGATTTAGGGTCAGGATTATGTGATGCGACCTATTCAGGGATTATCCCTGAGGCACTACCCTGAATGGTTACCGTTTACAGTATGTATAGGATTGAACAGAGGACCGCACCATTCCGGCACGATGCACAATCAACTAGGTCCATAATCCTACCAATCTCACGTTTGTTGAAGACTCAACCGAGTCGAGAGGTGCGCTTCACGTACCCCCGAAGGACGGGAAGGGTTTCCGGTCTTAGGGAGTAGGTCTCCCAGTTCTGTAGATGGTAGAATGATTGCTTTATGCCACAGGTCGAGAGCAAAGACCACAAGTGGCAAGATGGATTGGTCCGAAAGGGAAACCATCCACAAATTGGGGGGGGGCCGTAAATGACGCGGCCCCTACCGATACAAAAATGCATGCCGTCGTAACTCCTGAAACGGTCCTGAACCGTAACATATCTCCTCTAGGATTGAAGAATCGGCGCGGCCACTGGTTGTGCTGGATGTCGACGGGTAGAAAAAACGGTTTAATGTGAAGAACACACACTCTTGTTAGGGCCACCGGTTTTATGATGCTCCGCCAAAATGTTTTTCGTTTGATTTGATTTGCATCTGATTGGTCGAAACGTGAATCACCAAGCAGGCATTTTGACATTTGATTCGAATAAAACGAAAAGAAGTCTTTGGGGATTTTGTTTGCTCTCCGTGTTATTCAATTAGGGGAGTTAGTCCAACTTTTGACGCGGCATGTTCCTGAAACTGAAGCAAGCCACGCAAACTTGAGCCGTGTCGTCGACTGCTTCACAGGTGACTTCCACCATTCTCGAGAGACAGGGCCACCGGAGCAACCGCAGCGTGAAGTCAGACGGCCCCTAGTACAGAGTAGACCATCCGCGATGCCTTAAACATACAACGCCGTCGCAAACCCAGTTTTTTTCATCCCTCTTTGCCTCTCTAACCACACGAGCACCGACCAGGTCACGACTTCGCTCAGAAGTTCGATCGGTGCATCCCCGTCGCTGCTGCTTGCATAGGGATTCGGGGCTGCGCCAGTCACCCAAGACGTCCCAGGAGCGATAGCCTCTTCGGTGGTGCCGGCAGAAACAATCGGCCGCTGACCGCAGCGCCTCGGGGAGGACGCGGGCCGTCGCTCGCTTCGTTGGTTGCCCTCGGGCGATCGTTGACCCTTGTGCGTTATTCGATTGTTCTTCAAATATATACGCTACAGCAGTATAGTCCTCGATTGGACCCAAAGGCATATTTGTCGCGAAATTATATCCTAATCATCAAATTCATTTTTTCCTATTCGATTATCATGAAAAACGTTTGTCGTTAAGACGGCCCCTTACCATACACGAGATTCGTAGATGTTTTACTGGATTGAGGTGATCCAAATGTTGCATTCATAATTGTCACGTACAAGATCAGAAACTAATGTATCCTTGTTATTGTCCAAATGTATTTCAACGCTTGAAACACCATGATTATACTAACCCCAACCCTAATTATTATATTAAAGTCTTTACTCGTACAATGTCTGCAACGTCGTAAAATCTACGATCTTTTGCCATATTCATTTTTAACTATGCTCAACAAATCCAAATTTCTTGAAAGTGATTCCATAAAGGAAGAACTCCATGATAAATACTTTGAAATGTTGTCAACACACCAATCTGGACGGAAATATAAGATACGTTTGATAGTTATATCAGAGACCAAATGGGGTCTATATTACCGGTTAGAGTGGTATTTTATTTGGGTTTCCCCAGAATGTACCTCTTTGGTATTCATGTTTGTAGTGATAATAGCAGTAAAAAAATAATAAATAACGTATTTTGAAAGGGATGGGTGTATATATGTGGTAAAACATAAAATCATTTGAACCATAAATAAATTCAATGAAAATTATCAACTAAAGGAATTATAAGAACTTTAATCACTGCAAGGAAAATAGGTACGAATATGCAATTTTTGTACGTACTGTAGTACACACTTATCAGTCTCATCGCCGTTGTTTTTCTGGTGCTGTGTTTCAAGTTTGTTTATTTTAGATTCAAGACCTTCAATCCGTGCATTTACAGAACCAAGTTCCAATCAATGCAGCTTCCATATTCATTCTCGGATATTTTTTCCAGGCCGATATTTTTTTGTCCAGGATTTGGCCTTTATATACGTGGGTTCTTGATCAACGTGTGTGACACCATACATGTATGACCAAATTAAATATTTCAGGTTCACAACATTTTTTACGTGAAACACATGTATGTGCTTTTTTTTTCGAATAGGAATAGAAGTAATGTAAATACAAGTAACAAACATATTCATTTCTAGCTATGACACTATATATCTCATAAATCAAAACCAAAATTGGGATATTTTATAATACAACCAAAATATTTCTTTTTTTTATTTTCAAGTCAATCGAGCATTTGGTGCAAATACTTTCTCAACAGGTTTTGGGCGTTGCACCTGGATAATTGAATTTATTTATTTAACAAAGCAACGCCCTAACTTCTTTGTGTGGTCTGATGGAAAGACACATTATATGAGATCCGGGTTCGATTCCTGGCTGAGAAATATATTTGTTTTAATATGAGTACGAATTTCAAGAATTAGAATAGTTCTAGGAATGCTAGGAATTCTGGGAACGGTTCTCTTGCGCCTTCGGCAAGAAAAAGAAGACTTCCCCTGATCCAGGGTTGTGTACATATGTTTAGTCTTTGTTTTTTTATCAATATCAATGTAATCGATCAGCCACCATCGGTCACCCACCCCCATCCATTCACTCAAACCCACCCGCCCCACCCACTTCTTCGTACCCACTCCCACTACAAGACCCCATCCCACTAAAACAAGACAACAACACAAACTCCAGCGCAAAAGATGGCTTTTGCTAAAGCGGTCGAAGAGGTCGAAGAATACACCCGCACCCCGAATGGAACGAAAGCTAGGACCAGTACCGCTTCGAGTGTACTGGATTTCTTCGGGAAAGCAGGTTCATTAAGAGTACGTAGGGCCAGATCCTCATCGTCAAATAGATAGAGCGGCCATAAATTCAGTGGTCAAGTTTGCCCCTTAGGGACCCCTCCGTGACATCCGAGGTGGAACAGGAGAACGTGAACGATCTAGGAACATCCTGAAGAACCTGGACATGGACCATCCAGAGATTGCTGCACGTCTTATCCCCAAGATCCCCGAGCTCGGCAGATGGGACGACCTTTTCTCGTATGTGAACCCGGTGAGTCGTAAACTAGCGTTTGAATCGATTAGACGAGATGACCTGACGGAAGGAGGAGGACAGGGTGGATTGTGCGCGAAGTGGATGCCCGGCAACCCCGCAAGGGAAAACTAGTAGCTGTCGAATTGACGAAATTCTTTGGGCTGTCTCCCAAGCAATATCGACGACTGGTTGTAAGGCTTACCAACGCAGTTGAACGTAAAATGTGTGCAAAGGATTGGGAGTCTATTAATTTCAGTCATGTACCTTCTCTAGCATTGGCAAGGTATCATAAGGCTTTTGGAAGGGATGCGAAGTATAATTATACTGCTTACTTGGAGGAATTGGAGAAGCCAGACTCTACATAAATGCAGGAGCTGTATATCTGCATGAAATAATGAACTCTGTTGCAAAGCTGAAAGGAACTCTGTAGCTGCCGATGCTCAGTGGAAGGCGCTTCCTAATTTGATAGAGGATGCTAGAATCATGCCGCTGGTTGATGTTTCGGGTTCGATGTCTTGTGGTGGTATTCCAAGTCTAATGGATGCAGCTGTTTCATTGAGTCTTTGCATTTCCGAGAAGAACAAGTCGTTGGATAAGGATATGTTAATTACGTTTGACAGTGAGGCAGAGATTTTCAGGGTGCAAGATAGTCTTTCTTAGAGAATAGATCAGATGAAAAGGTTCTAGATGGGGACCATCATAAGGCTTTTCATCATGTTCTCAGAGTAGCGCATCAAGGAAAGGTACGTCGGGAAGACATACCTGAGGTGTTGCTGATTTTACCTGACTTGCAGTTTGATGAGGGCTGTGATCGTTTCGATGATTCTGCGTGGGAGATGATAGAGCGCAAGTCTGTAAATAGTGGCGGAGAAGCTCCTAGGATTATGTTTTGGAATCTCAAAGGGGGAGCAGACAGATATTACACAACCAGTTAGTTTAGATGACAGTTAGTGGTGTATGTGATATTTGTAGTTTCGCTCCAGCGATTTTGACGGCTGCTCTTGAGGACAATTTTGAACAGTTCAACTCTTATGTTGTGATGTTAGAGGCTCTGAACGTAGATAGAGATACAGGGTTTTTCAAGTATCTAGCAGTTAGATAGTACTTTGGATGTTTTCCGCAAGGGTTAGATCGAACATCGTGTCAGAGTTGGCGTATCATCCAGTCTGCGCTGATAGAATAGGGGTTGAAGGACCGATTTTGGATGGCTACGAAAGCATTTCACTCTAAAATGTCATCCAGTAACGCATCGACCTCTGATGGTTTCTGTAAAACTAATAAATAAAAAATCATCCAGTCTGTGTCGGTACTATATAGTCCGCGTCAGCACTGTATAGTTCACAGCAGTCGGGAATGGGGTATAGCATATCGACCATGGATAGCTGGAGCATTCCATTCCAGTAAAATGCCACCCTATAGTGCCGACCGTGGATGATTTCGATGGGGAAATCAAACGGACTGAATCAACCGACAGACAAAACGCATTTCGACATCTAAAACAATCATGCAGTCTGTGTCGGTACTATATAGCTCAGTCGGTAATGCGGGTATAGTCGACGAGTTTGGATGGCAACAGCATTCCATTCTAAAATGAATGCCAACCAGTACAATATCGACTTTTTGGATTTCAGCATTGATTAAACATCGGTCGACGGAGAAACTCATCTTCACATCTGAAACGATCATCCAGTAGTTACAGCTGTATGGTCGTTTTTGAGTTGGCTAGAGCAGATAATTTTAGATGACATTCGAAATTGCCATATAGTGTGTAGTATCGAACGTTTGGATGATTTCTGCAAACAAGCACACATGTTACTCGTCCAAGGGCACAATCATCCAGTCGGTACTATGTGCTCCGTTATGGTCCATTTAAAGCCGGGTAAAGCCGATTGATTTTGGGTGTTCTAAGCGTATTCAAGTTAAAATTGCCACCTAGCGTGTAGTATCGAACGTTTGGATGATTTCTGCAAATAAACACACATTTTACTCGCCCTAGGGCATTCATCCAGTCGGTACTGTGCGCTCCGTTATATGGTCGATTTTAACTTGGGTAGTCCAGATCGATTTTGTTTGGTTTCAGCATATTCAATTCGAAATTGCCATCTAGTGCATTGTACCGAACGTTTGGATGATTTCTGCAAACAAACACACATGTTACTCGCCCAAGGGCATTCATCCAGTCGGTACTTTGTGCTTCGTTCTCATCGAGTTTGAGTTGGCTAGAACATATCAATGTCGGTGGTTTCAGCATATTCAATACAAAATTGCCATCTAGTACATAGTATCGAACGTTTGGATGATTTCAGCAACAAACACACATTTTACGCGCCCAAGGGCATTCATCCAGTCGGTACAATGTGCTCCGTTATGGTCGATTATGAGTTTCGTAGAGCGGATCGGTTTTGTTTGGTTTCAGCATATTCAATTCGAAATTGCCATCGAGCGTATAGTATCGAACGTTTGGATGATTTCTGCGAACAAACACACATTTTACGCGTCCAAGGGCATTCATCCATTCGGTACTATGTGCTCCGTTCTCATCGATTTTGACATGGGTAGAGCAGATCGATTTTGTTTGGTTTCAGCATATTCAATTCGAAATTGCCATCTAGTGTATACTACCGAACGTTTGGATGATTTCAGCAAACAAACACACATTTTACTCGCCCAAGGGCATTCATCCAGTCGGTACTATGTGCTCCGTTCTCATCCAATTTGAGTTGGGTAGAGCCGAGTGATTTTAGATGGTTTCAGCGTATTCAATTCAAAATTGCCATCTAGTGTATATCATCGAACGTTTGGATGATTTCTGCAAACAAACACACATGATACTCGCCCAAGGGCATTCATCCAGTCGGTACTATGTGCTTCGTCCTCATCGAGTTTGAGTTGGCTAGAACATATCAATGTCGGTGGTTTCAGCATATTCAATTCGAAATTGCCATCTAGCGTGTAGTATCGAACGTTTGGATGATCTCTGCAAATGAACACACATTTTACTCGCCCTAGGGCATTCATCCAGTCGGTACTGTGCGCTCCGTTCTGGTCGATTTTGACTTGGGTAGAGCAGATCGATTTTGTTTGGTTTCAGCGTATTCAATTCGAAATTGCCATCCTGTGTATAGTACCGAACGTGTGGATGATTTCTACGAACAAACACACATTTTACACGTCCCAGCGCAATCATCCTGTCGGCACTATGTGCTCCGTCATGAACGATTTTGAGTTGGGTAGAGCCGATCGATGTTGGATGGTTTCAGCGTATTCAATTCGAAATTGCCATCTAGTGTAGAGTATCGAACGTTTGGATGATTTCTGCTAACAAACTCAGATTTGTCTCGCTCAAGGGCATTCATCCAGTCGATACTATTTGCTGCGTTATGGCCTATTATGAGTTCGGGAGGGCGGATCGATTTTGAATGTTTTCAGCATATCCAATTTGAAATTGCCATTGAGCGTATAGTATCGAACGTTTGGATGATTTCTGAACACAAACTCACATTTTACTCGCCCAAGGGCATTCATCCAGTCTGTACTATGTGTTCCGTTATGGTCGATTTTGGATCTGGTAGAGCGGACTGGTTTTGTTTGGTTTCAGCATATTCAATTTGAAATTGCCATCAAACGTATAGTATCGAACGTTTGGATGATTTCCGCTACGAACACACACATTTTACTCGCCCAAGGGTATTCATCCAGTCGGTACTATGTACTCCGTTATGTTCAATTTTGAGTTGGGTACAACGGATCGAGTTTGGATGGGTTGGGCATATTCAATTATAAATTGCCATCTAGTGTATAGTACCGAAGTTTGGATGATTTCTGCAAACAAACACACACGTTACTCGCCCAAGGGCATTCATCCAGTCGTTACTATGTGCTTCGTTCTCATCGAGTTTGAGTTGGCTACAACATATCAATGTCGGTGGCTTCAGCATATTCAATTCCAAATTGCCATATAGTGTGTAGTATCGAACGTTCGGATGATTTCTGCAAAACAATCACATTTTACTCGCCCAAGGGCATTCCTCCAGTTTGTACAATGTGCTCCGTTATGGTCGATTTTGAGTTGGGTAGAGCCGATCGATTTTAGATGTTTTGTGCGTATTCAATTCAAAATTGCCATCTAGTGTATAGTATCGAACGCATCCAGTCGGCACTATGTGCGTCGTTCTAACGATTTGGGGTTGCCTAGAACGGACCAATTTCGGTGGTTTCAGCGTATTCAATTCAAAATTGCAATCTAGTATGTGGTATCGAACGTTTGAAGGATTTCTGCAAACAAACTCACATTTTACTCGCCCAACGGCATTCATCCAGTCGGTACTACGCGCTCCGTTATGATCGACTTTGTGTTTGGTAGAGCGTATCGATTTTTTGAATGGTTTCAGTATATTCGATTTGAAATTGCCATCGAGCGTATAGTATGGAACGTTTGGATGATTTCTGCAAACAAACTCACATTTTACTCGCCCAAGGGCATTCATCCAATCGGTACTGTGTGCTCCGTTATGGTCGATTCTGGGGGGGGCAGAACGGATCGATTTTCTTTGGTTTCAGCATATTCAATTTGAAATTGCCATCTAGTGTATAGTATCGAACGATTTGGATGATTTCTGCAAACAAACACATATTTTACACGTCCCAGGGCGATCATCCAGTCGGTACTATGTGCTCCGTCATGGACAATTTTGAATTTGGTAGAGCCGATCGATGTTGGATGGTTTCAGCGTATTCAATTCGAAACTACCATCTAGTGTAGAGTATCGACCGTTTGGATGATTTCTGCAAACAAACTCACATTTTACTCGCCCAAGGGCATTCATCCTGTCGGTACTATATACTCCGTTATGGTCGACTTTGGGGTGGGTAGAACGGATCGAGTTTGTTTGGTTTCAGCATATTCAATTGGAAATTGCCATCTAGTGTATTGTATTAAACGTTTGGATGATTTCTGCAAACAAACAAATATTAATCATGTCCCAGGGCGATCATCCAGTCGGTACTATGTGCTCCGTCATGGACGAGTTTGAGTTGGGTAGAGCAGATCGATGTTGGATGGTTTCAGCGTATTCAATTCCAGCGTGCCATCGAGTGTACAGTATCGAACGTTTAGCTGATTTCTGCAAACAAACAAACATTTTACTCGCTCAAGGGCATTCATCCAGTCGGTACTATATGCTCCGTTATGGTCGATTATGAGTTTGGTGGGGCAGATCGATTTTGAATGGTGTCAGCATTTTCAATTTGAAATTGACATCGAGCGTATAGTATCGAACGTTTGGATGATATCTGCAAACAAACTCACATTTTCCTCGCCCAAGGGCATTCATCCGGTCGGTACTATGTGCTCCGTTCTGGTTGTTTTTGAGATGGGTAGAACGGATCGATTTTGTTTGGTTTCAGCATTTCAATTTGAAATTGCCATCGAGCCTATAGTATCGAACGTTTGGATGATTTCTGCAAAAACACACGCATTTTACTCGCTCAAGGGCATTCATCCAGTCGGTACTATATGCTCCGTTATGGCCGATTATGAGTTTGGTGGGGCAGATCGATTTTGAATGGTTTCAGCATATTCGATTAAAAATTCCATCGAGAGCATAGTATCGAACGTTTGGATGATATCTGCAAACAAACTCACATTTTCCTCGCCCAAGGGCATTCATCTGGTCGGGACTATGTGCTCCGTTATGGTCGATTTCGAGATGGGTAGAATGGATCGATTTTTATGGTTTCAGCATTTCAATTTGAAATTGCCATCGAGCGTAAAGTATCGAACGTTTGCATGATTTCTGCAAAACCATACGCATTTTACTCGCCCAAGGGCGTTCATCCAGTCGGTACTATGTACTCCGTTATGGTCGACTTTGTGTTTGAGAGCGGATCGGGTTTGTTTGGTTTTAGCATATTGAATTTTTGAAATTGCCATCGAGCCTATGGTATCAAACGTTTGGATAATTTCCGCAAAAACACACGCATTTTACTCCCCCAAGGGCATTCTATCCAGTCGGTACAATGTACTCCGTTATGGTCAATTTCGAGTTGGGTACAACGGATCGAGCTTGTTTGGTTTCAGTATTTTCAATTTGAAATTGCCATCGAGCGTATAGTATCGAACATTTGGAAGATTTCTGCAAACAAACAAACATTTTCCTCGACCAAGGGCATTCATCCAGTCGGTACTTCGTGCTCCGTTCTATTCGATTTTAGGGTGGGTAGAACGGATCGATTTTGTTTGGTTTCAGCATATTCAATTTGAAACTGCCATCTGGTGTATAGTATCGAACGGTTTGATGATTTCTGCAAACAAACACACATTTTACTCGCCCAAGGGCAATCATCCAGTGCGTACTGTGTGCTCCGTCATAGACGTTTTCGAGTTTGGTAGAGCCGATCGATGTTGGATGGTTTCAGCGTATTCAATTCGAAAGTGCCATCTAGAGTAGAGTATCGAACGTTTGGATGATTTCTGCAAACAAACTCACATTTTACTCGCCCAAGGGCATTCATCCGGTCGGTACTATGTGCTCCGTTATGGTCGATTTTGGAATTGGTAGACCGGATCGGTTTGTTTGGTCTCAGCATATTCAATTTGAAATTGCCATCGAGCGTATAGTATTGAACGTTTGGAGTATTTCCGCAAAAACCACACACATATTACTCGCCTAAGGGCATTCATCCAGTCGGTACTATGTACTCCGTTATGGTCAATTTCGAGTTGGGTACAACGGATCGAGTTTGGATGGTTTCAGCATATTCAAATGAAATTGCCATCTAGTTTGTAGTATCGAACGTTTGGATGATTTCTGCAATCAAACGCACATTTTGCTCGCCCAAGGGCATTCATCCAGTAGGTACTATGTACTCCGTTATGGTCAATTTCGAGTCGGGTACAACGGATCGAGTTTGGATGGTTTCAGCATATTCAATTGAAATGGCCATCTAGTTTGTAGTATCGAACGTTTGGATGATTTCTGCAATCAAACGCACATTTTGCTCGCCCAAGGGCATTCATCCAGTCGGTACTATGTACTCCGTTATGGTCAATTTCGAGTTGGGTGCAACGGATCGAGTTTGGATGGTTTCAGCATATTCAATTGAAATTGCCATCTAGTTTGTAGTATCGAACGTTTGGATGATTTCTGCAAACAAATGCACATTTTGCTCGCCCAAGGGCATTCATCCAGTAGGTACTATGTACTCCGTTATGGTCAATTTCGAGTTGGGTACAACGGATCGAGTTTGGATGGTTTCAGCATATTCAATCGAAATTGCCATCTAGTTTGTAGTATCGAACGTTTGGATGATTTCTGCAATCAAACGCACATTTTGCTCGCCCAAGGGCATTCATCCAGTCGGTACTATGTACTCCGTTATGGTCAATTTCGAGTCGGGTACAACGGATCGAGTTTGGATGGTTTCAGCATACTCAATTGAAATGGCCATCTAGTTTGTAGTATCGAACGTTTGGATGATTTCTGCAAACAAACGCACATTTTGCTCGCCCAAGGGCATTCATCCAGTAGGTACTATTTACTCCGTTATGGTCAATTTCGAGTTGGGTACAACGGATCGAATTTGGATGGTTTCAGCATATTCAATCGAAATTGCCATCTAGTTTGTAGTATCGAACGTTTGGATGATTTCTGCAAACAAACTCACATTTTGCTCGCCCAAGGGCATTCATCCAGTCGGTACTATGTACTCCGTTATGGTCAATTTCGAGTTGGGTACAACGGATCGAGTTTGGATGGTTTCAGCATATTCAATTGAAATGGCCATCTAGTTTGTAGTATCGAACGTTTGGATGATTTCTGCAAACAAACGCACATTTTGCTCGCCCAAGGGCATTCATCCAGTCGGTACTATGTACTCCGTTATGGTCAATTTCGAGTTGGGTACAACGGATCGAGTTTGGATGGTTTCAGCATATTCAATCGTAATTGCCATCTAGTTTGTAGTATCGAACGTTTGGATGATTTCTGCAATCAAACGCACATTTTGCTCGCCCAAGGGCATTCATCCAGAGGGTACTATGTACTCCGTTATGGTCAATTTCGAGTTGGGTGCAACGGATCGAGTTTGGATGGTTTCAGCATATTCAATTGAAATTGCCATCTAGTTTTTAGTATCGAACGTTTGGATGATTTCTGCAAACAAACGCACATTTTGCTCGCCCAAGGGCATTCATCCAGTAGGTACTATGTACTCCGTTATGGTCAATTTCGAGTTGGGTACAACGGATCGAGTTTGGATGGTTTCAGCATATTCAATCGAAATTGCCATCTAGTTTGTAGTATCGAACGTTTGGATGATTTCTGCAATCAAACGCACATTTTGCTCGCCCAAGGGCATTCATCCAGTCGGTACTATGTACTCCGTTATGGTCAATTTCGAGTTGGGTACAACGGATCGAGTTTGGATGGTTTCAGCATATTCAATCGAAATTGCCATCTAGTTTGTAGTATCGAACGTTTGGATGATTTCTGCAAACAAACGCACATTTTGCTCGCCCAAGGGCATTCATCCAGTAGGTACTATGTACTCCGTTATGGTCAATTTCGAGTTGGGTACAACGGATCGAGTTTGGATGGTTTCAGCATACTCAATTGAAATGGCCATCTAGTTTGTGGTATCGAACGTTTGGATGATTTCTGCAAACAAACGCACATTTTGCTCGCCCAAGGGCATTCATCCAGTAGGTACTATGTACTCCGTTATGGTCAATTTCGAGTTGGGTACAACGGATCGAGTTTGGATGGTTTCAGCATATTCAATCGAAATTGCCATCTAGTTTGTAGTATCGAACGTTTGGATGATTTCTGCAAACAAACGCACATTTTGCTCGCCCAAGGGCATTCATCCAGTCGGTACTATGTACTCCGTTATGGTCAATTTCGAGTTGGGTACAACGGATCGAGTTTGGATGGTTTCAGCATATTCAATTGAAATGGCCATCTAGTTTGTAGTATCGAACGTTTGGATGATTTCTGCAAACAAATGCACATTTTGCTCGCCCAAGGGCATTCATCCAGTAGGTACTATGTACTCCGTTATGGTCAATTTCGAGTTGGGTACAACGGATCGAGTTTGGATGGTTTCAGCATATTCAATCGAAATTGCCATCTAGTTTGTAGTATCGAACGTTTGGATGATTTCTGCAATCAAACGCACATTTTGCTCGCCCAAGGGCATTCATCCAGTCGGTACTATGTACTCCGTTATGGTCAATTTCGAGTCGGGTACAACGGATCGAGTTTGGATGGTTTCAGCATACTCAATTGAAATGGCCATCTAGTTTGTAGTATCGAACGTTTGGATGATTTCTGCAAACAAACGCACATTTTGCTCGCCCAAGGGCATTCATCCAGTAGGTACTATTTACTCCGTTATGGTCAATTTCGAGTTGGGTACAACGGATCGAATTTGGATGGTTTCAGCATATTCAATCGAAATTGCCATCTAGTTTGTAGTATCGAACGTTTGGATGATTTCTGCAAACAAACTCACATTTTGCTCGCCCAAGGGCATTCATCCAGTCGGTACTATGTACTCCGTTATGGTCAATTTCGAGTTGGGTACAACGGATCGAGTTTGGATGGTTTCAGCATATTCAATTGAAATGGCCATCTAGTTTGTAGTATCGAACGTTTGGATGATTTCTGCAAACAAACGCACATTTTGCTCGCCCAAGGGCATTCATCCAGTCGGTACTATGTACTCCGTTATGGTCAATTTCGAGTTGGGTACAACGGATCGAGTTTGGATGGTTTCAGCATATTCAATCGTAATTGCCATCTAGTTTGTAGTATCGAACGTTTGGATGATTTTTGCAATCAAACGCACATTTTGCTCGCCCAAGGGCATTCATCCAGAGGGTACTATGTACTCCGTTATGGTCAATTTCGAGTTGGGTGCAACGGATCGAGTTTGGATGGTTTCAGCATATTCAATTGAAATTGCCATCTAGTTTTTTAGTATCGAACGTTTGGATGATTTCTGCAAACAAACGCACATTTTGCTCGCCCAAGGGCATTCATCCAGTAGGTACTATGTACTCCGTTATGGTCAATTTCGAGTTGGGTACAACGGATCGAGTTTGGATGGTTTCAGCATATTCAATCGAAATTGCCATCTAGTTTGTAGTATCGAACGTTTGGATGATTTCTGCAATCAAACGCACATTTTGCTCGCCCAAGGGCATTCATCCAGTCGGTACTATGTACTCCGTTATGGTCAATTTCGAGTTGGGTACAACGGATCGAGTTTGGATGGTTTCAGCATATTCAATCGAAATTGCCATCTAGTTTGTAGTATCGAACGTTTGGATGATTTCTGCAAACAAACGCACATTTTGCTCGCCCAAGGGCATTCATCCAGTAGGTACTATGTACTCCGTTATGGTCAATTTCGAGTTGGGTACAACGGATCGAGTTTGGATGGTTTCAGCATACTCAATTGAAATGGCCATCTAGTTTGTAGTATCGAACGTTTGGATGATTTCTGCAAACAAACGCACATTTTGCTCGCCCAAGGGCATTCATCCAGTAGGTACTATGTACTCCGTTATGGTCAATTTCGAGTTGGGTACAACGGATCGAGTTTGGATGGTTTCAGCATATTCAATCGAAATTGCCATCTAGTTTGTAGTATCGAACGTTTGGATGATTTCTGCAAACAAACGCACATTTTGCTCGCCCAAGGGCATTCATCCAGTCGGTACTATGTACTCCGTTATGGTCAATTTCGAGTTGGGTACAACGGATCGAGTTTGGATGGTTTCAGCATATTCAATTGAAATGGCCATCTAGTTTGTAGTATCGAA
The DNA here is from genome assembly GCA_031763025.1 of Macrocystis pyrifera. Taxonomy (NCBI): domain Eukaryota; class Phaeophyceae; order Laminariales; family Laminariaceae; genus Macrocystis; species Macrocystis pyrifera. The sequence continues at coordinate 15,659,196 of JASSKH010000009.1, forward strand.
CGTTTGGATGATTTCTGCAAACAAACGCACATTTTGCTCGCCCAAGGGCATTCATCCAGTCGGTACTATGTACTCCGTTATGGTCAATTTCGAGTTGGGTACAACGGATCGAGTTTGGATGGTTTCAGCATATTCAATCGAAATTGCCATCTAGTTTGTAGTATCGAACGTTTGGATGATTTCTGCAAACAAACGCACATTTTGCTCGCCCAAGGGCATTCATCCAGTAGGTACTATGTACTCCGTTATGGTCAATTTCGAGTTGGGTACAACGGATCGAGTTTGGATGGTTTCAGCATACTCAATTGAAATGGCCATCTAGTTTGTAGTATCGAACGTTTGGATGATTTCTGCAAACAAACGCACATTTTGCTCGCCCAAGGGCATTCATCCAGTAGGTACTAGTTACTCCGTTATGGTCAATTTCGAGTTGGGTACAACGGATCGAGTTTGGATGGTTTCAGCATATTCAATCGAAATTGCCATCTAGTTTGTAGTATCGAACGTTTGGATGATTTCTGCAAACAAACGCACATTTTGCTCGCCCAAGGGCATTCATCCAGTCGGTACTATGTACTCCGTTATGGTCAATTTCGAGTTGGGTACAACGGATTGAGTTTGGATGGTTTCAGCATATTCAATTGAAATGGCCATCTAGTTTGTAGTATCGAACGTTTGGATGATTTCTACAAACAAACGCACATTTTGCTCGCCCAAGGGCATTCATCCAGTCGGTACTATGTACTCCGTTATGGTCAATTTCGAGTTGGGTACAACGGATCGAGTTTGGATGGTTTCAGCATATTCAATCGAAATTGCCATCTAGTTTGTAGTATCGAACGTTTGGATGATTTCTGCAATCAAACGCACATTTTGCTCGCCCAAGGGCATTCATCCAGAGGGTACTATTAACTCCGTTATGGTCAATTTCGAGTTGGGTGCAACGGATCGAGTTTGGATGGTTTCAGCATATTCAATTGAAATTGCCATCTAGTTTTTAGTATCGAACGTTTGGATGATTTCTGCAATCAAACGCACATTTTGCTCGCCCAAGGGCATTCATCCAGTAGGTACTATGTACTCCGTTATGGTCAATTTCGAGTTGGGTACAACGGATCGAGTTTGGATGGTTTCAGCATATTCAATCGTAATTGCCATCTAGTTTGTAGTATCGAACGTTTGGATGATTTCTGCAATCAAACGCACATTTTGCTCGCCCAAGGGCATTCATCCAGTCGGTACTATGTACTCCGTTATGGTCAATTTCGAGTTGGGTACAACGGATCGAGTTTGGATGGTTTCAGCATATTCAATTGAAATTGCCATCTAGTTTGTAGTATCGAACGTTTGGATGATTTCTGCAAACAAACGCACATTTTGCTCGCCCAAGGGCATTCATCCAGTAGGTACTATTTACTCCGTTATGGTCAATTTCGAGTTGGGTACAACGGATCGAGTTTGGATGGTTTCAGCATATTCAATCGAAATTGCCATCTAGTTTGTAGTATCGAACGTTTGGATGATTTCTGCAAACAAACGCACATTTTGCTCGCCCAAGGGCATTCATCCAGCAGGTACTATTTACTCCGTTATGGTCAATTTCGAGTTGGGTACAACGGATCGAGTTTGGATGGTTTCAGCATATTCAATTGAAATGGCCATCTAGTTTGTAGTATCGAACGTTTGGATGATTTCTGCAATCAAACGCACATTTTGCTCGCCCAAGGGCATTCATCCAGTCGGTACTATGTACTCCGTTATGGTCAATTTCGAGTCGGGTACAACGGATCGAGTTTGGATGGTTTCAGCATACTCAATTGAAATGGCCATCTAGTTTTGTAGTATCGAACGTTTGGATGATTTCTGCAAACAAACGCACATTTTGCTCGCCCAAGGGCATTCATCCAGTCGGTACTATGTACTCCGTTATGGTCAATTTCGAGTTGGGTACAACGGATCGAGTTTGGATGGTTTCAGCATATTCAATCGAAATTGCCATCTAGTTTGTAGTATCGAACGTTTGGATGATTTCTGCAAACAAACGCACATTTTGCTCGCCCAAGGGCATTCATCCAGTAGGTACTATGTACTCCGTTATGGTCAATTTCGAGTTGGGTACAACGGATCGAGTTTGGATGGTTTCAGCATACTCAATTGAAATGGCCATCTAGTTTGTAGTATCGAACGTTTGGATGATTTCTGCAAACAAACGCACATTTTGCTCGCCCAAGGGCATTCATCCAGTAGGTACTAGTTTACTCCGTTATGGTCAATTTCGAGTTGGGTACAACGGATCGAGTTTGGATGGTTTCAGCATATTCAATCGAAATTGCCATCTAGTTTGTAGTATCGAACGTTTGGATGATTTCTGCAAACAAACGCACATTTTGCTCGCCCAAGGGCATTCATCCAGTCGGTACTATGTACTCCGTTATGGTCAATTTCGAGTTGGGTACAACGGATCGAGTTTGGATGGTTTCAGCATATTCAATTGAAATGGCCATCTAGTTTGTAGTATCGAACGTTTGGATGATTTCTGCAAACAAACGCACATTTTGCTCGCCCAAGGGCATTCATCCAGTCGGTACTATGTACTCCGTTATGGTCAATTTCGAGTTGGGTACAACGGATCGAGTTTGGATGGTTTCAGCATATTCAATTGAAATGGCCATCTAGTTTGTAGTATCGAACGTTTGGATGATTTCTGCAAACAAACGCACATTTTGCTCGCCCAAGGGCATTCATCCAGTCGGTACTATGTACTCCGTTATGGTCAATTTCGAGTTGGGTACAACGGATCGAGTTTGGATGGTTTCAGCATATTCAATCGAAATTGCCATCTAGTTTGTAGTATCGAACGTTTGGATGATTTCTGCAATCAAACGCACATTTTGCTCGCCCAAGGGCATTCATCCAGAGGGTACTATTAACTCCGTTATGGTCAATTTCGAGTTGGGTGCAACGGATCGAGTTTGGATGGTTTCAGCATATTCAATTGAAATTGCCATCTAGTTTTTAGTATCGAACGTTTGGATGATTTCTGCAATCAAACGCACATTTTGCTCGCCCAAGGGCATTCATCCAGTAGGTACTATGTACTCCGTTATGGTCAATTTCGAGTTGGGTACAACGGATCGAGTTTGGATGGTTTCAGCATATTCAATCGAAATTGCCATCTAGTTTGTAGTATCGAACGTTTGGATGATTTCTGCAATCAAACGCACATTTTGCTCGCCCAAGGGCATTCATCCAGTCGGTACTATGTACTCCGTTATGGTCAATTTCGAGTTGGGTACAACGGATCGAGTTTGGATGGTTTCAGCATATTCAATCGAAATTGCCATCTAGTTTGTAGTATCGAACGTTTGGATGATTTCTGCAAACAAACGCACATTTTGCTCGCCCAAGGGCATTCATCCAGTAGGTACTATTTACTCCGTTATGGTCAATTTCGAGTTGGGTACAACGGATCGAGTTTGGATGGTTTCAGCATATTCAATTGAAATGGCCATCTAGTTTGTAGTATCGAACGTTTGGATGATTTCTGCAATCAAACGCACATTTTGCTCGCCCAAGGGCATTCATCCAGTCGGTACTATGTACTCCGTCATGGTCAATTTCGAGTTGGGTACAACGGATCGAGTTTGGATGGTTTCAGCATATTCAATTGAAATTGCCATCTAGTTTGTAGTATCGAACGTTTGGATGATTTCTGCAAACAAATGCACATTTTGCTCGCCCAAGGGCATTCATCCAGTAGGTACTATGTACTCCGTCATGGTCAATTTCGAGTTGGGTACAACGGATCGAGTTTGGATGGTTTCAGCATATTCAATTGAAATTGCCATCTAGTTTGTAGTATCGAACGTTTGGATGATTTCTGCAAACAAACGCACATTTTGCTCGCCCAAGGGCATTCATCCAGAGGGTACTATGTACTCCGTTATGGTCAATTTCGAGTTGGGTACAACGGATCGAGTTTGGATGGTTTCAGCATATTCAATTGAAATTGCCATCTAGTTTGTAGTATCGAACGTTTGGATGATTTCTGCAATCAAACGCACATTTTGCTCGCCCAAGGGCATTCATCCAGTAGGTACTATGTACTCCGTTATGGTCAATTTCGAGTTGGGTACAACGGATCGAGTTTGGATGGTTTCAGCATATTCAGTTGAAATTGCCATCTAGTTTGTAGTATCGAACGTTTGGATGATTTCTGCAAACAAACGCACATTTTGCTCGCCCAAGGGCATTCATCCAGTCGGTACTATATACTCCGTTATGGTCAATTTCGAGTTGGGTACAACGGATCGAGTTTGGATGGTTTTCAGCATATTCAATCGAAATTGCCATCTAGTTTGTAGTATCGAACGTTTGGATGATTTCTGCAAACAAACGCACATTTTGCTCGCCCAAGGGCATTCATCCAGTCGGTACTATTTACTCCGTTATGGTCAATTTCGAGTTGGGTACAACGGATCGAGTTTGGATGGTTTCAGCATATTCAATTGAAATTGCCATCTAGTTTGTAGTATCGAACGTTTGGATGGTTTCTGCAATCAAACGCACATTTTGCTCGCCCAAGGGCATTCATCCAGTAGGTACTATTTACTCCGTTATGGTCAATTTCGAGTTGGGTACAACGGATCGAGTTTGGATGGTTTCAGCATATTCAATCGAAATTGCCATCTAGTTTGTAGTATCGAACGTTTGGATGATTTCTGCAAACAAACGCACATTTTGCTCGCCCAAGGGCATTCATCCAGTAGGTACTATGTACTCCGTTATGGTCAATTTCGAGTCGGGTACAACGGATCGAGTTTGGATGGTTTCAGAACATTCAAATGAAATTGCCATCTAGTTTGTAGTATCGAACGTTTGGATGATTTCTGCAATCAAACGCACATTTTGCTCGCCCAAGGGCATTCATCCAGTCGGTACTATGTACTCCGTTATGGTCAATTTCGAGTTGGGTACAACGGATCGAGTTTGGATGGTTTCAGCATATTCAATCGAAATTGCCATCTAGTTTGTAGTATCGAACGTTTGGATGATTTCTGCAATCAAACGCACATTTTGCTCGCCCGAGGGCATTCATCCAGAGGGTACTATGTACTCCGTTATGGTCAATTTCGAGTTGGGTGCAACGGATCGAGTTTGGATGGTTTCAGCATATTCAATTGAAATTGCCATCTAGTTTGTAGTATCGAACGTTTGGATGATTTCTGCAATCAAACGCACATTTTGCTCGCCCAAGGGCATTCATCCAGTAGGTACTATGTACTCCGTTATGGTCAATTTCGAGTTGGGTACAACGGATCGAGTTTGGATGGTTTCAGCATATTCAATTGAAATTGCCATCTAGTTTGTAGTATCGAACGTTTGGATGATTTCTGCAAACAAATGCACATTTTGCTCGCCCAAGGGCATTCATCCAGAGGGTACTATGTACTCCGTCATGGTCAATTTCGAGTTGGGTACAACGGATCGAGTTTGGATGGTTTCAGCATATTCAATCGAAATTGCCATCTAGTTTGTAGTATCGAACGTTTGGATGATTTCTGCAAACAAATGCACATTTTGCTCGCCCAAGGGCATTCATCCAGTAGGTACTATGTACTCCGTCATGGTCAATTTCGAGTTGGGTACAACGGATCGAGTTTGGATGGTTTCAGCATATTCAATCGAAATTGCCATCTAGTTTGTAGTATCGAACGTTTGGATGATTTCTGCAAACAAACGCACATTTTGCTCGCCCAAGGGCATTCATCCAGAGGGTACTATTTACTCCGTTATGGTCAATTTCGAGTTGGGTACAACGGATCGAGTTTGGATGGTTTCAGCATATTCAATCGAAATTGCCATCTAGTTTGTAGTATCGAACGTTTGGATGATTTCTGCAATCAAACGCACATTTTGCTCGCCCAAGGGCATTCATCCAGAGGGTACTATTAACTCCGTTATGGTCAATTTCGAGTTGGGTGCAACGGATCGAGTTTGGATGGTTTCAGCATATTCAATTGAAATTGCCATCTAGTTTTTAGTATCGAACGTTTGGATGATTTCTGCAATCAAACGCACATTTTGCTCGCCCAAGGGCATTCATCCAGTAGGTACTATGTACTCCGTTATGGTCAATTTCGAGTTGGGTACAACGGATCGAGTTTGGATGGTTTCAGCATATTCAATCGAAATTGCCATCTAGTTTGTAGTATCGAACGTTTGGATGATTTCTGCAAACAAACGCACATTTTGCTCGCCCAAGGGCATTCATCCAGTCGGTACTATGTACTCCGTTATGGTCAATTTCGAGTTGGGTACAACGGATCGAGTTTGGATGGTTTCAGCATATTCAATCGAAATTGCCATCTAGTTTGTAGTATCGAACGTTTGGATGATTTCTGCAAACAAACGCACATTTTGCTCGCCCAAGGGCATTCATCCAGTAGGTACTATTTACTCCGTTATGGTCAATTTCGAGTTGGGTACAACGGATCGAGTTTGGATGGTTTCAGCATATTCAATTGAAATGGCCATCTAGTTTGTAGTATCGAACGTTTGGATGATTTCTGCAATCAAACGCACATTTTGCTCGCCCAAGGGCATTCATCCAGTCGGTACTATGTACTCCCTTATGGTCAATTTCGAGTCGGGTACAACGGATCGAGTTTGGATGGTTTCAGCATACTCAATTGAAATGGCCATCTAGTTTGTAGTATCGAACGTTTGGATGATTTCTGCAAACAAACGCACATTTTGCTCGCCCAAGGGCATTCATCCAGTAGGTACTATTTACTCCGTTATGGTCAATTTCGAGTTGGGTACAACGGATCGAGTTTGGATGGTTTCAGCATATTCAATCGAAATTGCCATCTAGTTTGTAGTATCGAACGTTTGGATGATTTCTGCAATCAAACGCACATTTTGCTCGCCCAAGGGCATTCATCCAGTCGGTACTATGTACTCCGTTATGGTCAATTTCGAGTTGGGTACAACGGATCGAGTTTGGATGGTTTCAGCATATTCAATTGAAATGGCCATCTAGTTTGTAGTATCGAACGTTTGGATGATTTCTGCAAACAAACGCACATTTTGCTCGCCCAAGGGCATTCATCCAGTCGGTACTATGTACTCCGTTATGGTCAATTTCGAGTTGGGTGCAACGGATCGAGTTTGGATGGTTTCAGCATATTCAATCGTAATTGCCATCTAGTTTGTAGTATCGAACGTTTGGATGATTTTTGCAATCAAACGCACATTTTGCTCGCCCAAGGGCATTCATCCAGAGGGTACTATGTCCTCCGTTATGGTCAATTTCGAGTTGGGTGCAACGGATCGAGTTTGGATGGTTTCAGCATATTCAATTGAAATTGCCATCTAGTTTGTAGTATCGAACGTTTGGATGATTTCTGCAATCAAACGCACATTTTGCTCGCCCAAGGGCATTCATCCAGTAGGTACTATGTACTCCGTCATGGTCAATTTCGAGTTGGGTACAACGGATCGAGTTTGGATGGTTTCAGCATATTCAATTGAAATTGCCATCTAGTTTGTAGTATCGAACGTTTGGATGATTTCTGCAAACAAACGCACATTTTGCTCGCCCAAGGGCATTCATCCAGTCGGTACTATGTACTCCGTCATGGTCAATTTCGAGTTGGGTACAACGGATCGAGTTTGGATGGTTTCAGCATATTCAATTGAAATTGCCATCTAGTTTGTAGTATCGAACGTTTGGATGATTTCTGCAAACAAATGCACATTTTGCTCGCCCAAGGGCATTCATCCAGTAGGTACTATGTACTCCGTCATGGTCAATTTCGAGTTGGGTACAACGGATCGAGTTTGGATGGTTTCAGCATATTCAATTGAAATTGCCATCTAGTTTGTAGTATCGAACGTTTGGATGATTTCTGCAAACAAACGCATATTTTGCTCGCCCAAGGGCATTCATCCAGAGGGTACTATGTACTCCGTTATGGTCAATTTCGAGTTGGGTACAACGGATCGAGTTTGGATGGTTTCAGCATATTCAATTGAAATTGCCATCTAGTTTGTAGTATCGAACGTTTGGATGATTTCTGCAATCAAACGCACATTTTGCTCGCCCAAGGGCATTCATCCAGTAGGTACTATGTACTCCGTTATGGTCAATTTCGAGTTGGGTACAACGGATCGAGTTTGGATGGTTTCAGCATATTCAGTTGAAATTGCCATCTAGTTTGTAGTATCGAACGTTTGGATGATTTCTGCAAACAAACGCACATTTTGCTCGCCCAAGGGCATTCATCCAGTCGGTACTATATACTCCGTTATGGTCAATTTCGAGTTGGGTACAACGGATCGAGTTTGGATGGTTTCAGCATATTCAATCGAAATTGCCATCTAGTTTGTAGTATCGAACGTTTGGATGATTTCTGCAAACAAACGCACATTTTGCTCGCCCAAGGGCATTCATCCAGTCGGTACTATTTACTCCGTTATGGTCAATTTCGAGTTGGGTACAACGGATCGAGTTTGGATGGTTTCAGCATATTCAATTGAAATTGCCATCTAGTTTGTAGTATCGAACGTTTGGATGGTTTCTGCAATCAAACGCACATTTTGCTCGCCCAAGGGCATTCATCCAGTAGGTACTATTTACTCCGTTATGGTCAATTTCGAGTTGGGTACAACGGATCGAGTTTGGATGGTTTCAGCATATTCAATCGAAATTGCCATCTAGTTTGTAGTATCGAACGTTTGGATGATTTCTGCAAACAAACGCACATTTTGCTCGCCCAAGGGCATTCATCCAGTAGGTACTATGTACTCCGTTATGGTCAATTTCGAGTCGGGTACAACGGATCGAGTTTGGATGGTTTCAGAACATTCAAATGAAATTGCCATCTAGTTTGTAGTATCGAACGTTTGGATGATTTCTGCAATCAAACGCACATTTTGCTCGCCCAAGGGCATTCATCCAGTCGGTACTATGTGTACTCCGTTATGGTCAATTTCGAGTTGGGTACAACGGATCGAGTTTGGATGGTTTCAGCATATTCAATCGAAATTGCCATCTAGTTTGTAGTATCGAACGTTTGGATGATTTCTGCAATCAAACGCACATTTTGCTCGCCCGAGGGCATTCATCCAGAGGTACTATGTACTCCGTTATGGTCAATTTCGAGTTGGGTGCAACGGATCGAGTTTGGATGGTTTCAGCATATTCAATTGAAATTGCCATCTAGTTTTTGTAGTATCGAACGTTTGGATGATTTCTGCAATCAAACGCACATTTTGCTCGCCCAAGGGCATTCATCCAGTAGGTACTATGTACTCCGTTATGGTCAATTTCGAGTTGGGTACAACGGATCGAGTTTGGATGGTTTCAGCATATTCAATTGAAATTGCCATCTAGTTTGTAGTATCGAACGTTTGGATGATTTCTGCAAACAAATGCACATTTTGCTCGCCCAAGGGCATTCATCCAGAGGGTACTATGTACTCCGTCATGGTCAATTTCGAGTTGGGTACAACGGATCGAGTTTGGATGGTTTCAGCATATTCAATCGAAATTGCCATCTAGTTTGTAGTATCGAACGTTTGGATGATTTCTGCAAACAAATGCACATTTTGCTCGCCCAAGGGCATTCATCCAGTAGGTACTATGTACTCCGTCATGGTCAATTTCGAGTTGGGTACAACGGATCGAGTTTGGATGGTTTCAGCATATTCAATCGAAATTGCCATCTAGTTTGTAGTATCGAACGTTTGGATGATTTCTGCAAACAAACGCACATTTTGCTCGCCCAAGGGCATTCATCCAGAGGTACTATTTACTCCGTTATGGTCAATTTCGAGTTGGGTACAACGGATCGAGTTTGGATGGTTTCAGCATATTTAATTGAAATTGCCATCTAGTTTGTAGTATCGAACGTTTGGATGATTTCTGCAATCAAACGCACATTTTGCTCGCCCAAGGGCATTCATCCAGTAGGTACTATGTACTCCGTTATGGTCAATTTCGAGTTGGGTACAACGGATCGAGTTTGGATGGTTTCAGCATATTCAATCGAAATTGCCATCTAGTTTGTAGTATCGAACGTTTGGATGATTTCTGCAATCAAACGCACATTTTGCTCGCCCAAGGGCATTCATCCAGTAGGTACTATGTACTCCGTTATGGTCAATTTCGAGTTGGGTACAACGGATCGAGTTTGGATGGTTTCAGCATATTCAATTGAAATTGCCATCTAGTTTGTAGTATCGAACGTTTGGATGATTTCTGCAAACAAACGCACATTTTGCTCGCCCAAGGGCATTCATCCAGAGGGTACTATGTACTCCGTTATGGTCAATTTCGAGTTGGGGTACAACGGATCGAGTTTGGATGGTTTCAGCATATTCAATTGAAATTGCCATCTAGTTTGTAGTATCGAACGTTTGGATGATTTCTGCAATCAAACGCACATTTTGCTCGCCCAAGGGCATTCATCCAGAGGGTACTATGTACTCCGTTATGGTCAATTTCGAGTTGGGTACAACGGATCGAGTTTGGATGGTTTCAGCATATTCAATTGAAATTGCCATCTAGTTTGTAGTATCGAACGTTTGGATGATTTCTGCAAACAAACGCACATTTTGCTCGCCCAAGGGCATTCATCCAGTAGGTACTATGTACTCCGTTATGGTCAATTTCGAGTTGGGTACAACGGATCGAGTTTGGATGGTTTCAGCATATTCAATCGAAATTGCCATCTAGTTTGTAGTATCGAACGTTTGGATGATTTCTGCAAACAAACGCACATTTTGCTCGCCCAAGGGCATTCATCCAGAGGGTACTATGTACTCCGTTATGGTCAATTTCGAGTTGGGTACAACGGATCGAGTTTGGATGGTTTCAGCATATTCAATTGAAATTGCCATCTAGTTTGTTTGGAGTATCGCAATCAAAACATTTTTGGATGATTTCTGCAATCAAACGCACATTTTGCTCGAAATTGCCCAAGTTGGCATTCTGCACAAACCAGTAGGCATTACTATGTACTCCGTTATGGTCAATTTCGAGTTGGGTACAACGGATCGAGTTTGGATGGTTTCAGCATATTCAATCGAAATTGCCATCTAGTTTGTAGTATCGAACGTTTGGATGATTTCTGCAATCAAACGCACATTTTGCTCGCCCAAGGGCATTCATCCAGAGGGTACTATGTACTCCGTTATGGTCAATTTCGAGTTGGGTGCAACGGATCGAGTTTGGATGGTTTCAGCATATTCAATTGAAATTGCCATCTAGTTTGTAGTATCGAACGTTTGGATGATTTCTGCAATCAAACGCACATTTTGCTCGCCCAAGGGCATTCATCCAGTAGGTACTATGTACTCCGTTATGGTCAATTTCGAGTTGGGTACAACGGATCGAGTTTGGATGGTTTCAGCATATTCAATTGAAATTGCCATCTAGTTTGTAGTATCGAACGTTTGGATGATTTCTGCAAACAAACGCACATTTTGCTCGCCCAAGGGCATTCATCCAGTCGGTACTATTTACTCCGTTATGGTCAATTTCGAGTTGGGTACAACGGATCGAGTTTGGATGGTTTCAGCATATTCAATTGAAATTGCCATCTAGTTTGTTATATCGAACGTTTGGATGATTTCTGCAATCAAACGCACATTTTGCTCGCCCAAGGGCATTCATCCAGAGGGTACTATGTACTCCGTTATGGTCAATTTCGAGTTGGGTACAACGGATCGAGTTTGGATGGTTTCAGCATATTCAATTGAAATTGCCATCTAGTTTGTAGTATCGAACGTTTGGATGATTTCTGCAATCAAACGCACATTTTGCTCGCCCAAGGGCATTCATCCAGTAGGTACTATGTACTCCGTTATGGTCAATTTCGAGTTGGGTACAACGGATCGAGTTTGGATGGTTTCAGCATATTCAATTGAAATTGCCATCTAGTTTGTTATATCGAACGTTTGGATGATTTCTGCAATCAAACGCACATTTTGCTCGCCCAAGGGCATTCATTCAGTAGGTACTATGTACTCCGTTATGGTCAATTTCGAGTTGGGTACAACGGATCGAGTTTGGATGGTTTCAGCATATTCAATTGAAATTGCCATCTAGTTTGTAGTATCGAACGTTTGGATGATTTCTGCAATCAAACGCACATTTTGCTCGCCCAAGGGCATTCATCCAGTCGGTACTATGTACTCCGTTATGGTCAATTTCGAGTTGGGTACAACGGATCGAGTTTGGATGGTTTCAGCATATTCAATTGAAATTGCCATCTAGTTTGTAGTATCGAACGTTTGGATGATTTCTGCAATCGAACGCACATTTTGCTCGCCCAAGGGCATTCATCCAGTAGGTACTATGTACTCCGTTATGGTCAATTTCGAGTTGGGTACAACGGATCGAGTTTGGATGGTTTCAGCATAATCAATCGAAATTGCCATCTAGTTTGTAGTATCGAACGTTTGGATGATTTCTGCAAACAAACGCACATTTTGCTCGCCCAAGGGCATTCATCCAGTCGGTACTATTTACTCCGTTATGGTCAATTTCGAGTTGGGTACAACGGATCGAGTTTGGATGGTTTCAGCATATTCAATTGAAATTGCCATCTAGTTTGTTATATCGAACGTTTGGATGATTTCTGCAATCAAACGCACATTTTGCTCGCCCAAGGGCATTCATCCAGAGGGTACTATGTACTCCGTTATGGTCAATTTCGAGTTGGGTGCAACGGATCGAGTTTGGATGGTTTCAGCATATTCAATTGAAATTGCCATCTAGTTTGTAGTATCGAACGTTTGGATGATTTCTGCAATCAAACGCACATTTTGCTCGCCCAAGGGCATTCATCCAGTAGGTACTATGTACTCCGTTATGGTCAATTTCGAGTTGGGTACAACGGATCGAGTTTGGATGGTTTCAGCATATTCAATTGAAATTGCCATCTAGTTTGTTATATCGAACGTTTGGATGATTTCTGCAATCAAACGCACATTTTGCTCGCCCAAGGGCATTCATTCAGTAGGTACTATGTACTCCGTTATGGTCAATTTCGAGTTGGGTACAACGGATCGAGTTTGGATGGTTTCAGCATATTCAATTGAAATTGCCATCTAGTTTGTAGTATCGAACGTTTGGATGATTTCTGCAAACAAACGCACATTTTGCTCGCCCAAGGGCATTCATCCAGTCGGTACTATGTACTCCGTTATGGTCAATTTCGAGTTGGGTACAACGGATCGAGTTTGGATGGTTTCAGCATATTCAATTGAAATTGCCATCTAGTTTGTAGTATCGAACGTTTGGATGATTTCTGCAAACAAACGCACATTTTGCTCGCCCAAGGGCATTCATCCAGTCGGTACTATTTACTCCGTTATGGTCAATTTCGAGTTGGGTACAACGGATCGAGTTTGGATGGTTTCAGCATATTCAATTGAAATTGCCATCTAGTTTGTAGTATCGAACGTTTGGATGATTTCTGCGAACAAACGCACATTTTGCTCGCCCAAGGGCATTCATCCAGTAGGTACTATTTACTCCGTTATGGTCAATTTCGAGTTGGGTACAACGGATCGAGTTTGGATGGTTTCAGCATATTCAATTGAAATTGCCATCTAGTTTGTAGTATCGAACGTTTGGATGATTTCTGCAATCAAACGCACATTTTGCTCGCCCAAGGGCATTCATCCAGTAGGTACTATTTACTCCGTTATGGTCAATTTCGAGTTGGGTACAACGGATCGAGTTTGGATGGTTTCAGCATATTCAATCGAAATTGCCATCTAGTTTGTAGTATCGAACGTTTGGATGATTTCTGCAAACAAACGCACATTTTGCTCGCCCAAGGGCATTCATCCAGTAGGTACTATGTACTCCGTAATGGTCAATTTCGAGTCGGGTACAACGGATCGAGTTTGGATGGTTTCAGCACATTCAAATGAAATTGCCATCTAGTTTGTAGTTTCGAACGTTTGGATGATTTCTGCAATCAAACGCACATTTTGCTCGCCCAAGGGCATTCATCCAGTCGGTACTATGTACTCCGTTATGGTCAATTTCGAGTTGGGTACAACGGATCGAGTTTGGATGGTTTCAGCATATTCAATCGAAATGGCCATCTAGTTTGTAGTATCGAACGTTTGGATGATTTCTGCAAACATATGCACATTTTGCTCGCCCAAGGGCATTCATCCAGTAGGTACTATGTACTCCGTTATGGTCAATTTCGAGTTGGGTACAACGGATCGAGTTTGGATGGTTTCAGCATATTCAATCGAAATGGCCATCTAGTTTGTAGTATCGAACGTTTGGATGATTTCTGCAAACAAACGCACATTTTGCTCGCCCAAGGGCATTCATCCAGTAGGTGCTATGTACTCCGTCATGGTCAATTTCGAGTTGGGTACAACGGATCGAGTTTGGATGGTTTCAGCATATTCAATTGAAATAGCCATCTAGTTTGTAGTATCGAACGTTTGGATGATTTCTGCAAACAAACGCACATTTTGCTCGCCCAAGGGCATTCATCCAGAGGGTACTATGTACTCCGTTATGGTCAATTTCGAGTTGGGTACAACGGATCGAGTTTGGATGGTTTCAGCATATTCAATTGAAATTGCCATCTAGTTTGTAGTATCGAACGTTTGGATGATTTCTGCAAACAAACGCACATTTTGCTTGCCCAAGGTCATTCATCCAGTAGGTGCTATGTACTCCGTCATGGTCAATTTCGAGTTGGGTACAACGGATCGAGTTTGGATGGTTTCAGCATATTCAATTGAAATAGCCATCTAGTTTGTAGTATCGAACGTTTGGATGATTTCTGCAAACAAACGCACATTTTGCTCGCCCAAGGGCATTCATCCAGTCGGTACTATGTACTCCGTTATGGTCAATTTCGAGTTGGGTACAACGGATCGAGTTTGGATGGTTTCAACATATTCAGTTGAAATTGCCATCTAGTTTGTAGTATCGAACGTTTGGATGATTTCTGCAAACAAACGCACATTTTGCTCGCCCAAGGGCATTCATCCAGTCGGCACTATATACTCCGTTATGGTCAATTTCGAGTTGGGTACAACGGATCGAGTTTGGATGGTTTCAGCATATTCAATCGAAATTGCCATCTAGTTTGTAGCATCGAACGTTTGGATGATTTCTGCAAACAAACGCACATTTTGCTCGCCCAAGGGCATTCATCCAGAGGGTACTATTTACTCCGTTATGGTCAATTTCGAGTTGGGTACAACGGATCGAGTTTGGATGGTTTCAGCATATTCAATCGAAATTGCCATCTAGTTTGTAGTATCGAACGTTTGGATGATTTCTGCAAACAAACGCACATTTTGCTCGCCCAAGGGCATTCATCCAGAGGGTACTATGTACTCCGTTATGGTCAATTTCGAGTTGGGTACAACGGATCGAGTTTGGATGGTTTCAGCATATTCAATTGAAATTGCCATCTAGTTTGTAGTATCGAACGTTTGGATGATTTCTGCAAACAAACGCACATTTTGCTCGCCCAAGGTCATTCATCCAGTAGGTGCTATGTACTCCGTTATGGTCAATTTCGAGTTGGGTACAACGGATCGAGTTTGGATGGTTTCAGAATATTCAATTGAAATAGCCATCTAGTTTGTAGTATCGAACGTTTGGATGATTTCTGCAAACAAACGCACATTTTGCTCGCCCAAGGGCATTCATCCAGTCGGTACTATGTACTCCGTTATGGTCAATTTCGAGTTGGGTACAACGGATCGAGTTTGGATGGTTTCAGCATATTCAATTGAAATTGCCATCTAGTTTGTAGTATCGAACGTTTGGATGATTTCTGCAAACAAACGCACATTTTGCTCGCCCAAGGGCATTCATCCAGTCGGTACTATGTACTCCGTTATGGTCAATTTCGAGTTGGGTACAACGGATCGAGTTTGGATGGTTTCAGCATATTCAATTGAAATTGCCATCTAGTTTGTAGTATCGAACGTTTGGATGATTTCTGCAAACAAACGCACATTTTGCTCGCCCAAGGGCATTCATCCAGTCGGTACTATATACTCCGTTATGGTCAATTTCGAGTTGGGTACAACGGATCGAGTTTGGATGGTTTCAGCATATTCAATCGAAATTGCCATCTAGTTTGTAGCATCGAACGTTTGGATGATTTCTGCAAACAAACGCACATTTTGCTCGCCCAAGGTCATTCATCCAGTAGGTGCTATGTACTCCGTTATGGTCAATTTCGAGTTGGGTACAACGGATCGAGTTTGGATGGTTTCAGCATATTCAATTGAAATTGCCATCTAGTTTGTAGTATCGAACGTTTGGATGATTTCTGCAAACAAACGCACATTTTGCTCGCCCAAGGTCATTCATCCAGTAGGTGCTATGTACTCCGTTATGGTCAATTTCGAGTTGGGTACAACGGATCGAGTTTGGATGGTTTCAGCATATTCAATTGAAATTGCCATCTAGTTTGTAGTATCGAACGTTTGGATGATTTCTGCAAACAAACGCACATTTTGCTCGCCCAAGGGCATTCATCCAGTCGGTACTATATACTCCGTTATGGTCAATTTCGAGTTGGGTACAACGGATCGAGTTTGGATGGTTTCAGCATATTCAATCGAAATTGCCATCTAGTTTGTAGCATCGAACGTTTGGATGATTTCTGCAAACAAACGCACATTTTGCTCGCCCAAGGGCATTCATCCAGTAAGTACTATGTACTCCGTTATGGTCAATTTCGAGTTGGGTACAACGGATCGAGTTTGGATGGTTTCAGCATATTCAATTGAAATGGCCATCTAGTTTGTAGTATCGAACGTTTGGATGATTTCTGCAATCAAACGCACATTTTGCTCGCCCAAGGGCATTCATCCAGTCGGTTCTATTTACTCCGTTATCGTCAATTTCGAGTTGGGTACAACGGATCGAGTTTGGATGGTTTCAGCATATTCAATCGAAATTGCCATCTAGTTTGTAGTATCGAACGTTTGGATGATTTCTGCAAACAAACGCACATTTTGCTCGCCCAAGGGCATTCATCCAGAGGGTACTATGTACTCCGTTATGGTCAATTTCGAGTTGGGTACAACGGATCGAGTTTGGATGGTTTCAGCATATTCAATCGAAATTGCCATCTAGTTTGTAGTATCGAACGTTTGGATGATTTCTGCAAACAAACGCACATTTTGCTCGCCCAAGGGCATTCATCCAGAGGGTACTATGTACTCCGTTATGGTCAATTTCGAGTTGGGTACAACGGATCGAGTTTGGATGGTTTCAGCATATTCAATTGAAATTGCCATCTAGTTTGTAGTATCGAACGTTTGGATGATTTCTGCAAACAAACGCACATTTTGCTCGCCCAAGGGCATTCATCCAGTCGGTACTATGTACTCCGTTATGGTCAATTTCGAGTTGGGTACAACGGATCGAGTTTGGATGGTTTCAGCATATTCAATCGAAATTGCCATCTAGTTTGTAGCATCGAACGTTTGGATGATTTCTGCAAACAAACGCACATTTTGCTCGCCCAAGGGCATTCATCCAGAGGGTACTATGTACTCCGTTATGGTCAATTTCGAGTTGGGTACAACGGATCGAGTTTGGATGGTTTCAGCATATTCAATCGAAATTGCCATCTAGTTTGTAGTATCGAACGTTTGGATGATTTCTGCAAACAAACGCACATTTTGCTCGCCCAAGGGCATTCATCCAGAGGGTACTATGTACTCCGTTATGGTCAATTTCGAGTTGGGTACAACGGATCGAGTTTGGATGGTTTCAGCATATTCAATCGAAATTGCCATCTAGTTTGTAGCATCGAACGTTTGGATGATTTCTGCAAACAAACGCACATTTTGCTCGCCCAAGGGCATTCATCCAGAGGGTACTATTGACTCCGTTATGGTCAATTTCGAGTTGGGTACAACGGATCGAGTTTGGATGGTTTCAGCATATTCAATCGAAATTGCCATCTAGTTTGTAGTATCGAACGTTTGGATGATTTCTGCAAACAAACGCAAATTTTGCTCGCCCAAGGGCATTCATCCAGAGGGTACTATGTACTCCGTTATGGTCAATTTCGAGTTGGGTACAACGGATCGAGTTTGGATGGTTTCAGCATATTCAATTGAAATTGCCATCTAGTTTGTAGTATCGAACGTTTGGATGATTTCTGCAAACAAACGCACATTTTGCTTGCCCAAGGTCATTCATCCAGTAGGTGCTATGTACTCCGTCATGGTCAATTTCGAGTTGGGTACAACGGATCGAGTTTGGATGGTTTCAGCATATTCAATCGAAATTGCCATCTAGTTTGTAGTATCGAACGTTTGGATGATTTCTGCAATCAAACGCACATTTTGCTCGCCCAAGGGCATTCATCCAGTCGGTACTATGTACTCCGTTATGGTCAATTTCAAACTGGATACAACGGATCGAGTTTGGATGGTTTCAGCATATTCAATTGAAATTGCCATCTAGTACATAGTATCGAACGTTTGGATGATTTCCGCAAAGAACGACCTCACATTTTTCTCGCCCAAGGGCATTCATCCAGTCGGTACTATGTACTCCGTTATGGTCAATTTCGAGCTGGGTACAACGGATCGAGTGTGGATGGTTTCAGCATATTCAATTGAAATTGCCATCTAGTTTGTAGTATCGAACGTTTGGATGATTTCTGCAATCAAACGCACATTTTGCTCGCCCAAGGGCATTCATCCAGTC
Organism: Macrocystis pyrifera; assembly: GCA_031763025.1. Classification (NCBI taxonomy): domain Eukaryota; class Phaeophyceae; order Laminariales; family Laminariaceae; genus Macrocystis; species Macrocystis pyrifera. The sequence goes on from JASSKH010000009.1 coordinate 15,677,944, forward strand.
GGTACTATTTACTCCGTTATCGTCAATTTCGAGTTGGGTACAACGGATCGAGTTTGGATGGTTTCAGCATATTCAATTGAAATGGCCATCTAGTTTGTAGTATCGAACGTTTGGATGATTTCTGCAATCAAACGCACATTTTGCTCGCCCAAGGGCATTCATCCAGTCGGTACTATTTACTCCGTTATCGTCAATTTCGAGTTGGGTACAACGGATCGAGTTTGGATGGTTTCAGAATATTCAATTGAAATAGCCATCTAGTTTGTAGTATCGAACGTTTGGATGATTTCTGCAAACAAACGCACATTTTGCTCGCCCAAGGGCATTCATCCAGTAGGTACTATGTACTCCGTTGTGGTCAATTTCGAGTTGGGTACAACGGATCGAGTTTGGATGGTTTCAGCATATTCAATCGAAATTGCCATCTAGTTTGTAGTATCGAACGTTTGGATGATTTCTGCAAACAAACGCACATTTTGCTCGCCCCAGGGCATTCATCCAGTGGATACTATGTACTCCGTTATGGTCAATTTCGAGTTGGATACAACGGATCGAGTTTGGATGGTTTCAGCATATTCAATTGAAATTGCCATCTAGAACATAGTATCGAACGTTTGGATGATTTCCGCAAAGAACGACCTCACATTTTTCTCGACCAAGGGCATTCATCCAGTCGGTACTATGTACTCCGTTATGGTCAATTTCGAGTTGGGTACAACGGATCGAGTTTGGATGGTTTCAGCATATTCAATCGAAATTGCCATCTAGTTTGTAGTATCGAACGTTTGGATGATTTCTGCAATCAAACACACATTTTGCTCGCCCAAGGGCATTCATCCAGTCGGTACTATGTACTCCGTTATGGTCAATTTCGAGTTGGGTACAACGGATCGAGTTTGGATGGTTTCAGCATATTCAATCGAAATTGCCATCTAGTTTGTAGTATCGAACGTTTGGATGATTTCTGCAATCAAACGCACATTTTGCTCGCCCAAGGGCATTCATCCAGTAGGTACTATGTACATTGTTCTATTCGATTTTGGGTTCGGTACAACGGATCGATTTTGGTGGTTTCAAAATATATTCATTTCAAGTATTGCTATCTAGTTTGTAGTATCGAACGTTTGGATGATTTCTGCAATACAAACGCACATTTTGCTCGCCCAAGGGCATTCATCCAGTAGGTACTATGTACTCCGTTGTGGTCAATTTCGAGTTGGGTACAACGGATCGAGTTTGGATGGTTTCAGCATATTCAATCGAAATTGCCATCTAGTTTTGTAGTATCGAACGTTTGGATGATTTCTGCAAACAAACGCACATTTTGCTCGCCCCAGGGCATTCATCCAGTAGATACTATGTACTCCGTTATGGTCAATTTCGAGTTGGATACAACGGATCGAGTTTGGATGGTTTCAGCATATTCAATTGAAATTGCCATCTAGAACATAGTATCGAACGTTTGGATGATTTCCGCAAAGAACGACCTCACATTTTTCTCGACCAAGGGCATTCATCCAGTCGGTACTATGTACTCCGTTATGGTCAATTTCGAGTTGGGTACAACGGATCGAGTTTGGATGGTTTCAGCATATTCAATCGAAATTGCCATCTAGTTTGTAGTATCGAACGTTTGGATGATTTCTGCAATCAAACACACATTTTGCTCGCCCAAGGGCATTCATCCAGTCGGTACTATGTACTCCGTTATGGTCAATTTCGAGTTGGGTACAACGGATCGAGTTTGGATGGTTTCAGCA